>CM060908.1:171508520-172763937 GCA_030737815.1 Allium fistulosum
AAAACGGCATACAATTGTTCGAGAATAAACTTAGCTTCACCGCCAGTCGAGTTAACACTATATAGGTCAACTCCAAACCTATGTCATGCACCTACTTACCGACCTAAACCCTTGTGTAAACTACGGAACAAAGATTGCATCGTCGATACTAGGAATTGAAATTCAGATCGAAATCAAAAAATGAATTGCTATCAGAAGTCAGTCAATTGAAAACAACATCTTGAGATGGACTCCGACGATTCACTGAAATTCACAGAATAGTAATCTGAAACTTGTCTTGTTCCAAAGCACACTTTATCTCCAATGAAAGCATAATCTGGAGGGCAAATGTTAACTAGGTTTTTAACCCAGTAGAATTCAACCGGAGTTAGAACATCCAAACAAAGCTAGAATGACTTGAACTTGAACAAGGCATCTAAAAGAACAAGCCAATGGAACTCAAGAGAAACAAGCAAAAAATCCACTAAGTGGATGGATCACTGGCGATCCATCATTCATGGATTGCTGGCGATCCAAAAGAAAGCATTACGAGTTGTCAAAGCTTCTTGCATCATGATCTACTACCTCTTCTAAGAATACTTACCAAGTTCCATAGCATTCCAAGCAGTGTAGTTCAAGAAGTAAAGACTCATCTAATTCAAGTTGTTTACCCGCTTTTTGACCAAAGGAGCTAACTTAAAACGGACCAAGAGAACTCATACAAAGTCGGATTGAATTGAAATTTTTGGAGAACACTTAGAAGACATATAAGAAAGAACTCACCAAAAATGAGCTTGATTGGATAAGTCTAGATGGGTCGCTAGCAACCTGACTAGATGGATCGCTAGCGACCCATGTAGATTGTGCCCCACCAATCAAAAATTTTATGTTAGGTCCCGGACACCCTCTAGAGTGTACCTACAAAGTTTCGTCTGATTTTATTAAGTTTTGAGCAAGTTATGGATGATTCTTTTGGACTAAATGATCCATGAAGACGGATGATCAAACAAACTCCAAACGACTTGATATTTGGAAAATGCACTTAAATAGAAGATAGAAAGACAACCAAACTAAGATCACTCAAAAATATGCTAAGTTGATGGATAGCTAGTGATCCATCCCTTATGTATAGCTAATGATCCATCCCTTATGGATAGCTAGCGATCAATCAAGATAGGTCGGATCGCCCTCAAATTTTCCGAGCTCCTTCATAGCACTAAGTAATGGCTTCTGGTAGAAAAATATGCTAAGTTGATGGATAGCTAGCGATCCATCCCCTATGGATAGCTAATGGTTCATCCCTTATGGATAGCTAGCGAATAATCAAGATAGGTCGGATCTCCCTCAAACTATCCGAGCTCCTTCGTAGCACTAAGTAAAGGCTTCTAGTAGAAAAATATGCTAAGTTGATGGATTGCTAGCGATCCATCCCCTATGGATAGCTAGCGATTCATAGAAATGACTCAAATTGATTTGAGATTTTTTATGATGACTTGGCATAACAAATGGACTCTTATGCACTTAAACTTCTGGCCCAAGTGCTCTCCAACCCCTATAAATATAATCCTACCTGCAACATAAACAGGATCTTCTAGATTGACTACTGGCACTCTACAGAGATTATTCTTCACTCTTCTCCTCCCATACAATAGTCATATAGGGGTTTATTGTGATTCTCCAGTGAACTCTTGTACTTGTGACCATATCTAACTTAGAAGATTCAATTATATTGTAATCCGATTCAACTTGTAGCAGCAGTCAATTAATAGAAAGTTATAAAGTGGACGTAGGCTTCATTAATAGCTGAACAACTATAAAAATCTTCTTATCTTTTTACTATTTCTGCTCCTTTTACTTTTATTCTCTATATTATTGCTCTGTAACAACAGGGCTGGTGCTTTCACACTCAATCCAGGGTGTTAGTCCAATTTTTGGGTTAACACGCTCAAAACAAAATTATTTGTATTATCGACCTTTTATTTGAATAATTTTAAAAATAAATATAATTTATTAAAGTGATAAATTTGCAGGTCGTTACAAGTGTGATGTAAATTATGTTTATACTTATATATCATTAGGTGGCTCTTATCACTTTGGATCGTTAACGACTCAACCGATAATCATATAGTATTTTAATAATATAATCAATATGATAAATAAATTATTATGTTTTCAAAATGATATTAAAATAATTCACTGACAATTATTATTGTTAAAATACTAGTATTACTCTCTATCTATTTTAAGAGGATAAATTAAGATTTTCGCTGAAAATATGAAATTTGAAGAATTTCAAGAACAGTAGATTGACACGAAGGATTATTTTCTGTGAGAGCGGATATGAGACACAAAATTAGATAGAGTTGGTGGCATAATGAATTTCAGACGCATATTATCAGTCACATCTAAAAACACAATAAGATATTAGAATAAAGATCTATTATTGTCATTAATTTTATTATTAATGTTTGTGGAAGTAGGAGCTGATGGAACTGGACCAGCCTACAACGGAAGAAATAGGTAAATTTCAAAAAAAATTACCATTTTCGTTCTATATTAGTTTTATGAAGTCAAATTGATTTAGAACATTTCTAAAGTTATTTTAAATAAAATCATTATTTTATTTGAATTTATAAAATAGTTTTATATTATGTAGTTATTATATACACACATGTATCATATACATATATATCTGTGTGCATGTGTAACATAACAATCCATTTAAGGTTTGATATACCCATGTAAAAGCGTTGAGATTTACACCACAAGGATATGTTAACCCTTCTAATATACAAATATACCGTCCAAATGTATGCTTATGTGCTTTAAGCCATATATATAATATTACAAACACACACATACACACACATATTGAATTTTGAATAATTTATATATATAGGGAATTTATAAAATATACATGAATAATTATATGTATATATATATATGTATATATGAATGTAAATAAATATAAAATCATTTTAAATAAAATATTACAAATTTATTTATTTATTTCATTACAAAATCTGAAAACAAATTTTAAATAAACATATAATATATATATAGTTATAAAAAATTTATTAATTATTTATACACATATTAATAGATGAACGAAATATATATAGATATAATACAAAAAATATATATACACATCTAATAATGCTCAAGACAAATTTTTTAACATTTATTAAAATTAAATTTTATTCGAAAATTAATATTTTAATATTTTATAAAAGAATCCAAACAAAATTATAACATTTAAATATAATATATATATATATAGACACACACGCATGTTTTGTCAAAATACTTTTAGGCATAAAACTATTTATATAAAATTTTATAAATATATTGTGTATAATATAATATTTAATATTTAAATAATGAATATATGAATCAACTAATATATTAAGTTAATTTTAAATCAGAAGTTTATTTTAATCATGCCATGGGTATTAAGGTGTGTATGTGTTGTAAAAAAATTATTTTGAATTACATAAGCACATAAATATACAACCATCATAAATGTGACGGTGTATCGATATACCAGATTTGCCACCTATTGATCAAAACATCATATGATATAAAATATAACATTAATTTATAATTGTAAGTGAGAGACATACTTTTACCAAGGCTTACTGAATACACGTTGAAACAAAGATATGAGCTCCTTTGAATATATTCCAATCCGGATGGTGCTAGCTTTGAATTGTTAACCACCGACAATCGAATAACTTTTGTTTTTATTTGATTTGAGCTTGAAAAATGAAGGATATAGAGGGGTGATTTTCGCCCACTAATGGACTGGGTGAAGGCAGAAAAACATAGATTTAGAATGAGGGTTCTAATCATTTTATAAGGGAGAGGCTAAAGAGATAAAGTAGGATCAAGATCCCCTTTCTTCTCTTACTTATTCGCTGCCTATTAAAATATTAAAACCCAAGGCCCTTTAGCATCTCAAGCCACCCATTCCATGGTCAAACTAGGGTCAAAATTCCCTTACCCCATGTGGGCTTCAAGCTGACTTCAAGCCTGAATAATGTTTATCGCATTTAAATCCAATTTAAATGTATGCCAATATCGTATATCGATCAATATATGTATAACTATTAAAAACATATTTATTAATATTATTTAAAATATCAATTAAAAATTTATAATTAATATTTCATAAATATTAGTTAAGTTATAATAATTACATATTAATTAAATTACTTACTCAAAGGAGTATTCAATGTTTCGGTTGTGTGACTCTTTTGGTTTAACTTCGGTTAGCGATTATTATTAAACTATTTGAATATTAACGTTCACACGTCGATTAGTGTTAACCCACCTCTCGGTAAAGCCACGGACAAGCGGATTTAACTAAGTCGACTTCATGATTATCAAGGTTGGAATGTGATGGATTCGGTTTGAAAGGATGGAGTTCACTTGGATACGCCGCTCGGTCTGGAGGTCAAGGGCCGGTCGGCCCTGGTAATGTCATTCGGCATTGCAGAGAAGTTAGGGTCGTTCGACATAGGGTAGTGGTTCGGTAGACACCGCTCGGCATCATACCTCGCTCAGCCTCCTACCTCGCTCAGCATCATACCTCGCTCGGCCTCCTACCTCGCTCGGCATCATACCTCGCTCGGCCTCAGACCTCGCTCGGCATTGGACATCGCTCGGCATGAAGCCTCGATCGGCATAGATGAGTAGACTTAGCATGAAGCCTCGTTCGGCATAGATGACTCGCTCGCCATGAAGCCTCGTTCGGCATAGATGACTCGCTCGGCATGAAGCCTCGTTCGGCATAGATGAGTAGACTCGGCATGAAGCCTCGCTCGGCACACCAAGCCTCGCTCGACATACGAATGTCGTTCGACATGAACCCCTCGCTCGGCATACGAGTGTCGTTCGGCATGGCCATGTGGCTCGGCATACGAGTGCCGTTCGGCATGGCGACCTCGCTCGGCATTCTCACTCGGCATATGTGGTTCGGCATTCTAGGTGGCTCGGCTATGGCATTGATGGGCCCAGATCATTCAAAAAGCCCAACAACTCAGGATTTGCCTATAAATACAGCATGTGGGTCTCCAGATGAGGGGACCTTCTTTCTTCTCTCTTGCTATATATTTTCTAAAGCTGAGATTACTCTGCCATCTTATAACTATAATCAATCATTACAGCAATAAAAAGGAAACTTCTAGAGTGGACGTAGGCCGGAGATAGCCGAACCACTATAAAATCTGTTGTTCTTTACTGCTTTCATTTGAATTTTTACTGTTCTTCACATTATTACTCTCTACACATATTCTATTTGTGAGTTGTGACTGGTATTTGGTGCTTTCATTTGGATTTGGGTGTTAGTGACCAATTTTGGCGATAACATTTTGGTGCTTTCGTTGAGAATTGAACTCAGGAATTTTGGAGCTAGGAACTTGGATTCTAGAAAACAATGGCTAGGCCATCAACAAGGAAGCAAGTGACAGAAAGAAGCCATCAAGAGGGAAGTCAAGAGGCATCCTCTGGAGCTGGAGAAGGACAAGCTTCGATCTACATCACCAGGGACGAGATGGAGGCTATGGAAGATTCAATACATGAAAGGTTATTGAAGAGTCAACAGGAAATGATGCAAAGCTTCTTTGAGCAAATGAGAGCGGCTGGAGCACAGAACCTTGGACCAACTACAGCGGCTGTAAAAGCAGGACAAGGATCTAGAGTTGCAGAAACCACTGGAGGTTAGATTCAAGACCAGAATGTAGAACGTGAAGGCAATCAACAATGACCTGGGGGCAGACCCACAGGATCTGATATTGGAAGACCCATAGATGGGGCTCAGTAGGCCAGAGCCAACGCTAACGTTAATGAGCCACCTGAAGAATATTACCCAGAATAACCTTCGAGACCTGGGGGGGCAGGATAGAAGCATGCTAAGGGGGCAACCCCTGGATGGAGACGAAAGAATGGCTAGACCAGTACGACGAATTATGAGAGGAGGATTTTCAAGTGGAGGCCTAAAGGAAGTTAGTCATAGTCCGTTTACTCTGAATATCAGAAATGCAAGGAATCCTCCAAAGTTCAAATTACCCATGCTGGATCCTTATGATGGAAAGTCAGACCCAACCATGCATATTACCAGATATATCGGACATATGGAAGTGCTGGGAGCATCCGAGGAAGTGATGGCACGATGTTTCCCTTTATTCTTATCAGATTTGGCTACGCTTTGGTTCAGGCAGTTAGAGACTGGATCAATTAGAACATGGGGCGAGCTAGTGGAATGCTTCATGAGGCAGTTTAGGGTCCACGTGACGCGACCCAAGAGTGTGATGACTCTGGCTTCGATAAAGCAGAGGACCGGAGAGTCTATAAAAGATTTTTTATTACGATTCAATGCAACTTTGGCTTCAGTAGATCGCCTGGATCCATCTATGATTTTGATGGCGGCGGTAGCAGGAGTTGCGGAAGGCACAGAGTTCAAGGATTCTTTAGCAAGAGATCCCCCACAAGACCTTGGAGAATTTTATCATGAGGCTGAAAGATTCATTCGGCTAGAAGATTCATGCGCCGAGAGGCAAGAAATAAACGCTGTGCAAGGCGAAGGAACCTCCAAAGAACAATCCGAAGTGGACAAAGGAAAGCGAAAGCAGGACGACAGATATGATGGTCCTGATAAACGAAAGAAATTCCAAGAACCCAGATTCAGACAATACACAGACTTGACGGCAAGCCTGGAACGGATTTACACGGAGACTAGGGGGCAGCTCCCCTATCGAAAACCACCCAGGAGAGATCCCACAGAGCAGAAACGTAGAAGTGGAAAGTACTGCCTATTCCATGAGCTGGAAGGGCATACTACCGATGAATGTCGCCATCTGAAGGATGAGGTGGAAGAGCATGTCAGAAGTGGTAGATTGCCACAATACACCAGAGATCGGACAGCGGCCGTAGGACCTGACCAACTACCGCCTCCACCTGACAGGACTAATCCTGGATTGGGATCATGACTCGTCATCAATTGATCATGATGGCAAGGGCCAAGTTGAGGACTTGAACTTTGGTCGATTACATAAACTCTTTAGATTTTATTTCAAAATAAAACGGCTATTCCACTTACACATGTAAGGGAACTGGAGAGATCCCCAGGCATGCTTTGAGATGGTAATAGACCGCTCTGCCCAGAGTGGCAGTATCTAGATTTTTCCTTTGTTTGTGATTGAACACTTGAAAGTTTAAATTAATAAATGAACTTGAATTTCATAAAATAAACCTTTGACCAGAGAGTTAAAGGATGAATATTGGAAGTCAATTTGAAATTGATCGCTTTATGACCCTACCCGAAGAGATGGGGTCCGTAGTGCAAGAAGTGAGTTGCTTCGCCAGAGAGCGACAGGATCAACTCACTTAACGCCGTTCCCCATTCACCGGTGAGTGATTGGATCGGGGTTCGATAAGAGCCCGGAGTGGCTATAATCGGCCTAGGATTTAGGCCATGACATCGCTTAATGTTCAGGGACACTGAACCGGAGTGCAGGGAGTGATGCTTCTTCACCGAAGAGCGACATGATCGGCTCACTCAACATTGTTTCCCCTTCACCGGAGAGTGACAGGATGGGATCCAGTAAGAGCCCGGAGAGGCTAACATCGGTCCAGGAGGACCATGACATCGCTTAATGTTCAGGGACACTGAACCGGAGTGCAGGGAGTGACGCTGTTTCGCCGGAGAGCGACAGGATCGGCTCACTCAACGTTGTTTCCCCTTCACCGGAGAGTGACAGGATGGGATCCAGTAAGAGCCCGGAGAGGCTGACATCAGTCCAGGAGGACCATGACATCGCTTAATGTTCAGGGACACTGAACCGGAGTGCAGGGAGTGACGCTGCTTCGCCGGAGAGCGACATGATCGAATCACTCAACATTGTTTCCCCTTCACCGGAGAGTGACATGATGTGATCCAGTAAGAGCCCGGAGAGACTGACATCGGTCCAGGAGGATCATGACATTGCTTAATGTTCAAGGACACTGAACCGGAGTGCAGGGAGTGACGTTGCTTCACCGGAGAGCGACAGGATCGGCTCACTCAATGTTGTTTCCCCTTCACTGGAGAGTGACAGGATGGGATCCAGTAAGAGCCTGGAGAGGCTGACACTGGTCCAGGAGGATCAGGGCATCGCTTAATGTTCAGGGACGTTGAACCGGAGCACAAGGGATAGGTTGCTTCGTCGAAGCGTGACATGATCTGCCTATTCAATCGTTAAGTTTGGATCGAGCTTAGCAAGGGTCTGGAGAGGCCATCAACGGTCTGGAAAGATCGTAGGATTCGATTGCTGACTTCCAAGAGGCGAATTTGGAGTTGGATAATGACTTGGAACAGTCACGGAATAAACTATCAGATTCGGATGGAATCGTTTGATAACGAATGTAGCATGGACCTTGGATATTGGGATAGAGACTATTCAAAACACACCTTCCAATAGCAAGGCATGTTTTAGGGGGCAAGTGTTAACCCACCTCTCGATAAGGCCATGAACAGGAGGATTTAACTAAGTCGACTTCATGATTATCAAGGTTGGAATGTGATGGATTCGGTTTGAAAGGATGGAGTTCACTTGGATACGCCGCTCGGTCTGGAGTTCAAGGGCCGGTCGGCCCTGGTAATGTCGTTCGGCATTGCAGAGAAGTCAGGGTCGTTCGGCATAGGGTAGTGGTTCGGTAGACATCGCTCGGCATCATACCTCGCTCGGCCTCCTACCTCGCTCAGCATCATACCTCGCTTGGCCTCCTACCTCGCTCGGCATCATACCTCGCTCGGCCTCAGACCTCGCTCGGCATTGGACATCGCTCGGCATGAAGCCTCGTTTGGCATAGATGAGTAGACTCGGCATGAAGCCTCGTTCGGCATAGATAACTCGCTCGCCATGAAGCCTCGTTCGGCATAGATGACTCGCTCGGCATGAAGCCTCGTTCGGCATAGATGAGTAGACTCGGCATGAAGCCTCGCTTGGCACACCAAGCCTCGCTCGGCATACGAATGCCGTTCGGCATGAACCCCTCGCTCGGCATACGAGTGTCATTCGACATGGCCATGTGGCTCGACATACGAGTGCCGTTCGGCATGGCGACCTCGCTCGGCATTCTCGCTCGGCATATGTGGTTCGGCATTCTAGGTGGCTCGGCTATGGCCTTGATGGGCCCGAATCATTCAAAAAGCCCAACAACTCAGGATTTGCCTATAAATACAACATGTGGGTCTCCAGATGAGGGGACCTTCTTTCTTCTCTCTTGCTTTATATTTTCTAAGGCTGAGATTACTCTACCATCTTGTAACTATAATCAATCATTACAGCAATAAAAAGGGAACTTCTGGAGTGGACGTAGGCCAGAGATAGCTGAACCACTATAAAATCTGTTGTTCTTTACTGCTTTCATTTGAATTTTTACTGTTCTTCACATTATTGCTCCCTACACATATTCTATTTGTGAGTTGTGACTGGTATTTGGTACTTTCACTTGGATTTGGGTGTTAGTGACCAACTTTGGCGCTAACAATTAGCTTGTGGTATGACACATTGGCCAAATTTATCACTTCTTTGGTTTCGTTAAAATCCAATTTTACTTTATTAAACATTACCCGATAGTGATGATTATTTACACTAATTCTCTTCGTCAAAACTATAACACTTTGGACTTATGTAATTTAGTAATGGTCAACATTCCAATATTGTTCATATTCAACTCTATAGTCCAAATACAGAGTCATTGATTCAATAATAACAATTATTATTAACCAAATCACTCTGGCTAGTGATTTTGACTTTGAATTTAATTAAGTTGACCATGATACTAACCTCGTATAACTGAGAATATGAATCCTCTTTTGAATAGTGTTTCAATTCCAATACTTCCACTCGACCTAACTTTAGTCATTCAATGGATGCCATGCCATGGTTTGACTATAATTAAAGCGGAGATTTCACATTTAAGATCAACGGTATTCTGAAGTCGAGAGACCGTGTAAATTAGTCACATCGATATTTTCACTTTGACCGTAGTTATATTAACCAACCAAAAACTATCCAGTGAATCATTCCATGGTTATCCAATAAATAACAGTACACAACCCCTTGGTGCCCTAACTATCATGAGTAATACATACCTAATATTTGGAGAGTGTTATGAACTTTAATCTTAGCGGACGCATCAATATCTAGTCTTGATGCATCTTGGCTAGGAATATTTAAAATGATGTGTTTATTATATTGTGATACAATACTCATGGTTACAACTATTTGTAATTACTATTACAAACACACCATTTATGGATTTTATATTAAATATAGTTTAATTAAATATTTAATTATTTATAACACATTATAACATATATATAACAAAAAGAAAAACACCTTTATTACGAATGAGAATTGATCACAAAGTTAATTAATTTACAATAAATTATAGAATTCCCCTAGTGCATACCTCTAAATCTATCAATCTTTCACTTTGCACGTGGGCCAATTATGGAATCTTAATCACATCCCTTCAATCAGCTCGAAAGCCGACTGAGCTAGACCCTTAGTGAATAGATTTGTTATCTTGTCCATGGTATCTACACTTTGTATCATGACCTCTTTCTTCTCAACAAATTCTCTAATGAGGTAGAACTTCCAAAGAATATGTCGTGACTTCTTATGTATCTGGACTCCTTTGCGATCTAAACTAACGCATTGTTTGTGAAAACCTGCACCCCTCGACACACAGAGACAAAGTCTAGGGTGACTTCCGGACTCACGTCGGGGCCAAGAAGTACAGGCTATCAGATTTTTATAATATTACAGAGACTAAAAATAAAAAGATATGATGTAGGATACACTACACTTTCAGAACTCAAAACGGATGAAATAGAATATAAATACATAAAATAACCATCTCAGAAAATATCTTAAAACACAATCTCAAAAAAACAATATGTAGTCAACTATAGAGTACATAGAAATACCAGTCATAGTCTGATAAAAGAAATATCAAGTACAAATAAGGTAGATAGTTACATGGAGCGTAAATAAAGGATAAGCAACTCCTGTGACGAGCTTGCCTCTTCACATACTGAAATCGAGCCAAATCATCTATTGCCCTATCCTCCTGTGGTGGGAATAGAAAGGAAAAAGATATGGGTTAGATAAAAGTCTGGTGAATGAGTACATGTTTAATATATGATGATCGTATGCAGTTGACTTTAATACTACCATATGTGACCTAGGGTATTCTAAAAATGTCTATAGGTTGCTTGGTCATGTTAATTAAGGGTTTGACTTGACATATACCTACACTAGTAGCTTTTATAGGCTCTTAAAAGGATAAAACATCTAATTAAACCTTAACAACTGATCGGCTAATAGCTAAAAGGGCTTTTCCAACGTAAGGTTATCCTATAATTCCTTACGGGATTACACTTCACATATTATGACTACGCGTAACTACTTCACATAGGTTGTCCTGAAATTTCCTTATGGGGATAAATTTCCCACAAATATGACTACATGTACCCCGACCACCTTTGATGAAAGCCCGAATGTTGACTTGTCGAAGTGTCTCATCGTCTGCATTTGTGTCTGCCTCTCAATCGTAGCATATGCCTCTTATTGCGGGTGTCGGGATCCATCAACAACAGCATCATGTGCATTAGAATTTGTAAATATCAAGAAACTCATGTTGTGCCAGACCCCCACACTTCTTTAGTTATTAGTCAGTGATGCACGTCCACATAGAATCTCCTTTGAGTGCCGCTTATGATAGAATCGCCCCTAGTCGAATAATCGGCCTCCACTGGATAAATTACATTTACCCAGTCCGCAATGTCCTAGTGCCATTTCGTAGGGAACTAGCTCCCCTACTATTCCTAACATCCATTTATATGTCAGCAATATATAAATAATTAACAACAATTTAAAACCCAAGCCTTAGGCCGAGAATCAGAATACACGTCCGGGTCCGTAACAGGTCAACCGCTTGTGGTCAACCGCTCAAGATGAACGGTAAACCGGTCGCAGTGTAAAATTAGGGTTTTTTTTATTGTTTGTTTGATTTGTTTAATTACTTTTTATCATTCTTCGTTCAACATCAACAAGGTTTCAATAAGCATATAGTTTTCGTTTTAACAGTTTTTGGTGAAATCCTACTTCTAATCAATTTAAAAGTACAGTAATTATTCACTTAAGTTAACCCTAATACTATCAAGTTATAACAACAATTTACCCGATTAATTTACTGGATTAGAGAAAAAGGATTTTAATCTAGTTTAATTCCTATTCAATTTATTTTTAAATCTCTTATCTAAACCACATGATTTACAATTAGTTACTAACAACCTAAAGCATATAGTGTATATTAAAGTTAACTACAGATAATCAACTTATTGAAAATGTTCCCACTCACCTCGGACCTAAGATCTAACTCTATTCCCATCTAGGAATCGACACCCAATAGCTTGCCCCTTCCTAGATCCAATCTACTTGTATTCTTTTTGCTTTGTTTTTAATTTATTTTTGAAGAAATAATGGAAGTGGAGAGAATAGATTTTGACAGAGTTTCAGTATATTATTAATTTTCTAGTGAATTAGGGTTTAGGTTAGATATTAATTTATAGGGGTTAAGGTGAATATAGAGCGTTTGATTAACCCTGTGGAATCTTTACTTTAAATTTGAATGCACCTCAATTACTTCATATGCAGGTAAAATATTTCGGTCCATCACTTTCATCCATTTGTCGCTCAAAATTCACTCTAGATCAACGTCAACCGATCAACCACTTATAAGGACCGGTCGACCACTGCCGGTCCATTAGTGGACCCTAGTGGTCGACCGCTGAACATGTTTAATATAGGTAAGTTTTGTAATATAATTTGTTTCATTATATAATTTTAAAACATCCATAATCTCTCCATACTAACTTCGATTTCAAAGTGTTATATATGAAAATAGTTTAAAAAGTCGTTTCAAATGCAATGGTGGAAGTTTCATAACTAAATTCGAACGTTTGTGAAAATTTTGTTTTAGCACTTGTTTTATTTAATTTAATTCTTTTTATTAAATTTTATGCTCAAATTTTCGGGTTGTTACATTATTATCACAGAACAATGCCATTGGATTATCGGTATCGGGAATCACTTCGAGCTCGCTTAAAAACTTGGGCATCCAGACTGCCTCTTTAGCTGCTTCATCGAGGGTGATGTATTTAGCCAAAATCGTCGGATCGGCTATTGTTCTTGTTTGGAACTTTTCCAACTGTTGGCTCCACTGTTAAGTGTAAAGACATAATTAGACACTGACTTACTATTAACAATGTCACTATAGAAGCTAGAATCCATATAAATCTTCATAAGGAGGTCTCCATTCCCGTAAATGGGGAATAAATCTCGAGTATTTCTTAAATACATCGGTATACATTTTACGAATGCCCAAATGTTTTTCTCTAAGATTAGACTAGTGTCATCATACACATCCTAATGCAAAATGCTACATCCAATCTAGTACATAGCATAGCGTATATTATGGATCCTATGGCAAAAGCATGAGGAATCCTCTTTATACGCTCTTTCTCCTTATCGGTATAAGGAGCATCCTTAGAAAAGACGACTCCAGACTGCGTTGGAAAGTTTGGGATTCTCCATACTAAACCTTTTTAGTATGGTATCTACATACATGAATTGAGATAATCCCAACAGCCTCTTAGATCTATCTCTATAGATCTTTATACATAGTAGGCTGCTTCTCCCAAATCTTTCATGAAGAAGTTCTAAGCCATGGTCCTCCTTCTCGCCATCCATGGAAAAACCATAGCATCTCTCTAGTGCACAAGATTCCCTACTAGACCTTCTAATAGGTTGCGTGTTTTCTTATATGGGTGAACTTGATTCTCCTACTAGTTCGGCCTCAGTGTTAACTTCTTGGATTTAATCCAAGTCTACAAATTCGCTATTGATTTCCTTTGACAGAAGTTCTTTTTCTAAAAAGATAGCATGTTGAGAAACAATATCTTTTGCTCTTCAATATTGTAGAATATATATCCCATTGAGTTTTTGGAATATCCTATAAATTTACATAGAACCGATCTTGCCTCTAATTTATTCGAACTAACGTTATTAATGTAGGCTGGACAACCCCATATCTTTAGATTCTTGAGATGAGGTTTCTTACCATACCACGTCTCATTTGGTGTTTTAAACATAGATTTTGGTGGGCAACAAGTTTAACATATGCAATGCAGTTTCTAATGCATATTCCTAAAATGATAGAAGTAACTCAGCTTTTCTCGTCATAGAATGAACCATATTTATGACTACCTACCGCGGAACAGACCTAAATTTTGACCTAGAAATGACCCATTGAAACGTAGATCCATTCTAAGGCAAGCTGTTGGTAGAACAAAGAAAATAATAGTATAGACCCATAACTAAACTTTCAAAACTTACAGGGTATGGAAAAAAATATAATAGCCAACTGTACCCATTTATTTCAAAATCTTAAATATGTCAAAATACAAAGTACCATCAAATCGTATCATAAATTTGCTACAACAATAGTGTAGATATGTGGGTACACATAAAAGCAAGCGAAAATGATAAACACTCCCATCTCTGTCTCTTAGCGGCATCTTCACCATCAACGTCCTCTAACCTATGTTGTAACAAGGAGGGAGTCAGAATAACAAGTGTCTGGTGAATAAAAACTTCGAGTCTTACCTTTTCTGGGCAGTATATTTCAAAATAAGAATATGTCTACGAACATAAAACCATTAAAATCATTTAATACTTCTTTTTAAGAAAAGAAGCAGGTCTCCAAAATCCCACACCCCAAATCCCATGTTATAATTAACTAGTGATGCAACAAATAGTACCCAAGCCACTTAATACCATTTATTGGAAAATAGGCAGACTCCGGTCGTTTAATACCTTAATAAAGGCAGATCCCAAATTTAATACCTCTTCCCAAGGCATGCTCCTCAATGGTACTATCTAGTTGGCATCCTATGGAATCTCAAGTCACTTAAAAGTTCTTTATTTGAAAAGGCGAACCCTCAATCAATCACTTAATATCTTATCTAGAAGCGGACCCCTAAAGAGATACAACCTAACGTGTCCCCTCCGCCATTTAATACTTCATTTAGGGGAAAAGAGACAGGCCCTCAAAAAACCACTTACTAACTCAAGACCTCAAAGCAGGCACCTCATACTATGGCCCGTACTCATAATGATGTCTCACATTAGTTCGATTATTCGTAGGAACTGGCAGCCAGACAGCTGGGAAGATTTCCTCTACTGAATTTGGAACTAATCTCGCGTCATTATAAATATTTATCTTAAGGATATGTTACATCAATAGGAAGTGTATAAAACTACTGGTAGCCTCAAAGTGAAGGGTAGACTTCCGCCATGTAACTCTATTGACCTCGCATCTTTATGATTTAGCCATAAAGTAAATACACGTCATATATATAATAATACTTGTTATCCGGTATCCTGACCCGGCTATGTTCGACTGATTGCGCAAGACAGATTTGACTGTTGTCAAGAAGGATGACCATGGAGCAATGGCTATAGGACTTAGAAGTAGAGTTCGGATGGTTGTTTGAAGCCAGGATAGAATGGAGTTGGTAGATAGACGATGCAGGATGCTAGAAATATAGATATAAGCTGGGATTAATAGGGGATTGGCATGGCATTGTGGAACCCTAAGGATCGGTATGATTGGTTATGTGAGGAATAAGCATGGTCGAAGTAAAACAGGGATCGACGTAGAAGGAAGCATACAGATCGGCATAGTCTTATAGGCAAGAGGGGTCGGCATAGCATTATGGATGATAATGGATCGACATAGCATTTTGGATGAGGAGGGATCAGTATTATATAATGGAGTTCAAGGAATATGCATGAATGGCATGTAAAAGGGATCGGCATGATCTAATATGAAGGGATCATCAGGAAAAACTTTAAAATGGATTTAAACCAAATATTAAGCAAGAGCACGAGCTCCACATATCCAATTGACATGATGTTTGGAGAGCCATCATATCTAAGCATGAAGAAGCTATCATAGGGATCGCTGCTCCAGAATCGACAAATGATGGATCGGTACCGATCCATCTTCATTGGGATTTGGGCCTAGTGATCCTTATGGTGGGCCCATATGGATAAGAAGGTCCTGTAGCCGAAGTTTCAAAGAGATTGGTGGTCGCTTTCACCTATAAATACTAGCATAGGGTGTCATTTTGAAGATCTTTACGCTGTTGGTTACATAGTTCTTTATTGTAATCAACTTCCTTCCTTACTTCTTGCTGCTTGCTACTGTAATCAAGTTTATAGTGAATCAATAAAGAAAATATTCAAAGTGGACGTAGGTAGACAACGCCGAACCACTATGAATCATGGTGCTCTTGATTTATGTTTTGATTTGCTTACTAGTTTACTATATTCCTCTGTTTCAATTTAGTTTTTTTCATTTACTTCTCTGCACAAACCTATTATTAGGTGTTTGTGACCAATTTGGTTGCAAACATTTTGGTGCTTTCACTGAGAACCAGATTCTCATCACGTTAGGATCCCCTTTGTTGCTATTGGATTAAACAAATCTCCCGAAGGAGATCCATAATCATATTCATAAACCATCATATACTATTTAGATTTACCAAAATCTAAGCAAGGAAATCGACAATGATGAGACATACCAGATCAACTTCTCAAAATGTGGATGGGAATGAAACTGCCAGCACTCAACAAGGAGCTCCAAGCAACCAACCTGCAAATCTGAATGTTGATCCTACTGAAGTCCAATACCCCACTGATTCTATAACTAGAGCTGAATTTAATAACTTGATGATGGAGTTGATGGAAAGACGTAGACAACTGAATGAACAAATTCAAGCTAATGCTAGCTTAATGAACCAGATTGCTCAATAACGGCGTGGGAAGGCCATAATGGGTCCCACTCCTTACTCGGCATCGGAGAGTTCCAGCTCATCGAATGAATACCTTAAGCATAGGCGTCGCAGGGTTGAAGGAGATCCTGTAGGAACATCGAAGCATCGCTTGGCAAACCAATATGGTCTGCCAAGATGGATCGGTGCCGATCCCTCCTTAGGGATCGGTACCGATCCCTCCTCCAAAGGAGGGATTCCCCTGCAACACTTGAGGAATCAAGCAAGAGCTATGCCCGAAAGCTTAGAGGCTGGAGTTCGATTAAATGCTGACCAGGTATCTCACCGGAACGAAGTCATAATGAGTGTCCAAGGTGCACATCAAGAGGATGGTGGACCAAGAAGGCGTGAAATGGCCCGTAGATATCGACTGGACCATTCACGCGAGGTGGAGTGCGACCATCGCTTGGCACCAACCATCCAGTCACTAGACTTATCGACGATGGTCAGACAGTTAGTGAGAGAGAACCAAGGTTTGACCAATGATGATTGGGGAATTTCAAGAAGCCATACCCCGTTTACTGACAATGTTTTTCATGTGGAATATCCAAGAAGATTCAACATGCCTTCAATGCCTGCCTATGAGGGAAAAACTAACCCCGGGCATCACATTGTGAGATACGAATGGCTGCTGGATTATGCGAGAGCCAATGATGCGACCAAATGTAGATGCTTTCCTATAACCCTCTTTGGAATAGCGACGATGTGGTTTATGAGACTACCTCTGCGGTCAATTTCGAGGTTTGATGAGCTAGCAACCAAGTTTGCGGAGCAATTTTGAATGCACGCTACTCGTCCTAAAGACGTGATGTCACTTTCCAGTGTAATCCAGGCTCCGAGGGAATCGTTGATGGACTATTTGGAAAGACTTCATACCACCGCTATGGAAGTCAGTAACCCAAATGATCATGCTATACTTATGGCTGTGATGAGAGGGATTGATCTGGAATCTGAGTTTGGTGATTGGCTAGCTGGAAAACCACCGGCCACATTGGAGCGTTTCTATTCAAAGGCAGCTCAGTTTCTGAGGAAGGAGGAAGCCAGGTCCTATTGGAAAAACAATGTTGTGGTATCGAGAGGAGAAGTAGTACAAACCAACATTACAATAAAGAAGTCTGTTAATAGTTTCGGGAAAGTCCAGGTTAATATTCAGAACAAGCCAAATCAACAAAAGAAAAATAGGGACAGGAATCGAGACCAAAAGAGGGGGTCTAGGAGACCAAGACCTAGGATTCCTACGTATGACAACTACACACCACTAAACACATCCTTAGAAAATATTTATCTATCCACCTGCAATACCATACAATATAGGAATTCTCTTCTAAAAAGTCATCGGAGAGACAAAAAAAGACTGGAAAGCATTGTCGGCATCACAAGTGTTATGGGCATAATACGAATGAGTGCAGACATCTTTAGGACGCTATCGAAAAGTTGATTCGAGAAAAGAAATTGCAGTAGTTTGTGAAAGCTCCGTAGGATGGCGGACAGGGGACATCTGACCCCAATCGAGGAAAAGCTCTGCATAGGGCTGAGGTGCCTGCATGGACCGGCAGAAGACTAGTGATAAACACGATAGTTGGAGGACCGCACCCTACAGATAGGATTTGGCAAGAAATGGAGCGTTATGCTAGCGCGATAAGACATGTGGACTTTGAATATTGTTCAAATACGGATGACTGAGCTTCGGCAAAGCAACAACACACGATGGGGGATGATATTGTGTTCATGAGCAGGGATGCAGATAAAGTAGAAGCCCCTACAATTGAACCGATGATCATTTCTGCCATGATCGGCCCCGCTTTAGTGAGAAGGATTTTAATTGATTGTAGAAGCTCGGTGAATATTATTTTCAAGAAGGCGTATGATCAGATGAGGATGGAGGCCAAAGATTTAAAACCATTTAAAGCTCGCATACAAGGTTTTAATGGTGTGACAACTGAGGTTGTTGATTATGTGGAGTTGCCTGTTGAATTGGGGGAAGGTGAACATAGGAGAGTGCGGATCCTACCATGTATTGTTTAGGATGTTGACTCGCCGTACAACGTTTTTCTGGACCGACCAACCCTGGCTGAATTTCAGGAAACTCTTGCCCCGTGGTGTTTAACTTTAAAGTTTCCAACTGATAATGATGTAGGAGTGGTTCATGGTGATCAGGTGACTGCACATGCCTATTATGTAACTGAGTTGAGGAAAGCTCAGCGTAAGGAGAAGATAAAGGGTGTGGAAAAATTTATCCGCATCCAAGTTACTGAAGATTGACAATTGATGCCTGAGCCTTGGCTTGGGCGCCATAGTCAGTTCTATAGAGATATAGATCTAAGAGATGACGAAGTGGAGCCCTAAGAGAACAAGGCTGGGAGGGCTGAGCTGACGATTGATATAACAGTCAGCCATGACGACCCTACGTGAGTCTTGAAGATTGGGTCGCAGCTCAGCCCCACAATGATGAAAGAACTTGCTGGTTTTCTCTGAGAAAATCTAGACGTATTTGCTTGGACTCATTCTGACATGTGTAGGATCTTACCTGCCATTGCGAGTCATGCATTAAACGTTGACCCGAAATATGTTCCGGTGAAACAAAAGAGACAAGGCAAGGATCTGGAGAGATTTGTCGCTCTTAAAGAGGAGGTGGATAAACTGAAAGTCAATGGGTTTATTCGCGATGCCCTCTATCCTGAATGGATATCCAATCCCGTACTGGTGAAGAAGGCGAATGGGAAATGGAGAACGTGCATCGACTATTCAGACTTGAACAAGGCATGTCCTAAGGACAGTTTTCCCTTTCCAAGGATAGATCGGTTAGTTGATTCAACTGCAAGACATGAATTGTTATCTTTTATGGATGCGTACTCGGGGTATAACCTAGTCCCGATGCATGTCCCCGATAAAGAACACACCAGTTTTGTTATAGATGTTGGATTGCATTGTTACGTGGTGATGTCGTTTGGATTGAAGAACGCCGGAGCAACCTATCAACGCTTAGTTAATAGGATGTTTAAAGATCAGATTGGGAAGACAATGGAAATCGATGTGGATGATATGCTCGTAAAGTCATGAAGATCAAACGACCACATTCAAGACTTAGCAGAGCTGTTTGACATCCTTCGATATGAAAATCAATCCTTTGAAATGTTCGTTCGGTGTTGCGACAGGAAAATTCTTGGGATTTATTATCAACGCTCGTGGAATAGAAGCCAATCCTGAGAAGACCCAGGCTATTCGAGATATCCAAGTGCCAAGGACTATTAAGCAAGTGCAAAGCTTGAATGGGAAGATTGCTGCCTTAAGTCTATTTATCTCCAGAGCTACTGACAAATGCATTCCTTTCTTTGATTTGATTAGGAAGGGAATTTCTAATGGACGTAGGATTGCAAAGACGCATTTCGAGCTCTGGTAAATCATTTGGAGAGACCCACTGTATTATCAATGCTATAGATCATGAGGAGTTATACGTTTATTTGGCTGTATCCGCACACGTTATAAGTGTTGCATTGGTTCGCGAGGAGAATCGGATTCAGAGGTCGGTGTATTATGTCAGTAAACGATTAATATGAGCAGAAAGGAACTATCCGAAGATAGAGAAATTGGTGTATTGCTTGCTAATTGCGTCATGGAAGCTTCGTCCGTACTTCCAGGCACATCCGATTAATGTTTACACCGACCAGCCGTTACGACAGGTCCTACAGCGACTTGAGACCTCTGGAAGGTTGCTTAAATGGAACATTAAGCTTAGCCAGTTCGACATTGCATATCTTCCTCGAAGAGCTATCCAGGGTTAAGCATTAGCGGACTTTATAGCAGAATTTACCCTGCAAGACGATCTTCCAGAAGGTAGCGAAATCCCAACTGTAAGATGCAAATTGTATACTGATGGAGCATCTAATGATCATTGTTCCGGAGCTGGGACTGTGCTTGTAACCCTTGAAAACCGGTCAATTTGTTATGCTTTGAAGCTTGATTTTCCTACTATAAACAACAAGGCTGAGTATGAGGCATTGATTGTTGGACTTAAACTTGCTAGAGAACTTGGAGTCAAGTCTATTTTGTGATTCACAGTTGGTGGTGTATCAAGTTAGAGGAGACTACCAGGCTAAAGGACAATGGTTTGCCCCATATCTTACCTGAGTTCAAGATTTGCTGGCAGAATTTGAATATTTTGACATTTTACATATCCCACAAGACAAAAACGGAGAGGCTGATTCGTTGGCCAAGTTCACTAGTACCGGCGATGCACAGCAGATGGGCTTGGTTCTGGTCGAGATATTAATACCCTGGGTATAAATATGATGGAAATCGATCAAGTATTGGAAGCAGAATCCAAAAAGGAATCGTGGATGACCCTGTTTAAAGATTATTTACCGCATGGAATCTTGGCAAAGGAGAAATGAAAAGCGACAAATTCTTTGCAAAGTTTCGCGGTATATTACGAAGGAAGGAACTATGTATAGGAAAGGTTTCTCAGTCCCTCTAGTCATGTGCATCGCTCACGATGAGATAAAGCGTGTTCTGAAAGAAGTTCATAAGGGAGAATGTGGCGGTCCCATTGGGGGGTAAACTCTGGCGAATAAAATACTCTGTTATGGATATTATTGGAAAACTTTAAACTGGGATGCTGCTGACTATGTAAGATGATGTGACAAGTTCCAGATATACGCGAAAGTCCCAAAAGCTCTGCCAACAGAAATCAAGCAAATGGTCAGTCCGTGGCCATTCGCTATATGGGGTATTGACATCATCTACTCTTTACAAATCTCTAAAGGCAGTGCGAAGTACACTATTATTGTGGTTGATTACTTCACCAAATAGGCTGAGGCGGAACCGTTAGCTATGAGCACAACCAAGAAAGTAATCAACTTTGTTGTTCGAAACATCATATGTTGCTTCGGTCTTCCGCGAACTATTGTAATGGGTAATGGGACTCAATTCGATAGTGCTGAATTTAAAGACTTTTGTCGAAGATATTGTATTGAAAAGAAGTTTGCAGCGGTTGCTCACCCTGAGGAAAATGGACAACTTGAAGCCGTAAATAAAATTACCAAGTCTATTTTGAAAAAGCATTTGGAGAAGGCTAGAGGCAAGTGGGTGGATGAACTTCCTATGGCACTTTGGGCCTACAGAACCACTCATAAGTCCGCGATTGGCCATACTCCATTCGCCCTTGCTTATGGTTCTGAAGCCGTTATTCCAGTAGAACTCGAAGTCCCTTCTCATCGAGTGACTTACTATGATCCCAGAACGAACAAAGATCTTCTCTTAGAATCTTTGGACTTTATAGATAAGAAGCGCGAGGAAGTCGATTTGGGAGCAGCTGCACACCGACATCGAGTCGCCCGATATTACAACACTAAAGTTCGATCAAGAACCTTCGAAGTTGGCGATCTTGTCCTTAAACGGGTTTTTCCTACCTCATCATACATGAATCCGATTTGGGAAGGACCCGTATGTAATTGGACAGAGGCTTAGGGAAGGAACTTTCAAGCTAGCGACTGTTGATGGCATTACACTTTCGAGAGCATGGAATAGCGAGCATTTACGATGCTATTTCCTTTAGATTATTTTCTTTACATTTCAGTTCTATTTACTTTCAGAACTTTGCTTTAGCATTTGATTATCCGAATATGTAATAAACAGATTAGTTTGTTCCGTTCCATTTAATGAATAAAGTTTCAAGCTTCCTTTGTTCATATGATTGTTATTGCATTGTATGCTAAGTATATAACCAAACTAATTAATATCGATATGTATGAACAGGCTCCCGAAGTTTGAAATCGATCAGTCATACTAATCCCCGATGGGATCAAACAAGATGAGCACCGCTAATTTGCTCGATTAACAATTCCAGTAAATGATCCAAAGAATGGGACGCGCAATAAGGAACAAATATGGCTGACAATCTGGAGAATCAAAAATTTTGCCCGTAAAACTATGACTAGAGAAAGAAATAATTATGCAAACTATGTACAATAACTTGGAGTAGCAGTTACTTCTTCGATTTTCTTTCTCTTTTGTATTTTTCAGGAGTGGAGCCGCTCATACTTCTCTTTTGAGACCCTTACCACCTTTGGCGGGAGAGCTTTCTGAAGCCAAGGGCAATTCACCAGGGACTGACCCGCTAGGTGGAATAACTTGCAATGGTGCAGGAGAAGGATCATCGATATCCACCACGACAGGCTCGGACTTAGCTTTTTTCTTTAGTAACTCCTTCTTTTCAAACTGTTCTTTCATGTTGAGTTTGGCGGTATGCTCGGAAGCACAAGTGATCATGACATCATCGGGGTCATCAGCATGGAGCGGATCCTTGGTTTTATCCTCAGAAAATCAGCTCTTGCTGGATCCTCGGTCATTTTCTCCTCTTGTTCTATAGCTACACTGCTTTTTGGAGTCTGGCTAGGGCCTGGAGGACCTAATAAAATTGTTAAAATAGTGGAATTAGCCTAAAACCATTGCATGTGAAAAACAAAACTCCTCATGCACTAAGAAGTAAAGTGTGATACCAGTATCTTGTTGACTCTCTGTCGTCGTCGGGGTGCCTCCTTCAAGGATGGGAGATAGCATTTTTGACTCAAAGCTAGGCTTATTCGGATCATAACCCAGAGTCCGCTCCATGTCAGGAGAAGATGATGGTCCTGCTACTTGGGTTGGAGAGGGACCCTTAAGATTAGTTCCTGAAGACCCGGCAATATCCTCTCCTCCTTCAGTAGATGCAGAAGCCTTGAAAAATTGAAGTTTTGCAGCGGCCAGATCCGAAGGCTCGTTTCTACAAAGAACCTCCCTCACTAGTTTCTCCTCAATGAATTCGGCTTCGCCCAACTCTTCTTTCCTTATCTTAACAATATGCTACTAGGCTTTAGCAAGTGATTCGAGGCAACCCTCATCGAGAAAGCTTAAGTCGCTGTGGAGTAGGAACTTCGCATGGTATTCAATAATCAACAGATGGAATAAGTCCTTGATTTTGATCCTACCGAACTCCATGGCGGCTTCCACCTGGGAGTTGACTTGTTCAAGCATTTCTTTTCTGCCTTCTTCCTAGGCCTCTTCTTTGAGAGCTATGAATTTAGCAAGTTGTTCATAAAGTTTTGCCTTCAAGCTCCTTGCCTCAACGACTTCCTCTCAGTATGTCTACGACTCCTCGTGGGCTTCAATCTTTTCCTCTCTTTCTTTCTTTAACAATTCTTCCAGTTCCTCAACACGGCGAGCTAAAGAGTCTCTCTCCTTTTGCAAGGAATCCTTTTCTAAGGCGAGTGTCCCGTTGCGATGAAGCGCCGCGTCGAGTTCTTTTTTTTGAGAAGTTTCTAGATGGCTTACCGCCTCTGCCATCTCCTTGGCGTTGTTTTCAGCCTTGGCAAGTTGGGTTTTGAATTCTAGCAACTCAGTGTCCTGGTGCTTGATTATATCTTTGCCATGGATTGCTTCCAACTTAAGACGATCTAT
The DNA here is from genome assembly GCA_030737815.1 of Allium fistulosum. Taxonomy (NCBI): domain Eukaryota; kingdom Viridiplantae; phylum Streptophyta; class Magnoliopsida; order Asparagales; family Amaryllidaceae; genus Allium; species Allium fistulosum. The sequence continues at coordinate 171,532,885 of CM060908.1, forward strand.
TTCATGTTAACGCTCAATAGAAACTTTAAAAACTTTCTCTGCTAAGTGTATGAATGATTCGCATTGACCGAATACGTTGTTCACGCATGCTAGAGAGCTTTCCTTGGCATGCCCTAGAATAATACGAATAGAAGGGAGGAATTTGAGACCATCGAAGCAAGGAAAACGGCCTTGAGCTCGGCCAATTTCTCTGCTGTAGAAGTATTGAGAGTAGTAGCTGGCAGGGGTGGATCAGAAGTAGCGAGTGGGTGTTTGCCTGACCGGCGCTCACGAGATTGTCTTGAACTTGAAGAGCCAGAATGTCGCTCATGAGACGCAGTGATGTGAGGGCCACGATAAGAATGTTTTTCTCCACTCTGAACCAGAAGATTAGAATGTTCGCCCTGACAAGATGTGTGAGATTGAGATTTTTGCTTAGAAGAGGAATAAGACTCCCTCGAATAATAATCTTTGTCCCATCCCTCATCCTTTTCTCTATATTGAGTGGATTCGGAATCCCAACTTGGATGACGGTATGCCGAGGAGCTTCGAAGACGATCAAAGGCTCGCAATTGAGACATGGCACCTGTAAAGACCAAATAAGAGCATATTATAAATTGTCGTACAACAGATCAATAACAAGTGTATAGTGAGGTGCAGGTGATTATGAGTGTCCTAGTGTTCCCCCCAATAGACCGATGACAGTAGCTTTGCTCATCGGTGTGTTCTCCCCTTTGTTGGAAGGTTGGATGCCTTCATCGCTTCTTGTGGGAAAGTTAAGTCCTTCGATGTTAATGTTTGGAAAGTCGTATGACATGATGTCGTCCGGAATTGGAAGACTAGAGAATCCTTTTAACGAACATTCCAGATGCTGAGATGATGATTCTTCTTCAAGAGGAGTAATCACAAACTCCAGGTCTGATGTAGTCTTTCTTCTGCGTAGTCTGTAAGCCAACCTCTTTTTTCTCTTAGTAGGCGTTTGGGATTGCCCGACTTGCGACGGTACAACTATTGGTGCTTTTCCAAGGCCTGCATCGTCATCTCTTGGTTTTCTGACGTGATAGTCTTTAATTTCTCCCTCCTCGGTATCTTCCCGAGTCCCCTAAGCAGGGGGCACGATGGGGTTAATTGTTTCTTCTCTTCGTTCTAGAACATTCTTTAGAACTGCCATGCTTCCAAGAAGTCTGATTCTGCAGCCATCTTCCAACAGCCTGAACAAAGATAACGGTTCATTGGTTACGAGGAATTTGATGTCCTGATCCTCAACAGGAGTAGTACGGATGGCAGCAATGGCTCTAGAAAAATTAACGTCTTCAGGATGTGGGCAGATACCTAAAAGAACTATGGATGTTAGTGGATTCAAAGGAAAAGTTGTGACTTGGGTCAGTGAACTTGAGAGAAAAATGGAAAAAGTACTTACGTCCTTCTAACCATCATCTTGTGAATCCAGGGGACAATGCACATAGAACCATTCGTGCTTAAACAATGAGAGTTTGTTCCAAGCACCCGTCAAAACTTGGAATTTCGCAAAGGCTCGAGGAAGATGTAAGAAGGACTTCCCGATCGTCTTTTGAAATCATAAATGAATCTGATGTCTTCAAGAGTAGGTTGACGAAATAGAACATTCATGAATAGCAAGAAAGTCCCATGAATAAAAGCATAACTGTTGGGATGCAGTTGTGTAGGGGCGATCCCGAGATATCTCAACATCTCCCGGGCAAAGGAATTGATAAGCGGAACGAATCCATCCCAGCACATAAACTTATTGCATGCTGTATACCCGGTTGGGGGCAAGTGAGGTCTATCTTGCCTTGCTGGAACCAAGACATCTTCGAATGGAATTACATGGATTGAGCATAACCGATGAAGAGCAGCTTTGATAATTCGAGAAGCATGTGAATCCACTGGATTATCGAGAAGAATAGCACCCTCTGCAGCATTAGGGGCAAGGCCTATATCCTCCGTTGAAAGGACGGGGACATCGGAGAAAAGATCAACTTGTGGATTAGAGACCTCTATTTGCTCTGCGTGATAGCTTGGAGAGGACCTTCCAGATATAGTTGTAGAGCTTGATCTCATTTCAGAACCAATGTGTCATTTCGCCGAATCGGAAGACATGTTAACTGAATGCTTCGAGCATCGGAGATCTATATCAGCTATACTCAATAGATGATTGAGATTAGAAAATTAACATGTTCCCCTCATGTTAAGTGTGAACTAGTGCAGTGCAGTGTGAAATAGACATAAAAATCAAAAGGCAAAAATAGAACGACGAGACTTGGAGTATTGTCCAGAGAGACTGTCATCACTGACCATCAAGATTGGCAAGAAAATTGATCGGCAACGAAGGATTTGGGATCAACTATCAGAATATTGAATCATGAAGTTTGTTTCCTAAGTTCATTAGCAAGTTTATTACTTGGTCCATATTGAGAATTTTGGAAGTTAGGTCATTCAATCTCAAGTTCAACAGTTCGAGTATGCATGTTATATTGTTCATTGTCATCTTATGTTCTAGTTCAGCAAGCCAAACTAGTGTTAAGTGTTCAAAAGAGTTGGATTTGATTAGTTCTTAATGTTGAATGTCGATTCCTTAACTCAATTTTTGATCCCTTCCCTAAGACCTCGTACCGATCCCTCTTTAAGACCACTTCCTACAGATCCCTCAACCTAAAGTTTCTATGCCGATCCCTATACCAAACTAACAAACACTGATCCCTATCCTATAACTTCACCTCACACCGATCCCTACCCTAATCGACTCCTCTCTACAACTAATATTATTGATCCCTATCCTATACCTATCCCTCTCAGAACTTCTCCTTTCCGATCCCAGACCTCAACCTTCCTTCTGACATCATATCCTCAACATCCAAACAACCGAACCTTTGCATGCCGACCCCGCCATTGCCAGTTAACCATAGACCGAACCCTACCTTTCTCTCTTCCAAACTCCATCTCCACCAAAGACCTTCAGCCAAACTTGACTCCTTCTTCGTATTCCTCTCTCTCGTACCAATATACGACCCTTCTAGCCATCTACGCTTGAGAAACGACCGCCGTCGCCACCTTACGCTCACATCAATAGCTCAAGACTCATAACTTAATTTTGTACTTAAAAGAGATTTTGCAAATCCATACCTATGTTAAAGCATGGAAGTAAAAATAAGTTAGCGTCAAATTTTAGAGGGTAATTGAATTGAAGGAGAGACGTGCTGATGGAATAGATGGGATTGAGTTTGAATTTGAGGGCAAAGATTCAGGGAGCATGGGTTCGGGGGTAAGATTTTATGCAAAGATAGGAGAATAAAAAGTGAAGGAAGAAGTGGAGGAAAGTTTATATATGTTTGTGTGTGTGTATGGGAGAGGAATCAACTACAAGAGTTGAACGAGTCAAAGGGAAGAATGGATCGGCATTGTGGCCTGCCAAACCCTATTAGCACAGCCTCAATAATGGATTGGCATGTTGAATGCCGATCCTTACAAAAAAAGCAAAATAATAAATAAAATAAAAAATGATGAATGATGAATGATTGTGATGGCTTGGCTATACAAGTAAGCATACAAAATATTATAAAAAATTGGCAACGACATGTGAACGTTCGAACACGTCCGGGAGTCAACAATAGAAACGTTTATATGAATATGCATGGGAACGATTTAAATTTCAACTTTTTGAAACCAACGGGAATCGCTATCGAACCTGAAACTTTCAAGTTCGAGGCTGGATCAGATAATAAAAGGTTTATAAGTCTTAGACTTAAAGTATTGAAAGTCAACCGGGTATCATAGCAATCAACAGAGAATTCAATGCCTTGGAAAACAATGCTACAAAAGAATAGAAATCAGTCGGTAAGCTGGATGGACTTCTTTCCGACAATTTAGATTTGTTTTGATTCAAAGCACGTTATGTTACCCACAAGACGTACTTTGGGGGGAAAGTGTTATCCGGTATTCTGACCCGGCTATATTGGAATGATTGCACAAGACATATTCGAGTGCTATCAAGAAAGGTGACCACAGAGCAATGGCTATAGGACCTGGAAGTAGAGTTCAGACGGTTATATGAAGTCAGGATTGAATAGAGTTGGTAAATAGACGATGCATGATGCTGGAAATATGGATATTAACTGGGATTAACAAGGGATCGGCATGGTGTTGTAGAACCCCAAGGATCAGTATGATTGGTTATGTGAGGAATAAGCATGGTCGAAGTAAAAGAGCGATCGACGTAGAAGGAAGCATATGGATCGGCATAGTCTTATAGGAAAGAGGGATCGGCATAACATTATGGATGATAATGGATCGGCATTGCATTTTGGATGAGGAGGGATCGGTATTATATAATGGAGTTCAAGGAATATGCATGAATGGCATGTAAAAGGGATCGACATGATCTAATATGAAGGGATCGGCATGAACAACGTTAAAATGGATCTGAACCAAAGATTAAGCAAGAGCACGAGCTCCACATATCCAATCGACATGATATTTGGAGAGCCATCATATCTAAGCATGAAGAAGCTATCATAGGGATCGCTGCTCCAGAATCGACAAATAGATGGATCGGTGTCGATCCATTTTCATTGGGATTTGGGCCTAGCGACCCCTATGGTGGGCCCATATGGATAAGAAGGTACTATAGCCGAAGTTTCAGAGAGATTGGTGGTCGCCTTCATCTATAAATACTAGCCTAGGGGGTCATTTGAGGATCTTTACGATGTTGGTTACATAGTTCTTTATTGTAATCAACTTCCTTCCTTACTTCTTGTTGTTTGCTACTGTGATCAAGTTTATAGTTAATCAATAAAGATAATATTCAAAGTGGACATAGGCAGACAACGTTGAACCACTATAAATCCTGGTGTTCTTGATTTCTGTTTTGATTTTCTTACTAGTTTACTATATTCCTCTTTTTCAATTTAGTTTTCTTCATTTACTTCTCTACACAAACCTATTCTTGGGTGTTTGTGACCAATTTGGTTGCAAACAATACCTTTCTCACCGTTTTATAAATAAGGCCTTATAAGGAATCTTCCTTATTACGCCTTAGAATGATAATTAGGCTATATAAGAGTTTCATCTTATTTTCGCCTAACAATCAATTATATTCCTAATGGGGGAAATAAATGAAAATAAATACCTAATTAAATATGCCATATATGTAATAATTATATGTTAATTATGTAATAGAGATAAATGAATATCGTGCCTGATAAATTCTAAACGCACGGATTTTATTCCCTAAACTAGCGTTAAATATCAATTCCCTAATCAAATACTATTACAAGTCTTTTTTCTTCAAATTCCAAAGATTTCAACATACCAAAATAAGGAATTCTAATATCCAAAACAGGGAATAAATTTTCATAACCAAAGCTGCAATAACATACTTGTAAATAAAATAGAAACACAATTTGTTACACCAATTCAATGGAATATCCTAAACAATAGGAATTGCAATCTAAATTCCATATCCTATTTAACTCCTCTTTTACAAAGAAATAGATAAGAAGGAAATTTGTATGGAATAAGTGGTGTAAACTACGAATAAAATCGGTAATCTGAACCCTTTATTACATTGAAGAATCACAAATTAAACCAAAAAAGAAGGAGAAGTGGAATTGACTATGAAATTATCAAAAATTACATAAACAAAGCAATTTTCATCAAAATAATGTAAATAATTAAGAATCTCAACATAGAATTGACATTTTGAAATAAAAAGAAATTTTGGGGGATTTTATCTATCGTATTATCACAATCCCAAAATCCCTAAGGCATATTCAAATCCATAGAGATACACCAAACAATTACTAAAAAAAGAAATACTAAGGTTTCCACTGACAAAATAGCCTTAGCTCCGCCTTCCTTGGATTTGCACACCTTATAATCTCTTCCAGAATCTCTCCTTTTTCATATATATACACATAATAGGGAAGATATATATTTCTTATTAGATTCAGAATATTTGGACGATAACAGAATAAGAAAAGTTTAGAGGAAGAAGAAATAAATAGAAAATAGATTAAATTCTTACCTGAATTCCCTATGGAGTTTCTAAATCTAAATTGGAGAGATAACAATAACAGAGTTTTGTTGAATTCTCCAAAATAATATGAATAAAAAAGTGGGGAGGGTAGGGTTCTATTTATAGGGGTTAAACGCACCAGAAACATAGGATGAAAATAGTTTAAAATGGAGAAATTTGGATCATTCATCCAATCAAACCCTAGCCACCACTACAAATTTTCATGACTGACCAGTTGACCGCCCCCATCAACCGACCGACCGCTAGGAGTCGACCAATCCTAGTAAAGGGGTCGACCGGTACGTTATTTTGGGTAATTATTGATTTGTTGCTTTTTAGTTAATTTCTTAATCTAATTAACTTTAACATTAAACGTTAATTAAATATTTACTTAACCACCAAGCTAATTTTAGAAATTCAAACCCTAAATTTATATTCTCATATGAATTTGAATTCAAACTAAATTAATTTAGATCTAAAAACTTCAAGCGCTCATAACTTCTTCGTTGAGCTCCGTTTTCAGCATATTATATATGGAAACAGATCAAAATTTCGCCACAAACATAATGAAATAACTTTCGTGGTCAAATTCTGACTTTTATAAAATTTCTATTCTCTACCTTATCACATTTAATTTAAATTACTCCATTTATTTATGGTTTATTTTACGGGGTGTTACATTCTCCCTCCCTTAAAAAGGACTTCGTCCCAAAAATCTTTCAAGAGGCGAACAACATAATGCATAATAACATCCATGTTATACAACCAAGTTATCTACACAACTATCTACTCAACAAATAGTGCAATGTGATTATGTACTGTAGACATACTAAAATGAGCTCAATTCTAGCGTGTGTAATCGTGTCATGAAAGTATGTATGCAAATACCCTAAACATGCATAAAAATTTCTACATGAATGTAAAGTGGTTATGAAAAAGTGTAGCAACCATCTCCTACCATCTAATCTAGCAACAACAATGCAACCAAAATCCTAATTTTGGAGAGAAAATTTTCTAGAGATAGGCTTAAGATGAGGAGTTTTCATGCCTCCCACCGGATTTTCTCCCTATTATACTCGAACCAACAATGCAAAGCAAAATTTACTAGTAAACTAAGAGTCCCTATCACTAACGATGCAAAGCATAACTCCATGAAGCTGTGTTGGAGATGTTGCGGTCCCACTGCTTCTAACGGAAAAGTTATGCCACCTTCTACTTAATCCTTGTTCAATAGGAAATTCCATTCACATTCCTATACACATTATCTTTTCCTTGATTGGTGATAGTTTGTAAGAAAAATTCCTTATGTTTTCCCAAAATTCTGAAGTTATGGGAGCATTCATATACCTTAGGTTGCAAACCTAATTTCCCCATTAACTTTCAGTCTTATCTAGGGTTTATCGCTAGTAACGTGTCCCCATAAAATTTCCCTGTTTACTTTGCTTCCAAACACACACACACAGATATATATATATATATATATATATATATATATATATATATCAAGCGGTTTAAATCCTATTCATAGAGTCAACACAAAATAAAACAGGGATATATCTAATACCACATCATCCACTTTTCCAACAACTAAGGGAGACAACAAGCGGCTATGATCCAAGAACTCTAAAAGAAAGTTTTGCTAGAAGCTACCATTTATTATCAACTGATGTAAATGGTGTTGAGGTCCAAACACTCCTTTCTAAATTAAAATGGGTATTTCTAAAATGTCAATCCATCATTACCCAATTTCCATAGTTCCCTTTTAGGTCTCTAATAAATGCGGTCCATTCATTACTTCAATTAATATATCCATTGCAGTTAGTCATTACTCATTAAAATTGGACCATTTCCAATTAATCCTTTTTTGGGTTACCAAAATCCATTCATTACACGTATTTCTTTCTTCCAAAAATGTCATATCAAGTTTTCTTAATCAGTCCCCATTTGATTCTTTCTCCTCTCATTAATCACAAATTTATTGCTCGTTAAATTTGTAATTAATGGTCATATATCCTAATCCGTCAATTACTAAATAATACGCATGTAGTCGTAACCCTATATATATATTATAGTCTTTAAGCATGGCTATATGCTATCTATATCTAACTACTAATTCTACAACTAGAATACTCATTTCCATGTTTTAATTTATCGAAGCTATCCTTCCAAAAAGATTGCCATCATAATATCTCATAAATTAACCACAAGTGCGGGTTTTGCTTTGTTTCAAATTACAGGGAATTATTATTTTTATTGAAATAGACAATGTAACTATGGAAAAGAATATCCATCTCTTACATGTCTCTTTCCTTTTTAGTGTATTCCTTGTTACTTCAAACAACACTCTTTTATACAAATTTTTGGAAATTGGATAATTTATGAAAATTACATGGAAACTGTTCCAAAATTAAAATATAGAAATTCATATTCCATGGGAAACCTAATTCACAACCAGATTACTGATCTTGAATATCTTTACACTTTAACAGCTTCTTCAAATAGATGTTTGGGACTAATTTCAAATTTGCAGATCAGATTGTACATTCTATTCCTATTTTATTCATATCCTAAAAACCTTAGTCTATCCTACCTAGGTCATGATCTGTATCAACTCCATAAAAGTTATAAAATCATAACTTTCACATACAAAATAAAATGTATTCATACAAATAAACATATTTAAAAATAAGCATTTATTACTTCATTTCTCGCAATACTTAAAACATGAAGTATCAAATTCAATATTTCCACCTTTGAACATGTAAACTTTAAAAATCTTTATTAAAGATTCAAAATTCCTTTGTTCCTAAATATGAATAAAATAATCTCCCATTTTAAAACTTTCCTTATCAAAACATTTTCCCTTAAAAGTTAGACTTTCTAATTTATGGTATTCAAAATTTTTTTGGTTTTTCAAAAAGAAACTTATGATAAAATTTCCTTTCAATAGCTTAATAAAACAAAGATTTACTCCTTTTTGAAAATAGGATTTTTAACACAAAAGATTCAAAAATTAATTATCTTTCCAAAATAATATGTTAGACTATTTTTCTCTCAAAGATTTTTCTAGCTACAAGAATTATCGTTTACAAAATAGTAAATTTTCCTTAATTATCATTTCAAAATAAAAGTTATTTCCTTCTAAAGCACCTAATAATATTTATTATCTTATCACTTAAAAATACACTATTATTTGATGAAATATATCTCATAACATTGCTCAAAAACTTTTAAAATCTCTTGTAACACTTTTCTTTATCAAATCCAATAATATTACTATTCAAATAACTTTCGTATTCAAATTAGGAAAAACAGATAAAATTCTAATCTTTACATAAATGCTTCTCCTTATACAAAAACATCTAACTTATTTATCAATCATCATCTGAATCCAATCGATGGTCAAAGATACCTTTTTATAGCTTTATATGATAGAAAAATAAACGAAGTAGACAAAGATAACTTCTATCTTATTCTATTACTCCTTTCAATATCTCATCTACCAGAATTCATAATTCTATTATTACCTAAATTCTAGCCATTATTCTCAACAGTATCTTATATGGGAATGTCCCACCTACCTATACTATCGGACATTCCTTTCTTTCTATTTTCTATTCCAAAATAGGTGTTATTTCTATTTATAAACCCCTAAAATGAGTTCTAAAGAAAAAACTTATAGGTTTATAAACAAGAAAAAATCGCACTAAAAATAGAAAAATCAAAGAACCAAAAATTGAAATCTTTTTAAACAAACTAAAAAATTAACAAATGAAAATTTTCAAGTCATTAATTTACAATTAAAACTATCCACCATTTTGTCTTTAAAAAATTCACCGCTTTTAAAAATTGCATTACCTTACCAACCTTTCTAAAACTAATGGTCATATATTTCCAAAGTTATCTAAAACCATATTTATATTTCCAAAATTTTCCAACTTATACGGCCTCTAAGAAGTTATAGAGGAAATAACTTTCAAATTTATTGTGTAGGAAATATAACATAGGAAAATAAAAGAATACAAAAGCAAGGAATAAAAAGTTGAAAGCTTTTCTAATTCAATCGACAATTTTCAAATTGAGAAGTTCATAAATGGAAACTTTATTTTCAACTTCTCAGGTCATCAAATTTGTAATTTAAAATCACCTACCAAAAATGTTTCACTATCCCTTTTAAATTTACAACCTCTTTTCAAACTTTTTACAAAACAAATGGTGGTATAATTTAAAAGTCGTCTAAGATCACTTTTTATCACACATTTCTAACTCATAAGATTTTGATTTTAAAATCTTTTTAAAGACATTTTTTAAATTTTTTAAGGGGTTTTCAAAGAAACCTTTTTATCAAATTATGTCCCATGGGATAGGATTAAATTTTGTTTTTTCTTTTAAACCTTTTTACTCTATCTTTTAAAAATCTAATTTCCTCCTTGTGGTGATAAATGTATTCTTTCTATGAAAGTTTGCTCTTTCCTTGCTTTATATTTTATTAATACCTAACACCATCATTTGTTACCTCCATAAATGTTAATTTGACCATATTAATTAGTTGTCAGCCCAACAGACATTTACTTAAGGTCATTTATTTCCTATTCAAATCCTACCTATTTACTTCTTCCTTATCTTTCCCATAATTATCCAAAAGGGTAGTTAATTTATTCAATTTATTACCTATTAACACTTCCATCTACGGTTACCCCTATTATTAAATATGTCTATAGGGTCCATAATGATAAGGAGGACTGGGTCCTATCAAGGAGTCGATTACTATCTAGCTTCTTGGGTGCTTCCATAAGTTGAGGTCATGCTCTCCTTAGTATTCTCCTAAAGATACGATCTCCACGCCATAGGTAATCGGAGTAGGAGTAGAAATTATCTCCATTTATTCTCCCAACTAACAGTCATCTCACCCATCCTTTCGGAATATGGTTGCAACTATTTTTATAGTTGGAATCTATAGAGTTGGACGTAAGTTCAATAATATATATATATATAGTGAGATTTTTGAAAAACACCTTCCAAAAATAAAAAAATATGCCTCTCATATGTATATTTTCCCTATTGATCGGGAAACCTAAGCTTTGATACAAAATGTAACAACCCACCTCGGAACATGCCTAAATTTCGACATAAAAAAGGCACATTAAAACTTAGATCCATTCTAAGGCAAGCTATTGGTAGAACTAAGAAAATAACAGTATAGAGCCATAACTAAACATTCAGAACTCTCAGCAGATGGAACAAAATATAATAGCAATATGTACCCATTTATTTCAAAATCTTAAATATTTCAAATACAAAGTATCATCAAATCATACCATAAATTCATTACAACAATAGACTAGATACACGGGTACACAAAAAAGGAAGCGAAAATGATAAATACTGCCACATCCATCTTTAAGCGTCATCTTCGCCATCATCGTCCTTTAACCTATGTTGTAATGAGGAGGGAGTTAGAATAGCAAGTGTCCAGTGAATAAAAACCTCAAGGCTTACCTTTTTACTACTTGGGAAGTATATTTCAAAATAAGAATATGTCTACAACATGTTAATAAGAAATCTTATCAACACCCCAAAGCAAATTAGAAGTGTGAATAACCCCTTCGAAACCACCCTTCAAATTGGTTGAAATAATCTAAGACCCCTTCGAAACCACCTTTCGAATCAGTTGAAATAACCTAAGACCCTTTCGAAACCACCTTTCGGATAGGTTGAGGTAATCTAAAGTTGTGATTTAATGGGATCTAAAGGGTTTTAATTGCATCCGAAGGATCCTACTCCTTTGAAAGATACCCCTTCGATATGCACTGATACATGTACTTCATTGCCGAAATCATATATAAGCACTAAATCAGAATCTATATATTCGAAAGTACCATGTATTTGCTTTACTGATAATTTTCATGAATACAAGGGTTTAAGCATTACAAGAAAGTGAAATCCCCAATTTGATTTAGGAATCAGGGTTTACAAACTTAATAGAAGATTAAGTATAGAATGAATGAATTCGGATCCCCAAAACAATACTCGTTGGGTCTTATTTATAGGCGCAGGTTGGACTCCTTTGCATCAGTCCTTTCGACTTAGTCGAAAGGATGCCTTGATGACCTTCCATCACTATAGAATTTAGAGCGCCTCTTTAACAGTGCTTTCGAATAGGACTTGGGTGCTTTCGACTCCATCGGAAGGTATAGGAGCAGCCCTTATGTTGTTGTTGAAGTGCTGGATAAGCAAGAAAGGATGTTCAAACGTGTTCGAAAGGTACACATCCAATGATTACAAAAGGTGATGATGCTTTATTTTCTTAAGATTTTGAAACATTCAAATCTTCCTTCCATCATTGGATATCGAATCAGTTTGCACTCCACTTATATGCATTTTTAGTAGCTTTCGACATTGTCTAAAGGGTATTTCCTTGGTTTCGAAAGGATTGTAGCATAGTAGAAGGCTTCCTGGATTTCTTCATTGTTGTTAAGATCTGGTGCCAACATGATATGTTGCCACTTGAATGGGTGAGGATGGGCATTTTGATGGTTTCGAAAGGACTTAATGGTGGCAGATGGATCATTGCCAAAGGTCATTATAATAAAGGAGGCCTCTTGATAGACAGAAGTTGATTACGGAAGGTAGCTTTCGAAACTCATCTCCTTGATTAATGCAAAACCTTTCTTTTGATGCCTCCGAAAGGCATTTTTAACACATGTGAAACGCCTTTATGCATGTGAAACCAATTGTTTCGAAAGAGATCAACTGAAGCGGAAAGTTAGCCTTGTCCCCTATCGACCTCTTTGAAAGCCCATAGTTCATTTAACATTTGCAGAAGCATCCCTTTGACTCTTTCGAACGATCTTGTTATCGCCATTATTCTTCAAGAAGCCTTCCTTTGCATTCTTTTAGGATTTGACAGGGTCGAAATGATTTTTGGTGATAACATTTGCCCCACTAGCGAAGGGATGTTCTTGAATTTTCAAGTCAACTTTTTCGACACCCATCATTATTTCGGCACGAAGCTTTCCCACCTTTCAATATTCTTGAATGAATCTTGGTCGTTCCTTTAAATTTGATCGAATGGTTTTCCTTGCCTCTTGTTTGCTCATAAATTATGTTTCCTTCTTCCCCATTTCATTTACCCGCAACTAAAAAATCTTGGAGCATGAATCAGATATTTTAATTTCTCATTAAATTCATAATTTCAGAAGACGTATGTTCAAATCTAAGGTGAGTATCCATTGTTCTATATTAAAAATCAATTTTTCATGTTTGTTGTTCATTTAAGATGATTCTAAACTCAATCTCTATGCTGATTTTGACCAATTTATGGCACAAATTAGGGTTTGAACTAGAATTTGCCAAATTTGGGTTTATTTACCGCTGATGTATGTAGATTTAAGATCGACACCTATCATGTCCAATTTTAATTTACCTTGGAGGGTAATAAAAGTTAAAAATTAACGTCCCGTATTGTTAATTGAATTTAAAATAGTATGCTTTCTATTATCATCGAAACCCTTAATCAAACTTTCGACTCAGTCGAAACCCCAAAATTGAGATAATTACATCTGTTTGTTATTTTCTAAATTTGATGTTAATGCCTCAAAATTCTGTTATGCCCTTTCGACTCATTGGAAACCCATAATAGTTAATTGGAATGTAGCTACCATCACTTGTCCAATATAAACATTGTTGAAACGTCTATATGCTCTTTCGTTGGTGTCAATGCCACTTTGTTTCAAGTCTTTCGAATTAACTGAGGTATGGCGTTTCAACAATATCAATTTCAAATTGATGTTGCGTGGGTAGCTGCACTCACTATAACATAGGAAAACTTATGGGTTTCGACATTGTCGAAGGGTATGTATAAGTGCATATACACTAAAAAATGGTGACGTTGACATTGGTTTCGACTGTCGAAAGCTTACTTATTCATATATTTTTAATTAGCTTTGACCCCCTTCGAAGGCATGGAACCAAATACTACGGTGGGTATTTGAGCCGCTGTAATAGGCTTCCGACACCTTCGGTAGGTGTTATTAGTGGAATAAATCATAACTTTAATGAAACTACATCACCTAACAGAATCATAGGCATTAAAAGAATTTCTAAGAGATCTTAAAAGGATATAGTCCCAGAATAAGAATCTTCTCCAAAGAAGGTTGAAGCGATTTTTAAGGCATTCTCTTGTAACCTTCCAAGATGAAGTTGACTCGATTCTCAATGACTTTGGGATTATAGGAGTTCAAGCTATTCCTCCTGGCGATAATGACACCATTCAAAATCCACATAAGGGATATTTTGCTTACACTGCCATCCATATTTGGCATGGAGGTTTTATTCCATTTCCGAAGTTCTTGTTGAGATTTCTAAGTAATCTTAGCATAGCTCCTATCCAATTATCACCCAACGTATATACATACCTCATTTCCTTTGAGCTCATGGCCTTAGAGTCGGGAATTCCTTCTCTAAGTGCTGAAGTTCTTAATTACTTAGTATGCCTCGTCAAACTTAGCAGTTTGAATAGCCAGATTTTCTAGACCAACCCTCTCAAAAAGTTAGTTTCTGAAGGAATAAATAGGTTTAAGGATAGGGAAACGCAATTATTCTATATCAAATGCTTTCCAATTGTTAATAGAGCCTTCTATTCTCCTCGTAAGTAGACCATTACCATTATTCCTATTGACTTGTTTTATTTTGTTGAATAATGTTTTCTTATTAGGCCCTGCTCCTAAGGATCTCGATGACGAAGGCATAAGAATTGTAAAGTTGCTTACTACTGCCTCAAATTACGTTGGGAATAGGATTACATTATTGACTCCCAACAACCTCCAGAAACATTCCCTTCTGCCAGAGAGCCAGAGGATTATTGGACCACATCCTCTTATCCAACATACTTCAAAACAAAAATGCTTCCTGGTTTAGGGTGACCCTAAGAAATTTTTCATCTTTGTCTCCAATTTTTCCAGGTCAACTGGGCAAACTTAAGTCTATTGTTTATAACTTGCCGTTGTATTATTCTTTAGATTTTTTTGCTAATCTATAATTTTTTGTTTTAACAACTTCTCCTCCGACTGAATTAACTACAAGGGATCCACTCCCTTCGTTTGTAGAATCCGACGCTCTAGCTCTGACCAAAGCCATTGCTCGGTCAAGAATGATTACTAAAAGAAAATTAAGCGGAGTTACTGCTGCGGTCTCTGCTCCCAAGTGGGCTAAAATTACTGATGTTCAGTCTTCTCTACCTGAAAAAGAGGGTGAATTTGTTGGTGCAAGCAAGGCTTTAGAGGTTCCCACTCTTGATCCCACTTCTTCTATAGACGATTTACCTTTTGCTACTGCTGATCAAACCAGAATGATACCTTCGAAGGAAGACCTTATGTCTCATATAGTTGTATCCGATTCTCTAATCGTTATCGAGCAAATTTAGAAGGATTTGGGCACTTCAACTCCTTCCAAGGAGTTGAATCCCTCTAGACATTCATCACCATTGCCTCCTAATGATTTTGAGAATGTTGTACAATCAATTATGAGCTCTCCATCATTTTCTGCTATTCAACCGCCAACCTCTGTACCTGATCCGTCGAGTCATTATCGATCTCTCATTGAACAACAACTCCTGGTATACTCCATACTACTTGATTTTCTTACTACTATTTTTATATTAAATCCTAACTCATGTTTTACTTTTCCTTTCAGATCTCCAAAAGCTAGTACTATCTTCAAGAAAATGTTTCTAAGTCCTCTGCTAAGACTTCAAAGCTCAAAAAAGAAGTCTCAACCCTAAATAATTAGATCACTTCCTTGACTACTACCAAAGATAACGTAGTGAGGAAATGAGAAAGATTGAGTGCTTCTCTTGCTCAAGCAGAATCTACAATTTCTGAGGAGAGGAAGGCTAGACAGATCTTAGTCGATGAAGTCTTAGCTCTGAAAATGACTTTAAAAGAGTCTAAGGACGAAAAGGCTAGGGTTAACGCAAAACATGTTTCTCTTGAAAAGAAGTGTACTTCTTTCAAAAAAAAGTTGGAGAAGAAAAAGGTTTCTGTATCCAAGGCCATCAAAACCATTTCTGAGGCTAAACAAAAGGTGTCTCAATTTCTGAGCACTTCTCTAAATGATATCATCATAAATTCTTATGAGGATGCACTCATGTTAGCTTATTCCGATAATACTGAGAAGTGCCCAGATTTAAGTTTTCCCTCTCTCGACCCTGTGTTGGTTAAAAGATTTATGATGAAAATAAAAGAAATGGAGCAAGGGTTTGAGGTCCTTAATAGAGAAGAAATTGATGCCACTAGGCTACTATCTTTTGAAGTCCCTCCTGTAGAAGAAGATTCTGACTCTGACGAGGAGGAAGACGAAGTGGGCAATGAAGTTGTTGTTGATGAGGATGATAATGATGACGACAATGACTATGACAACCCTAACGATGACGATAAAGGTCAGGCTGCTGGTTACAATGAGGAAATACAGTCAGCGATTACGCCTCTCTCATCAGATCCCTTATCCCATTTCACCAATCTTAGGGATAGATTGATTGCGGATTTTGGAAAGGGAAGGCTATCTAAAGATCCTTTATCTACTAGACTTCAAGGCAATACTCAAGCGTTGGAATGGCATCAGAAATTTTTTATTCAAAAGGCAATCACTAGTCTTGAAGCAGATATCAAGAAGAAAGACGAGATGATTTCTTAATTAAAACGTCAAATTAGATCAAATCCTTCGATTGACTTTGATCATGAGATGTCCAAGCTTTTCCAGCAGGTGAGTGATTTGGAAATAAAATTAAAGGATAGTCAAGCTTAATGTAAATCTTTGGAAGTTATCATGGGAGGTGATATTCCAAATATTAATTTACCAATTTCTCCAATCGCCCCCAACTGTTGGAAAATTAACAAGGTCTCATTCCTTAGCCATTCAGAAATTCCCCACCATAATAAACCCTCCCTAGGTTTAAATGAAAATATGGTGGGCAAATGGTGCTGAAAAGTCAAATTTGAAATGATGAAATACTTCGACGATCAACAAAAAGAAAGATAGTCCCAACGCATCAATGAGTATGCAACCAAAATTCAAAAACTTAAATATGAAAGGTATCTTCTTCAGAAGCGTATTGCTGATTTGGAAAGGCAGAACAAGACACTTAAAGGTGCAAACAAAGCTTTCAATCGTGCTATGAAGACTCGTGTCGAATCTATTAATGATGTTGATGAAATTAGAAAGAAGGAAAACAAACTCAAAGAAATTCTTTGTATAGCAATACACCATATTGTCGATCCTTTAATTACTGAGAATTTAGATGAGGTTGTACAAGATCTTTGTATAGGGAGTCTTGATTTGAAGCTTGTCTTTTGAGGCTGATTTCTAGATCTTTTTTTGCTTGATTCTAGAGCTCCATCCTCAATGACCAATTTCCTTTTTAAAATATTTTGAAGCTTATATGGAGGTAATGGTTCACTTGTTACTCGATGCCATTTCCGAGAAAATGTATCGCAATCGGCCATCATTCCTTCCTCAAAGATAATGCCTTTAGTACAGAATTGAATAGTCTTCCTTATTTGATCAAACAAGTTATCACCCCCACTTCTTGCTTCTTCTAAAGTAAAGATGGGTGTAGGACCAATGTGAAATAGGTTCAAGCTCTAATTGTTCAGAACATAAGATTCAGCTTTCTTCTTTTCCATGATTCTTAAAGCCTCCAATCTTAAAATTTGTTCTTCATATAGCTTAGAATCTTCAATAGTTTCATGAGAGAATCCAATCAAGTGTGGTTCTAAAGATCCTTGCTCGGACTTTGTGATTTTGCTAATCATTGTGGCGTAGGGTCTAAGGTTAGCTTGGAATGGAATAGGAATAGGGGAAAGTAAGTTTGGGAATT
The DNA here is from genome assembly GCA_030737815.1 of Allium fistulosum. Taxonomy (NCBI): domain Eukaryota; kingdom Viridiplantae; phylum Streptophyta; class Magnoliopsida; order Asparagales; family Amaryllidaceae; genus Allium; species Allium fistulosum. Next base: position 171,550,770 of record CM060908.1, read on the forward strand.
CAACAAAGTCGGAGGTTCGAGCCCTCTTCTAGGACCAAAATTGTTAGCAAGAAATCTTGCCAACATCCCACAGCAAAATTAAAAGTGTGAATGACCCCTTCGAAACCACCTTTCTAATCGGTTGAAATAATTTAAGACCCCTTTGAAACCACCTTTCGAATTAGTTGAAATAACCTAGGACCCCTTCCAAACCACCTTTCAGATAGGTTGAGGTAATATAAGGTTGTGATTTAATGGGATCTAAAGGGTTTTAATTGAATCAGAAGGATCATACTCCTTCGAAAGGTACGTCTTCGATATGCACTAATACTTGTACTTCATTGCCGAAATCATATAGAAGCAGTAAATCAGAATCTATGTATTCGAAAGTACCATGTATTTGCTTTATTGATAATTTTCACGAAGAAAGGGTTTAAGCATTATAAGAAAATGAAATCCTCAATTTGATTTAGGAATTAGGGTTTTCAAACTCAAGAGAAGATTAAGTATAGAATGAATGAATTCGGATCTCCAAAACAATACCCCTTGGGTCTAATTTATAGGCATAGGTTAGACCCATTCGCATTAGTCCTTTCGACTTAGTCAAAAGGATGTCTTGACGACCTTCCGTCGCTATTGAATCCAGAACGCCGCTTTAACAGTGCTTTTGAATAGGACCTGGGTTCTTTCGACTCCATCAAAATATATAGGAGTGGACCTTATCTTGTTGTTGAAGTGCTGGACAAGTAGGAAAGGATGTTCAAATGTGTTTGAAAGGTACACATGCAATGCTGGCAAAAGGTGATGATGCTTTCTTTTCTTAAGCTTTTGAAACATTCAAATCTTCCTTCCATCATTGGGTATCGAATCGGCTTGCGGTCCACTTATATGAATTTTTGATGGCTTTCAACAATGTTGAAAGGGTATTTCCTTAGTTTCAAAAGGGTTGTAGCATAGTAGAAGGCTTTCTGGACTTCTTCATTGTTGTTAAGATCTAGTGCCAACATGATATGTTGCCACTTAAATGAGTGGGGAAGGGCATTTGGATGGTTTCTGTTTCCTGGAGATTTGACCAGGCAACTAGTGCTCGGCATCAGGAAGCACTCGGCATCAGAGAGTGTTCGGCATCTAGGAGTGGTCGGCGAAGTACTCAGCATCCAGTGGGACTCGGCATCAGAGAGTGTTCGGCACCTAGGAGTGATCGGCGAAGTACTCGGCATCCAGTGGGACTCGGCATCATAGAGTGTTCGGCATCTAGGAGAACTCGGCGAAGTACTCGGCATCCAGTGTACCCGGCATCCATGATACTCAGCATCAGATAGTACTCGGCGTCAGGTAGTGCTCGGCATCAGCTGGAACTCGGCGTCAATTAGTATTCGGCGCCCATTAGAACTCGGCGTCAGGTAGTGCTCGGCATCAGCTGGAACTCGGCGTCAATTAGTATTCGGCGCCCAGTAGAACTCGACGACAGGGGTGCTCAGCATCCAGAAGACGTTCAGTGTACATAACTACTCAACGTGACAGTATCGATCGGCCTGAATGCATCGCTCGGTCAGAGATCATTGTTCGGTCAAGAGCTTCGGATAGAGACACGTTCGGCTTTAACTATCAACCATCCTGCACTTCCCACACATCGAATATACCGTTCGGCATAGAGAGGACTGTTCGGCATCATAGTGTTTGGCATACCTGGTTCGGCATTCAGCGACCACTACACTTGGGCTAGAGTGCTCGGCTACCAAGCCCACTTGGGAAGTCCAGCCCATATTTGTCTATAAATAGAGGGGCAGGGTCACAGTGAAAAGGGATCTTTTTTGGAGAACACTGGGGAGACTCTGCCATTTTGGAGACTCATCTTCTCTACTTAACAACTTCATTCAAGCATTTGATCTACGAATTGTATTTGTAATCAATCATTCAGGAGATCAATAAAGTTTAACCTCAAAGTGGACGTAGGCAATTACACTGAACCACTATAAATTTGGTGTTCTTACTTTCAGCATTTAAATTAGCATTCCCTTCCTTGTTTAATTTATCTTCATCACTTATATCTCTACACAATCTTTCTCTACGAGGTTAGTGACCAATTCTGGTGCTAACACTTTGGTGCTTTCACTGAGAATCGAATTCTCAGACCTTAAGGATCTGCTTTGAAGCTACTGGATTGAACAAATCCCCCAAAGAAGATCTGACTCATTGATAGGACATCCGCTGATTCTACTCAGAGTTCATACCAATAACTCTACAATGGCAAGACCACGTACCAGGTCAGCTTCTCATAATGCGGATGCCCATGAGACTACTAGCGTGCAACAAGCAGGACCTAGCAATCAGCCAGCAATTCCGGGTGTAGGAATTGCCACCCAGGACCAAACTCCAGTTGTCACCAGAATAGAGTTCAACGACTTGATGAGAGAACTCAAGGAAAGCAGGAGACAACTAGGAGAGCAGATGAGAGCTAACGCCAACCTGATGGCACAACTCACTCAACAGCAGCAACAGAATGCTGGGGGAAATCCTGCTCCCTATTCCTCATCCGACAGCTCAACTTCTTCTGATGAACCTCCTAGGCGCAGATGCCGTAAGACTGAAGCTGCACGGATGGGTGCTGCTGCCCAAACAGCTGGAAACCGCAATCAAGTCGGAGCTGGGAACTTAGGAACTGGAGTACAGGTGGAAGCTGGAGGCCCAGACCATCAAAACGCTAATGATGTCGAACCTCAAGACGCACGAGTGGCAGATCGCCAAGGGAGGAGGCATCAACATGGACAGTCGCGTAGAACAGACTCTAACCTTCCGCCTTCCATTCAGACACCAGATCTGACAGCCATGGTCAGGCAATTGATGAAAGAAAATCAGGGCTTATCAAATGATGATTGGGGAGTATCAAGAAGTCATACTCTATTCACAGATGTTGTGTTGCAGGCGGCGTACCCCAAGAAGTTTAGTATGCCTACTATCTCGGCGTATGAGGGAAAGACCGACCCCAGACAGCATGTCATGAGGTACGAATGGATGATGGATTCAGCTAGAGCAAATGATGCCACCAAGTGTAGATGCTTTCCGATCACTTTATCTAGGATCGCTACTATGTAGTTTACCCGACTTCCCCCGTGGTCCGTATCCAATTTCGAGGAGCTGGCAAAGAAGTTTATTGAGCAGTTCAGAATACACACTACGTGTCCAAAGGACGTAATGTCTCTATCAAGTGTGACCCAAAATCCTGGGGAGTCATTGAAGGAATATTTACAAAGATTCCATGTTGCAGCGACTAAAGTCAGTAACCCCAATGATCATGCAATTCTGATGGCTGTAATGAGAGGTGTGGATCCGAAGTCCGAATTTGGAGACTGGTTGGCAGGGAAACCTCCGACCACATTAGAACGTTTTTACTCAAAGGCACATCAGTTCATAAGAAGAGAGGAGGCTAGGTGGGTAAGGTAAGATAAGGCACCAGGACCTGTCCAAGAATCCGTAAAAAGCAAGATTGCTGTAAAGCAGTCCGGAGACAATTCGGGAAAGGTCCAAGTCAATGTCCAGAACAAGCCTGGGCAGTCTAAGGAGTCCGGAGGAAGAAATCAAGGGAAGAAGAGGGAAGCGGGGAAGTGGAAATCGTGAATTCTAAGCTACAACGAGTATACCCCGTTGAATGCACCTCTTGAGAACATTTACCTATCCACCTGCAATACTTTTCAATACAGAAAGCCACGCCCAAAAGAATCAACCGAGGAACAGAAGCGGACCGGGAAATATTGTCGCTTCCATGAGACTTATGGGCACAATACGGAAGAGTGCAGACACCTGCACGACGCTATCGAGAAGTTGATCAGGCAAAAGAAGTTGCAAGAATTTGTGAAGGATCCACGGGAAGGAGGACAGGGAACGTCCAACCCAGGTCGTGCACCAGCTCCGCGTCATCCTGAGGAGCCTGCTCGGACCGTAGGTAGACTGGTCATAAATACAATTATCGGCGGACCTCACCCTGCAGATAAGAATTGGCAAGAGATGGAGCGATATGCAAGCTCCCTGAAGCATGCAGATTTTGAGTGCTGTTCGAACGTGGAGGATGGGACCCCTGCTAAGCAGCAGCGCGTAATGACAGACGATATAGTGTTCAGAAACAGAGATGCTGATCAAGTAGAGGCCCCAACCATCGACCCGATGGTCATATCTGCGACGATCGGACCAGCATATGTGAAAAGAATTCTGATTGATTGCGGAAGTTCAGTCAACATCATCTTCAAGAAGGCTTATGACCAAATGAAACTGGAAACAAAGGACCTGAAACCGTCCAAGGCTCGTATACACGGCTTTAACGGTGCAGCGACCGATGTCGTGGGGTATGTTGAGTTACCAGTTGAACTGGGACAAGGCGAGCGTCGGAGGGTGCGAATTCTACCCTTCGTAGTTTTGGATGTGGATTCTCCATATAATGTTTTCTTGGGCCGTCCGGCCCTGGCTGAGTTTAGGGCAGCGTTAGCCCCGTGGTGTTTAACTTTGAAGTTCCCAACTGACAAAGGAGTAGGTATTGTTCATGGCGACCAAGAAGCTGGTCATTCCTGTTATGTGGCTGAGCTCCGAGAGGCCCATCGGCGGGAGAAGGGGAAGGTTGCGGACAATCCTGTCCGCATCCTTAATACGGATAATTAACAAGTAGTGCCCGAGCCCTGGCTCGGGCATAGTTCTCGGTTCTTCAGAGATATAGATCCGAGAGACGACGATGAGAAACCCAGGGAAGAGAAGGCAGCGCCGGCTGAATTAACGATTGACATTTCAGTTAGCCATGACGACCCTTCGCGAATACTGAAGATCGGATCACAGCTTGGCCCCGTGATGACTGAAGACCTTAGCGACTTCCTCCGGGCGAATCTTGATGTTTTCGCCTGGACGCATTCTGATATGTGTGGGATCTCTCCCGCCATCACGAGTCATATGTTGAACATAGACCCGAAATACGTCCCGGTTAAACAAAAAAGGAGAGGAATGGACCCGGAGAGGTCCGCTGCTCTCGGAGAGGAGGTGGACAAACTCAAAGCAAATGGGTTCGTCCGCGACGCCCTCTACCCTGAATGGGTATCCAACCCCGTGCTGGTAAAAAAGGCGAATGGGAAATGGAGGACTTGCGTAGATTATTCCGACTTGAACAAAGCGTGCCCAAAGGACAGTTTCCCGCTGCCTAGGATCGATCAGTTGGTCGACTCCACCGCAGGACACGAGCTGTTATCATTCATGGATGCGTACTCAGGGTACAACCAAATCCCGATGCATATTCCAGACCAAGAACACACCAGCTTCGTTACAAATGTCGGACTATATTGCTATGTAGTGATGCCCTTTGGATTGAAGAACGCAGGAGCAACTTACCAGCGTTTAGTGAATCGAATGTTCAAGGACCAGCTGGGTAGAACAATGGAAGTCTATGTGGATGACATGCTCGTGAAGTCACGACGGTCAAACGACCACATTCGAGACTTGGCTGAAATGTTCGACATACTCAGGTTTTATGGGATGAAGATCAACCCTCTGAAGTGTTCCTTCGGCGTTGCATCAGGGAAGTTTTTGGGATTCATCGTCAATGCTAGAGGAATTGAAGCTAACCCAGAAATGATCCAAGCTATTCGAGATGTGCAGGTGCCCAGGATGATAAAGAAGGTACAGAGCTTGAACGGAAAAGTAGCTGCGCTGAGTCGATTCATATCCGGGGCAACCGACAAGTGCATCCCGTTCTTTGATATAATAAAGAAGGGAAAGAAGAATTTTGAATGGACGCCTAGTTGTGAGGAAGCATTCCGGAATCTGGTGAGGCATCTGGAGAGTCCACCAGTGCTATCAAAACCAGTAGACCACGAGATGTTGTACGTATACTTGGCTGTATCCCCGCATGCGATAAGTGCAGCTTTAGTTCGCGAGGAGGATCGAGTCCAGAAGCCGGTGTATTACGTTAGCAAGCGTTTAACGGGGGCAGAGAGAAATTACCCTAAAATCGAGAAATTGGCTTATTGCTTGGTGATTGCATCACGTAAGCTGCGCCCATACTTTCAAGCACACTCAATCAGTGTTTATACCGATCAACCCCTGCGGCAGGTACTCCAACGACCAGAAACTTCTGGAAGATTGCTAAAATGGAACATCGAGTTGAGCCAATTCGATATCGCCTACTTACCCCGGAGAGCCATACAAGGGCAAGCATTAGCAGACTTTATCGCTGAGTTTACCATACCCGTCGAACCGGGTAATCACGACGTCATTCCCCCCGTTCGATGGAAATTATGCACTGATGGGGCATCAAACGACCGTTGCTCCGGCGCGGGCGTAGTTCTTATAACTCCGGAAAACCGATCAATCTGTTATGCTTTGAAGCTCGATTTCCGAGCCACAAATAACGAAGCAGAATATGAAGCACTCATCGCTGGCTTGAAGCTCATCGGAGAACTCGGGATCAGATCAGTTGAAATCTTTTGTGACTCACAATTGGTGGTTTACCAGGTGCGGGGAGACTACCAAGCAAAGGGACGAAAGCTTGCTCCGTACCTTGTTCGGGTCCAAGAACTACTATCAAGTCTTGAGCGCTATGACATTTCACATGTCCCGCGTGAATAGAACAAAGAAGTCGACTTGTTGGCTAAGTTTGCGAGTACTGGCGATGCGCAGCAAATGGGATTGTATCTCATTGAAGTCTTGCATGCCCCGAGCATAGACAAGATGAAAGTCGATCGTGTGTTGGAAACAGAAATCGAGAAGGAATCGTGGATAACCCCATTCAAACTGTACCTGACGACCGGGGCTTTACCAGAAAAAAGAAGCGAAAGACGGCAGGTCCTTCGAAAGGCCGCGCGATACGTAATGCAGGATGGATCAATGTATCGAAAAGGATTCCCAGTCCCATTATTACGATGCATCGCTCATGATGAGACAAAGCGGGTCTTAAGAGAGGTTCACGAAGGGGAATGTGGCGACCATACTGGGGGGCAAACGCTAGCAAAGAAGATCCTCCGCTATGGATATTACTGGCCAACCGTAAACCGGGACGCCGCAGACTATGCAAGAAAGTGTGACAAGTGTCAAAGATATGCGAAAATCCCGAGGACTCCATCAATAGAACTCACACAAATGGTTAGTCCCTGGCCATTTGCAATCTGAGGAATCGACATAATCGGCTCTTTGCCTATATCCAGAGGTGGCGCGAAATACGCGATAGTTGCAGTCGACTATTTCACAAAATGGGCTGAGGCAGAACCTTTGGCCACAATCACCTCTAAGAAGGTCGTTAACTTCGTTGTACGAAACATTATATGCTGCTTTGGCCTTCCTCGCACCATCATTACAGACAACGGGACGCAATTTGAAAGAAGAGAGTTCAAAGAGTTCTGTATAAAGTATTGCATCGAGAAAAAGTTCGCCGCCGTTGCACACCCGAAAGCTAACGGGCAAGTCGAGGCCGTTAACAAAATAATCAAGTCCATACTGAAGAAGCGTCTGGAGAAGGTTGGAGGCAAGTGGGTAGATGAACTCCCGACAGCATTATGGGCATATAGAACTACCCACAAGTCCGCGACCGGCCACACTCCATTCGCCTTGGCATACGGCTCTAAAGCCGTTATACCCGTGGAACTTGAAGTTCCATCACACCGAGTGACATACTATGATCCCAAGACGAACCAGAACCTCTTGTTGGAATCACTGGACTGCATCGATGAAAAGCATGAAGAAGCCGAATTAAGGGCGGCAGCGCATAGACACCGGGTCAAGCGTTACTACGATAGCAGAGTCCGCCCAAGGATCTTTGATGTGGGTGATCTCGTTCTGAAACGAGTTTTCCCGGTACCATCACGTATGAATCCCAGCTGGGAAGGTCCGTACGCCATTGAACGGAAGCTTGGAGAGGGAACATTCAAGCTAGCGACCGTTGATGGCACGACACTCCCCCGAGCATGGAACAGTGAGCATTTGCGGCACTATTACATTTAGCATGTTTTCTTTCTTGTTTTAGGCACTGTTATTTCCTGCATGTTTCCATTCAGTCATAACTTAGTTTCTTTTTAAAGTTGTAATCGAGCAGTTTAGTTGGTTTTCATTAATAAAGGCTTGAAGCCGTATTTTCCACGAATCACTAACGTTTCTATATCTCATAATTGGATGACGAGCTACATTATCCTGTACGACGTACGGACTCGTATAAACGATTTCAAATCTCTGAATCCCCAGAGCGCGGATCGGAGTACTCTAAGTCCTCGGAGCGCGGACTAGAGTATAAACGATTTCAAATTTCCGAATCCCCAGAGCGCGGATCGGAGTACCCAAAGTCCCCGGAGCGCGGACTAGAGTATAAACGATTTCAAATCTCCGAATCCCTAGAGCGCGGATCGGAGTACTCTAAATCCCCGGAGCGTGGACTAGAGTAGAAGCAATTTCAAATCTTCGAATCCCCAGAGCGCGGAGCGGAGTACTCTAAGTCCCCGGAGCGCGGACTAGAGTATAAACGATTTCAAATCTCCGAATCCCCATAGCGCGGAACGGAGTACTCTAAGTCCCCGGAGCGCGGACTAGAGTATAAACGATTTCAAATCTTCGAATCCCCAGAGCGCGGAACGGAGTACTCTAAGCCCCCGGAGCGCGGACTAGAGGTTAAACGATTTCAAATTTCCGAATCCCCAGAGCGCGGATCGGAGTACCCTAAGTCCCCGAAGCGCGGACTAGAGTATAAACGATTTCAAATCTCCGAATCCCCAGAGCGCGGATCGGAGTACTCTAAATCCCCGGAGCGTGGACTAGAGTATAAGCAATTTCAAATCTCTGAATCCCCAGAGCGCGGAGCGGAGTACTCTAAGTCCCCGGAGCGTGGACTAGAGTATAAACAATTTCAAATCTCCAAATCCCCAGAGCGCGGAACGAAGTACTCTAAGTCCCCGGAGCGCGGACTAGAGTATAAACGATTTCAAATCTCCAAATCCCCAGAGCGCGGAACGGAGTACTCTAAGTCCCCGGAGCGCGGACTAGAGTATAAACGATTTCAAATCTCTGAATCCCCAGAGCGCGGATCGGAGTACTCTAAATCCCCGGAGCGCGGACTAGAGTATAAGAAATTTCAAATCTCCGAATCCCCAGAGCGCGGATCGGAGTACTCTAAATCCCCGGAGCGCGGACTAGAGTATAAGCAATTTCAAATCTCCGAATCCCCAAAGCGCGGAGCGGAGTACTCTAAGTCCCCGGAGCGCGGACTAGAGTATAAACGATTTCAAATCTCCGAATCCCCAGAGCGTGGACTGGAGTACTCTAAGTCCCCGGAGCGCGGACTAGAGTATAAACGATTTCAAATCTCCGAATCCCCAGAGCGTGGACCGGAGTACTCTAAGTCCCGGAGCGCGGACTAGAGTATAAGCAATTTCAAATCTCCGAATCCCCTGAGCGCGGATCAACTTACTCTAAATCCCCGGAGAGAAGATTTAGAAAAAAGTCCAAGTATTCGAGAGATGTGGAACAAGAAATGTGCCACGTCCGGAGATGTTTGAACAACACGAAAATGGACTGGGAGATAATGCTACTCATAAGAACGTGAGCTGCGACTACAGTTAATCAGCAAACAAAAGAAAAGCAAGAGAATCATTCAAACAAAAAAGAAACTAAACTTCATTCAATAGTTCAAAATGGGGTTACACAGTTACTCCTACAAAACTCAGAGTTGAGAACTTATCTATACAAGCTACAAGCTACAAAGATAAAAACAACTACAAGACTCAAGCAAGAAGCTCGTTGAACGAGTACATCGATTATTTCTTCGGTTTCTTCTTCTTGTCTTCCTTTTCTTTTTCCGACGACTCCTCTCCTTCATGTTTTTTCTTGGATTTCTTGCTTGCTAAAGAAGCGGAGTCAGGAGTAGGAGACGGAACATCCAGTGGTTTGGACCTACCCAGGAGAATGATTTTCAAAGGTCTATTCCGCGGGTCGGTAAGTTCTAGTATTTCAGGTTCAACTTTGACCTTGACCTTTTTCTCCTCCTCATCGGCGAGACGGTCCTTCATGCTCATCTTTGAAGTATGCTCGGAGGCGCCAGTGATTTCGATTTCGTCACTCCCTTCGGCAGGGGACGAAGTATCAAGCTTGTCATCATCTAGCGCCCCGTTCACTTGAGCGTCGGGACCAGGAGTTACTCCCGCGTGAGCAACATCGCTTGTTTTCTCTGCCTCCTCCTTGGCGTCATCGCTCCTCGGAGTTGGCTCGGGATCAGAGCAGCCTGAGTGAAAACATAAAAAAATGAATGATGAGCATTAGAACGAATAAATGCTGGAAAATGACAAGATCTTTTGATTCTAGAAGATGAGAGTTTCCTACCGGGGTCTGGTTGGCTATCGGTTGCGCGTGGGGTTTCACCCTCCAGAATAGGAGATAGCACGTGAACGCCAAGCCCGGGATCTTCAGGATCATAGCCGGCATGCTGCTCAAACGGGTCAAGTGTCGACCGACGAGCCAGTTGAGCAGTGGAAGGAGCAGCGGTATGAGAAGCCGTAGTCTCAGCCCCAGATGTGCCAGCTTCGTCATTTTTCTCTTCTGGTAGGGGAGAACTTTTACTGAATAGCGCCAAAGCTACAGATAAGTCCGATGGCTCGTTCCCCCTAAGAAATTTCTTCACCAGAGCATCCTCATCGACTTCCTCGGAGCCCGACTCGATCTTCACGATCTTTACTAAAGTTTCCCAGGCCTCAGCTAGGGATTCGAGATAGCCATCGCCCAAGAATGTCAAGTCGTGATGCATAAGGATGCGGGCACCATACTCAGCAATTAACGGGTCAAACAGGCGTTTGACCTCTTCCCTGCCGGCCTCTGCGGCCGCCTCAAGATGAGAATCAATCTCCTCCGCAGCTTTTCTTTTACCCTCCTCACGAGCTTCATCTTTCATTTTCTCAACTCCAGCAAGTTCACCATCGAGTTTCGTCTTCAAAAGCCGAGTAGCGACGATTTCATCACAGTATCGTTGTGACTCTTCCTGAGCGGCCACTTTATCCTCTTTCTCTTTAGAGAGTAATTCTTTCAACTCTTTGACTTGTATAGCAAGCACATCCCTTTCTTTTTGGATGGAATCTTTTTCTAAGGCAAGGGCGCCGCTGCGCTGTACTGCTTCATCGAGTTCCTTCTTGTGAGTTACCTCCAAACGAGTGACTGCCTCAGCGGTATCTTTTGCGCTTTGTTCAGCGACTTCAAGTTTTGACTTATATAAAGCAAGCTCTTCATCTTGACCCTTGATAATGTTCTTGTCAAAACTAGCTTCTAATTTCAAGCGATCAATTTCATGCTGTCGCTCAATAGATACTTCAGAGACCTTCTCGACCAGATGGGAAAACGCGTCATGTTGAACATAGACGTCGTTATTACAGGCAAGAGCGCTTTGTTTGACATGCCCAGGGATGTGGTGAATAGCTGGGAGAAATTTCAGACCGTCGAAGCAGATTTTTGGGAATTTGGCCTTGAGTTCAACCATTTTCTCCGCTATGGTTGGGTCAGCCGCAGGAATAGGGGGAGGGGGCTTTGAAAACTCTGTTCTTTTTCGTTGCTCCCGAACTTGCCTTGTACTCGATGAACCGGAGTGTTGTTCTCGAGGAGCATCATATTGGTAACCCTTCTGTGAAGACTTCTCTTTATCCGGCTCAGTTGGAGGAAGAGGATCACGGGACTGTGAAGATTGAGAATATGCCTTCTTACGGTGAGATGACTCACGGGGACGATTGTCCCTATCTTCATAATCATCTCTGTCCCTACGTCTGCCTGAACCTGAGTTCCGTCCGAAATGATGAAATATGGAAGAGCCATGAAGGCGATCGAATCCGTGAGAGCGCCCCATGTCACCTGCAAAGAGTGGAGATAACAACGAGTTAAGAAAAATCCGGGAAATAAGAAAAAACTTGAAGTGTATGATGGAATGCGTATGTGCGTGTGTGTCCTAGTGTTCCCCCCGACGGACCCGTTCGTTTATCTTTGCTGATCGGAGTGTTGTCTCCTTGGACCGGGAGTTGAACTCCCGCATTGCCTCTAGCGGGTGAAGAAAATTTGAGGGCTTCAGGATCATCAAACCCGTAATTAAGTATATCATCGGGGATAGAAAGGTTCGATAGACCCCTCAGGGAACTTTCCAGGTGCTGCGAGGAAGCCTCTTTCTCAGGCGGGATAGGCATGACTTTTGAAGTGCCACCAACTTTCTCTTTCCAAATTTTGTAGTTTAACCTTTTCTTTCCCTTTGAAGGGGAGGACGACGTTTCAATGTCGTGAACTTCGACAGCCGGGTTCCAAGCGGAACCCACATTCTCACCTTGGGTCTCAGGGGCTTCGTCCTCTTTACGCTCACCTTCTTCATGTGTATCGGGAGTGCGGCGTGATGACGGTCCGGCCTGCTTTTTCCCTTTACCGGCTGCTGGCTTGGGAATGGAGACGCCCTCCGGGAGGCTAATCCGACGACCCGGGGCTAGCAAGCCGAACCTTGACAATGATTCATTTGAAATGACGGTTCGGATGTCTCGTTCCTCTACGGGAAGAGCTCTAATGGCATCGACGGCCTCAGAATATCCTCGACCCTCCAGACGCGGGTTGATACCTAAAAAGATGTAACGAGGAGTTAGAAAAAGCATGACTCCGATTAAAGGCGAATGATGACTCAGCAAAGAGACTTACTGCCTTCAACCCATCTCCTCGCAAAACCAGGAGGGCAACGCACGTAGAACCATTCCTGTTTGTACAGGGCGAATTTACTGCATGCTCCTGTCAAGATTTGGCATTTGTGGAACGGCTCGAGGAACATGAAGGAAGGGCTATCTTTCCGTCTCTTGATCATATAGATGTATCTGATGTCGCCAGAGGTTGGAGGTCTAGAGAAGACGGCCATGAAGAGTAGATAGGTCCCGTGTAGAAACGCGTGACCGTTCGGATGCAGCTGTGATGGAGCAATGTCGATGTACTGCAACACGTCCCGGAGGAATAAGTTAAACGGAGGCACGCTGCCCATCCAACACATGAACTTGTTGCATGCGGTATATCCGACTGGGGGCAAGTGAGGACGATCGTGTCGCGAAGGAACTAGCACGTCGGAAAAAGGAATCTCGTGGATAGAGCATATCCGTCGAAGTGCGGCTTCATTGATCTTCGAAGCTTGTGAATCGATCGGATTGTCTAAGAGAATTGTTGCCTCCAAAGCATCGGGTGCTAAATTATGAGCGGGGGAAGTCGACGGATTAGAAGTACCAGCAGCTTCTTGCCTTGATGACGGCCCAGGCCTGTCGAATATAGTGGCGGAGCTAGACTTTCTTGACATCCTTAATAAATAACGAATTCGGCTAAGTGCCCGAGAAAACTATACTTAAAAAACGTTGAACGTTAGAATTAGCAACACGAGTTTTCCCCCCACGTGGTGTGTGAACTAGTGCAAGCAATTGTGTACAAGCAATAAGAATCTAAAGATTTCAAAGATATCAAAGATATAAAAATGAGCTTCGAATCGTCGCCCTCGAAGACCGTCATCGCTGACCGTCTCAAAAAGCCCGCCTTGAGGTGATTACAGTTTCAAATTCAGAAAACGAATGTTAATCAAAGTCCAGATTTAAGTCTACTAAAACTAAGGAGTTAATGATCCGGGTCAGTTTAATATGATGGTGTGCTTAGATCTTTGTCCTTGAATTGATTAGGCAAGGCAATTGTTCGTTCGGCATTTACAGTGTTCGGCCTAAGTATGGTTCAACATTTGTCATTGTTCGGCATTTATGATTGTCCGGCATTTGCATTGCTCGGCCTTGATATGGTTCAGCTAGGTTTTGTTCGGCATTTGGATTGTTCGACCTAAGTATAGTATTCGGCATGTATGTTTGTTCGGCAGGTCAGTTGTTCTAAACGTATACTGTCCGGCATTTAAAATGATGTTCGGCAATTGTATTGTTCGGTCTAAGTTCTGTTCGGCATTTGGAGTGTTCGGCCTGAGCATGGTTCCGCATGTCAGTTGCTCGATATTTATGTTGTTCGGCCTCGATACAGTTCGATATTTAAGTATGTTCGGCTTGAGTTCGATTCGGCTAGGTTATTGTTCGCCATTTGTGTTTGGCTTTGGTTTGTTTGGCTAAATTGTTGTTCGGCATATTCGGATTAAATACTGTTCGGCAGCCCTTCATTCCACCATTCGGCGCATGACAACATACGCCGAACCAGAGCTGTGCCATCCAACACCCTTACCACCTCCAACGTTTTCCATTTCCTTTTTAACTTCGGTTCGGCGCGAAGAAGCTAAATCCAATGGCCATATGTGCAATCACTCCAAATCATTCCTCCTCGCCTCGCATTATCGTTCGGCAATAAGGACAACCTACTCGAAAGCTTTCTACATGACACACTTGGCCATCTCGTTTGAAACCTATTCAAGTTGTACAAGGAACAATACCTAGTTTGTAGATTGGAGCTAATGAGGAATGGTCAAGTTTTAAATCTGATCGGCTAGCGAGAATTGCAAATCTTTGAAGAGTGGCAGAAGTGAAAAGGTAAAGGAGAGGAGACGGGAAGGACCTGGTTTTATAGGGAGAAGATAGAAGTTGAAAAGGCTATATCCGGTAGAACCGGTCAAAGTCGTAGCGTTCGGCTTCAAAGCGAAATGTCACTCGGCACATGAGGACTGTTCGGCTTCGAACGCATCGTTCGGCGTCCATACCACGTTCGTCATGCACCTCCGTCACTAATATTCTCAAGAAGGCATCACCGAGGTAAGCTAAACTAGATACAAAGCGCATCACGTTCAGTCACATAATACACTTTGGGGGGCAAGTGTTTCCTGGAGATTTGACCAGGCAACTAGTGCTCGGCATCAGGAAGCACTCGGCATCAGAGAGTGTTCGGCATCTAGGAGTGGTCGGCGAAGTACTCAGCATCCAGTGGGACTCGGCATCAGAGAGTGTTCGGTACCTAGGAGTGATCGGCGAAGTACTCGGCATCCAGTGGGACTCGGCATCATAGAGTGTTCGGCATCTAGGAGAACTCGGCGAAGTACTTGGCATCCAGTGTACCCGGCATCCATGATACTCGGCATCAGATAGTACTCGGCATCAGGTAGTGCTCGGCATCAGCTGGAACTCGGCGTCAATTAGTATTCGGCGCCCAGTAGAACTCGGCGTCAGGTATTGCTCGGCATCAGCTGGAACTCGGCGTCAATTAGTATTCGGCGCCCAGTAGAACTCGGTGACAAGGGTGCTCGGCATCCAGAAGATGTTCAGTGTACATAACTACTCAACGTGACAGTATCGATCAGCCTGAATGCATCGCTCGGTCAGAGAGCATTGTTCGGTCAAGAGCTTCGGACAGAGACACGTTCGGCTTCAACTAACAACCATCCTGCACTTCCCACACATCGAATATACCGTTCGGCATAGAGAGGACTGTTCGGCATCATAGTGTTCGGCATACCTGGTTCGGCATGCAGCGACCACTACATCTGGGCTAGAGTGCTCGGCTACCAAGCCCACTTGGGAAGTCCAGCCCATATTTGTCTATAAATAGAGGGGCAGGGTCACAGTGAAAAGGGATCTTTTCTGGAGAACACTGGGGAGACTCTGCCATTTTGGAGACTCATCTTCTCTACTTAACAACTTCATTCAAGCATTTGATCTACGAATTGTATTTGTAATCAATCATTCAGGAGATCAATAAAGTTTAACCTCAAAGTGGACGTAGGCAATTACGCTGAACCACTATAAATTTGGTGTTCTTACTTTCAGCATTTAAATTAGCATTCCCTTCCTTGTTTAATTTATCTTCATCACTTATATCTCTACACAATCTTTCTCTACGAGGTTAGTGACCAATTCTGGTGCTAACACTTTCGAAATGACTTAATGGTGTTGGATGGATCATTGCGAAAAGTCAATTGTAATGGAGGTAGCTATTTGGTGGACAAAAGATGATTGCAGAAGGTAGCTTTCGGAAGTCATCTCCTTGGTTAATGCAGAACCTTTCTTTTGATGCCTTCGAAAGGCATTTTTAACACATGCGAAACCCCTTTATGCATGCGGAACCAATTGTTTTGGAAGGGATAAACTAAAGCGGAAAGGTAGCCTTGTCCCCTATCAACCTCTTTGGAAGCCCATAGTTTATTTAACATTTATAGAAGCATCCCTTTGACTCTTTCGAAAGGTCTTGCTATCACCATTGTTCTTCAAGAAGCCTTCCTTTGCATTTTTTTAGGCTTCGACAAGGTTGAAATGATTTTTGGTGATAACAGAACATAAAACCATTAAATCCATTTAGTACTTCTGTTTAAGAAAAGAAGCAGGTTTCCAAAATCCCATAACCCAAAACCCACATTATAATTAACTAGCGATGCAAGAGATAGTACCCAAGCCACTTAATACCATTTATTTGAAAATATGCAGACTCCCATCATTTACTACCTTAATAAAGGCAGATCCCGTCATTTAATACCTATTCCCAAGGCATGCTCCTTAATGGTACTATCCAGTTGGCATCCAATGGAATATAAAGTCACTTAATACTTCTTTATTTGGAAAGGCGAACCCTCAATTAGTCACTTAATACCTTATCCAGAAGCGGGCCCCAGTAGAGATATCACCTAATGTGTCCTCTAGGCCATTTAATACTTCGTTTGGGGAAAAGAGGCGGGCCCTCAAACAACCACTTAATACCTCAAGACCTCGAAGTAGGCACCTCGTATTTGGTCCATACTCAAAATGGCGTCTCACATTAGTCCGACTATTTATAAGAACTGGTAGCCATATTAGCTGGGCAGATTTTGCCTACATAATTTTGGACTAACCTCGTGTTATTATAAATATTTATTATAAGGATATCTCACATCAATAGGATGTGTACACAAATGCTAGTAGCCTCAAAGTAAAGGACAGACTTTTGCCATGTAACTCTATTGACCTTGCACCCTTTTGACTTAGCTATAAATTAAATACACTTCATATATATAATAATACTCACCTCACCATTTCATAAATAAGTCCTTATAAGTAATCTTCCTTACTACGCCTTAGAATAATAATTAGGCTATATAAGAGTTTCCTCTTATTTTTACCTAACAATCAATTACATTCTTAATAGGTGAAATAAATGATAATAAATACCTAATTAACTACACCATACACACAATAATTATACGTTAATTACGCTAATAGGGTAAACAAATATCCACGCCTAATAAATTCTAAACGCACGGATTTTATGCTCTAAACTAGCGTTAAATGTCAATTCCCTAACCATATACTATTACAAGTCTTTTTTCTTCAAATTTCCAAGATTTCAACATACCAAAATAAGGGATTCTAATATTCAAAATAGGGAACAAATATTCATAATCAAAACTGAATAACAGACTTGTAAATAAAATAGAAACTCAATTTATTACACCAATTCAATGGAATATCCTAAATAATAGAAATTGCAATCTAAACTCCATATTCTACTCAACTCCTCTTTTACAAAAAAAATAGATAAGAAGGAAATTTGTGTGGAATAAGTGGTGTAAACTACAAATAAAATCCACAATCTAAACCTCTTGTTTCATTGAAGAATCACAAATTGAACCAAAGAAGAAGGAGAAGTGGAATAGACTATGAAATAATCAAAATTGCATAAACAAAACAAATTCCATCAAATTAATGTAAATAACTGAGAATCTCAACATAGAATTGATATTTCGAAATAAAAAGGAATTTTTGGGGATTTTATCTATCTTATTCTCGCAATCCCAAAATTCTAAGGCGTGCTCAAATCCGTAGAGATATACCAAACAATTACTAAAAAAGAAATACTAAGGTTTCCACTCGCAGAAGAGCTTCAGCTTCGCCTTCCTTGGATTTGCACGCCTTATAATCTCTTTCAGAATCTCTCTCTTTTGATATACATACACAAAATAGGGAAGATGTATATATTTTTATTAGATTCAGAATTGTTGGAGGATAACAGAAATAAGAATGGGTTGGAAAAGGAAGAAATAAATAGAAAATAGATTGAATTCTTACCTGAATTCTCTATGGATTTTATAAATATAATTAAGAGAGGTTAGAATGGTAGAGTTTCATTGAATTCCCCAAAATAATATGAATAAAAAGCGGAGAGGATAAGGTTCTATTTATAGAGGTTGAAACGTACCAAAACCGTATGATGAAAATAGTTTAAAATGGAGAAATCTGGAGCATTCATCCTATCAAACCCTAGCCGCCACTGCAAATTTTCATGACCGACTGGCCGACCATCCCTATCAACCGTTCGACCGCTAGGGTCGACGGTCCCAGTAAAAGGGTCGACCGGTACGTTATTTTGGGTAATTATCGATTATGTTGCTTTTTAATTAATTTCTTAACCCAATTAACTTTAACGCTAAACTTTAATTAAACATTTACTTAACCCATAAGCTAATTTTTGAAATTCAAACCCTAAATTCAAGTTCTTATTTGAATTTGAATTCAAACTAAATTAATTTAAATATGAAAACTTCAAATGCTCAAAACTTCTTCGTTTGAGCTCCATTTTCAGCATTTTATATATGAAAACCGATCAGAATTTCACCACGAACGCAACGGAGTAACTTTCATGGTCAAATTTTGACTTGATAAAATTTCCATTTTATACCTTATCACATTTATTTTAATTTACTCCATTTATTTATGGTTCATTTTATGGGTGTTACAATATCTAATAGGGTTCGGTTCCTTCGCTCTGACACATTATTATGTTGCAGAATATAAGGTAAAGTAATATGAGAGATAATCCCATTATCTTTTAAGTACCGTTGGAATTCATGTCCAATGTACTCACCTTGTCAATTATATTGAAGAATCTTAATATTATGATCAGTTTGGTTTTCTACTATATTTTTATATTCAACAAATTTCTCAAAGTCATCGGATTTGTTCTTCATAAGATATACATATCATAGTCTCAAGAAATCATAAGTGAAGGTAACAAAGTAAGAACTATTTTCTTTGGTGGTTACAGTCATTATGCCACATACATTACTATATACTAACCCTAAGAGTTTATCAACTATTTCGTTACTCCATTGTATGGGTGCTTGGTCATTTTACCTTGAGGCAAAACTCACACAAGTCAAATAATTCAGAATTAAGTAACGGGAGAAAACCTTTGGTTTTCAATTTGTGTAGTCGTGTCTCGCTAACATAACCTAGCCTATAATGCCAAATATAACTTTTATTTATATTGTTAAAAGAACTACTCATAGAATACACATAATTAGTATTGGTCACATAAATGCCATTATCAAGAATACAATCGTAGATTTTTATTTCCATTCAACTAATGTTCATAACATTATTTGCACAACGAAATATATATCCAGCCTCAGACAATCTAGAAATAGAAATAATCCCATAAATAAAATCTTTTACAATATAGCAATTATTTAGTATCAAAAATACTCTACTAGGCAAACATAAATGATAATCCCTTACCACCGTTGCATTTACGATAGATCCATCAGCAACTTGGAGCCTCGTCTCCTTTTGCCACGCGGCGCCAGTTCCTAAACCCCTATAAAGAATTACATAGATGAGTTCCAGATCTAGTATCTAAGACCCAAGACATTATATTGATTACAAAATAATTCTGAATCATAAATTTATCTGCCGAAGCTATAGAACCATTCTATTCTTTTTACAATCTTTAAGTAATCAGGATAGTTCCTTTTCCAGTGACCTTTCTTGTGGAAGAGGTGTAAAGGAACCAAGGATCAAATCAACTTGCACTTCATTGCTTATCTGTACGTCCAATTGTGAAAGCCTATCAGTAACCCTTCATCATTAGTACGTAATCGTCTACCTTCTATCCTTTAGTCATTTTGGTATTGAACAGCCTCTTCATGCTAACTCTGCAACGGCCTGCCTAATGTAGACAGCATAAAAACTTGGACGATCTCTAGGTCTTAAACTAATTTCTCATAAACAAGTTGAAGTTCGGGGTCCACATCATCAGCGGGTAGTTCATTAGGTTCATATGTAATAGATGACCAAAGATTCTCTTAACTCAATGCTATCTTAATCGCTCTTAGCCAATCAGTATAGTTTGGTCCAGTAAGCTTGTCACTTTCAGAAAACAGTTTTTGTCACGATCCAAAATTCAACATTCGAAAATAGACATCAAATACTTCACTTGTATTCAACTGCCAAAATTCAAACGTCAAATTTCAGTTCGGATGGAGCTTATAACAACAATTAGATGAATATAAAACAGCGGAACAAAATCAATATCATAAATATCATCACAGATACAACATCGACATAAAATCCATACTTCATCAGAGTATTTAATACATATACTACAACTCCAAATACAACATCATGATAATACAACAGTGATCATATATCCAAAAGTCTTCAGATGAAAGAAGTGATAACGGACTTCCAAAAGCTAAACACCTGAGATCTCCAAAAAGCTCCTAAGAATATCTCCAAGATAAAAGCTCCAAAATACAGCTAACTCCAAAATACGGAAACCTGCTACTAGGCTGCCCGTGTAGAAATTATGGGCATCCAGAGTTTAGGATAGAAAACAATAAACTCCGGATCAGTCATGGGACTGGTATGAGTAAACAAAAACAGTTGCATTTACAGAAACTAGATTTATAAAAGAATTTTCGGTATGCTTTTAAAAATGGAACTACCATAAGACCTCCCACCACACACACAATGCAAACGCAGAATTGGAGGAGATTTCTTCTTATGATAGTTAAATATGCTTGGTACGAGGAAATTCCTTTGATATTATTTCTAGTGCATAGTGTATAAAACCATTTTCGAAAGTATAATATCAATCCTAGCCAGCATAGGTACCATGATACTATGCCCACTATAGCTACCACCTGAGGTGGCAGGTAATACAACTACAATCGTAAGGGGTTCGTATTGGTGAATGGATTTCCAACAAATGGTCAGGCTAAGGAACTTCCTGGACCACATGGGTACGCCTCTGGAAAGACAACCCGAGAACCTAACCGGATCTCTGCCAACACAAGGTCGGGTTACCCCTAACTGGGTAACTACTGACACGAGTATGCCATCTCCCGGTTGTAACCAACCTTTAACTGGGGCCCCAGCAACAATCACAAAGTAAGATATAAATATGTTTGTGATATCCACATAAGTTAAGTATCTGGGCTCCATACCATGATACCACTTCTATCCAGAAGGAAATGCACATACCCTAAGGGGCGCTACCCCCAATAACCTTGCCGCATCTTTCCTGTTTTGACCATTCCGGGGTGTGAGGTTCGACGAAGTCTCGTCCACAAAGCTACGCTTTTTCACAAAGCCACGCTTTGATCACAATGATCAAATAAATGATCATCACACAACAACACTCAGCATGTCACATTACCAAATTGGGAGTATATCACTGATAAATTTCAACTACATAACCTCTGAGCTCGTACGTCTCAGAGAAGGGTGTTAAGCTAAGAGAATAAATTCTCCGCCACCAAACAGAAATGTATTTGAAAGAAATCGGCTTTATATCTCAAAGTGTAATGTCAGACATGTAACCATACAAGTCTGTTCCGGGTTCGAACAGAACCAAAGGCACTTCCAAAGAAGTCCTTGCAATCCGGGCGTCCACATTCCCGATCGGATTCCCCATCACATATGGAGAACTCTATACCGGAGCAACTCAGTGCAGAGTCATTCGACAGTTTAGCCTATCGTTCTCGAAGACACCCGGTCTTCACCACCAGTCTTCAAATGCTATCCATTTCGACGTATCACTTATTCAGAATGGGTTATACGACACAAAGGTCCTCCCCGGCTAAACCGAATAGTGAGAGTTAATTTCAAAAACAGGTGGATATGTTGTTCACAAAAATTCATAGATTCGATGTGGGTTTCGGATAACTAACTGAAATCTGAACCCCTGTCGCATCGAAGTTTAAATGCCGTTTTACGGCCAACGGGGTTTTCACATCAATACAGAACAAACCACAATCACAGTGCAGTACATGGCAATTTATATCACACAGTATCACAAACAGTTCAGAAATATCAATATCGTGCACAGTCATAGTTAATTTATTTTCAAATGTGGTTTAAATAAATTTACCACACAATTATTTTAAATCAATGATAAGAATTTGGACAAATAATTTAAATCTTGATTAACTCGTTTTATTGTTTCAAAATTAGTTATTTAAATTTAACCGCTAAATTTGATTTGTTGATTTTTATTTATCTGAATAACAAATTCTCAATTTACAAATTAATTTGAACACTTAATTGTTTATCAATTAATTTTAATTTCAAATCGTATATCATTCTTAATTTCTTTAAAATCATTTATTAATACAAATTATTTAATTATCATTTAAAAATCTGCTTTTTACCTTTTAAAAAATTAATTTATTGTTACATTGAACTTTTAATGTAAATTAATTTCAATTCTTATTTTAAATTAATTTACTTATTTTATTACTTAACCCATTAGTTAATATTTCTTAATTTCAGACCTATTAACCATTTAATTATAAATAAAAAATTTAACTACTAATTTATTTGATCTTAAATTTCAAATCTTAAGTTACTTCACAAACTCTTAATCATCTCGCCATTGATTTAAATCAAAGCTTGTATCTTACATTTAAATAAACTGTTTGTATTAAAACTATTAGCCTTTCAGCATTTAAACTAAATCCCAAGCAAACATGATAAGGACTCGAGTAGAGCTCGAGTGTTCCCAGCAACATCTCCGCATCTTCCTCTCCTCCCCTCGTCCCTGTTTCTTTTTCCCTTTTTTTTCTGTAAGTTTAAATTAAGTTAAAATTTAAATCTGCAGTACTATACAACAAACGCACGCAGGCACCAGGTCTACTCGAAGCATCCCCTCCAATCCCTCGAGTGATAACTCGCGACGACTATCAACTCGAATCCGCTGACAATCCCACGCCACCGTGCACGTGCACGACGTGGCGCCGCGACTCTGGTGATCGCCACGATCATCGGCAAGTCGTGAATTCCACATAAACACGAAATCCATCATCGTTTCGACCCAAGAAACCTGGAATCAAAATTTCACTGTGTCGACGAATTGAAACTCGAACATACCCTGACCAACTCGCCTCATTCTCTTCGCACAATCCACCAGAAAATTCACGACTTCGGCCATAACACGTTAACACCCTAAACCATCATCCCTCAAGTCCTCGTGAAGCTCGATCAAATCGTGGTGACGAAATCATCACGTTTACCCAACACTGCAAAACCCAGGTTTTTACCCTAAATCGAACTCGTCCTCCTAATCCACGCGATAGAAAAATTCTTTGATAATTTTTATGAAGTCACTGGTGTTCAAGCTAGCTTCGAACCAAATTTTAGCATTTATAATTGAATCGATTGCTACAAATTTGTAAAAGTTCAATTTTTATTCAAATACAGACTACTCTTAAAATAACCAACTAAAAATCTTCATTTTTGTTTTAAAAATCATGGATTGAAGTATAGATTCAGATTGTAATCTTGAATTAGTATTTTACTATATTTTATTTTTTTTACCAAATTAAGTTGAACACCTGTAAACAGTATTACAGTGATGATAACTTATAAACAGGTTTATATCAGCTTCTAAAATCTTAACTTATGTTTAAAACATCTTGTTTAAATGAAAACTTAAGGCTAAACAATGATTAGAAGAAAATAAATTTTTGAGTTTGGAAAAAATGTTCAACTCTGTAATCCATAACAGAGACATACAGGCTATTCCATATTGCACAGGGCAAAACATATATATACACAAACTATATTCACAGATGTATCTACATATAAGCAACTATTTTATACTTTAAAACATTTAAGAAAATAAGTTACTCACTTGACAAAGATTTGAACAGAGACTATATCTGTTTTGAAAATTGCAGTTTGATCCTTCTCCTCTTTTTATTTCTTCAGTAATTTGTTTTCAACTTTGAAATATAAAGTGGTTCTTCTTTTATTTCTTTTTATTTTCTGTTCTTTATTAGGTTTTGCTGAACGAATTTAAAGAGATAGATTTGATGTATATATAACAGATTGTGTGTAAGCTGAGGTTTACTGAAGCAAGTACAAGTTAAAGTATATAAAAGAAATTAAACCATGCTTTTAATACAATCTGATGGGATCTTGTACATGCTGGACAGTAATAGCATTTAATGAAAACATGTTTTGTATATTTTTAGTCTGCTATTCGATTTGCTTTCTTGTAAGTATTGATTCTTCTTTGTGCTAGAGGTGATGGCATTTAATGCCTTTGCTTCCTTTGTATGTTACAATAGTCTTATTTTATGGTTGTGCAAGTACTATTTCATTTGTTTTGTAGATTTTTATCTTGTTTACTGGTTTTTTTTTTTGAATTCCACTTGCAACTTGTTTAGTTACTTTGCTAATTATAAGAAAATTGTTTTAGTTATTAACATTTTATAACTATGTGATTCTATTACAAAATTTGTTTTAGTTCTATTTAAAAGTTTTAGCTAAAAAGAAAACATTATATTTGTTCATATTCTATTTTATTGTTTTAAACAATTTCTTGTTTATAATATATTCTTTTCTATAATTACTATTATTATTATTTATTTAAACTTAACTATCAATATTTATTTTTATTTAATTCTATATAACTTTGTAATATTAATATCAACAATGTTTTTATTTCTTTTGGAATTCTCAAATTTAAATTCAAAAGTTTAAATAATTTACCAAATTTTTATATTCAAAATTTTCGGGATGTTACAATATCCCCTCCTTAAGAAAATTTCATCCTCGAAATTGAAAGAGAGAGAAACGCAAACAAAGAATATACAATTCAGAAACAAGGAAATGACTTACAGTTTAAGCCGAGATGACTATTCTACAGTTGGGATATGATTTCTTCATATTATCTTTAGTCTCCCAAGTACAGTCCTTTGGATCGCCACTCCATTGAACTTTGACCAGATTCACAACTTTGTTTCTTAATCGCTTCTCGTCACGATCAACAATTTTTATCGGTTCCCTCTTTACTGCCAAGTTAGGAGTGATTTCTAGATCCTGCTGAGCAGCTTCTTCAATAATATCATCTGGATCGTGCACATACTTCCGAAGATTAGAAATGTGAAACACATCATGCACGCTAGATAACCAGTTGGGTAGCTGTACTTGATATGCTAGAGAACCAATCCTTTCTAGAATAGGAAAAGGACCAATATAACGCGGTGCTAGCTTTCCAGTTTTCCCGAATCTCAATACACCCCGCATCGGAGACACTTTCAGAAATACAGAATCTCCAACTTGAAATTCCAAAAATCTTCTTCGACGGTCATAATAGCTCTTCTGACTGCTTTGGGCAGTTATTAATTTCTTTCGGATAAAGTCTACCTTCTCAGTGGCTTCTTTGATCATATCTGGTCCTAAGATGAGTTTGTCACCTGATTCAATCCAGCATGTGGGTGATCGACACGGACGACCATATAAAGCTTCGAAAGGAGCCATTTCTATACTGGCCTGATAGCTGTTATTATATGAAAATTCAACCAGATGTAAATGGTCCTCCCAAGAACCACCAAAATCATGAACGCAAGCCCGTAATAGGTCTTCTAGAATTTGGTTGACCCTTTCAGTCTGTCCATCAGATTGCGGGTGATAAGCAGTACTGAAATTCAGCTTGGTTCCCAATGCGTCCTGAAATGCCTCCCAAAATCTACTAGTGAAGATCGGGTCACGATCACTCACTATACTGCTGGGAATACCATGGAGGCGAACAATTTCCTTTACGTATATACCTGCTAAGCTTGCTGCAGTTCGAGTGGATTTCACTGGAATAAAGTGAGCAGTTTTGGTTAGACGATCCACTATAACCCAAATCGCCTCATTACCCTTCTTGGTTCGTGGCAATCCGTCGATGAAATCCATCGATACCTGATCCCACTTCCATTTCGGTACTTCCAAAGGTTGAAGTAAACCGACCACTTTCCTTTGATCGCTTTTGATTTGCTGACAAGTAGCACAGTGACTCACATATATCGATATGTCTCTCTTCATCGTCTTCCACCAGAATGTTCTTTTAATATCTCGATACATTTTGTTAATTCCTGGGTGGATGCTGAATTTAGATTTGTGACATTCATCTAGAACTTCACGTTTTAAATCCGGAATGTTAGGGACACAAATCCTGCCTTTCAGTCTTACAACTTTATTATCATCAACTTCAAAACTGGTCTCCCGGCCACCACGTATTTTCTCATAAATTTCATGAAGAAACTTATCCTCTTTTTGCATGCTAGTGACCTTTTCAAGGAGAGTAGGAGTAACAACAAGATGAGCAAGAATAGCATGCTTTCTACTCAAGGCGTCTGCAACTACATTGGCCTTCCCGGGTGTATACAGAATATCTAGATCATACGATGCCAGAAATTCTAACCAACGTTGTTGTCGTAGATTCAAATCTTTCTGGGTGAAGAGATATTTCAAGGATTTATGGTCGGTGAATAATTCAAATTTTTCACCTAAAACAAAGAGAGTTTATTAAGTATATTTATTTAGTTAATTTCGTAAATTGTTAAGAAGGCTGAAAAGATTCTTACTCGGAAGATAGTGTCGCCAGATTTTTAAAGTAAAAACAACAGCCAAAAGCTCCAAATCATGTGTTGGGTAGTTTTTCTCGTGCGGACGTAATTGTCTACTCGCGTAGGCAACTACCTTTCCATTCTGCATCAATACTGCACCTACCCCATCACCACACGCGTCAGTATAGACAGATAAGCCTTGGTTCCCGTTAATAATAACGAGAACAGGGGTAGTGGTCAATCTCTTTTTCAATTCCTGGAAAGCTTCATCACATCTTGGAGTCCAAACGAATTTAGCATTCTTCATTGTTAGCTTAGTCAATGGGCTAGCCAACTTAGAAAAATCTTGTACAAACTTTCTATAATATCCCGCTAAACCGAGAAAACTTCGAACTTCTCTAGGAGTAGTGGGTTGCTTCCAGTCCAGAATTGCAGAAATCTTGCTTGGATCAATAGAAATTCCTTCTTCATTAACAATATGACCGAGAAATTTGACTTCTTTGACCCAAAAGTGACACTTAGAAAATTTAGCGAATAAGACATTCATCCTCAATATCTCCAAAATAATTCTGAGATGTTCAGCATGCTCCTCTTCAGTTTTGGAGTAAATCAAAATATCATCAATAAATACAAGGACGAATTTGTTCAATACTTCTCGAAATACTCGGGTCATTAAATCCACGAAGTACGCGGGAGCGTTGGTCAGTCCGAAGGGCATAACTAACCATTCGTAGAACATATCTGGACCTCTAAAAGCAGTTAAATGAATACAATCCTCAGCTATTCGCAGCTGATGGAATCCCTGAGCTAAATCCATCTTAGAAAAGAATCGAGCGCCATGAAGTTGATCGAATAGATCGTCAATTCTAGGTAAAGGGAATTTGTTCTTGAGAGTTTGTTTATTGAGATCGCGGTAATCTACACACAATCTCAAAGATCCGTCCGATTTAGCTACAAATACAACGGCTGAACCCCATTCGGAAACACTAGGGCGAATCAATCCTTTCTTCAGCAAATCTCGAGATTGATTGACTAATTCAATTCTTTCCCTTGGTGCCATCCTGCGACTTGCGTGAACAACAGGACGAGCATGGGGTACTAAGTCAATTCGGAAATTTATTTCTCTATGTGGAGGTAAGGAATTTACTTCTTCAAATACGTCGGAAAATTCCCGAACAACAAGTATAGACTGCAAACTGGGTTCAGGATATCCCAAAGTATACATCAATCTATCTCTTTTTGGACTCGGATCCTCACAAGAGATTTCAATAAAATTTCCAAAGTCCGTTTTGACTAAAACTGTCCGATTATTATAATCCAATATAGCTTCGTATCTCGATAACCAGTTCATTCCGAGTAAGATTTCAAATTCATTAAATTCGAGGATATAAAGATTGATAGGAAATTGATAGTGAGCATATGAAATAGGAACTTTCTTACAATACAAACAAAGATTTGCGGGACCTCCAACCAGATTCTTCACGCAAATAGGATCGCCAGCAAATTTAGTTTTAAGTCCTAATTCACTTACGGTTTGTTGGGAGATAAAACTATGTGAAGCACCCGTGTCAAATAAAACTCTAACAGTTCTATCATAAATAGTAAGGTTACCTTCCAGAACACCTTTTCCTTTATCTGCTTTCGAAGTTGAAGGGTCTTTCTTTATCGCGTAAACATTTGCCACCTGTGCTGGCTTCATCATTGGGCAATCCTTAATAACATGTCCAGACTTGTGACAATTATAGCATTCTTTAACTTGCTTCTTCGGTTTTGTGCAATTGTTTGAATAATGGCCCTTCTCTTGGCAGTTGTAACAAGTTATATTGCTTGCCGAATTTCCTTGATTGCTCTTCTTATCTTTGTTTTGTTGTGGCTTCTTGCCCCCAAACTTCCTTTTCTTCCAGTTCTGATTATCTGAATTTCCTCCTTCCTTTGGAATCTCCTGCATATCCAGTGTAGCATACCTGTATCCCATATCAATAAGATCAGAAAAAGATTCTTTGACGTGTGTTGTCATCCTTTCGTGATACTTCTGGTTCATTCCACGGATAAACCTTTCATTTTTCTTAAGAGGCGTGTTTAACAACTCCGGACCAAAACGGGATAGTTCGTTGAACTTGTTTAAGTACTCTTCAAATGACAAGCTTTCTTGCTTTAGATCCAAAAATTCTTGATACATTCTGGAAATTCCCGCCGACGGCATATAACGTTTTTCAAACACCTCCTTAAAACAATCCCAAGAAACCTCTTCCTCTGGTTCATCTATAATGACTGTTTCCCACCAGGCTGAGGCTTCTTCTTGGAGTTGCCAAGAAGCTATAAGTCTCTTCTTCTCATCTTGCATCTTAAGCCCTTTAAAAAATTTCTCACAAGATCTTACCCATGCTTGAGTCTCAAAAATTGACTCCTTGCCGGTGAACGGTTTGCCACCAAGCTTTGCGAAATTTTTATACAAATCAGCCAGATTCGGCTGCTGCTGGATATCTATTTCTGCTACTACTGCTGGAGGATCTTGATTAGGTGCTGCGGCATTCCCTTGACCCCTAGCTCTTCCTCTACGTCCGCTCATTCTTACTTATCTGAAATTAGTAAGAAAATTGATTTAGATATACAGACGAATATCTTAAGGAATATCAGCAGTAAAAAGAAATAAACTAAGGAAAATTTAGAGTTTCAGTCTTGGTTATACTCATTCTAGGGTATACTTCACCCTATCTCTAATGAGCCATCTAATGTGTTATACTCCGTAGCTAAAGTTCTTACTCAACCAGAAGCTCTGATACCAATTTGTCACGATCCAAAATTCATCATTCGAAAATAGACATCAAATACTTCACTTGTATTCAACTGCCAAAATTCAAACGTCAAATTTCAGTTCGGATGAAGCTTATAACAACAATTAGATGAATATAAAACAGCGGAACAGAATCAATATCATAAATATCATCACAGATACAACATCGACATAAAATCCATACTTCATCAGAGTATTTAATACATATACTACAACTCCAAATACAACATCATGATAATACAACAGTGATCATATATCCAAAAGTCTTCAAATGAAAGAAGTGATAACGGACTTCCAAAAGCTAAACACCTGAGATCTCCAAAAAGCTCCTAAGAATATCTCCAAGATAAAAGCTCCAAAATACAGCTAACTCCAAAATACAAAAACCTGCTACTAGGCTGCCCGTGTAGAAATTATGGGCACCCAGAGTTTAGGATAGAAAACAATAAACTCTGGATCAGTCATGGGACTGGTATGAGTAAACAAAAACAGTTGCATTTACAGAAACTTGATTTATAAAAGAATTTTTGGTATGCTTTTAAAAATGGAACTACCATAAGACCTCCCACCACACACACAATGCAAACGCAAAATTGGAGGAGATTTCTTCTTATGATAGTTAAATATGCTTGGTACGAGGAAATTCCTTCGATATTATTTCTAGTGCATAGTGTATAAAACCATTTTCGAAAGTATAATATCAATCCTAGCCAGCATAGGTACCATGATACTATGCCCACTATAGCTACCACCTGAGGTGGCAGGTAATACAACTACAATCGTAAGGGGTTCGTATTGGTGAATGGATTTCCAATAAATGGTCAGGCTAAGGAACTTCCTGGGCCACATGGGTACGTCTCTGGAAAGATGACCCGAGAACCTAACCGGATCTCTGCCAACACAAGGCCGGGTTACCCCTAACTGGGTAACTACTGACACGAGTATGCCATCTCCCGGTTGTAACCAACCTTTAACCGGGGCCCCAGCACCAATCACAAAGTAAGATATAAATATGTTTGCGATATCCACATAAGTTAAGTATCTGGGCTCCATACCATGATACCACTTCTATCCAGAAGGAAATGCACATACCCTAAGGGGCGCTACCCCCAATAACCTTGCCGCATCTTTCCTGTTTTGACCATTCCGGGGTGTGAGGTTTGACGAAGTCTCGTCCACAAAGCTACGCTTTTTCACAAAGCCACGCTTTTATCACAAATGATCAAATAAATGATCATCACACAGCAACACTCAGCATGTCACATTACCAAATTGGGAGTATATCACTGATAAATTTCAACTACATAACCTCTGAGCTCGTACGTCTCAGAGAAGGGTGTTAAGCTAAGAGAATAAATTCTCCGCCACCAAACAGAAATGTATTTGAAAGAAATCAGCTTTATATCTCAAAGTGTAATGTCAGACATGTAACCATACAAGTCTGTTCCGGGTTCGAACAGAACCAAAGGCACTTCCAAAGAAGTCCTTGCAATCCGGGCGTCCACAATCCCGATCGGATTCCCCATCACATATGGAGAACTCTATACCGGAGCAACTCAGTACAGAGTCATTCGACAGGTTATCCTATCGTTCTCGAAGACACCCGGTCTTCACCACTAGTCTTCAAATGCTATCCATTTCGACGTATCACTTATTCGGAATGGGTTATACGACACAAAGGTCTTCCCCCGACTAAACCGAATAGTGAGAGTTAATTTCACAAACAGGTGGATATGTTGTTCACAAAAATTCATAGATTCGATGTGGGTTTCGGATAACTAACTGAAATCCGAACCCCTGTCGCATCGAAGTTTAAATGCCGTTTTATGGCCAACGGGGTTTTCACATCAATACAGAACAAACCACAATCACAGTGTAGTACATGGCAATTTATATCACACAGTATCACAAACAGTTCAGAAATATCAATATCGTGCACAGTCATAGTTAATTTATTTTCAAATGTGGTTTAAATAAATTTACCACACAATTATTTTAAATCAATGATAAGAATTTGGACAAATAATTTAAATCTTGATTAACTCGTTTTATTGTTTCAAAATTAGTTATTTAAATTTAACCGCTAAATTTGATTTGTTGATTTTTATTTATCTGAATAACAAATTCTCAATTTACAAATTAATTTGAACACTTAATTGTTTATCAATTAATTTTAATTTCAAATCGTATATCATTCTTAATTTCTTTAAAATCATTTATTAATACAAATTATTTAATTATCATTTAAAAATCTGCTTTACACCTTTTAAAAAATTAATTTATTGTTACATTGAAATTTTAATGTAAATTAATTTCAATTCTTATTTTAAATTAATTTACTTATTTTATTACTTAACCCATTAGTTAATATTTCTTAATTTCAAACCTATTAACCATTTAATTATAAATAAAAATTTTAACTACTAATTTATTTGATCTTAAATTTCAAATCTTAAGTTACTTCACAAACTCTTAATCATCTTGCCATTGATTTAAATCAAAGCTTGTATCTTACATTTAAATAAACTGTTTGTATTAAAACTATTAGCCTTTCAGCATTTAAACTAAATCCGAGCAAACATGATAAGGACTCGAGTAGAGCTCGAGTGTTCCCAGCAACATCTTCGCGTCTTCCTCTCCTCCCCTCGTCCCTGTTTCTTTTTCCCTCTTTTTTCTGTAAGTTTAAATTAAGTTAAAATTTAAATCTACAGTACTATACAACAAACGCACGCAGGCACCAGGTCTACTCGAAGCATCCCCTCCAATCCCTCGAGTGATAACTCGCGACGACTATCAACTCGAATCCGCTGACATTCCCACGCCACCGTGCACATGCACGACGTGGCGCCGCGACTTTGGTGATCGCCACGATCATCGGCAAGTCGTGAATTCCACATAAACACGGAATCCATCATCGTTTCGACCCAAGAAACCAGGAATCAAAATTTCACTGTGTCGACGAATTGAAACTTGAACATACCCTGACCAACTCACCTCGTTCTCTTCGCACAGTCCACCAGAAAATTCGCGACTTCGGCCATAACACGTTAACACCCCAAACCATCATCCCTCAAGTCCTCGTGAAGCTCGATCAAATCGTGGTGACAAAATCACCACATTTACCCAACACTGCAAAACCCAGGTTTTTACCCTAAATCGAACTCGTCCTCCTAATCCACGCGATAGAAAAATTCTTTGATAATTTTTATGAAGTCACTGGTGTTCAAGCTAGCTTCGAACCAAATTTTAGCATTTATAATTGAATCGATTGCTAGAAATTTGTAAAAGTTCAATTTTTATTCAAATACAGACTACTCTTAAAATAACCAACTAAAAATCTTCATTTTTGTTTTTAAAATCATGGATTGAAGTATAGATTCAGATTGTAATCTTGAATTAATATTTTACTATATTTTATTTTTTTTACCAAATTTAGTTGAACACCTGTAACAATATTACAGTGATGATAACTTATAAACAGGTTTATATCAGCTTCTAAAATCTTAACTTAAGTTTAAAACATCTTGTTTAAATGAAAACTTAAGGCTAAACAATGATTAGAAGAAATAAATTTTTGAGTTTGGAAAAAATGTTCAACTCTGTAATCCATAACAGAGACATACAGGCTATTCCATATTGCACAGGGTAAAACATATATATATACACAAACTATATTCACAGATGTATCTACATATAAGCAACTATTTTATACTTTAAAACATTTAAGAAAATAAGTTACTCACTTGACAAAGATTTGAACAGAGACTATATCTGTTTTGAAAACTGCAGTTTGATCCTTCTCCTCTTTTTCTTTCTTCAGTAATTTGTTTTCAACTTTGAAATATAAAGTGGTTCTTCTTTTATTTCTTTTTATTTTCTGTTCTTTGTTAGGTTTTGCTGAACGAATTTAAAGAGATAGATTTGATGTATATATAACAGATTGTGTGTAAGCTGAGGTTTACTGAAGCAAGTACAAGTTAAAGTATATAAAAGAAATTAAACCATGCTTTTAATACAATCTGATGGGATCTTGTACATGCTGGACAGTAATAGCATTTAATGAAAACATGTTTTGTACATTTTTAGTCTGCTATTCGATTTGCTTTCTTGTAAGTATTGATTCTTCTTTGTGCTAGAGGTGATGGCATTTAATGCCTTTGCTTCCTTTGTATGTTACAGCAGTCTTATTTTATGGTTGTGCAAGTACTATTTCATTTGTTTTGTAGATTTTTATCTTGTTTACTGGTTTTTTTTTGAATTCCACTTGCAACTTGTTTAGTTACTTTGCTAATTATAAGAAAATTGTTTTAGTTATTAACATTTTATAACTATGTGATTCTATTACAAAAAAAAATTTAGTTCTATTTAAAAGTTTTAGCTAAAAAGAAAACATTATATTTGTTCATATTCTATTTTATTGTTTTAAACAATTTCTTGTTTATAATATATTCTTTTCTATAATTACTATTATTATTATTTATTTAAACTTAACTATCAATATTTATTTTTATTTAATTCTATATAACTGTGTAATATTAATATCAACAATGTTTTTATTTCTTTTGGAATTCTCAAATTTAAATTCAAAAGTTTAAATAAATTACCAAATTTTTATATTCAAAATTTTCGGGATGTTACAGTTTTAGAGTTGTCATTTTTCTGCAGGTTTTAATTGGTAGATTATTAGGACAATATCATAGTAGATATTCTTTATAATATTAGTAAGGTTAAAATTAATGTTTTATTTTACTAATACGCTCCCACTAGTCTTTTATGTTTCGCTAAACCCTAAGTCGAAACATAGCAATCTTTCGACTTGAGTATGCTTAACAAATACATATAGTTATCTTATCTCGTCTATTCAATATATTAATAATACTACCCATAACATCCCTTGCTTGAGTTTGCTCAACTAAAGAGTATGCAAGCAATTTTTTAATGTATGTGGTAGATGACAATATTATATTTAGATTCATAATCTTATATATATTATATTGAGTGATATCGACTTATGAAATAATGTATAGCTTATGAAATACGCTCATGATTTAAGTGTTGGAAACAACGGGAATCACGGTATACATATATTTATATATGTATTTATTCCTTAAATTTATTTAGGGTTTCTTGATGTTCCACCTTTAGTTTGTATTATCATATAACATTTATATTTTAATTTGCTTATATATCAATCTTATATATAACCTTATATTAATTGAACCTTATTTAATCAATTTTAATTAATTAATTTTATATTATTCTAATACAACATTAATATAGAATATTTATTATAACCTTTATTGTATAACGCATATATCATATATTTGTGTATATAATTTAACTAATTAACCTTTAGTTAATTTTATTAAACAACTTTAATTAAATTATATTTATTTCAAAATTCATTTTAAATACATAAATGTATGCTTATGTTATTTAACATTTCAAAACAACATAACATATATCATGATATATAATGCATGTATATATTTATTAATTAATTAACTTATATAATTAATATATTTTGTTACCTAATTATTAAATTATAAATTTCGAACTTAATTTATATTAATTTTCAAAAATTTTGAATTTTTTTATATTATAACTTTCATAATATATGCATATCATATTATAAATTAAAATTTTATATTTTTAATTTTCAAACAATTTTGAAAATTTGTCCAAAGCCCAATTCAAATTTGGCCTTTTATATTAAGGGCAACCTTTGGTCTTATATATTTGTTTGGACCAGTTCGGTAGGCAGGTAAGGTAGAGTACTTGATTACCCAAACCTAATCCTTCAAAGCTACCTTTCTAGACACCCTATTATCAAGGTTGTGATATTAATTAGTTAACACTAACATAACTAATTTAGACTCTATAGACTATTGGACTTTTATACCATTAATGGATCTAGGCCAGGGCGTAGTGTAAAAAATATGATTTTGAATCTTTATAGGGCCTATGTGATAGAATTAGGGGTATGCCCTAGGGGCAATTATGTAATTATTTACATATATCTAACTTGATAATCAATCTTGTTCAAACTAAAAGGTATTTACTTTCTATTATATATTTGATACAATGTGTTATATTAATTAACTTAATTAAAAGTATATTTAATAGAAAATCCTTAAATGGTATGTTTTCTAATAGTAGTTACAAAGTGTTGTAACCGTGAGTAATTTATCACAATGAAAATAAACATACTAGTATAACCGCACAACGGTGGAAAAACCGACCGTTGTGTTATTTGATATCAAAGAAAAAAATACTTGTTAATTTTTTCATTTATTATTAATTTGATGAAAAATTAACTGTATTTAAAAAAACTGAAAGTAATAGAAAATGTGTAAATCCAATTATATTAAAGATTGTAAATATAGGCCAGCTTGATACTAATGTCTGCTATCAATGTATTAATATAAACTACTCACAGACACACACGTATATGTATCAAGAAGGATCAATATACTCTTAATTTTGAGCTTCTTTGTAGCTCTAACTCATTATTGAATTTGAAAAAAAAATCAAACAAACACCACCTTAATATATATCATCATATTTGTGAATATTTAATTAAAGAAGATGAAAAATGCAAAAATTGATATAATAAATAAATCTCATATTATTGAACTACAGTGTTTTAATAAATTACCTAAAAGTACCATTATTATTTAAAAAACTAACATTGCCGAAGAAAAAAAATGAAAAAAGCTAAACTTTGGATTCTGCCATTGTTGATATTTCTTCTAACAAGAAGCTTGATTCGCCACATAATCAATAACTGATTGAGACATAACATTGATTTTTCATTTTTTTTCATTTATGTACTCAATTTGGGCAACACCACCTCTGAAAAGACGAGGGATCCATAACAGCTCCTTTAGTTTTTGTTCGTATATACCTTCACCTTCATCATTCTTAATCTTATAAAGGTCATCATCACTGTAATCTATGATTTCCTCTGCTAGTTCATTGAAAGCAGTAATCCAAACTTCAACGGATGGATCATTAATTTTCATTACCATAATATATCTGCATTAAACAAACATATTATTACATATATTAACGGTTACTATAAATAATGAGCTCTTAAATTTTTACCTCAAAATACAAGTGCTTTCATTCTGTTGGCATGCTTCACACCAATAGCTCGATCATTCAACTTCAATTACCTTTTTTTGCAACTCTTACAGGCTTGATATCGCAATTTTTGACTCTTAATGTAAGTTATGTAAGTAAACACGTTGAAGAATGCAGACTATGTATGAAATAAAATAAAATAAACAATCAATATGAAATTATTAACGTATAATATAGTTCGAAATGATACAGACTCAAACCTTAGAGGGGGATATGCCCCTTCTTGCCCCAGATGTAGAGCCGCTCTTGTTTGAAAGTTGACAAAAATCATTTCTAGTTGGTTTCCAATTTCACAAAAAAAAAGGGAAAAAAACACTCTAATTCCACATATAAAGATTGGTCAATCACCATAAAACATTCAGTATTTCAAACACAACATCTTGCAGACTCTTTGTGATCCCAATATTGCGACAAAATCTATACATGATCCAAGAATACGGATTTTGGTAATACATAACCTTACAAGATATTGTAATAACAACTTGCACACTGAACTTGCTAGTCTAGCATATGACCATGATATAGATACCTTAGGATGTGCTAGGAGTACTAGAACAAGTTCAGACCATTTTGAAGAAATACAACCAGTCAAGAGATGAAGTGCCCAAGTAACGAGTGCTGCATGCAACAAAGGCATTGAAGTTCCAGGACCGTAGTCCTAAAAAAAGTACACAGGAAGCAAAGTATAATTAGATTTAAGGTTGTATTGCACAGAAACCTTGGTACCATATACAGCTAATGAACATGAAAACAACTCCTGTTATTCATTAGCAGATATCCAACCATAAAGGATGTGGCTAAGCTAATAAACAAGAGGATGGATTATAGAAAGAAATTGAACCTGCTTTGTTTGTCCCAGAATGATCAACATGAAGAACAACAAATCAATAAATTATTCAGATACTTTTACATCATCCAGCAGAATCTAAAATGGTAAAATTATTAATATTTTAGAAGATTAAAAAAACAAAGAAAATAGCAACCTTAGAATCTAATCCCGATGAACCTAATAAATTGTAAAACAGATTTTTGCAAGATTGCTTGTAGAATTTCATCTGCATTGGTTTATATTTAAATATTTCAAAATGGCAATATACTATACAAATGTGAATTATGAATATTGGTTTAAATCAAATTGCAGCAAAATAGTTCTTCTACAAATCATATCAAAATAATCAAAGTAAATAATGCAGCAAATCATTAGATCTATACATCTACTCTAAATCAAATGGATAATGTACCGGATGCAATGCCCACAAACATCCAGAACAATATTTTTTACTAAAATATTGAAAATATAAATGTTTGATTTAAAATTTCCTCTCAACAATTTTGAAAAGAATCATGGACAAGTCAATCACAGTTAAGAAAATGTAAATCTGTAGTTTTATTTGGGAACAGAGTTTAAATCTGTAGTTTTATTTGGGAAATTAGAAGAGATACAAACCAATCAAGAGGAATGAACTTCATCATCGAATCAGTATTGCTGTCATTCTTCAAACGAGAGTCCTCATCTTTTAAAATGCCTATAATGGAATCGAGAATGGGATCGAATTCCTGGCAGAGAGCGGAAACGACGGTAGCTTTACTTTTGGGATCGATCCAATCAGAATCGAGAATCAAATCCAGAATCTCGACCGCCTTCAGATTCAGCTACTGGGTTAGGGTTTTATTTGGGGGAGAAGAGGAGTATGCAGAAGAGAGAATTGAACGGAAAGAACGGAAAACGCGGTGAGGAAGAGAAAATTCACGGGAGAAGGAAACGGGGAAAAAGAACGAGTACGGTGGAGAAGGAAAGGAAAAAAAATAACAAAACAAGGGCCATGTTTTTTTGGCTTCAGGAAAATTGATTTTGCCTAGTAGAAGTAGGCAAACCTCCCTACGGTCGGTTTGATCATTTTAAATATTCTTAATTAAGATGTATCGAGATTGGATATCAATACATCTGTTGAGACTAGAGTACATAGTGCTCTCTAAATGTTGGGCAGTGTATTACTCATGATTGTTAGGGACACCAAGGGGTTACATACTGATAGTTATTGTATAACTATTGAATGGCTCACTCGATAGTTTTCTATTGGTTAATATAACTAAGGTCAAACAGAAAATATCGATGTGGCTAATTTACGCATTTCCCTCGACTTCAGAATACTACTGATCTTCAATGTGGGAGCTCCACTTTGATTATATTTAAATAATGGCATGACTTCCATTGAACAACTATAGTTAGGTCGGGTAAAAGCATTGGAATTGAAACACTATTCAAGAGAGGATTCGTCTCCTCAGTTATATGAAGTTAGTATCACATTCAACTGATGTCAACTCAAAGTCAAAGTCTCTGGCCAAAGCAGTTTGTCTCCTCGGTTATTATTCAACGAAGGACTTTGTGTTTGGACTATAAATTGAATGTAGACGGTATTGGAATTTTGACTTACCAAATTCCATAAGTCCTAATGTGATATAGTTTTGACGAAGAGAATTGGTGTAAATAATTATCACTATCAAGTACCACTTATAATAAATAAAATTGGATTTTACCAAAAGATGTGTAAGCGATAATTCAGCCAAACTGTCAAACCACCTGCTAAGTGACGTGTGAATGTTAATACTCGAATAGTTCGATATAAATCACTGACTGAATTTACACCTTTGAGTAGCACAACCGTAATGATGAATTCTCTAAAAAACCACTTGATTTAATTAATTCATAAAATGTTGTAAATTGATTAAATTAATTTGTTTTTGAGGTATATTAATTATTATTTAATTTATTTGATATTTGGAAGTTGTTTATAATTATTTTGATGCATTTATAAAAGTTATATTTGCATGCATTGATATACGATATCGACGTAATTTAAATAAAAGATAATTGCATTGTAACGACACGAATTTTGATCACTTTAATTAGGGATATTTTAAATATTTAAATACTGATTATTTTTCATAGATAGTCAAGATTTAAGTGATGATTAATAATAATGAACCTATTTTGGAGAAAAATTTGCAAAAATATTTACTTGGGAAAAATATCGATAAAAGGAACCAAAATAAACCGTTTATCGATAAATAGTTCTATAATCATCAAATGTCGCGCATGGAGCTGGATACATACACTTATTTTTTTACTTAAACAAGATTATGAAATAAAATTAATTATATTATTTTTGAAAAATATAATGTGACGTCATCAGTCATGCACTTATATTTAAATTTATGAATTTAAATTAAGATTTCATAATTTCGTAATTTTTAGAACTATTCAAATAATTGTTTTAAAATGATGATAATTCATCTTAAATAGTTATAAAGTGATAATAAATCATTTATAATAGTTTTATAAATATATCTACTTGACTTGAAAACATAAGAAATTCGTATCACTTTATCGATATAATAGCGATTTTTGTAAATATTTGTTAATATTAATCTATATGGTTTTATAATTCAAATAAGATCATTTCAATTAATTAATGATGATGAGAAATTTATTTAAAATTTTTGTATACAAATATATGTACGTTAACTAATAAGTGAAAATATGACCGGGAATCGAGATTAAAATTCATAACGGTTTTACGTATATAAGTTATATAAAGTTGTTTATATAACTTGTACACCTTTGCAGCATACACACACATATATTAACATATACATATACATATAACAATTGTAGAAAAGTAGAAATATATTTACATGTGGTAAATATGAAAAATATCTAAGATATTTATAAGTTTAAAAAAGCAAACATCTTTTCACATCAAATCCACCTTACACCACCATCATCACATTATGATATTTATTTCCAAACTTTTTCCTATAAATACATATCTATACTTCATATTTTTTTCACATAAATCTCTTCATCTTCTTCCTCTACTTTCAAGTTTCTTAATGGCTTTTTATCTTGTTAAAATTATGAAAAAAAATTAGATGAAAAGAAATTAAATTAGTATATTATATATATAGTAGCAATTCATCTCAAAACAACTTCAAAACTTCCCCTTTCCACTGTAGAAACCCACAGACACTCCTTCCTCCACCCTTGGCTGATCCCTCAACCTCCTCTAACCATAGGCCGTGAGCATACAAGGTTAGGCCGAGCCCATCCAAGGATCTCGAGCTTGATTTCGTGGAGTTTTATTTTGTGATAGCTCAGCTATAGCCAATTTTAAATTAACTCAAGGGAAACATTAAGGAGAGAAACTCTTACTTATATTATACTTTTGGAGGATGATATGATGTTTGCAATGGATTTTTAATATGCTTTGATGATCATGTTTGGTTATTTAATATTGTTGTTTAATTGTATTAACAAGTCACATTTAATACACGTCGAAAATCACAAAGGAAATCACTTTCCTTTTATTAATGAAATGGTGTATATGGAAATGTTTAAACCTCTTAAAAATAGTTTAATATGGTTTAGAAATGTTTTGTAAACATTTAAATGGGTTTTGGAAAAGTTTATATAAATATTGAAAATTTAGTCAAAAATAGGCGCGTCGCGTAATGGCAGTTCGCGATTTCACGTCTTAAAAGTTAAATCCATTTATAGGATGGATTCGAAGTCGGATTGCTTTGAAATAAGAATTTTCCGAACCCTTATAATCATAGTTTTCAAATAAAGAAACGAGATTTCGTTTAGTAGGTTTTAAAATATGGGCAAATCAAGTTTTTAATAAAATTGCGCTTTGGCAGTTCGGAGGCCAAAGTAGTAAATGTTTTAAAATAGATATTTTTAATTCTTTAAAAATATGAAATAAATGCTATAAATCTTTTAAAATATTTTAAAAGACATTTGAGTCATAAAAATGGTTTTTAAATGATGAAAAGTTGTTTTTATCAAATAAGCTTCTAAAACACTATTTGCAGCACTTTTAATAACTTTTGCAAACAATGGTTCTAACTTAATTATTCTTTCCCTATCTTTCGTATAAATAATTAAGTAATTTAAAGATGATTAAGAGGTTTTAAAATGAGTATGGGGAAATGACTCGTACGTTTGTTCCATTTGTGAGTGTCATAGAAAATCCGACCGAAGAATGGAATAGATGGAAGGGAAAACCTTGATGCTCTAAAATAATTAAAAGCAAATTAAGTAGGTTAAAAGATTTAGAGTCAATCAAATAACTTAACCAGCTTATGGGTGATAAAGAAGTAGTCTCTAGGCTTGTGTTTGGGGAACTAGTTGTCTGCCCTCCCTAGCTACCCGGACTGGCCCGACGGAGGGGATGGTACATTTGATTTACCTGGATCAAAATTCCCAAAGTATAAAAGATATAATTTTCCAAATTTAAAAAACTTGGATTGTACGGAGATGATCTTCTTACACTCAGTGCTAAATTCCAAGAAGGGAACTCTTACTATTTGTGGAATTCAAAGGTGATTTCGCCGTTATTCCGCCTATAGTACTTGTTGAATAAGAAAATTGATATTGAGTAGAATTAGATGACTTCTATATTCTTCTCACTTAATATTTACTAGTTTTGGATTAACACCCTAGGTAACATGGTTTCAACTCAGTCAAAATTTTGATTTGGAATTAAGAAATAATTGTTAAGATTTAAATAAATAATTTTCCAAAGATAAAAAGAGGTTTAATGATTTCATATATACCAGAAAGAAATGGTTTAAAATTTTATATCTCAAAAGGATATTTTATATAAAAAGGAATGAATTATTCAAATGATTACCCATATATTTAACACCTCTTTATTGATAATTGAATTGAAGGAACCGAGGTCGGATTTGCTTGCTGCATGATACGGGGTTCTCGCTTTGTGTTTGGTGGCGAGCAAGAGACTCTTATTCCTACATGTCCTAGTGTGTGACGCCCCACCTCTATACTCACACTAGCCAAGGACACTACGGGGTAATGCCGTCGACTAGCACGAAGAATAAGGCTGTTGAGGAGCGACCATCTGTGTAATTGCTTTGTGCAAGTATCGATATGTCAGATAGAATGTCATGCGTTTCATTTCAAGAGGAAATCTGACATTTCAAGAGGAAATCTGAAAGTCGTTTAGAGTGTTGTTATGGCTTGGGCAGGAAATTCTATTTCTAACGTGCAAGGGGAACTTTTATGGGACTTGAATCCTTATAGAGGAAATATGGTCTTTAAATAGGGGGTTTAACGGTCAAAATTCTTGAATCATAGTTCTTCAATTGAAAGTAGGCTCTTCTGACTGGTGTAGCAGTAGTGTAAATGGACCTTGGTAAAAATGTTTAAAAAAGCATTATTTTCAATAGTGTGTTTTTTTAAAGATTTCGTAAACTCCTTTTTGAAATGGATTGTCATCCGTATAATTCTTTTAATTTTAAAGGAGTGTTTTTCTCAAAGATTAATATAGTAAAATTATTTGAGTAAGACCTTGTAGGAATTGATATAGGTGTATATCATCTTACTTTTATAAGTCATAAAATTATATTCCATCGGGTCTCGCTTAACAAAAAGAAACATCTTGTTTATGAGTCTGAAAAGTCATGATTTATGAACTAATAAACTCTATAGATGAGCGTGCTTTTCTACAAGAAATTCTTTTGTAAAATAATAATTCTTTCCAAAAGAATATACCATCATATGAAGAATACACTAGAATTAAAATGTTTGAGTTATAGAAATTCAAATATATAAAATTATACATTTTTGTATATAAGAAAGAAAACATTCAGGATTATATTCATGGAGTCATTGAATTCTTTGAAGTAGCTGGTATTCTCTGACGTTGTATGATGTGGCTGAAATTATATGATGTTCGCCGTGTTAG
The DNA here is from genome assembly GCA_030737815.1 of Allium fistulosum. NCBI lineage: Eukaryota > Viridiplantae > Streptophyta > Magnoliopsida > Asparagales > Amaryllidaceae > Allium > Allium fistulosum. The sequence goes on from CM060908.1 coordinate 171,594,010, forward strand.
TATGGTTTGGCTTGCTTCAAAATTCTTTATGGTTTTATAGCTCAGAGTCATCCTCGATCCTGAAAGCTTGCACACATCTTTCCTTTTGAAACTGGTGTTCGTTTGAAACCCAGTCATGTATGTAACCTGCACTTTACTTGAACTTTATCGGAATTCATGTATCATTTCCGAAAACTTACATACTTACTTAAACTTGTTTATCCGATAAGCTAATATAAAGGCAATTTATCCCAAATCTGTATACTCCTGAAATTTTTCTTTAAAACTATACATATTAATTAAAATAAAACATACTTGATATGAAGGCCCATGTGCTTTTTCGAAATTCGTGTACCTTTGAAACATGCTGTACTTGAAACCTTTACACCCAATATATATGTGTGTGTAGAGGACTTAGTTTCTTCAAATTCACACACATTTATATCTAAAGATCTGGCTCATTTGGAATCATTCCCATTTTAAAATTTGCATGCTCAAAAACCATACAAGGGCAAAGCTATTTAACTGAAATCTATATTTTGAATCAGCATATCTGGTGACTTGACAAACATTTCAAAATTAACTCACAACCGAGCCAAATATATTCAGAATCAAACTTATATACCTATTCATATATTAAGACACTTCATTTATTTTTAAGGCTTGCCTATACTCAAAATTTGACATAGCAAAGTCAAGTTATATATGGCAGTATACTCAAAGCTTATTAACTCAAAACAAAGTCAACATTCTAACATGTCCGTTTAATAGCTCTAACTGAAACCTTCATCTATTCGAAATTAATATTAACAAACTTCTATATTTATTCAAAAAACTGATAAATACTGAATGCTAAATGCACTGGGAGGCTCCGTCAGTTTGAATTATCTATATACATACTCCGAAATTGTATTTTATTAAGGACTTGGTCATGCTAATTCTAATGCAAGATAGATATAAAAAACTGGAGCCATGTTTGCCCGAAAACCTTAAAATCTCAACATTCAAAACCTTCATATTTGAATTTTCTCTTATACCAGAAAATCACCTACTTAAAACTTGTCATATGCTTTTGAAATTTAAATAAATGTGAATATAACACACACACACGGACCTTCTTTCAGAAAATGTTAGATACAAAAGATCAACATACTCAAATTTATGTATGCATTTGAAATTTATACCTTCTGAAATCATCACATGTAAAACCTGATCATTTAAATTTCAAAATGCAAAGAACTGTTATGGACAATATTTTTTTGGAGGTTTAAAACTTTCAGAAGCCATTCAAAAGCTTTATGTTTGTAAGACCATATGCTTGAAACTTCATTCTTGTAAAATCGAACATGTGCTTAGCATGTATCTAAAAATTTGCTACCAAACTAACGAGTGAAAATCTTTACATACATGAGAGATTACACACACTCTAGACCATACCCAATCATATTCGAAACTGGACATCAACATTCATATGCAAAACGGACATGCCCGGAACCCATATATATGGAGCCGTTCATAAAACTTTTCATACATTCAAAGCTGATACATATATGTGAATGTCTTGAAACTACTTGCATACATGCATGCGAGACTTTAGCACTCGTATACATTTGAAAACAGAACTACTATACTTGAAACCATACGTGCAAGTTATGCATTTCTAGGGACTTCCGTTCATCTCTACTTATGAAAGTTGAAATTAGATGTGCTTGAAATTATTCATACAGTATATTTTCAACATCATTGATATGTGAATCCTTTTACAGCATTGGAATCTTTATTTTTTATTTTTTTATTTTGAAATTAGCTTTGCATATTTATAAAGTCTTGTATGCAAACACATGCATTTAGGAACTAAAAGGATATGCCACATTGTTATATGAAATCAATTATATACCCATGAAATCTCTGTATTCAGATTCCTCCTTTGTCAAATATACATCAAAATCCATTTCAGTGTATAACATTTATCGATAAATTTGAACCCAAATAGAAATGAAATCTTCTGATGACTTTTAAGTCATATTTATGAGCCTATACTTAATTATATTCAAAATTTACATACAGCATTTTAGAACCATGCCATGAGTTCATATGCTAATTAGGATATTTGATACTAAATTAGTGTGCATACTAATTTTGTATTCAAAATCTGGTTTATCTATAATCTCTGCATAAAAATATTTGTTTATATTTAAAGCTTATAAAAACCCAAACTTTGCTATGAGCCTAATGCCTATTTAAAAATCACCTTCATTTGGCATGTATACTTGAAAATGAACATATCAAGAATCTGTGTAGAAACTATTTGACGCAGCGATCAAACAAAACAATCTTCAATCGGTGAAAGTAGCAATCGATGGATTGATGAATACTGAAATGCCCAAATTCGTTGATCCGAAAATACCGAATTCTAGCTATCCCGAACTCGTTGATCGTGCACGATACCGGGTTCAAAGATCTTCAATTCTTCAAGCGTTGATCAAGCGCACTTGATTCCGCGAATCGGCTTCTGCAATCGTTGAATCGAGCGCACTCGATTAACCGAAAGAGGAGATAGGAGATTACACTCAACTACCAATTTAAAATGAAAGCACACAGCAATCAAATGAGAATTTTATTCAAAAATCAACAACCTTTTACAAATGACTCAATTTGCCTATTTATAGGCTACAACACATATCCAGAAAATTACATAAGTCTTAAGTCGTTTCCGACTCATCACCTACGACCTACGACTCAACATAAGTCGTACACGACTTATCAGTTTACAATGCAAATGTCACGACTTACGACTTATACAAAACGACTTAGCAAGATATACAAAATAACAACTACAACAAACAACACATTAGTACATAGCGACTTAACAATGCCGCGAGTTAACAGATGACGACCTATCAAAGCAACACAACAGCATCTTCCTGCGACTTAAGAATCAATGGTTTAGATTAACTCGGCATAAGATTCAACGGCATCCAGAGCTTCAGCGACTCAAAAACCTGCGGCATTCCAGATCAACGTCTTAAGGAAATCAAAGGCAGAGATTAACTCGGCAGAAGAATCAACGGTTTCCATCTTCACGCGACTTAAGCGGGTTTGCTTTTAAACTGTGCGACTTAACTAAGTCGTAACTCGCCTCCGACTTAACTCCTTCCTTAAGTCGTACCCGACTTAACACTTCCTTCTCGATTCAAACCACTCCTTCTTTGTCCTTCTTCGTAAGTCGTGGACGACTTATAAACTCTGAGCGACTTAAGTTTTTGTTAAGTCGTAGCGCCTTTCCTCCTGACCCGTTAGGTCGTAGACGATCCAAGACTTTCCCCTTAGGTCGTAAACTCGAGTTAACGCCTTCCCCTGGTTTCCAGTTAAGTCGTAGCTCCTGCTCATATGCCTCCTTAGGTCGTAACTCGGCACAGTTAGCTCGTTCTTCATCACTAGGTCGTATTCCATTAGATCGGAGCTCGTTAAGTCGTGACTCGTTCATTACTTCTACCTTGTTAGGTCGTGAACGACCTACAAACTCCTTAGGTCGTGAACGACCTATGCCTTTAACATTCTGCGCTGCATCATCCTCCCCAGGTTGAGAAAAATTCGACCTCGAATTTGCACCATCCTTTTCCACTATGAGTTCATCACCGTGGTATGGTATAAGATGTTTAACATTAAACACATCAGAAGTATACACATCCTCCGGTAACTTCAATTTATAAGCAGTTTCATTAATCTGTTTCACAACTTCCACAGGACCAATTTTCCGCGCCTTCAATTTGTTATACGTTCCCACCGGAAAACGATCTTTTGTCAATATCGCGTAAACCAAATCTCCTTCATGAAATTCAACACTCCTTCGTTTCAAATCTGCAGATTGTTTATACTTCTCATTTGCTTTCTCCAATCGTTCCTGAACGATTTTATGACATTCCGCTAATCCATCAACAAAATCAGCGGCTTTCTTAATTGTCCCCTTCGAGTGTGGTATTACCATTAAATCCAATGGTCCTTTTGGTAAACTCGAACAAACAATCTGGAAAGGACTGAACCCAGTACTTCGATTTATGGCATGATTATGGGCAAACTCTGCCTGGCATAACTTCACATCCCAACTCCTCAAATTGTCTTGTACAAGACATCTCAGCAAATTTCCCAATGATCTGTTAACAACTTCGGTCTGTCCATCTGTTTGCGGATGATACGCGCTGCTAAAATTCAACTTCGTTCCCACCATCTTCCACAAACTTAGCCAAAAATGACTTAGAAAGCGAGTATCCCTGTCTGACATAATCGATTCTGGCAATCCATGATGTCGATATATCTCTTTGAAAAACAACTGAGCAACATGAACAGCATCCGCCGTCTTCTTACAAGCAATAAAATGTGCCATTTTCGAAAATCGATCAACCACCACATAAATGGAATCATTACCACGCTGCGTTCTCGGCAACCCCAACACAAAGTCCATACTCACATCAACCCATGGTTTAGTTGGTATCGGTAACGGCATATATAATCCAGCGTTAGTCGCAGTTCCTTTCGAAACCTGACAGATATGACATCGCTCCACAAACCTCTCCACTTCTTTCCTCATCGATGGCCAAAAGTAGGATTGTGAAATTAATTGTAAGGTACGGTCTCTCCCAACATGTCCCTCCTCGTGTAACTCCTTGATAATCTTCATTCTCAAACTGCTTTCTGGAATACATAATCGATTTCCTTTAAACAGAAAACCATCAACCGTCATAAACTCATCAGTCTACCCTTTATTGACCTTTTCAACAAATTTCTTAAAATAAGAGTCTTCTGCAATCTGCTCCGGCAATAATTCAAAACCAGTCACCTCAACTTTCATTGTCGTCAACAAATGACTCCTTCTACTTAAAGCATCAGCTACTCGATTCGTCACCCCTGACTTGTGTTTCACAACAAAAGTAAACTGTTGTAGATAAGCAATCCATGATGCATGTCTTGCCGAAATCTTGTCTTGCCCTTGCAAATGCTTCAATGCTTCATGATCAGTGTACAGAACAAACTCTTTCTGAAATAGATAATGTCTCCAGTGTTTAATAGATTGCACAACAGCATAGAATTCCACATCATATGTACTGTATCTCATCTTTGCTCCTGACAACTTCTCACTGAAATATGCAATTGGTCGCCCCTTCTGACTCAACACCCCTCCGATCCCAAACTTCGATGCATCAGTGTGTAGTTCAAACACTAGCTGAAAATCAGGTAATACTAGAATTGGTGCAGATGTCAGCAACTTCTTGATCTCCCCAAAAGCATTCCATGCTTCCTCTGTCAATGCAAACTGTTTACCTTTCATGCAATCTGTAACCGATGCCATCACACTACTAAAGTGTGGAATAAACCTCCGATAAAATGAAGCCAACCCATGGAAACTTCGAACTTCTGTTATCATCTTGGGTTGCGGCCAATCTTTAATTGCTTCGACTTTACTTTGGTCAACCTGTATACCTTTCTCTGAAACAACATACCCCAAAAATAACACACTGTGCGTCATGAACACGCATTTCTTTGTAGCAGCATAAAATTGTTCTTCACGTAGAATAATCAGCACTTCCCTCAAGTGTTGAACATGCTCTTCCATACTCCTGCTATATATCAGAATATCATCGAAATACACCACCACAGACTTTCCAATGAATGGTCTAAAAATCTGGTTCATCACCCTCATGAAAGTACTCGGTGCATTTGATAAGCCAAATGGCATAACCAACCATTCGTATAGACCCTCCCTGGTTTTAAAAGCAGTCTTCCACTCATCACCTGGTCTGATACGAATCTGATGATATCCGCTCTTCAAATCAATCTTCGAAAAGATAGTAGCTCCGCTTAATTGATCCAACAAATCATCAAGCCTTGGCATTGGAAACCTGTATCTTACAGTAATCTTATTCAATGCTCGGCTGTCAGTGCACATCCTCCATGTCCCATCCTTCTTGGGTACCAATAAAGCTGGTACAGCACAAGGACTCAGACTCTCCTGCACACACCCCTGTTCAAGTAATTCTTCCACTTGCCTTCTCAATTCTTCATGTTCCTTCGGACTCATTCGATAATGTGGTCTATGTGGCAACATTGCTCCCGGAACAAGATCAATTTGATGTTGAATGTCCCTTAGTGGCGGTAACTCCTTCGGTAACTCATCTGGAAATACATCCTCAAATTCTTTCAAAATGGGTTTTGCTTCTTTTGGAATTTCAACCTCTTCGCTGCTCTCTCGCCCAATCAACAAATATACTTCCGGTTCTTCCTCAACCTCCTTAACAAACTCTTTCAAAGATAACAAAGTTTTGAGCTCTTCAATCTCCTCCAACTTGTTTTCCTCCTGTTGTCGCTTCTTTGGAACTAGAGTAATCTTTGTGCCTTCAAACATGAAACTGTAACTGTTGGTACGCCCATCATGTTGCACCGCCCTATCATACTGCCACGGTCTCCCCAGCAACAAATGACAAACATCCATATCTACCACATCGCACCAGATTTCATCTTTATATTTCTTCCCAATTGAAAACTTCACACAAGCCCTTCGTCCAACCTTCACCTCCCCGCCTTTCCTCAACCAAGCTAGCTTGTATGGTTTCGGATGTTTCTCAGTCTTCAATGCCAACTTCCTCACAGCTTCTGATGAAATTATATTATCACAGCTTCCAGCATCAATAACAAATTTGCAAACCTTCCCTAGAATGGTACATGTTGACTGAAAAATATTGTTCCTTAACCAACTACAATCCTCCTCTTGCTTTGGTGTTAAACAGGACCTCTTCATCATGAGATTATAACCTTCGTCTCCCGACACTTCTTCCTCCTCATCAGGTGGTGAATTGGAACATTCAGCTTCTTCATCCTCATCCTCAACCTCTGCTATCATAGCTCTCTTCTTCGGCTTTGGACATTCGCTACTTTTGTGACCAAATTCCTGACAATTGTAACATTTGAAACTGTTGTTAACCTTTGTCTTCTCAGCCTCCTTCACTACTGGTCTACTGATAGGTTTAGAAACATTAGAACTCCCACCAACACCCTTCGCTTGATTGTTAGAATTAGTAAACACACCACTTCCTCGTCGTCCCTGCTTCTCCCAAGCCAACGCTTTCTGATGTGCTTCCGCTATAGATCTGGGATCAAACATGTTAACCATATCCTGAATCTGCATTCGCAATCCCCCAATGAATCTAGATGTCAATTGTTCTTCTGTCTCCATAATATCATTCCTTGCTATCAGTTGATTAAATTCGTCAGCATAGTCGTTCACAGATTTCGTCCCTTGTCTCAAGTTTTGCAATCTCTGATACATAAGCGATTGATAGTTATAAGGTAAGAATGTGGCTTTCATCATTTTCCTCATCTTTTCCCATGATTCAACCTTTGACTTCCCCATCCGCTCACGTGTAAGTTTGGTTTGCTGCCACCATGCCAAAGCTCTACCCCTCAACCTCGTAGCAACCAACTTCACCCTACGATGTTCTGGAACTTCTTTGAAGTCAAAAATCTCTTCAACATTAGCCACCCAATCTAGAAACTCCTCCGCTTGCATACCACCTTTGAATTCAGGAATTTCAGTCTTCATCCCCGACTCCCACTTGTGATCATACTCAGAGTGATTTCTTCCTTGTCCTCGTCCTTGTCCTCGAACACTACCACCATCATACTCCTCTTCAACATCAGATGTATATCGTTGTCTATCTCGTCCACCCACATCTCTACTACCTTCACATCTACCACCATCATCCCTTCTATCTACATTCCTCCATTCACGATCATCCATGTTCCTCCTACGCCTTTGATCATCATCAACACTTCTGTCTTGATTGGAATGTGGCGAGACTCTACTTCCCCCATGGATAGATTCAGGTGAAACCCTTCTCCGATTTTGATTCATTTCTAACATCATCTTCTCTAATCGTCCAATCCCTTCATTAAGCTTTTCACTAAAGTTTTCATTGATTCTTTGCTCCATCTCATCAGCTTCTTCTCTTCGATACAAAGCTTCTACGTTTTGGTGACGATTAGCTCTCCTTGGCGGCATACTTGAAAATTCACTAAACTCTTCAAATTCAAACACAATTCGAACTTTGATCCGAAATGAAATGGATCGAAAACTCCCACTATGTTGCTACTTCGCGATGAACACGATGAACACAACTTCTCCAAATGATATAGATCTGATCTCTAAACTCCAATACAAAGTCGAACAACTTCAACTTGCTCTCGGCCGTGGTAAACAAACTCAAATCTTCACTTCGATTCAAACTTATTCAAGATGATTGGCTCCAAGACTCGATTTAGCTAAGATTGGCTAAAACAAGCTCTGATACCAAAACTGACGCAGCGGATCAAACAAAACAATCTTCAATCGGTGAAAGTAGCAATCGATGGATTGATGAATACTGAAATGCCCAAATTCGTTGATCCGAAGATACCGATATCTAGCTATCCCGAACTCGTTGATCGCGCACGATACCGGGTTCAAAGATCTTCAATTCTTCAAGCGTTGATCAAGCGCACTTGATTCCGTGAATCGGCTTCTACAATCGTTGAATCGAGCGCACTCGATTAACCGAAAGAGGAGATAGGAGATTACACTCAACTACCAATTTAAAATGAAAGCACACAGCAATCAAATGAGAATTTTATTCAAAAATCAACAACCTTTTACAAATGACTCAACTTGCCTATTTATAGGCTACAACACATATCCAGAAAATTACATAAGTCTTAAGTCGTTTCCGACTCATCACCTACGACCTACGACTCAACATAAGTCGTACACGACTTATCAGTTAAAATGCAAATGTCACGACTTACGACTTATACAAAACGACTTAGCAAGATATACAAAATAACAACTACAACAAACAACACATTAGTACATAGCGACTTAACAATGCCGCGAGTTAACAGATGACGACCTATCAAAGCAACACAACAGCATCTTCCTACGACTTAAGAATCAATGGTTTAGATTAACTCGGCATAAGATTCAACGGCATCCAGAGCTTCAGCGACTCAAAAACCTGCGGCATTCCAGATCAACGTCTTAAGGAAATCAAAGGCAGAGATTAACTCGGCAGAAGAATCAACGGTTTCCATCTTCACGCGACTTAAGCGGGTTTGCTTTTAAACTGTGCGACTTAACTAAGTCGTAACTCGCCTCCGACTTAACTCCTTCCTTAAGTCATACCCGACTTAACACTTCCTTCTCGATTCGAACCACTCCTTCTCTGTCCTTCTTCGTAAGTCGTGGACGACTTATAAACTCTGAGCGACTTAAGCTTTTGTTAAGTCGTAGCGCCTTTCCTCCTGACCCGTTAGGTCATAGACGATCCAAGACTTTCCCCTTAGGTCGTAAACTCGAGTTAACGCCTTCCCCTGGTTTCCAGTTAATTCGTATCTCCTGCTCATATGCCTCCTTAGGTCGTAACTAGGCACAGTTAGCTCGTTCTTCATCACTAGGTCGTATTCCATTAGATCGGAGCTCGTTAAGTCGTGACTCGTTCATTACTTCTACCTTGTTAGGTCGTGAACGACCTACAAACTCCTTAGGTCGTGAACGACCTATGCCTTTAACATTCTGCGCTGCATCACTATTCCTAAAATTTTAACATACGAAATTTTATATTTAAAATTCATGCTTATATGCACATACTAATTAGCTTAATATATTTCAGAACTTCAAAACTGTGCTTGTTTGAAGCTAATCATGCCTTTAAAACTGAGATTTGCCCCAAAACTTTATGAAATAAAGACAGACTTCAGATTCCTATGCATTGAAATTTATCCCTATTACATTCAAGATCTTCAAAAGCAGCATTTATGCAAACACTTGATGATACTTGTATTTAATAACAAAGGAAATTGAAACTTTAAATGAAACTCACACGAATGAAATAAATGATATGGGAATTTGGACTTTCCTGGAATCACCTTGAAGTCTTTGTTGGTTTTAGAATCAGTAAATTATAATTTTTTCGAAATCAAATATCTCTTGAAATTAACCTTATGTGGTTTTCCCCAAATCTGAAAATCACATTTGAAAATCCCGAAGTGTCATGTTTTAGAAATTTGAATTGATTGAGAATTAATCGTTTTGAACTCTAAATAATTAGTTCTTTAAACTTGTAAGTCTTTTAAAGCTGAACCACTAATTTCGAGTTTTAAGTCATGTTAACAAAAACCTTGTCAACGTCCCAAAGTAGGATTAAGTGTGTGAACGACCTCTTCGAAACCAACTTTCTAATCAATCAAGGTAGTTTAAAACTTCTTTGAATCCCCTTTCGTGTAACAATCCGTATTTTTTAACTATTTTAAATTATTAAATTTAATATATTTTTGAATAAAAATGGATAGGAATAAATTTTTTTGATTTATTAATGTAAATTATTGGATATGAACTTAGATAAAAATTTTAAATAACAAGATTCAACAAGATAAACACTACAAGAACAACAGTATATTCCGACAACACGTACCGACGGCCGCCGATGGTTCTTTTCCGACGGCTTCCGACGACTAATATTTTTTAGACTTTGTTATGAATAAAATAATTAGTCGTTGGAAGCCGTTAGAATGTTGCTGTTTGCCGCCGTTGGTAGCTGTCGGAAAATCGCGTATACCTTCTTTCCCCAGGTCGAACCAGAAACATTTTGCCTCACCCCAAATCAACAAAAGCTTTCTCCACCATTTCCCCCCCAACTTCAAGCACATAAATTTTGCCGAAGTCAACTCCAGCTTCGTCAATTCGGAATCTCATCTCCTCTAAACCCCAAATCTTCTTTATTTTAGGTATTATCCCTAAACCCTAATTTCATGAATTTGTTAATTTAGGATTAATTTATTAGTTTAATTGTTTATATTGTCTCATTGATTGTATAGTATAGTTTATTGAATTTTAATTACTGTTATTATCCTATAAGTGTTGAATACTAACTTGTTTAGTTTGTGCGATAAGAAATTAGTGTGCATTAGTTGAATAATTTAGTGTTTTTATGCCTTACTTGGGTTATTTAGTGTGGATGAGCATAATTTAGTTTATGCGTTTTCTAAAACGTCGAAAACAATAGTTAATTTTATATACGTACAGTTGGTTAATTAAAGTTTTAAACATGTGCGTATGTGATAAACTATCGTATACGGTAGTTTAACTTAAGTTAAATGTTAATCAATTTAATGTACACGTAGAAAGCCAATTTTTTTAAAAAATATAAAATATGTAATATACTTTATTCATAAAACCTTTAGAGTGTTTTTTGGTCTCGTCTGATAAGTATTGTATATGATCGTTATGTGGGTATTCGTTTTTTGACAGAACGGACATCTATATTCATCATATACAATATTTATTGGATTCGTCTCTATATTGGACAAGTTACAAACACAATAACGTAATTACATCTCGTAAATTATTTCATTTTAAACGGTTCACAAAATTTCGACAGCGCTTCCTTTATGTTCCCCATGTACACGCAATCGTGTACGACTCAGGGAACAAAAGGAAAGTGCTGCCAAAATTTTGTTGAATCGTTTAAAATGAAATGATTTACGAGATTTAATTACGTTACTGTGTTTGTAATGGGAAGTAGGATGACCCAGCAACAAAGTGTCAATGATCAATTAATATAAAACATTAAACTGTAAAATTGTATTGAAAAATAAATTATCAATGTGGTTTTCATTTATATCGTATTTTTTAATTATAGTAGGAGAGATGATGGATTATTTTATTGATCGAAGCTGGATGTATCAACAACGAAGGAAAATTGGAGTCTCAATAAGTTAACATTTTAATAATGGTGTACACGTATTTATTGATTTCGCTTTAAGTAATAATGGAAACGACGAAGAAATCTGTTGTCCATGTTGTAAGCGTAAATTGTTGAAGCATTTGATACCAGAAATGGTTAGAGTTCATTTGCGTCAGTACGGTTTCGTGCCGAACTATTTGGTATGGGATCATCATAGAGAACTTGTAGCACCTAATCATGTACAGTCAGAGGAGGTAGTGAGTAATGAAATTGTTACACCGAATCTTGTAGAACATATGGTTGAAGATGCAGCACGTTCAATTTCCCTACTACACAATTTGTTAATGACGATGTTAATGTTGAAGAAGAACCAAATATTGGAGAAAAAAATTTATAAACCTCTTTGGGAAGGCTGTACAAGCGACACCCAATTATCAGTAACTGCAGAATACATTGTGATGAAATCTAAATACAACCTCACAGAAGCTGGATTTACAGCTGTTGTACAAGCTGCGAAGCGGCATATGCCTTCCGATAATTTAATGTGCAAAAATCATTATAAAGTGAAAAAACTGATGTCGGCTTTTGGTTTACCGTATCAAAAAATAGATACATGTTTAAATGGTTGCATGTTGTTTTGGAAAGAAGATATCAATCTTAGGAATTGTAAAATATGTAATCAGGAAAGGTACAAACCAAGAAAGAAGAAGGGAAAGGAAGTTCTGTATAAACGTATACATTATTTACCTATTACTCCTAGGCTTCAAAGGTTATATACATCTTCTGTAACTGCGCATCATATGAGATGACATAGTGTTAGAACACATGAAGAAAGTACCTTAACACGCCCAGCTGATGGGGAAGCATGGAAGCATTTTGATAAGAAATATTCCGATTTTACAGCGGAGAGCCGTAATGTTAGACATGGTTTATGTACGGATGGATTTTCACCATTTTCTCAATTTGATTCTAAATATTCATCTTGGCCTATAATCGTTACACCTTATAACTTACCTCCATGGATGTGTATGAAAACTCCATGTAATTTTCTCACAACTATCATCCCCGACCCTGATGATCCGACACAAGGAATCGATGTTTATTTACAGCCGTTGATTGAAGAGTTGAAAACATCGTGGTACGAAGGAGTTGAAACATACGACATCTCAAAAAAAAGAATTTTCGTATGTTTGCTTCTTTGTTGTGGACTATTAGCGATTGAACTGTGTATACAATGCTTTCAGGTTGGAGCACGGCCAGTCTTCTAGCTTGTCCTTATTGCATGGAGGAAACACGAACATTTTCTTTACCGTATGGAAGGAAAATTTTGTGGTTTGATTGTCATCGGTATTTTCTCCATATTCATCATCCTTTTAGAAGAGATAAAAAAACTTTACAGCTAATAGACACGAGCCCTTGCAACCACCAACGGTTCAGTCAAGCGAAGATATATATGAAATTGTAAAGGATTTTCCAAAGATACATGAAACCGAAGAACAAATTGAAATACAAGGTAAATCAACGATTCATAATTGGTGCAAACAAAGTATATTTTAGGAGTTGTTGTATTGGAAAAATCTACTACTTTGTCACAATATTGACGTGATGCACGACGAGAAAAATGTGTTTGACAATGTTTTTAATACAATTTTGAATGTTAAGGGGAAGACAAAGGATAATTTGAAATCAAGACGCGATATCGAAGCAATATGTAATCGCCCTGAGCTTCATATCAAGCCAAATGACACAAAAAACCAAAAGCATGCTATGAGCTAGACAATAACCAAGTTCAAATACTTTTAAAATGGGTGGAAGGATTAAGATTTCCTGACGGTATTTCTTCCAATATTCGTAGATGTGTCGACTATAAGAACAACAGACTTAGTGGGATGAAAAGCCATAATTGTCATATTATGATAGAAAATTTGTTACCCGTTGCTTTTAAAGAACTATTGCCCGTAAAAGTTTGGATGGTTGTAACAGAACTTAGTTTGTTTTATAAGGAGCTTTGTTCTACTACGTTAAAAGTTGATCGTCTACGTAAACTTGAGGATCCTCATACTACTCTGCAAACTAGAGAAAATATTTCCTTTAGGTTTATTTAATGTAATGGAGCATTTACCTGTTCATCTTCCATCTGAAGCACGTCTTCGAGGGCCTGTGCAATATGGATGGATGTATCCATTCGAGATGTATTAATGTTTAGTGCATTAAATATTAGTTTAATTCATGTATAAATAAATTTTAATTTGGAATAATTCTTAATAGGTACTTAAATCATCTAAAGAAAAAAGTGAGACAGAAAGCACGAGTTGAAGGTTCGATTTGCAAATCATATATCGATGAAGAAGCTTCATTTTTTCTCTCTCATTATTTTAGTGATCATGTGAAGTTAATGTTTGAAAGTGCTACGCGTAATGATGAAGGCATTGATCAAGATGATTGTCAAGCGAGTTTATCTATTATAAAAAAACATGACCGATCCGTTGGTAAATGTGTGGAATTATGGTTGGACGATAGAGATTACCATGTAGCACACAAATATATTCTTCTCAATTATGCTGAAGTTGCACCATTTGCTAGGTAATGTACATATATTCTTCTTAATGCATTATATCATCTACATATGCGTATATATACATATGCACATGTATGAGTTAATTATAATGCAATATTTCTTCTATAATTGTAGTGTTTACGAATCACAACGTCCAAATGGCCATATCGGCAAAGATTTCGCTACTTGGTTTTCAAATTACGTTTACGACATGACAAATTGTGTGGTCCACGTAGGATTGAAACATTTAGCTATGGAACCAAAAAGGAAAGTCAAGACCTATCCAATATTCTTCGTTAATGGATATAAATTTAACACCAAAGAATATGGTGTTAACTAACAATACCGGTGTATTTGATAAAGGTAGTGATGGTCCAAATAATCATGTAAATGATTTTTATGGCATGTTAACCTAGGTTTTGCAATTGGCATATTTCACAAGACCTGTAGAAGAAGTTTTTTTGTTTAAATGCAACTGGTGCAGCAACGTTCCAGGTTCTGGAATTAACGTGCACCCAAAGTATAATCTTATAGAAATAAAGCATACCTCGCGTTATTATAAGTACGATCCTTTTATACTTGCCAAACAAGATGCCATTGGAACAGCAAAATTGCAAATGTCAGAGAGAGCATTTGGCAGGACTTCCTGGTAAGTGTAAATTTATATTTTGCATTTTCTATTTGATCCTAGACCACTTTATATACTGTAGACTATTTAGTAAAATGTATAACTTTCATTTTCTCAACGTGTAGGGTTCGGTGGACCTACAAGAGACTAATATTTCCCTGGTGCAGCGCCATTAGAATAGCAAAATTGCCAAAAATTATAGGGATATAGTGTCTGCTATGGGAAGAGCGGGAAAAAAACCGAACTGGATGAGTGCTAGCGTGTGGGAGGCCTAGGTCGCATGGTGGGGCAATGAGGAATTCCAAGTAAGTTTACCACATATTAATTACTTTAAATTGTTGCATGTATTTAATACATAATTTAGAACTGTAAAATGTTATTTCCAATTTAAATTTATAGAGGGAATCAGATAGGAACTCTGCAACCAGAAATAAGAATCACGTCACACATCGCGGTGGTTCCAAGTCGTTCCAGCATCATCGCAAGGATTTGGTAAATTTTTATATTCACATTTTTATATTTTAAGTTATAAGTTGTTAATAGATAGTTAATTAAATAATATATATATATTCATATTTCAGGAAAGAGCGCGCGAGTGTGTTGTTTCATATTGGGATGTTTTTGCCCATACTCATGCCTTAAAGCAGACGGACGATTCGGACTCAGTCGTATACTCATGGGAGCATGATTATAATGCGACCGCTGCCTATGTAAGTATATTATAATTAAGTTAAAAGTTATCAGTTAATTAATTAAGTACACATTTATAGATATATTAATTAGTGTTATTTATACCAGTGACCATTTCAACTTTTTGTTAATTAGTATAGCGATTAGTCTACTAAATTGTATTTTGTATTTTGCATTACAGCAAAAGTTCCTGGAAGCACGGGCATAGCTGCTGGCTGAGACAGGATGGGATGAGTTGACAGTTGATGAGGAGGATGTTATTTTTGAGTCTGTCATGGATCCACCATCCCGCAGCAGGCGCTATGGATTTGGGAACCAAGCGGTAATTTTCAGAAAATAAACTAAATTCAAATATTGCATATTTTTCAATTAAAGTTATGTAAATTACGTTTATGATGTTGGAGGCAGTATAATAGTTTATTTTTATTCATAGGCTAGGACATCACAGAAGGCGTATAAGATGGCTCAAGACAAAGAAGAAATTGCAGAGCTACGAGCCGATATCGCCGAACTACGGGAGCATAATCGTCGTCGTGCTACGCAGATGGAGCAGCTGAACCAGCGCTTGGCGGAGTATATAGAGCAGCATGGGAGGTTTCCTTCGTCGGGTGGTTCTGCAGGAGATGATGAGTGATGCTAGGTATGTTCTATTATGTTTTTTTGTCTGTATATATAAGCTTCGAGTGGGTGAGGATGTGTTTGATACATTTTGATGGATTGTATATTATTTTATGTGGATTTGGATGTTGATTTTTAGGATTATGTTGGATTTGGATTTTTTGGATGGAATATTATGTATGGTTATTTATATGATTAGTGGTTTATATATGCTCGAAAAGGAGTTGTTATGTGTATTAATGGATGTGTAGTGGCTGGAAGGTAGCCGGCTCAAATTCAAAAGAAGGAAAAGACTCAGAATTCCGACGGCTACTAACGGCTACCGATGGCTTATAGGTCATGACCTTGCAACGGCTACCGACGGCGCTCTACGGCAAATTCCGACCGTTTCCGATGGCCTCGGATGGCTATTTAGTTATTCAGGTTTGTCACATGGCCGTCGGAAACGGTCATAGACTACCGTTGGAGGCCGTCGGAAATTTGCCGTTGCGGCCGTCGGAAGTCGTTACGAAACGAGATTCTTATACCGACGGCTCTTTTTACGGTTTCCGACGGCTTACCAACAGCCGTCGACGGCTTGTTGACGTCGGAAATCACCATTGTTCTTGTAATGAAAAGATAATAACTTATATTGGAAATTAAATTAAATTAAATTAAATTGTAAGTAATTGATAACAGAAATTGAAATGATCGATGTTAAGTAAATAAAGAGTCGAATGAATATTCATTTAAGAGTAAAAGCATAAATTTATTTATCTGAAATTTTATGTATCGAATGTGTTTATAATCAATGGCTGGAATTGAATAATAAATGTTGAATTATTTAGATAAAAATAAAATAATTATTAATAACTAAAATTCATTTGAAAGTCTAATATTGGAATTCATCGTAATTGAATTATCCAAGGGCTTTGATTTATGAAGTGTAATCTTTGTATTTAGTGTAAGAACTTTTGTTGATCTATATTTGAACGAACATTTTATTTTAAAAGTGAATTTGTTTATGAATTTAAATGTAAGAGCATTGGTTGTATAAATTTTGAACAAACATTTTAATTTACAAAATATTTTAAGATTAATTTGAATTTGAAATATTTAGTTGATTTTAAATGTTGAAAGTTAATTTCATAAGTTAAATAACTTATATTTCAAATATAATGATTTATTTGATAATTAAATTATTTAAATAACTGAATCTTTAATTTAATATGAATGAAAATGATTTAAATAGTTGATTTAAATTTTATTTAAACAAGAATGAAAATTGTTAACATATAAATTTGAATTTAAAAGTGATTAAATTGATTTCGGAAATTTCTCATTTTAATTAACGTGAAAATAGTCTTTTTGGGCACTGTCTTGGATTTCGACGAAACCAGTTTCATCGGGTCCGTAATAGTAAGTTATTATAGGATTTCAAGTTTCGTACCGATCAGACTTATCATTTGGTCGAGCGAGCTTGAAAAGCGTAGAAATAAATTAAAGAAATTTAATTTAAAATAATTTTATTTTGAAAATCTATCTTCTGAATATGATAGAATTGGCTCCCGATATACGTTCCATTGTGTTCGGAATAGGGGTATAACATATAGAAGGCCAAGCGGCATGCTTCGTTTGGAGTTCGGAAAAATTTGTCACGTGATTAGTGTTTTGTAATTGCCTATATAAGGCCCTCGGTTTGCAAACCATAGTCTTCCAAATCGTTCAGCGCGGCTTCATTCTTGTTAATGGCCAAAATTCGTCCATCTTCTCTCCTCGATTTCTCATAATCCACTCAACGAAATCGATTGCCACCAAAAGGAAAGTTGAAGATCTCGTCGAGCTATATGCGTCCAACTGGTTGATCGATGCGAGGCAACTTGAAATTGCCGGGATTGAAGCTCGAAGGCCGCATGGGTTTTCTCCAATTGCGTGCAGATGATGGCGGCAGAGGCGATAGGATCGCAGGCGGTGGTGGAGCTTGGAGAGGCGCGCGCCGTGGTGGGTCTGGATGGAGGTCCGATGGCTTTGGGGGGCGCGGGCGTTGAGATGTTTGCCGCATGAGCTGGGTTCTCGGCTTGGAACGATGAGCGGGAACGAGAGGTTTTACCTCTAATTGCAATTAACGAGGTAATTAAGGTTTAATTAATTACTTAATTAATTTATTTAAATTCCAATGTTAATAAAAGCATAACTTTTTCATACGAGGTCTGATTCGAGCGAAACAAGTCGCGTTGGGTTCGTATCGACGAGGACTACGACATGGAGTTAAAGTGGAATTTATTTAAAGCTGAAAAAATTTCAGTTTCAAATAAAGGTGTGTGTTTTAAACGCTCACGAAGTACTAAATATTCTTACGATTAGCTAAATCGAAATCATGAAGTGATTTATATTTATTGATAGTTGTTTGGTAAATTAACTGATATATAGAATCGACATATGAATTGAACCGTTAGGAATTGAATTGAGAGTTAAATTGAAATTGAATTGCTAGTTAAACGCGGTTATTGATAACTAGTTAACTATTGTGACTTATTGACCGAAATTGAATTGGTTTAGTTTGAATTGATTGACAATTAAAATCGACATTTAAAATTTGATTGATAAATTTGATATTAAAATTGGTAGTAATTGACATTTAAAATTGATAGGAATTTGACGGTTAAATGGATAGTTGGAATTGATGGTAAATGTGACATTTAAATTTGATAGAATTTTTTTGACATTTTGTACACTTATTAAATCGACATCAAAATTTGATATTTAAATCGATATTGGATTGCATATCACCTTTAGTTAAACACCCTGACACTAATAATTATTGATTGCTGTGTGATATGGATGAATTGGTTGTTTTGGATGTTGGTTGATATTGAAATGGATGATATTGTTGATTTGTTGTATGTTGCTAGTGGTTTTGATATTTCTATGTTATCACACTGTTATTACCATTATTGATATGATTGATTACCTGGATATTTATATTTGATATGGACGTTGGATATCCTATCTGATATGCGAATTTTGATGCATAGTTGACTGCTTTGGCAGAATTGTGATTTTGTGATTCTTTCGTCGTTCAGTGAAAATTTGAGTTTTATTTATTGAATTTTAAAAGGCAAGCTAACCTTTAGAAATTTATATATTATAAAGAATTTAACTTTGTGAATCAAATTTAATTTAGTTTCTGAAATTTACTTGAATTTCATTTATAAAATTTAAATTCTAATTTTTATAATGTATATTTTTCCTAAAAGAGCAATAAAAGGGTTTGCAAATTTTCCTATAACTTTAATGAATAAAAAATAAATATTATAAGAAGGCCGATGTTCGGAATCCAACCATTAAATGATTTTGATACGTTTGAATTGGATTATTTTAAAATTCAAGCTTTGGAAATATTGGAATTCAAATTTGTTAAAAGAATTTATGTAAAGAATTCAATTTGAAATTTCAAAGTTATAGTCAGTATATGTTTTGAATTATGGAAATTGGATTATTTTAAAGATTTGAATTTTAAAATTCGAACAGTGAAGTTAAATTGATTTAATTTGAAATCGAAATTGAAATTGAATTTGAAAGGAATTGAATTAAAACATTGGAAAATTCAATTCATTTGTTTGGAATTTGGATCCGAGTCCAGATTCGTTGGAAATGGAAAGAAACGGTTCATTTTGAAACTATATTTCTCCTGATTTGATTTGACTTACATGAGGATTTTTAGTCCTGATTCGAGTGTTTTGTTTTTCATTATGCTCGTGTCAGACTGAGTTTTTCAGTTATCGAAGACAGTCATTCCGGAGGACGAAGGCGAAGATTTGGTATATTATATTTACTAGTATTTTTTCCACTACACTATTTCATTCTGTCTAATAAAATTGTATAACTCTGATAATATTGTATAACCGTGATTTATGTTGTAAATTGAATTGAGTATATTGTTAAACAACTTCATGAACTATTTACGTGGTTATTGTATTTTATCGTTCCACTGCGAGATTCTATTGTTGTTCTCTTCTTTTCTTTTTATTTCTATAAAATAAACCAATTGATAATCTATCTTTTAAATAGTTTGAGTTGGGCATGTGTGGTTTATTGTCGTCTTGACTGTTCAAAAAGGTGGGTCGTTACAATTGGTATTAGAGCTTTGGTTTAGCGTATACCTAAACATGTAAGATAAGCTTATTAAGTGTATATACGTATATGAGAGCGCGTATTTGTTAATGCTATAAAAATATTTTGAAATTGATAAATGAAACGATTTTGAATTCAGACTATATATTTTGTGTATGTGTATATATATATATATAAGAATGAATTCTATAAACTGATAAAATCATTCGTGACTGTTGATGATGATTGGATGTTATCTCTTTGTTGATTGATTGTTCGATTAATATGGATGTGCATATTATCACTTATTGATTGATGAGTCATGCTCGGCCAGTTTATGAGCATCGACTAGTGGTTGTTGATTTGAGCATTTGACTATGGTTGGAAATTTTGGTTTTTTTGAAATATATTTAACCAGTTTGAGAAACTTCATGTTTTAACATGGATTTTGAAGTGAATATATATCTGAATTTCCCCTATATTGTTATTTAAAGAATAATGGATACCATTTGAAAGTGATATATGAAAAATGGTTTATCTAGATATGGTTAATAAATAAACAAAAAAGGTTTTTCATACCGGAAATTTGAGAGTTTGAATCCGGGGGTTTTGAAAATGGTTTTTAAGATGCTAGAAATATATAATAGCATGATTTGAAAGTATGTTTTGAACAGAAATGTTTATAAGTAATTTCAAAATGATTTCAAATGGTTTTCAAAATGATTTCGAAAGAAATAGAAGTCTAGAACTCACTTATGTCACTAGGAAATAATTTCGATAATGACTGCAACATCACCAACATTCATTTCCGAGTTTCAAAGTGGGGGAGGCTGCTATGGTAGCTTGGCTACATGATTGATTTGATGAAATTGTTTTGATTCAAATCCCTGAAGTATGATTTGATATTCGAAAGAAATATGTATATATTTATTTCAAACGATTTGAAATGAAACCCGGTGTTCAGTTCTCAAATTTTGGGTTGAATTATATTATGAACACATGTATCCTATGCATTAGGATTGATTGATTGATTG
Source organism: Allium fistulosum (assembly GCA_030737815.1). Taxonomy (NCBI): domain Eukaryota; kingdom Viridiplantae; phylum Streptophyta; class Magnoliopsida; order Asparagales; family Amaryllidaceae; genus Allium; species Allium fistulosum. Next base: position 171,615,376 of record CM060908.1, read on the forward strand.
TACATCTTGTCGAGATGATTGATTGCAGATTTCCAAATTTGAATTGGAATTTTATTTTTCCGACTATTCTGAATAGTCGAACACTTCCAAATTGAGAATTGATTTTCAAAGCTAAGTATTTTGGAAAGTATATAAAGTTTAGTTTTGAAAATTTTAAAATAAAGACTAATAGAAGTTGAACAAGTTTTAAAATGTTAAATATTTTGATAAGTAAATTGTATAAGCTTATTTTGAATTGTACAAGTATGAAATTTAGTTTTGAGATGTTTTTAAATGAAAGAGTTTTAAGAAATGTTTTGAATATAGTAAATATTTATAAAAACTTATTATTGGCAAATTGATTTTCGTAAGCAGTTCTGACTTTGTATAAATTTGAAAACAGTTTTGAAAGGTTTATAATGGAATTTGTTTTAAGAAACATTTTGAACCTAGTAAATGTTCTATAAACTTTTTTTTTGAAAAGTATTTGATTTGGAAAGAATTTTGATTTTCATCTGAATTTGATATAAATATAAAAACTGAAGTTGTAACAAACTATTGATCTGAAATTTGGAATTATTTTGAATTTGAATGATATTCGATTTGAAAGGGAAAAATGATTGTTGAGATCATATACGGATTTGAAACTGAACTGATATATGGAAATGGATTGATTTCGAAGACCTTTGACTCTATAGAAATATTTGATTTGAAAGTTTTCGATTCTTATATGAAAATGGTTTGTATAAGTATGAAGTTATTTTGAAAACTATTGATTTTGAAAGGTGCTCGATTTGAAAAGTGATAATCTTATATATAACGGAATTTATATAAGAATGATATGATATATTTGAGACTATTGATTTTGGAAAGTACACGATTTGGAAATGAAATCTTATATATAATGGAATTTGTATAAGTGTGATATTTGAAGTTATGATTTGAAAAGGGTATTATGTATAATATGATATACATTTTGAAATTTAAGATATGGGAAGTACCCTTTGTGCATTTGATAATCCACTTGGTGGATTCATTCTATTGATTGATTTTGGTCGTCTGGACATAAACTCATGAGTTCTTTTGAATTCCATAGCGTAACATATGGTCTTATGATTCGATTAGCATAGTGTAATTCGGGGTGGGGGCGTTATGCCTACAGTCTACTTATGATTTCATTGGTATAGCGATGTAACCATTGTATAGTCGCGTTCTATGATTGATGTCCATGGCGTAATTCGAGGTGGCAGAGATTGTCTACAGTTTATTATGATTTCATTGGGATAGCGAAATAATAATAGGGTGTAACCACTAAGTAAACTACGATCAACATGGCGTAATTCGAGGGGCAGTGATTGCCTATAGTCTATTATGTTTTCTTTGGGATAGAGACATAACCATTGGGCGTAACTGCTAAGTAGACTACAATCCATGGGCGATTTGATTTTGATTTGCATGGCGTAATTTGCTGGGTAGAGGTTACTCAAAGTTACATATGTTTCCTCTAGGATAGGGGCATAACCATTGTGTAGTTGTGATCCATGATTGGTTTTACTTTCCATATCTGTTTTTAAAAGTTTTTCAAGTATTTTTACTGGGTGTTGAAACGGGTCTAGTAAGTACATAGAGATTGCTAGTCTTGCGTTTGATCAACGTATTGCTAGATTCTGTAAGAATGAGGATATACTTGTTGAAACATCGAGTTATCAAAAGTATTTTCAATATAAAATAATTTTGATATAAAAGTATTTTGTTATAAAAGAATTTTTAACAAAGAAATTTTCAAACATATAAGAATTGAATATAAAAAACCACTTGAATTATCTATTGGTGTAATTAAGAAATTAATGGAATAAATATGTAAGTTGTATATAGACCATTCTATTTGCATTTACAGTTTTGATTCAGATTGGAATACACGATTTTTAGGTAATTCACACCTGTCCGATTTAGGATTGTTCGCTCGATTCTCGACATCGAACACTAATATAGATTTTTGATACGAATCTGAAGTTCCCTATCATAGTTTATTACTATGTAAGGAGGATGGAAGTTTCTAATCAAGAAGTCGGATTAGAGTCCGCACTAGAGTAGTTGGTTTACCAATACTAATTCGGAAAATAAAATTGCATATTCGAGTAAGAGATCGAAATTGTTATATGTACAAATGGCATATATATAAGGTACATATTTTAATAAAATGATTGTATACTATGATTGTTAGCTATGATTGTTTCTTGCTTAGAATTGCTATGTTGTTTGATTGCATGTAGTTTAACATCATCCTTATCAGTTGCATTACATTCATGTGTTGCACATAGTTGTTACAATAATTTCTAGTTTCATTTAGCTTTTACATCATTATAATTTCATATAGAATTGCATCGTCCTTGTCGTTGCGTCATATTACCTGTTATATCTGATTGCTATGTTTTAATGATTCTATGTTATTTTGGTTGCATGTAGTTTTACATTTCATTATAAATGTGAATTGGTTGCTTCTATGTTAAATATAGTGAAATAAATTGAAACTGAATAAAATTGAATGTGGATGAAATAGATATGAATTAATTGGATGGATATTATTTGCTGGATGATTTCTTTTGTTGCAAATCATTGTTATAACTGTTTTGGTTGCATATGATTGTTATGTTGTGCATTGATGCTTATGCTTATGGTTTGGGTTTAGAATCATGTTATATAGTTCTATCAAACTCATGCATGCTTTTTGTATCTTTAAAAGCAATTAATATTCATATTAAATTGAGAAGGTACATTTGAAGCCCATTCGAACGTACATGTGTTTTGGCTCGCTTTTGCTCACTTTAATATGAGCGAACTTGCTCATATTAATAATAATAAGGTACATATATTCGATTACATACCGTACTTTTATGTTTTTCCCTACGGGATGCGTCATCATTGAGATGAGATGTATATTTGTTATATATATGTGTGTTGTAAATTTTTACGATCGAGCCGCGCAAAGGAGACGCTGCCGAAATTTTCCGTAAATTCGGGTGTTAGAAAAATTTTGAGACGTTAAAATTTTATAACTTGTTTACAAATAAGCCATTATCGGAGTGGCGTAGCGGAAGTGTAGTAAAGGTTTTGCAAATAAGATTTTTATGTTTTATATCTTGATTATTTTGAGTAAAATATATTGTATGTTAAATTCCTTACTTGGTTCCTTTTCAAGAACAAAAAGTTTTGAGTGGGGGAGATTGTAACGACCCGTATTCTTTGACTATTTTAAAACATTAAATTTAATATAATTTTGAATAAAAATGGTTAGGAATAAAAAAATTTGATTTATTAATGTAGATTATTGGATATGAACTTAGATAAAAAATTTAAATAACAAGATTCAATAAGATAAAAGATGATAACTTATACTAGAAAGTAAACTAAATAATATTAAATTGTAAGTAATTGATAACAGAAATTGAAATGATCAATGTTAAGTAAATAAAGAGTCGAATGAATGTTCATTTAAGAATAAAAGCATAAATTTATTTATATGAAATCCTATGTATTGAATGTGTTTATATTCAATAGCTGGAATTGAATAATAAATGTCAAATTATTTAGATAAAACTAAAATAATCATTAATAACCAAAATTCATTTGAAATTCTAATATTGGAATTCATCGTAATTGAATTATCCAAGGGCTTTGATTTATGAAGTGTAAACTTTGTATTTAGTGTAAGAACTTTTGTTGCTCTATATTAGAACGAACATTTTATTTTAAACGTGAATTTGTTTATGAATTTAAATGTAAGAGCATTGGTTATATAAATTTTGAACAAACATTTTAAATTTAAAAAATATTTTAAGATAAAATTGAATTTGAAATATTTAGTTGATTTTAAATGTTGAAATTTAATTTCATAAGTTAAATAGCTTATATTTCAAATATAATGATTTATTTGATAATTAAATTGTTAAATTTAATTTTTAAAATTGTTTAAATAACTTAATCTTGAATTTAATATGAATGAAAATGATTTAAATGGTTGATTTAAATTTTATTTAAATAAGAATGAAAATTGTTAACTTTTAAATTTGAATTTAAAAGTGATTAAATTGATTTTGGAAATTTCTCGTTTTAATTAACGTGAAAATAGTTTTGAGCACTGTCTTGGATTCCGACGAAACCAGTTTCATCAGATCCATAATAGTAAGTTACTATAGGATTTCAAATTTCGTAGCGATCGGACTTACCATTTGGTTGTGCGAGCTTGAAAAGCGTAGAAATAAATTAAAGGAATTTAATTTAAAATAATTTGACTTTGAAAAGCTATCTTCTTAATATGATGGAATTGGCTCCCGATATACGTTCCATTATGATCGGAATAGGGCTGTAACATATAGAACGCCAAGCGGCGCGCTTCGTTTGTAGTTCAAAAAAATTCATCGTCTAATTAGTGTTTGTAATTGCCTATATAAGGCCCTCCTTTTGCAAACCCTAGTATTCCAAATCATTCAGCGCCGCTTCATTCTCGTTAATGGCCGAAATTCGTCCATCTTCTCTCCTTGATTTCTCATAATCTACTCAAAGAAATCGATTACCACCAAAAGAAAAGTGGAAGATCTCGTCGAGCTCTACGCATCCAATGGTTGGATCGAAGCGAGGCAACTTGAAATCGCCAGGATTGAAGCTCGAAGGTTGTGCGAGTTTTCTCGAATAGCATGCAGACGATGGCGGTGGAGGCGATAGGATCGCAGGCGATGGTGGAGCTTGGAGAGGCGCGCGTCGTGGTGGGTCTGAATGGAGGTCTGGTAGCTTTGGGTGGCGCACGCGTCGAGATGTTTGCTGCGTGAGTTGGGTTCTCAGCTGGGAATGAGAGATTTTGCCTCTAATTGTAATTAACGAGGTAATTAAGGTTTAACTAATTACTTAATTAATTTATTTAAATTCCAATGTTAATAAAAGCATAACTTTTTCATACGAGGTCTGATTCAAGTGAAACAAGTCACGTTGTGTTCGTATCGATGAGGACTACTACATGGAATTGAAGTGGAATTTATTTGAAGCTGAAAAAAATTTAGTTTCAAATAAAGGTGAGTGCTTTAAATGCTCACGAAGTACTAAATATTCTTACGATTAGCTAAATCGAAATCATGAAGTGATTTATATTTATTGATGGTTGTTTGGTAAATTAACTGACATTTAGAATCGAAATATGAATTGAACCGTTAGGAATTGTGTGAAGATCCAAAAACTCGGCCTTCGAAAATCGGCACCCGTACTCCAACTGTACTCAAAATGACGTAGATTCAAACGTCGAATTTGGTTCTCCGGAGCTTATAACACCATTAAGTATAACAACCCAGCGGAATAAAGAAATAGATGATATCAATATATATAACATTGATACAATGACAGATACAAAAATCTGATACAATATGATACAACAAATATCAATATACATCATAGATATGATACAACAAATAGTAGCGGAAAGAAAATAGATAACACCGGCAGCGGATAGAATATCTCCAATAGAATGCTCCAATCCATAGCTAGCGGAAAGCAAGGTCAGTCGTCCAAGGACTGACTAGCTCCAGATAATCTACTCAACCTGAATATCTGAGAAACCCAACTCTAGACTGCCCGTGTGGAAAATGGTGGGCACCCAGAGTTTAGGAAGGGAACAATAAACTCCGAGTCAGTCGTGGGACTGGTGTGAGCAACAAAAACCATTTATCTTTAAAACAAACAATTTGAGAATTTTCAACATTGAAATCCGCAATGCTTTTGGAAAATGAAACTACCATAAAACCTCCCGATCTGGTTGCATATGGTTTAATATGTTTTTATTACAGTATTTGGGATTTCCAAATAAACTTTTCAAGAGTGATTTGATTTAAGATCCCGAAGTAAAGTATAATTTGAATATAAAAGATATATATATTTCAAAAGTTTTGAAATAAGAATTCGAGAATAAAGTCCAAAGAGATAATTTCCGTAAAGGTAATTAGATTTGAAAATCTAAAATTGAAGATTAAGCCTAAGTGGGTAGTTTTGGAGTTGCATATTGTTTGTTGCACCGTAGGCTCCATGAGTCCTATTTGCAGTAGAAGAACTACGTTGGCTTGATCCTGTATATAATTGGGTACCTAATTAGATAGGGATACGTAGGCAGTCATAAGTGGTAGTGATGCAGCCCCAATAATAACCTAACATTTTCTATTTGTTGTTTGTCATATATCATGTATTGTTGTATCTTTCATGCTTACTATTTTATTCCGCATTTACATTGTTTATTGAGTTTGCAGGTAATGATATTGTTGTTTCTCATCAGAGTTGCACAGCGGTAGATTTACAGTTTGTTTGTAGTATTTGATTTTGGGTTTGTATTAAAGCACACTAGTAGATAAAATTGATTACTTTGATAACTTGTAAAATTTAAAGTTGTATCCTATACATTTAGTAGTGTTGGATATTTATCAAATATTGTGTATTAAGTTGGTAGTTTTCATTCGTAATTTTAGAACGGACGGGTCTTTCGGTGATTTTGACTGGTCCGAAAACCCGGGTCGTCACAGTTGGTATTGGAGCTTAGGTTAGGTGCCTAAGTAAAATTTGTCTAGTTTAGAAAATTATCCTAGAAATTTTAAAATGAAACTACCTTAAATTGATAAATAAAAATGGATAGGATAAGGCACCGTACCTCCGACCGGGGTTATGGGCGATAATATTTTTAGTGTGCTTAGCTTTTGTTAATTGTTTGGTTTTCGTTATATCCTTTCGTCCTTCAAATTTCGGGGACGAAATTCTTTTAAGAGGGAAAGAATGTAACGACCCGTATTTTTTGGTCATCAAATTCGAATATTTAAAATGTAACGACCCATAATTTAATCACTTTGAACATGAATACTTAATATGTTTTTAAATGATTAAATGATGGATTTTATAATTATTAACCCTGCCTAATAAAATAGAATAGTATAATTACTTGCCTAATAAAACAAGAGAGAATTATTAACCTTGCCTAATAAAAACAGAATAGTATAATTACTTGCCTAATGAAACAAAATAACATAATGATTATTATCTTCCATGCGGATGGTTGCCATTGGACCAAAATGTGGTCGAATCAAATTAAGCCATCAAGATGTTTTTTATTGGACCAAAATATGGTCGAATCAAATTAGGCCATCAAGATGTTTTCTATTGGACCAAAATGTGGTCGAATCAAATTAGGCCATAAAGCTGATTTCTATTGGACCAAAATCTGGTCGAATCTGGTTAGGCTATAGGAAATGACAAAAGTACCCTTCTCTTCACCTATAAATAGCCAAGTCCATATCTCATTTTAATTCATTCACAAACTAAAGAAAAGAACTAAAATTCATTATCAAAGGCGAAGTATTCCAAGTCTCCATCAAAGCAAATATGATGTAAGTATATTCCTTGTTTTCATAGTTTAGTGGGTATAACTTATTCTGTGAGTATAATTCAATTATTTTACAGTGAGTGTAATCTTAATCTCTTTCCTTTGAATCATTCACATTTTAATAAATGTTGTGTTAACTATTGATTGTAAATTGTTAATAATAATGAGTCTGTTCTTATTCTTGTTATTATTCTTGTTTGGTTGTTTGATTTGTGCTCGGCCAGTTTATGAGCACTGACTATTTATTGATTATTGACATTGCTCGACCAGTTTATGAGCAATTTATTCATCCATATGCATGGGTTGAGTAGAAAACAATCGTAGGCTAACACCTTGTGATTTGTTTCACGATTTGACTAAAAGGTGTTTAGCGGTAATATTTGGTTCACTTCAATTTAATGAATTGTTTTGAAGATTGATTTTTAAGTTGAAATGTTATGAAATGTTTTCACTTTAAAAGGAATAGAAATGTTTGGTAATGAATATTTTGAAGTGATATTATATAAAAGTGATTTATATAAGAATGGATTTTATAAAAATGTTTTATAAAACGGAAAGAATTTCGAGGACTAAACCCGATGGTTTTAAGATGATTTTTGAACATATTTGGGAAATGAAAATTATAATAGATTTGAAAGTACTTGTGAATATTAGCGTGAAATGATTTATCGCTTCGGGATATAAAATGATTTGTTATGTTACCAAGGATTTGGGTAACCGTAACTAAAAAGTGGGCATGCGTTTTTGGTATAGTCTGCTCTTGGAATAGAGGGATATACTTATTTATCGATTGTATTAAGGCTGGGACCCAGTTGCCTTGTTATTGGGAGAAACCTCCCGATCTGGTTGCATATGGTTTAATATGTTTTTATTACAGTATTTGGGATTTCCAAATAAACTTTTCAAGAGTGATTTGATTTAAGATCCCGAAGTAAAGTATAATTTGAATATAAAAGATATATATTTCAAAAGTTTTGAAATAAGAATTCGAGAATAAAGTCCAAAGAGATAATTTCTGTAAAGGTAATTAGATTTGAAAATCTAAAATTGAAGATTAAGCCTAAGTGGGTAGTTTTGGAGTTGCATATTGTTTGTTGCACCGTAGGCTCCATGAGTCCTATTTGCAGTAGGAGAACTACGTTGGCTTGATCTGTATCTAATTGGGTACCCAATTAGATAGGGGTACGTAGGCAGTCATAAGTGGTAGTGATGCAGCCCCAATAATAACCTAACATTTTCTGTTTGTTGTTTGTCATATATCATGTATTGTTGTATCTTTCATGCTTACTATTTTATTCCGCATTTACATTGTTTATTGAGTTTGCAGGTAATGATATTGTTGTTTCTCATCAGAGTTGCACAGCGGTAGATTTACAGTTTGTTTGTAGTATTTGATTTTGGGTTTGTATTAAAGCACACTAGTAGATAAAATTGATTACTTTGATAACTTGTAAAATTTAAAGTTGTATCCTATACATTTAGTAGTGTTGGATATTTATCAAATATTGTGTATTAAGTTGGTAGTTTTCATTCGTAATTTTAGAACGGACGGGTCTTTCGGCGATTTTGACTGGTCCGAAAACCCGGGTCGTCACAAATTGAATTGACAGTTAAATTGAAATTCAATTGGTAGTTAAACGCGGTTATTGATAACTAGTTAACTATTATGATTTATTGATTGAAATTGAAGTGGTTGAATTTGAATTGATTGACTGTTAAAACCGACATTTAAAATTTGATTGATAAATTTGATATTAAAATTGATAGAGTAAATTTAGATTTAAAATTGATAGGAATTTGACTGTTAAATGGATAGTTGGAATTGATGGTAAATGTGACATTTAAATTTGATAGGAAAAATTTGACATTTTATACACTTAATAAATCAACATCAAAATTTGATATTTAAATCGCTATTGGATTATATATCACCTTTAGTTAAATACCCCGACACTGATAATTATTGATTGTTGTGTGATATGGATGAATTGGTTGTTTTGGATGTTGGTTGATATTGAAATGGATGATATTGTTCATTTGCTATATGTTGCTAGTGGTTTTGATATTTCTGTGCTATCACACTGTTATTACCACTATTGATATGATTGATTACTAGGATGTTTAAATTTCATATGGACGTTGAATAGACTTTCTGATATGCGAATTTTGATGCATAGTTGACTTATGATTTTGTGTATCTATCGCCGTTCGGCGAAAATTGAGTTTTATTTATTGAATTTTAAAAGGCTTTAAAATCTAACCTTTAGAAATTTATATATTACAAAGAATTTAATTTTGTGAATCAAATTTAATTTAGTTTCTGAAATTAACTCAAATTTCATTTATAAAATTTAAATTCTAAATTTTATAATATATATTTTTTCTATATAGCAATAAAAGGATTTGCAAATTTTCCTATAACATTAATAAATAAAAAGGAAATGTTTTAAGCAGCCGACGTTTGGATTCCAACCATTAAATGATTTTGACACATTTGAATTGGATTATTTTAAAATTCGAGCTTTGGAAATCTTGGAATTCAAATTTGTCAAAAGAATTTATGTTAACAAGAAATCTTGTCAACACCCAAAGTGAAGTTATGGAATAAGGTTTATCCCTTAGGTAGATGGAAAGGAGTGGAATGGGAATATCCTCCTTTAATTTCCTTTCGAGTAGATTGTTGTAGTAATGTTAAGATTGACCTTTCGACTCAGTCGAAAGGGTTGGCTTCTTCCCTTATCAACCTTTCAATTCTGTTGAGATAGATTGGTTTTTCCTTCAAAAGCTCACCTTTCGAAACGGGTTGAGATACCTTGGATAATGTTTTCTTTATTGGTTTCGACTATGTCGAAGGCCTTAGTTGTTATGTGGCTAGGACTTTATCCAAGAATCAAAGACAGAGGTTTCGACCCTATCAAAAGCAAGGTTGATTAGGTGTTAAAACCTGAACAAGGAATCCGGAGTTGGGGGTTTAACCTTGTCGAAAGCTGTAGGCTTTAATGTCCCAAGTTTGGATTGGAAATCTCAAGTCGGAATGATTTGGAACTAGGTTTCGACCTTGTCGAAAGCTGTACCTTTTTGCACCTTGTATTAATTAAAGCTTTCGGTAGACCGAGGCTTGGTTTTAGCTTGTCGAAAGTAGAAGCCCAGGGGAAGATAGCTTGGGATATATAACTGAAATTATTTGAATAAGCCAGGTTTCGACTGTGTCGGATGAGTCCTTTCGATATAGGCGACACCTGAAATTCAATGTTAAACCTGATAAAAGCTTTAAGAACAGTAAAGTAATCTAAAAATTGACAACTTCCCTTTCGCAAGCTCAAGATGATTTTATTACTCAAAATCCCCAAATCAATTTAGAAATTATGTTTTTCAACTCTTTTGATTAAGAGAATACAAGATTTGAATTGGAGGATTCGGATCCCAAAAACATGACCCTTGGGTCTTATTTATAGATGCAGGTCAGCGCCTTTCGACCCTAAATCTTTCGACTTCGTCGAAAGGTGGCTACCGAATAACTCAAGTATGCTTCCGCCTTTGTCGAAAGGAACAGCTGCGCTTATCTTCTTTGTATTGCCATGTAAGAGCTTTCGACTCTGTCGATAGGCTTTGTTTAGTGGTTTTGATGGTATTGAGGTGCCGTTGGTTTTGACACTGATGGTTTCTTCTGAACACTTGTTTGTGACTTGATGCGGAACCCTCCTGGATCACAATGGCTTTGACCGGTTCGAAAGGCTTATTATAGCTTTTGAAGGGGTTGTTCAGGATAATACTTGCTTTCGAGTGGTTTGAATGAAGGTGAAACCCTTGGTTTCGATTGGTTTAGTGCATATACAAAGGGTTGTTCTTCAATGTCTTCGAAAGGTGTTGCTTTAACTCATTCGAAAGGTCTTTATGCATATGGATCCACCCAGTCGAAAGGTAGTTACTGAAGGCGGAAGGGTGCTTTCGACTCTTTCGACTCCTTTGAAAGGTAAGAACTTGTTGGATATTGATTGTAGCGTCCTTTCGACACCTTCAAAAGGTCCTGAAGTTTTGGACTTTGGTTGTGGCATCCCTTCGACTCTTTCGGAAGGACTAACTGGAGCTCTTTCCTCTTGTTCTCCTTTGTTCTTTTCTCAAACTGGTTTCGTTTTAGTCGAAAGGTGTTTTTGGTAGTAACATTTTCCCACCTCCTCGCGAAGGGATGCTCTTGACTTTCCAAGTGAACTGTGTCGTAACCTAGAAACTTCCTACCTCTTAGTCCTTCCAAGCAAATTTGGGTCGTCTATTTAAATCTGATCTAACGGCTGGTAAATCTTGGTGACTTTTCTTATAAAGTACGCTCTTCTTCTTCTTCCCCTTTCACTTTTCTGCAAACCAAGTTTTCGAGTGAAAGTAAGGAGTTCTAAAAAATTTCAAATTTCCTTCTCAAACAATGAAATAACCAGATCTAAATGTAAGTTTGAGATTATTTCTACTTTTATGATTTCTCTTTCTCTGTTTATTTTTATGTGTTATGGTGGACTCCAATTTCTTAGATTTTACAATCAAAATTTTTGTCTTAAAATTGCTTGAATTTCAGCACTCTAAAAGTACGTTTGAATTGATTTGCTGAAAATCATTTAAGCTTTTTGACTCAAATCATCCAAGATAATTCCACGATTTAATTTTATGAATCGTCGAGATTATCTCTCATTTTGGAATTTTATTTCAATGTTTATGATTTATGTTCTTCTTTAGAAAATCCGAATTCTCGCTTTATAACTTTTGAAATTCAAAATAGTTAGTTCATGTTGAAATCTATAGGTTTGATGGTTTTGATCTGTTTGTTTATCAATTATTTTTTTTTGAATTCCTTGATTTACTATCGGGTTTGGGGAAGAAAAGAGTTTTTGTTTTCTTCGCCCGAAAGCTTAGAGCTGTATAAATGAAAAATTGATGCCACATATTGACCTTTCTACCCCTTCGAAAGGTATTAAGGAAGCAACATTGGTTTTTCTTTCTTAGCCCCTTTCGATGGGGTTAAAAGGTGTTGTAGCATGAATTAACCTTGTCGAAAAGCTATATAGTTAAGCATGTGGTCACCCCTCTCGAAAGCAAAACGTTTCGACTTAGTCGAAACCTTTTGTGCCGATTGCAATCCTTTCTCTTTAGTATGCTTTAGGAACCATAATTCCCCTTCGACCCTTTCGAAACCCTTTGTATCCAATGAGTCGAAACCCTCCAAAATCATCTTTCTCCAACATCGTCGAAACGTTCTAAGTACTCATGATTTTAACTTAGGACCTTTCGACTCAATGAATATATAAAGTTTCGGCAACATTCATATACTCCTCAGAAACTCAAGTCTTAGGTTCCGATAGTGTCGAAGGGTCTTCTTATATTGTTCTTAGAGCACTAGTTGTATGTTCTTTGTTCAAATTTTCAAGTTAGTTTTAACTTTTTTTAACAACTTGGCTCCTGTTGAGCTTCCGGCATTGTTGAAGCCATTTGGACATATATTTCCATCTTTCCTTTCGACCCTATCGAAAGCTCAGTGAATGTTCATATTTAGGCATTCGACACTGTTAAAAGGTAGATGCTAAGTGTTAATTTTCTTTCCCTTTCGAATTTGTCGGAAGCTCCATATCTTTGGTTTCAAACTTTAACATTTTATGAGAATTTGAAGTTTCATGTTTGGATTTGTGTTTAAGTTATTTCAATGAACTTTTACTATTCCTCGAAGGAATGTTGAGTTCATAATAGACTAATAATTTTAACTGAAACGTTTTCACTTGGTAGAACCATGAGCTCCCCAAAGAAAGTTGACGCCATCTCAAAGCACTTCCTGATATCTTCACAAGATGAGGTAGATGCCATTCTCAAAGACTTTGGAATTTCTGGTGTGGAAGCTATCCCAGCTCAAGAATCTGATACCATCAACAACTCTCCCGAAGGTTTCTTCGGCTATACTGCCGTCCATATATGGCACGGGAGGGTTCTTGCCTTCCAGGAGTTCCTGTGCAGATTTCTCTCTTATCCCAGGATTGCCCCAATCTAGCTATCCCCAAATATTTACACCTACCTCCTGTCTCTAGAGCTAATGGCATTAGAGTCTGGCCTTCCCTCTTTGAACGCAGAAGTCTGGAATTACTTAGTCGGGCTAGTAAAGCTCAACAATATCAATCATCAAATCTTAAGAGCAAAACCCCCAAAGAAGCTGATATCGGATAGGGTTAACAAGTTTAAAGACTGGGAAAACTAGTTTTCTTCGTTGGATGCTTCCCAAATACAAGTGGGACCATTTCTACTCCTCGTAAGTTCAAATTTTCGTTGTTTTCCTTCTATCTTGTTACTTTTCTTGTCTAATATTTGTCTTATGTCAGGTTCTTCTTTGTCTTATGTCAGGTTCTCCTGCCAAAGAACTTAATGAGGCAGACAGAAGGACGGTGGAGTCTCTTATTGTAGCCTCTAATAAAATTGGAAACCGACTGAGGCTGGTGATCCCCTCTAACCTGAAGAAGCATTCCCTTCTCCCCCCTGGTCAAAGGATTTTAGGGCTGTGAAAAATGCGGATTACGGATCTTAAGGCTGGAATAATAGTAGAGGGGGTGAATAGTGTTTTATGTATTTTTAAATCCTTTTGAATTTTGTTCAATTAAAACACTAACAAATGCAATTCACAAACAGAGATATAATCACAGAATCAGACAAAGATACAAATACTAAATAAAACCAGTAAAGAAAAGAACACACCGGGATTTTATACTGGTTCAAAGTTACCCTACATCCAGTCCCGTACAATCGTATGGATTTCTTTTCAAAAATAATCTCCCAGATCACACCCTCGATTTCAAGGCTATGAGGTACACCCTCCTGTATTCGAGTTTAGGGCAACTCTTTTGATTTAACCAGGCTACAAGATCACCTAATTGATTTCCGAGGCTACAATCACACCCAATTGATTTCAAGGTTCAACCGCACCTTTTACTCAACAGTTTGATTTACAAAAGATCCTGTAACTCTGAATAGCACTGAGATCTTATGGAGAGAGTGGCAGAGAATCAAACAAGAGATAATCGAGTTTGATTCACTTGGTATTTCGGCAGAGTATAGTCTATGATTCTTTAGAATAAATGTGGAAGATGAAGAGGAGAGAAAATAAATGAAAATCTGGTAAAAATTCGTTTATAACTTACTGGTATTTATAGTAGAGCAACAGCTATATCTATTCGTGAAAGGATACGATGAATAGACACTTCTTTTGAAAATTGAAAATTGAAAATAACGGACACATGTCGACATGGGGGGTTGAGGTATGTCGACATGCTCAAGGAAAAAATTGATGTTTTGATTTTCTTATTAAAATTGGTTTCTATAATTTGTCAAAACAATTTCTATACTTTGTAAATATATTTGAATATAGTTTAAACATATAAAAGAGTTTAGAAAATAATTTTTAATATATATAATCTTAATCTATAAAGTGATTTTAAAACTGAGTATATAAATATTTTAAAGCTAAATATTTAAAACAAGAGATGGTTTAAAAACAAGGACAATTTTGCAATCAAAATATTAAAAATGATAAAAATAGTTTTGAGGCTAATATTTCAAACAAGAGAGATGTCTTTTTGAAAAGAAAGTTTTGAAAATATTTTTAAAAAGAAGAGATATATTTTTGAGAAACATTTTTATAAAATTAGTGGATATCAAAATAGTACCACTATATGTTTCACTAGAAATTGTCGTGGGTTCCATCCCACTAGGGTTCCATCCCTTTAACAGGCTCGAAGTGGATTCCATTCCATGAATAAATTTCGAATAAAGATGTAAGTGCTTTCAAGAAGTTTTAACATAATTCTAGACTGACTACATTATCTTGTACTGTTTGAAATCTTGAACTCTTGATAACTTAATTTCTTGATACCCATGAGTCTTCAATCTTAATATCTTCAATCTTTAAATTCATCAGTCTTGTATCTCTATATTGTACAGTCTTCATTCTTGGTACCTGCATGTTTATATTCTACATATACATATATATCTAACCCATAACATTAGTATTTATATTTTATAACAAGTCCTAAGGTTGTTGTCATCAAAACCATCATCTCAAGGACTAACAATCTCCCCCTTTTTGATGATGACAACCTATGTTTATAAAATATACTTCACCTTCACTATAACTCCCCCTAAAACTAATAACTCCCCCTTAATCTAAGCCTAACTACTTTATTTTATACTTCTCCCCCTTTGTCATCAACAAAAACTAATTCTAAACTAATATAACTCCCCTTTAGTCTAATACTATCTAAACTAAATGCTAATAAGGAAGTATAATAAGTGAAACAAAAGAAATCTTATCATATACGATGTTATATTTACATATATATATATATATATGCAACATAAACACACAAATATATTCAAGTATATAAATTATAGAATAACACTACTAACGAGAGCTTTTGACAATTGGAGGTTTGTGAATCGAACAATTTGGATAATGAAAACAAAAGTTTCCACGTTGTTCGACCAAATTCCCATCTTTGTCAAAACAGACTTCGCCTACGCAGACCACTTTGTCGTCTTCTTCCATAGGTGCTTCTTCCTCTTTTTCTTCTTCCTCTTCTTCTTCTTCCTCTTCGTTGTGCTCTAAGGGGTTATGCACTTGAATGTTAGGAGAATCTTCTTCAATCACAATAGGATTTGCATGATTATCCATTAGAAATTTTTGCAAATTCCGAAGAATTTTGCCTTGCTTTTCTTGTTCTTTTGCCATCCTTATTTGCACAGCTTGAAGTTCAGTCATCATTTTCATGGCATCCTTCATAGATTCTTCAACCTTTATTACATGTGCTAGTGTAGTACGTTGGAATGGACCAGAATGCAGAGAATGGAAAGAAATGATGTCATTTTGGTTTGATTTAGTGGAGGAGGCCATAAATGTTAATTTTCAGAAGTTTACTACAGAGAAAGAGAAGTGAGAAGACAGAAAAATTCAAAATACATAGGTTTATATAACTACCAAACTGATTTTAGAGGGAAAATCAAATTTTCAAATTTTACCGTTGTATGTCGACATGGGTGGTAGGGGTATGTCGACATCCTATGAAAAATTTGGTTTACTTGTATATATTTTTTTTAAATATATGTTACTATATCTATATTCTATATCTCAGTTATTGAACAAATGCATAGTTTTCTTCTTAAGTTAGTAAATATAGGTTGATTTAAGGGTTTGGCTAAAATGTCAGCAATTTGATTCTCGGAATTGATAAACTCAAGAGAAATAATCTCTTACTTATATTATCTCTGAGAAAATGATGTCTGATATCAATATGTTTAGTCCTAGCATGATGAGTAGAATTTTTAGATAAATTTATTGCACTAGAATTATCATAATAAATTGGTGTTTTTGATATTGTTAATCCAAAATCTTTTAGGGTTTGTTGCATATAAATGACTTGAGAGCAAGCCAAAGCAGCAGAGATATATTCTGCTTCAGTTGTTGATAAAGAAACAGTGTTTTGCTTTTTACTAATCCATGAAACAAGAGAATGCCCCAAAAAGTGACAAGTTCCACTTGTACCTTTTCGGTCAGATTTGCAACCAACATAGTCAGCATCACAATAAGAGATTAAATCAAATGAATCATTTTTAGGGTAAAATAAACCATAGTCAAAAGTATGTTTAACATATCTTATGATATGTTTCACAGCTTTTAAGTGAGTCTCTTTGGGTTGAGATTGGTATCTTGCACAAAGACAAACACTATGCATGATATCAGGTCTACTCGCAGTGATATAGAGTAGCAATCCAATCATTCCCCCATATAGTTTTTGATTTACATCTTTTGAAAGATCTTCTTTATTTAAAGCTTCATTGGTTGCCATGGGAGTGGGTTTTCCACTCGCAGTAGTCATACCAAATTTACTAACTAGATCCCTAGCATATTTTTCTTGACTAATAAAAATACCATTATCTAATTTTTTTTATTTGTAAACCTAAGAAGAAAGTAAGTTCACCCTATGACTCATCTCAAACTCTTTTTTCATTATTTCAGAAAATTATTTGTTCATTTCATGATTAGTTAAACCAAAAATAATATCATCTACATAAATTTGTACTAGTTGGATATCATTTTTATTTATTTTAACGAAAAGAGTATTATCTACTTTACCAATTTCAAAATTTGATTGTAATAAAAAAAGATCTCATGCCATGCTCTAGGAGCTTGTTTCAGACCATATACAGCTTTCTTAAGTTTGAAAACATGGTTTGGAAATTTTTCATCTTCAAAGAGTGGAGGTTGTTCAACATAAACTTCCCCTTTAACAAATCCATTTAGAAAAGCACTTTTAACATCCATTTGAAATTATTATAGTTTGCGAAAGCAAGTAGAATTCTAATGGCTTCTAATCTTGCTATGGGTGCAAAGGTTTCATCAAAATCTATTCCTTCTTCTTGACAATAACCTTATGTGACTAATCGGGCTTTATTTCTAACGACCTCACCTAGTTCATTCATTTTATTTTTATAAACCCATTTAGTTCCTATTATAGTTTTATCCTCGGGTCTAGGAACAAGTTCCCAAACATCATTTCTGGTAAATTGATTCAGTTCTTCTTGCATAGCCAGAATCCATGAATCATCAGATGATGCTTCCATTGGATTTTTAAGTTCAATAGATGGTATAAAAGCTACATTACTCATGTTATTTAGTTGATTTCTAGTTCTAACAATAGATTAAATATTTCCTAGTATATTTTCTATTGGATGATCTTTTAAAATCTTAACCTTTTTATTTGGATGAATAAGATCATTATTTGTTTCAATTGATTCATTATTTAGGGTAGCAATTTCTTCTTCATCATTAATTTGTTCAACATTTTTGAAATTTTCATCAAAAGAAACATGCATTGTTTCTTCAATGGTATTAGTTCTTAAGTTGAAAACTCTGTATGCTTTACTTCTATTAGAATATCCGATAAAGATTCCTTTGTCGGATTTAGGATCAAATTTATCCGAATTGTCTTTTGTATTTAGAATAAAACATTTACTTCCAAAGATTCTAAAATAAGATACCTTTGGTTTCTTTTTGTAAAGAAGTTCATAAGGTATTTTATCAGTTAATGGTCTAATTAATATTCTATTCAAAATGTAGCAAGCTGTAGCGACTACTTCAGCCCAAAAATGTTTTGGTAAATTACTATCTGAAAGCATTGTTCTAGGACACTCTTGAATCGTCCTATTTTTACGTTCTACCACTCCGTTTTGTTGTGGAGTTCTTGGAAAAGAGAAATTATGAGTTATTCCCTTTTTATTGCAGAATCTCTCAAAATTTTCATTTTCAAATTCCCCACCGTGATCAATACGAATAGTTATAATTTTTAAAGAAAGTTGGTTTTGGAGTCATTTTGTAAAAAAATTAAATGAATCAAAAGTACCACTTTTATGTTTCATAAAAATTGTCCATGTAAACCTAGAATAATCATCTACAATTACAAAGACATATTTATTGTGATTTATTGATTTAATTTGAGATGGACCAAACAAATCTAGATGAATTAACTCAAGAGGTTTTGAAGTTGAAATCATATCTTTTAATTTGAAAGAACTCTTCCTAAGTTTTCCTAATTGACAAGCATTACATATACTATCTATTTTAAAATTCATTCTAAGGAATCCTCTTACTAGATCAAGTTTAGAAAGTCTAGATAAGAGTTTAAAATTCAAATGCCTAAATCTTTTATGCCAAATCCAAGGATCACTTGTATTAGCCAAAAGACAGATTATCATTAGAGATTTTCATACTAAGAATATAAATATTTTTCTTCTTAATTCCTTCAAATATAATATTTGAATTATTATCTTCGATGTGACACTTATCTTTTTCAAATTTAATTTTGTATCCTTTATCACAAAGTTCACTAATGCTAAGCAGATTGTGTTTCAGATTCTTAACTAATAAAACATTAGAAATAACAGGAGTTTTAGAGTTACCGACATTGCTGATGCCAATCACATATCCTTTTGAGTTGTCTCCAAAATTATAACTGATCCTCCATCTTTATAGATAATATCATTCAGCATATCTGGATTACCAGTCATGTGTCTTGAACATCCACTATCAAGTATCCACTTATTCTTCTTGATTTACACTATTTGTTCATCGAGTGTTGATTCTTCAAAGGCCATATAACATTTTTCTTTCTGCACAGAATACAAAATCGGTAGATAACTTGATTTTCTATCATAACTATATGCAGACTTATGAGACAATGATGATTTGAACAGTTTTAAACTAGTGTTAACAAAATCCCCAAAATAGCCATTTTAAAACTTTTCAAAATTCAAATTATGACAACTTTGAAAACCTGGCTCTGATATCAAATGTGAGAAATGCGGATTACGGATCTTAAGGCTGGAATAACACTAGAGGGGGTGAATAGTGTTTTATGTACTTTTAAATCTTTTTGAATTTTGTTCAATTTAAACACTAACAAATGCAATTCACAAACATAGATATAATCACAGAATCAGACATAGATGCAAATACTAAATAAAAGCAATAAAGGAAAGAACACGCCAGGATTTTATACTGGTTCGGAGTTACCTTACATCCAGTCTCGTACAGTCGTATGGATTTCTTTTCAAAAATAATCTCCCATATTACACCCTCGGTTTCAAGGCTACGAGGTACACCCTCATGTATTCGAGTTCAGGGCAACTCTCTTGATTTGACAAGGCTACAAGATCACCTAATTGATTTCCGGGGCTACAATCACACCCAATTGATTTCAAGGCTCAACCACACCTTTTACTGAACAGTATGATTTACAAAAGATCCTATAACTCTAAATAGCACTGAATTCTTATGGAGAGAGTAGCAGAGAATCAAACAAGAGATAATCGAGTTTGATTCACTTGGTATTTCGGCAGAGTATAGTACAGGATTCTTTAGAATAAATGTGGAAGATGAAGAGGAGAGAAAATAAATGAAAATCTGGTAAAAATTTGTTTATAACTTACTGGTATTTATAGTAAAGCAACAGCCATATCTATTCGTGAAAGGATACGACGAATAGACACTTCTTTTGAAAATTGAAATTTGAAAATAATGGACACCATGTCGACATGGGGGGTTGAGGTATGTCGACATGCTCAAGGCAAAAATTGATGCTTTGATTTTCTTATTAACATTGGTTTCTATAATTTGTCAAAACAATTATTATACTTTGTAAATATATTTGAATATAGTTTAAACATATAAAAGAGTTTAGAAAATAATATTTAATATATATAATCTTAATCTATAAAGTGATTTAAAAACTGAGTATATAAATATTTTAAAGCTAAATATTTAAAACAAGAGATGGTTTAAAAACAAGGACAATTTTGCAATCAAAATATTAAAAATGATAAAAATAGTTTTGAGGCTAAAATATTCAAACAAGAGAGATGTCTTTTTGAAAAGAAAGTTTTGAAAATATTTTTAAAAACAAGAGATATATTTTTGAGAAACATTTTTATAAAATTAGTGGATATCAAAATAGGACCACTATATGTTCCACTAGATATTGTCGTGGGTTCCATCCCACTAGGGTTCCATCCCTTTAACAGGCTCGAAGTGGATTCCATTCCACGAATAAATTTCAAATAAAGATGTAAGTGCTTTCAAGAAGTTTTAACATAATTCTTGACTGACTACATTATCTTGTACTGTTTGAAATCTTGAACTCTTGATAACTTGATTTCTTGATACCCATGAGTCTTCAATCTTAATATCTTCGATCTTTAAATTCATCAGTCTTGTATCTCTATACTGTACAGTCTTCATTCTTGGTACCTGCATGTTTATATTCTGCATATACATATATATCTAACCCATAACATTAGTATTTATATTTTATAACAAGTCCTATGGCTGTTGTCATCAAAACCATCATCTCAAGGACTAACAAGGGCTTCCTCTATTGATCCAACATACTTCAAAGAGTAAATGTTTCCTCTCTTTAGGAGATCCCGATCATTTTTCTCCTATGTCACCTGTTTGCTCAGACCATTCTGGTAAGTTATAAACATTGCATTCGTTTTCTATTCCTGTGTTGCTCTCTAAACCATTTTGCTGACTTTTAATCTGTTTGGGTTCTTTACAGCTGCTTCTCAGGTTACAATGCCTGTTAGTGGTGCCGCTCACCTTCCTACAACTTCTGGTGCACCATCTATTATCCAATCTCTCACCAAAACTAAGAAGGCCATCAAAAGGAAGTTAGTGCCACTGACCGAAGCAGAACCTCCTCTGAAGGTTGTTAAAGTTATTGATATAGAGGAGGAGGATCGTTCATCTTTTGATAAAGCTCCAGAGAGCCCAGTCGTGTAAGCTCCCAAAGATAAACCCGAGCAAACTCCTACCGCCATTGATCCTCTTTCATGTATAACTATTTCTAGCTCTCCAACCGTTCTCGAAAAAATACAACAAGCTTTGGAAATGACTCCCACTCCAAAGCGCACTCCTCAGAGGCCAACATTTTCTTCTCCTTCCGTTAATTTTGAGGAGATAGCCCAATCTATTTTAAATTCGGAGTCCTTCACTTCTATCCACCCGCCTTCCTCCGTTCCTGACTTGACAGGGCATTACCGCTCTCTGATAGAGCAACAATTCCTGGCAAGTTTCACTTCAATTGACTTTATCATCAACGGTTCTCTCTAAATTTCTAACTTGCGCTGTGTTTCTTTTTTTAGATTTCTAAAAGTTGGCTAGTTTTGCACGAGCAGGCATCCAGATCCTCTGCTGAATCCTCCAAGTTCCAAGAGGAAATCTCTACCCTTAAGAATCAAATGTCTTCTTTATCTGCGGTAAAAGATGAAGCAACCTCCGAAATGGAGCAATTAAGAGCTTCCCTTACCTAAATAGAATCTGCTCTCTTGGAAGAAAGAAAGGCTCGCCAACTCCTCACCGATGAAAATTTTGCCTTGCATTTAACCCTGAAAGAATCTGATGAGGAGAAGGCCCGTATAGCTGCAAAGAGTGCCTCACCGAATGAAAAGTTGAAGAAAACCAAAGTTTCCCTAAAGCTTGCTGTCGATACCATCTCCAATGCCAAACAGCGAGTGTCGCAGTTTCTCGACACTACACTTGGGGAGATGATGTTGAGTTCTTTTGAAGACGCCTTGATGCTGGCCTATGCAGATAACATTGAAAAATGCCCAGAGCTTAGCTTTCCTACACTCGCTTCTGCCCTCGTAAACAGAGTCATGGGGCAAGATAAACCAGATGAAGCAAAGAATTGAGACTGTTGAAAAGGAAGAGATTGACGCCTCCCAAATTTTCTCTTTCGAAGTCCCATCTATCGAAATCGAATCCGACTCAGAGGACGAGGGCGAAAAAGATGATGCCGCCGAGGAAGTGGACAATGGTGATGGCGATGATAATGATGATGTGTAATGACCTGCCATTTCGAACCATTCAAATTGACAAGCATCCACTCATGTCAGAATTAAATTGCTCAAAACAACAGATTGTTAATTTATATTTGGCAAAGCTTAGCATATACAGTAAATAAAATCAATCACAGAATCACAGACACAGAGTATTACAACAATAAGTAGCGGAATAGATAAATAGTAGTTCATGAAGCTACTATATAAAAATCAGAGTTTAAAATCGAATACAACATAAATCTCAAACACAGGGAAGTTACTAATACAATTGCAAATGATAAGTCTGAACAAAACAACTGGAATAAACTGAAGTAACTGGAAAGCTGAATAGACAAAGATCGATCTTAAAGTGAAACTCCAAACTCCAAAGGTGAGTCTCAAATGCTGTGTCACCCAATTTGACCCGAGCATAAAGCAAAACACAAAACACTCGAGTCAAGATTAACATTCTTATACCAGTAAATTAAACTCAAGTGAAGTGTCAACTGAAATACAAAATAACTTAAAGTATGTTTGGGATTCCCATCCTCTAAGGATCAGTTAAACTATCTACATACAAAGTACAATACGCTACATAGATAATGCCTATAGTAAAGTAAACTATTAAAATAGGGTTAAGGCGTTACCCATATCCCCCTTAACACATTCTATATATTCCCGTAGTCTATACAGTACCATAAGCTCCAGCAAACCGGTGGTTTGATTAGAGGGCACTCCATAGGTACGGTACAAAACAAACTCGTAGAGGGCGCGATAGGGCATGTGAACACGGCACGCGAGGCAATGCCAGGGTAGGATTCTACTGTTTTGCGGATACGGACTGGTGGTAACGTATAGCAGCTACTACCGCCCACCTCCAGACACACTCCCAAATCAAAAGGTGCACCAATCAAATCACAAAGTAATAGAAGGGTATCGAAGAAATGTGCCCGATAAGAGGAATGACCTCACTTGGCTCGGCATGGCTCCTGTTTTAGTCACATCTAAGCTGACTCGTGGGAGTCAGGGCTGCGTTAATACCTCATACAGAATCGTCGCTAAACCATCCTACTTCGTTCTTGAATCTCCACCACGTACACAGTTGTTAAAGTGGTTTTCGATATTGGCAGAGAGTATGACAATATCTGATCCCGGTCTCTTTAACAACCAAACGCTTATTACACACCGTGGTCGTATATAATTTCAAACAGTTCATACTTCATATCAAAATATCATATCCATTTCAAAGTCATATCACTTTTAAAATCAGTATTCACTTTAAAAATCATATTTATTTCCAAAATCTTAACCACAAAATAGGTTAAACCATCATATCAAATATTCGCGTTTAAATCCATTAAATCTAAATCATAACGATTCCAACTTAAAAAGTTTAAATATTGAAAATAGTTTATATATTGAAATAGTTGTAAATTAAAAATAGTTTATATATTTAAAAATAAGTTATAAATTAAAAATAGTTTATATATTAAAAAGAGTTTATATACTAAAATGTTTTATATCAAAATAGTTCAAATTAGAATTGGTTTCTTCCAATTTTACAAATAAATTCAAATCAACCTTTAGTTCCAAATTCAATTTAATCAATCTCAATTCAAATTATCATTAAAACCATTTTAATTTATCGATTTCAAATCCAGATTTAAGCTACAAATTTAAACAAATTTCCGATTTAATAGGTTTCAAAGTTAAATATTCAACAATTTACAATAACTCAATTTTATAAATTTTATTTATATTTAAATTTCAACTTTAACTTATTTAAATCTAAAATATCCACTTAACCAAATTTAATAACACTTAAATAAAATTTCAAACTATAAATTTACTAATATCAAATTTTAAATATCCAACTTCAATTATATTAAATTCTGATAATATTCATTTAATTACATTTATAAACGTTTAAATAAAATTCTCGAATTCAAATTTAAATTGAAATTAAATATTCAATTTCAGTCTTATTTAAATCTAAAAATATTCATTTATTCTCCTTTAATTAAAAATCAAATTATCTAGTTATAAAGTTATCTCATAAAATCTCAAATTAATGAGTTTCACATCAATTTCTATTTAAATACAATTCCTAAACAACTTAAATTACAAATCAATTTCAACTTATCTTTCCAACCTTAGTTTATTAAAGTTATTACAAAAACTATTTTTAGAATATATTAATATAAGTACTTAAACATAATATATATATTAATTAAATTAATTTTTTTTATTAAATCTTATTTGTATATATTTAAAAAAATAAAGTTATAAGAAAAATCTTAAAAATTATATTTTCAAAACTAACTTATAAATTTAAAATTTCCAAACATTTAATTTAAAAATCTAAATTTACATATATATATAAAATAACATTTATATATTATGTTTTACAATCAATATTTATAAAACCCATATATTTCCTTTCACAACTTTGAAAAATCATTTTCAAAATATAGACCAACGGTGTCCGTATATAATTTTCTATCCTATGGTCAAGTGATACAGATATTTATCATTTCAATCCGCAATTTAAATATCTACGGGTATATATTATTTCAACCGACAATCCCAAATTTAATATTTACGGGTGTATATCATTTCAACCGCAATTTAATATCAATGAAAATCGCTTGGGTTTATCATTTCAACCCATAATGATTTTCCTCTAATCTATAAGATCATTCGGGTATGTATCATTTCAACCCATAGAGAATTATAAACTAACAGGGAACTTGCAGAGTGAGAACAATATGATAATAACATAACATATCAACAATAGGCATATATCAGTAGTAACAAATTTAAATATAATATATACAATGGGTTATGGTGTCATATGTCATAGGTAAACAATGGCAGGTAATGGCATACCATATTTAACAATTAAATAACAAACAATTCAATTTTAACAGCATATTTCAATAGTCATCTCATGTGAATTAAATTCATTAAATATTAGAATGTTAATCGTGAGTGATTGCTTACCTTTTGAGGCTAAAGAGATTTAGATAACACGACAAGCTACGAATTGAATCACGAACTCTACAACAAAACCGAAGCAAAGCAAAGTGAAGCTGGCATGATTTTGAACTCGATGGATCTGGTGAAACAAATATATATATAGCTATATATTTAAAAATCTAAAATTTAAAACACGTATTTAAAAAAAATATTTATAATATATATAATTTTGAAAATCAATATTAAATTTAAACATATATATATATATATATGTATGTATACAAATATCAAAATCTTTGTATATCAAATTTAAAATCATTATTCCATAAACTCCTCAAATAAAATCAAAATATTTATTGGTATAGAAAATCTTCTACTTAAAATGACAGCATCAAACAATTATTCAAAGATGCTTGGCAATATAATTAAAATCAAAACATCTAATATAATCAAAAGCAGTTGACAATTAGGATTCAAAGATGGACTATCCATTATGTCAAAAATATCTAATAAAATCAAAATATAAAATCAAAGATGCACCAGTCAAAATGACTGCAATATATTTATATATAAAACCATATTATTATATATTATCTTTTTTTTCTCTTTTGAAAGAAACCTGAAATGAAAAAAAATGAAGCTGCAAGCATATACATATATCCAACATATGAAGGCTTCTAGGCGAAACAAATATGATACCATTATATACTCTTTTTTTATAAAAACAAGTACGGTTGGGATGGGCGCATGCGTGGAAAGTGGAAAGCTAGGGGTAGTGGAGGCTGACTGGTTGGGTCTCAACTTGCTGGTGATGGAGGCTCGTATAAAAGGGACGGAGCATGTGGTAGGCGATTGGAAGGCTGTCACGTGGCTCCATAAACAAGGCAGAGGGGAGGAATAAGCGAAGGGAAAAGGAAGTGGATGGGCTTACGGTGATGGATCTCCGCAAGATGGTGAGCTCGACTGAGCTGTTGTGGCCATTCGGTGGAGGCCAGAGATCTGAAGGAAGAGGGGGCGAGGCATTTTGGGTGAATGGCACATGTGGGTTGAGGTGATCTCAGCGTGGTGGAGAGATGGACAGTGGAAGGCAATGGGGCGAATGGAGTTTGGATCGGCTGGAGGAGTAAGGAAGTTTGACGAGGACGAGGTGGTAGGGAGAGAGGAAGACGCGACCATGAGAGAAATTTTAGGGTGAACGAAACAAGGTTTCAAGAAGAAAAGCAAAGTGATAGAGAAAATGACCTGTATTATATAAATATTTTTTATATAATTTATCTTCTCATGAAATAAACAGAAACAAAGGGCCATAAAATATGAACCAGCATCATAAAGTGAACAGTGGGAATAGGGAAGGCCACCTATTGATTTCTGAAAATAAATAATGCAGGTGGCTATTGATTTGACATGGTAGATAGATGAAAGTGCATAGGAAACCCAAAAGACCAAATACGGAACCGATATGACTAACCATTTTACGGATTTCGTCACGTACCGAACTCCAAAATGCACAAATGAATACACTACGGAGATCAGCACGACAAGACGATCAGAATGGTACACATATATCAACGAGAAGATCATCCTATCAATAGTAGATATTCGCTGCCAAACTGCTGTTAATTCGCCGAAAATAAGATAAACGGAGCTAAAGCAGTTCAAATTTGGTGAAACGAAATATGATGTCCCACTCAGCAAATGATTTACAAATTTATTATATAAAATTATTCTGATTTTGAAAATATTTTATTTTCATCAAACATTAACTGATTTTAAATTGAAATTGAAAATTACACAATATAACTAATTTTTATATTTTTCAATAAAAATTTACCATTTGCTATGTTTAGGTAGACGCATTACAAATATCAAATTTTCATTGCTAAATTTTATTGTTTATTTTCAAGCAAAAATTCAGTTAATTACGTTATTTAAATCGTTAAAATTTTTTGTTCGTTACACTCTCCCCCACTCAAAACTTTTCATCTCCGAAAAGGAACGAGATAGGGGAATAGAAGTAACAAAAAGGAAAATAGATTCAAAATACAAAATACAACAATTGATTCAAAACCATATAAATTTCATTAGTTTTTAAATTAATTAATGTTCAACAAATTTGGTTTCAATCCATTTTATTCAATCAATAAATAGTCATTGTTTTCACATGTTATTTGACTTAAATTCAATATATTTCAATCAATTGATTTGATTTCCATTTATTAACATTTGTTACAAAAATTTTATTCAAAATTTTTTATTTTATTTTATTTATTCTCTTTTTATTATTCAATTTATTTCACTTAATCAGTGTATAAATATTTATTATAACCACCCACTTTCTATTTATAAATTTCCTTAACAAAATTTTATTTCTGGATATCATATTTCATACATTTATATTATATTCTTATTCAATTACATTCAAACCCTTACCAGGTAAGTTTTATTAATGTTTTCGAATGTAATTAAACACTATGCAAATTTTCTTTTATTCATACCATTTTTATTAAGCAAAAATTTAGTTTGAACATTTTTATTACTTAAATTTTCTCTCGTATTACCTTCAATTTCATATTCACATTACATTTTAACTTTTTGAATAATCAGATAAGTTATATATGTTTTGGAATGCAACTAAGTACTATACAAATAAATTTATCCTAGTTCAACTGTTTTAAGTTGTTCAATTCCATTTCTTATTTTAGACACTCCAATTATTCAAAAAAAATCTTCATTTTAATAATTGAAAACCATTACTTATCATAGAATTTAAGAGTTAAATTTCCGGCTTCACTTTAAACCATTTTTGAAATAAATATATACTTATATATATTGTACATCAAATCATACTCAAGAAAATTCAAACCAAATCCATTTCTAAAACAAAAGTGTAGTAAAGCTACTGAGTGGTCTTCCCACTTTGAAACTCGAAAATGAATGTCGATGATGCTGTAGTCATCACCGAAATTATTTTCCAACGACAAGAGAGGAGAGTACAAACTTACTTCTTTCAAAATACTTTGAAAACAATTTTCATTCAAAATACTTTCAATAATATATATAATTTCAAAACTTTGAGAACTAGATTTTGAAGGTACCTGAAGTCAAATTCTCAAATTTAAATTCATTTCATATGTAAATCGGACTTATAAACCATGTTTTAAATTTCATTTATCACTTTCGAAAACAATTTTGTGCCAGTTTGCTCTGTTCAATGTTTTGGAATTCCTATCGATAGCGTTGGCCAAACGAATCGATCGAGACCCCAAATCAAACTTAACAATCAAGCAACACAATATAAAACATTTTATATTAATTACAAATACACTCCCTCACAGGATAATTTAAGAATGGAATATAGGACTAGGGTAGAGGTTCAAACTTAGATGAATCCTAATCAACAAGAATTTTAACAACGAAGATTGCTCGAAAGGAGGATAAGATAAACTACAAATGAGGAAAAATGGATAGACTAATATTAATCGCGGGTGACCTTAACCGGGTCAACCGAGACTTAGAAAAAGACGAGAATATCATCAATGAAAATAGAGACAAACTCGTTGAGAGCACCGTGGAAGACGCGATTCATAAGATCGACGAAGAAGGCAGGAGTATTGATTAATCCAAAGGGTATGACTAACCATTTTTAGAAACCACTCGTCCGCAGGAAGGACAACAGGTTGAACTATAGGAATAAGATCGAAGTGGAATTCAAATTTCCCGCTTGCGAGGGAGGAGTGACTTCACCAAAACATCAGGGTAACTCCTGACTATAGGAGTGCAGTCAGGATCACTAGGCTGAGAATCAAGCGAAAAGATAAACTGCTTGTAAAATTCTGAGGCATTTGATATTCGATCACAAGAGAATTATCTGAGTTGTCTAATAGAGTAACGGTTCGGGCTATTCAAGAAATAACAACATCAAAACCGAGGATATAGAAATCTACTGTGAATCAACGCTTGTTGTAAAGGAGTTTCACCCCTTTACAAGTCATACAAAGGTTGGCGGGACCGCCGATGTAATTAGACACACACAAGGACAAAGTTCAGTTGAGGTGGCAAGATGTACTCGAATTGATTATAGAGATCAATGGAAATGGAGCTATGAGATGCTCCATTATCAAGAAGAACACGAAAAGAAGGACGAGAATGGATTTCAGAACAGATGAGAGAGTTCCAAAAATTCCAAAGAAATTCTGATCAAGGAGAATCTTTACAAAGGTTTTCAAGCTCGAACAAAGATGATTCGATAATTGATTCTACTCATTCTAGGGTATTGCTACCCTATCTCTAATGAGTTTTTACTCCATATGCTAAGTTTTTCCTAAACCAGATCCCTGATACCAACTGTAACGACCTGCCATTTCGAACCATTCAAATCAACAATCATCCACTCATGTCAGACTTGAATTGCTCAAAACAATAGATTTTTAATTTATATTTGGAAAAACTTAGCATATACAGTAAATAAAATCAATCACGGAATCACAGACACAGAGTATTACAACAATAAGCAGAGGAATAGATAAATAGTAGTTCATGAAGCTACTATATAAACATCAGAGTTTAAAACAGAATACAACAGAAATCTCAAACACAGGGAAGTTACTAATACAATTGCAAATGACAAGTCTGAACAAAACAACTGGAATAAATTGAAGTAACTGGAAAGCTGAATAGACAAAGATCGATCATCAAGCGAAACTCCAAACTCCAAAGGTGAGTCTCAAATGCTGTGTCACCCAATCTGACCCGAGCATAAAGCAAAACACAAAACACTCGAGTCAGGATTAAATTCTTATGCCAGTAAATTCAACTCAAGTGAAGTGTCAACTGAAATACAAAATAACTTAAAGGATGTTTGGGATTCACATCCTCTAAGGATCCGTCATACTATCTACATACATAGTAAAATACGCTACATAAATAATGCCTATAGTAAAGTAAACTATTAAAATAGCGTTAAGGCGTTACCTATATCCCCTTTAACACATTTTTTATATTCCCGTAGTCTATAAGTACCGTAAGCTCCACCAAACTGGTGGTTTACTCAGAGGGCACTCCATAGGTACGGTACAATCCAAACTCATAGAAGACACGATATGACAGGTAAACATGGAAGGCAATGCCAGGGTAGGATTCTACCATTTTACGGATCCGAACTTGTGGTAACGCATAGCAGCTACTACCGCCCACCTTGAGACATACTCCCAAATCAAAAGATGCACCCAATCAAATCACAAAGTAATAGAATGGTATCGAAGAAATGTGCCCGATAGGAGGAATGACCTCACTTGGCCCAGCATGAATCCTGTTTTAGTCACATCTAAGCTGACTCGCGGGAGTCAGGGTTGCGTTAATACCTCATACAGAATCATCGCCAAACCATCCTACTTTGTTCTTGAATCTCCACCACGTACACAGTTGTTAAAGTGGTTTTCGGTATTGGCAGAGAGTATGACAATATCCAATCCCGGTCCTTTTAACAACCAAACGCCTATTACACACCGTGGTCATATATAATTTCAAACAGTTCATACTTCATATCATAATATCATATCCATTTCAAAATCATATCACTTTTGAAATCAGTATTCACTTTAAAAATCATATTTATTTCCAAAATCTTAACCACAAAATAGATTAGACCATCATATCAAATATTCACGTTTAAATCCATTAAATCTAAATCATAACGGTTCCAACTTAAATAGTTTAAATATTGAAAATAGTTTATATATTGAAATAATTGTAAATTAAATAGTTTATATATTTAAAAATAAGTTATAATTTAAAAATAGTTTATATATTAAAAAGAGTTTATATACTAAAATGGTTTATATCAAAATAGTTCAAATTAAAATTGGTTTCTTCCAATTTTACAAATAAATTGAAATCAACCTTCAGTTCCAAATTCAATTTAATCAATCTCAATTCAAATTATCATTAAAACCATTTTAATTTATCGATTTCAAATCCAGATTTAAACTACAAATTTAAACCAATTTCTGATTCAATAGGTTTCAAAGTTAAATATTCAACAATTTACAATAACTCAATTTTATAATTTTCGATTATATTTCAATTTCAACTTTAACTTATTTAAATCTGAAATATCCACTTAACCAAATTTAATAACACTTAAATAAAATCTCAAATTGCAAATTTACCAATATTAAATTTTAAATATCCAACTTCAATTATATTAAATTCTAACAATATTCATTTAATCACATTTATAAACGTTTAAATAAAATTCTCAAATTCGAATTTAAATCAAAATTAAATATTCAATTTCAATCTTATTTAAATTTGAAAATATTCATTTATTCTCCTTTAATTAAAAATCAAATTATCTGGTTATAAAGTCATCTCTTAAAATCTCAAATTAATGAGTTTCACATCAATTTCTATTTAAATACAATTCTTAAACAAATTAAATTACAAATCAATTTCAATTTATCTTTCCAACTTTAGTTTATTAAAGTTATTACCAAAACTATTTTTAGAATATATTAATATAAGTACTTAAACATAATATATATATTAATTAAATTAATTTTTTTATTTAAATTTTATTTATATATTAAAAAAAATAAAGTTATAAGAAAAATCTTAAAAATTATATTTTCAAAACTAACTTATAAATTTAAAATTTCCAAACCTATAATTTTAAAATCTAAATTTACACATATATAAAATAAAATTTATATATTATATTTTAAAATCAATATTTATAAAACCCATATATTTCCTTTCACAACTTTGAAAAATCATTTTCAAAATATAGACCAACGTTGTCCGTATATAATTTTCTATCCTATAGTCAAGTGATATAGATATTTATCATTTCAATCCACAATTTAAATATCTATGAGTATATATCATTTCGACCCGCAATCCAAAATTTAATATTTACGGATGTATATCATTTCAACCCACAATTTAACATCAATGAAAATCGCTTGGGTTTATCATTTCAACCCATAATGATTTTCTCCTAGTCTAAAATATTGTTCGGGTATGTATCATTTCAACCCATAGGGAATTACAAACTAATAGGGAACTTGGAGAGTGAGAACAAATATGATAATAACATAACATATCAACAATAGGCATATATCAGCAGTAACAATTTTAAATATAATATATACAATAGGTTATGGTGTCATATGTTATAGGTAAACAATGGCAGATAATGGCATATCATATTTAACAATTAAATAACTAACAATTCAATTTTAACAGCATATTTCAATAGTCATCTCATGTGAATATTATTTATTAAATATAAGAATGTTATTCGTGAGTGATTGCTCACCTTCTGAGGCTAGAGAGATTTAGACAACCCGAAAAGCTACGAATTGAATCACGAACTCTACGACAAAACCGAAGCAAAGCGAAGCTGACACGATTTTGAACTCGATGGATCTGGTGAAACAAATATATATATATATAGCTATATATTTAAAAATATAAAATTTAAAACACGTATTTAAAAAAAATCTTTATAATATATATATTTTTGAAAATCAATATTAAATTTAAACACACATAAATCTAAATATAAAAATCTTTGTATATCAAAATTAAAATCATTATTCCATAAACTCATCAAATAAAATCAAAATATTTATAGGTATATAAAATCTTCTACTTAAAACGACTGCATCAAACAATTATTCAAAGATGCTTGGCAATATAATTAAAATCAAAACATCTAATATAATCAGAAGCAACTGACAATTAGGATTCAAAGATGCACCAGGCCATTATGTCAAAAATATCTAATAAAATCAAAATATAAAATCAAAGATGCACCAGTAAAAATGACTACAATATATTTATATATAAAACCTTATTATCATATATTATCTTTTTTTTCTCTTTTGAAAGAAATCTGAAATGAAAAAAATGAAGCTGCAAGCATATACATATATCCAACATACGAAGGCTTCTAGGTGAAACAAATATGCCACCTTTATATACTTTTTTTATAAAACAAGTACGGCTGGGATGGGCACATGCGTGGAAAGTGGAAAGCTAGGGGAAGTGGAGGCTAACGTGGTTGGGTCTCAACTTGCTGGTGATGGAGGCTCGTATAAAAGGGACGAAGCATGTAGTAGGCGACTGGAAGGCTGTCACGTGGCTCTGTAAACAAGGCAGAGGGAAGGAACAAGCGAAGGGAAAAGGAAGTGGATAGGATTACGGTGATGGATCTCTGCAAGATGGTGAGCTCGACTGAGCTGTTGCGGCTATTCGGTGGAGGCCAGAGATCTGAAGGAAGAGGGGGCGAGGCATTTTGGGTGAACGACATGTGTGGGTTGAGGTGATCTCAGCGTGGTGGAGAGATGGACGGTGGAAGGGAACGTGGCGAATGGAGTTTGGATCGGCTGGATGAGAAGGAAGTTCGACGAGGACGAGGTGGGAGGGAGAGAGGAAGACGCGACCATGAGAGAAAGTTTGGGGTGAATGAAACAAGTTTCAGAAAGAAAAGCAAAGTGATAGAGCAAATGACTTGTATTATATAAGTATTATATATATAATTTATCTTACAGAAACAAAGGGCCATAAAATACGAACCACCATCATAAAGTGAATAGTGGGAATAGCGAAGACCACCTATTGATTTTTGAAAATAAAAAATGCAGTGGCTATTGATTTGACATGGTAGATAGATGAATGGGCATAGGAAACCCAAAAGACCAAATAACCGATATGACTAACCGTTTTACGGCTTTCGTCGCGTACCGAACTCCGAAATACACAAATGAATATACTACGGAGATCAGCACAACGAGACGAACAAAATGGTACATAGATATCAGCGATAAGACCATCCTATCAAAAGTCGATATTCGCTGCCAAACTGCTGCTAATTCGCCGAAAATAAGATAAACGGAGCTATAGCTGTCCAAATTTGGCAAAACGAAATATGGCGTCTCACTCAGCAAATGATTTACAAATTTATTATATAAAAATATTTAGATTTCGAAAATATTTTATTTCATCAAACATTAACTGGTTTTAAATTGAAATTGAAAATTACACAATAGAACTAATTTTTATATTTTCCAATAAAAATTTACCATATGCTATGTTTAGGTAGACGCATTACAAATATCAAATTTTCATTGCTAAATTTTATTGTTTATTTTCAAGCAAAAATTCAGTTAATTACGTTATTTAAACCGTTAAAAATTTCGGATCGTTACATGATGGCAATGACGACGACGATGATAACAACAACTACAGCCAAGGCTTAGGTGGTGATGAAGCGGACACACTGAAACCTCTAACAAGGATGGCAATGATGATATTAGAGCTCTTGAAAAAGAGCCATCTCCCCAAAAAAAATGTTCCGCCTGAATTCGCCGGGCCTTCTGCTCCCCAGGAAGAAGAGCCTACTCTTATTAATGTTAAAGGGCTAAAAAGGAAAGAGCAGGCTTCCCAGACTTCTTTCCCGATATCTCATGTATGGGATTCTCTATTAAATATCTTTCACTTTGAAGATAATAATAGCGCAAATCATTTACTTTAGATAAGGAAGAAATCTGTCCTCCCCTATAAAACCAAACTTGAGAGAAAACAAGCAGAGTTATATATGGAGTTAGATAAGCAAATAAAAGAGCACACTGTACTTTAAAATAAATATCATAGACTTGATAGAAGTGCATCTGTGTTGGCGTCTTTTAAGCATCAAAAAACTGCCCCTTACTAAAGAGAACGCGTCTTCACTATGACGCTCTCTTAAAAGAAAACCGGGAGTTAATCACCCTATTTTGGATGCTGATTGAAGAAAGAGATATTTTAATCAACTTCTTATATAAGGCTTACTGTA
Source organism: Allium fistulosum (assembly GCA_030737815.1). Lineage (NCBI taxonomy): Eukaryota > Viridiplantae > Streptophyta > Magnoliopsida > Asparagales > Amaryllidaceae > Allium > Allium fistulosum. The sequence goes on from CM060908.1 coordinate 171,650,967, forward strand.
GACACTAAATTATTGATTTTTCATACTTAGCCGAATTTAGTAGGGGTCTACCTAGACGTTTTCATAAAGATACTTGGATGAATTCAGATTCGATCCGCACCCTGAAGCATGTTGGAATTTACCACGGGTTAGATCGATTCCCTAAGATCTCCCCCCCCCCCCCCGAAAAGCTTAAGTACTATAAGAACAAATTATCTTCGAGTTATTTTCTAAGTCTGTTTTTATGAATCAGATGAATAATATATAATTGTAAACATGCAACAATGTATTAATTTATAAATATTTGTTTTACTCTTGCTTTTTATGCTTAGCTTTATTTTATTATATTATCACAGAATGATTTTTCGTCTGACCAACTTGTTTCTAGAGACCATTTAAGTCAATACGTCAAATTGAGACGATTTTATCTTGAAAAGGCATCAATTTTAAAATCTTCGAAACTAGCAAGATACTTATTCCTTAGAGATTTACAAAAACTTTACTTGGAATATCCTCGTCTTTGCTTTTATTTTCTTGGAGATGAAAAAGAGAAACTTCTTAAAGAAATCAGGACATTCCGCTCTAAGTTAATTTGTGGTCATGATAGTCCTCCAGCCGGGAAGTGGGACTATAGCAAATGTCCACTAGTTATCACTCCAGAAGGAGTTAATATTCCTTTTGATTCAATAATTACCCTTTCCGCTAACTCATTAGATAAAGATAGAAAAGTAGTTTCTCAGCTTTAGATGTAAACCAATTGTTTATTGTATCTTTTAATTTCGTTGTTGTTTGAGTTGTACTCTATTATTATAATAATAAAGAGATTTTTTCATCTTGATTTTAACTTTATTTTGTTTCTTTTTGCTTAAATAGGAGTGACAATTATCTGCAGCTCCTCTCCCCATTTGATTTAACATCATGCATCGCTAGTCTTAGAGATAAACTGTTAAAATCATGTGGAAGGAGTGAACTCAGTGATGATATCTTACTGGAACGCTTCCATGGCAATGCTGAAGCCTTAAAGTGGCATAAAAGGTATTTTCTTCAGAAAACCATTGCTAGTAATCTGAAAGATCAAATTTCCTATCTCAAGGCCCATGTTAAAAGCAAAGGTGAAATGATTTCTTCACTGAAGCGATAGGTAAAGTCAAACCCGTCAACCGACTTCGATCATAAGATATCAGAGCTTATTCAACAAATTAGTGACTTGGAGTTGAAATTGAAGGACAGTCAAGCATAGTGCGAATCATTGGAATACATTATGGGAGACAAGATTTCGAGCATTGATTTACTAGCTCCTTGCACTACTCCCTCTGTCTCTAGACCTAGAAGGTCTACTTCTTTTACTACCCAAAAATTCTCCATAATGCTCAACCCTCCTCCTGGCTTAGACGAGAACGTTGTGGGTGAATGGTGTAGGAAACTTAAGTTTGAAATAGTTAGGTATTTTGATGAGCAGCAACAAGCGAAATATTCGCAAAGTATCAATGAGTGTGCCGCCAAGATTTAGAAGCTTGAATGCGATAATTACTTCCTTCAGAAACGCGTTGCGGAATTAGAAAGGGAAAACAAAACCCTTATGGGCGCAAATAAAGCCTTCAACTATGCTCTGAAGACAAATATTGATGCAATCGACGACATAGACAACGCAAGGAAGAAGGAAAAGAAACTTAAAGAAGTCCTCTGCATCGTAATTCGTCACATAGTTGATCTTTCGATTGCTGAGAATCCTAGCAAGGCTACTCAATACTTATAACATATTTGTATCTTTGAAATGTATACACTTGTCTTGTATATATGTGAATAACTTCATAAGTTTTGTAAATAATTTCATAAGTTATGTAAATCATATAAACTTTGTAAATATCACCTGATTTATAATTCTTTTCTGTAATGTCACCTCTGAAATGCTTTTTGATAGCTCATACATTGATTTCTGTATCTTGCTGAATCTTTCATTTCTCCTTGCTGTGCTGATTTCCCTAAAAAGCATGAAGCAAACAATATTTCTAATTGTTAGCTTGAAATTGACGTGCCAGTCTATGTATATCATTTGCTTAGATTAACAACTGATCTTGTTAATCGCATGAAAAATAGTTTAAGTGTATAAATCTTATCTTTATCCATAATGAGAAATAATTAAGAATTTAACCTCAACCATTTGGCTGGAATGCGACGACCCACATTTCGAAAGGTTTAAATCGACGATAATCTACACATGTATAACTCAAACAATCCGAAACACAGATAATCAATGGGGTTAATTAAGAAAAATAAGAAAAGAAGAAGAAAACAAACACAAAATCTCGCAGCGGAATGACAAAATATAATAATCAAATTAACAGTTCATGAAGCTGTTTACTATACATATGATTATTATTTGTACAACATTTATCAGAGTTATATATACAATAGGGACAAATAAAATAATGCAGCAGAAAAACAATGTGATGGAATAATACTAGTAATAATATATATCAAATCTTCGTCTTCGTCCTCCAGAATAATGATCTTCAATATGCTGAAAACTCAGGGCTGACCCGAACGTAATGAAAAGACAAAACAGTCGAGTCAGGACTAAAATATCCTTATGTGAGTCAAATCAATAATCACATATAACATGAGTGTAATGGCATCAGAGATGTTTACAGGGTTTCAAATCTCTTATTCAGTATATAGCATGCATGCAATAACTCAAGAGATGTTACAGGATTTTCCATCTCTTAAGGATCCATCAAATTATTTATATATAGTAGAATACGCAATATATATAATGTCTAATCAGTAAAATAAATATTTTTCTTAGAGTTAAGGCTTTACATTAATCACCATTAATGCGTTTTTAAGCATTGTCGTACCGTTTGCATATAATGCCCCCCAGTAGCATGTTGGGGGATAGGGATGCGTCGTGATACGACGACACTAAACCAAAATCGTAGGGTCTCGTATAAGGATAAAAGTATGACAAGGCACGTGAGGCAATGCCCAAGGTAGGATACTACCAGTTCGGGTCGTAGGGCTGGTGGTAACGCATCATAGCCACGATCGCCCACCACATACATCCATCCCATATCGAGTCGAAGGGAGGTTATCCCAAAATCAAGGTGCACCAATCGAAACCAACAACAAGGAATATAGTATGGACCGAGTCCAAAGAAAATCGAAGAACGGATGTCCGCTAGGGGTAGCTAGCCCGCTTGGCCCTGTCAAGCTGTCTTGTTTTAGTCATTTCAAATTGGCACAAGTGTCGGGGTCTATCCATCATCGTTCTCTTTCTTCAAATCCAAGAAACATATCCAAATTCAACCACCTCGTTCTGGAGTCTCCTCCACGTACACAGTTGTTAAAGTGGTTCCAATATTGACAGAGAGTATGCCAATAAGAGGCCCCGGTCTCTTTAACAACCAAACGTCGTTTTACACACCGGTTGGTACTTTTACCTTTCAAAAACGATTCATACTTGATATCAAAATATCATGTTCTCTTCAAAATCAATTTCATTTCGAAATATCATAATTCACTTCAAAAATCATATTTTTACTTCAATAATCATTTTGAATTTCAACTTAGGTTATAACTTCATTTTAACCCAATTCGCATTTAAATTCATGATTTAAATATAAACAGTTCCCACTCTGACCAGTTTGAATTTTTAGAAAATAGTTTGAATAGTTTTAAATAGTTTAAAAATTTAAAATAGTTTGATATAAAATAGTTTAATAAAATGGTTTAGATATTTAAAACGGTTTATATAGGAAATAGTTTGGAAGATCAAAATAATTTGAATATTTAAAAAGGTGGGTTTTAAACAGTTTATACTAAAATAATTTATTTGAAAATAGTTTCAAAGTCAAACTGATTCAATTCGAAATCTTTCAATTCAAATCATCTTCGATTTCAATTCCATTCTAATCGACTCAATTTCGATTCCAATTCGAATTAACTTCGATTCCAATTCAAATCAATTTCAATTTTCATTTCCATTTCCATTTTTAACTTCAAATTCGATTCAACAATTCGATTCAATGGTTTAAATTTCAATTCAATTATAATTTTCAAACCATTTCAATGTATATGAATTCAAGTTCAATCTCGGAATATCGATTTAAATCATTTAAATTAAACTTAACTTCGATGTTCAATTTAGTGTTCGAATCTTAAAGTAATTCAATTCCGTGTTCCAATTTGAAATATCCATTTAAATTACTTTTACTTAAATACTTTGAAGTTCAAGTAAAATTCAAATCTTTTTAAACAAGTCAATTTCGATAATTCAAGTCGTATTTAAATCATGACTTCAAATTCCAATTAATTTTTTTAAAACAATTTCTTTTAACTAAATTTAATTTCAACATTTCAAACTCGAATTCGTAATTAATTCAATCTTCATAAATTCAATTTTTATTTCTTTAAATCGAAATCATTTAAATAATTTCAAAACCAAGACTTTTAAAATTATTTAATTTAACCATCCGTTGTCCGTATATAATTTTCTATCCTATGACCAAGCGAATAGTTATTTCGATTTAATTTCAGGGATGAATATATATCATTTCAATCCAAATCAAAGTGTCATAGGTATATATCATTTCAACCTATTTCTTAATTTATTTGAAATAATTCTAATAACAATTTTATGTACTGTCAAGTAATTTACAGGGTGATAACAGGATATGTAAAAATAAATAACATCCAAAATCATGCAAAATCTCAACCAGTTAGCATCCATCACAATTAATCATTTAAATAGTTAATAAATCACAATAATTAACCAATTATCAATAATTGGGAATTTTACTAGCAATTTAATTCTAATTTAAATTTAACTATTAAGTCAAAATTTCTAACATATAAATTTCTATATCGATTTCCATGTCAGTTAACTATACCAAACAACAATCAATAAATTTAAATCACTTCAGAATTTCAATTTAACCAACATAAAAATAATTTAGTCATTCGTGAGCGTTGAAAATACTCACCTTTATTTGAAACTGAAAATTTTCCAACTTCAAATAAATTCCAATTTGACTCCATGCTGTAGGCGACGTGCGGTCGTAACGCGACTCGTTTCACTTGAAACAGACCTTGTATACAAAAGTTAAACAATAATTAGCATAATAATTTAAATTAAATTATAATTAACATATAATAATATAAATAAAACATTTAAATCGTTACCTACCTCTCTTCCTCACTCAATCAACTACAGCAACACGTGACCCATTTACACAAACGAAACCTCCACGTGCAAGACACCCTAGATGATCGGACCTCGATCAAAATGAACCACCGCGTCCAAGCGAACCGCAGCGCCCCTTCCCCGAGTGCCAGCAGTCGCCGTGCCTCCATCGCAATGCGCGAACGGGATCCCTAACTGCGCCCAAAACCCTAAGCCACTCCAGCTCTCGACCGCGGCCTTGCCAAGCTCCGCCTAGCCATCATCGACCTCGTGTGCGCACACCTCTCCTCCAGTCGAACGTGACTTCATCGTTCGTTTCATTTTTTTCTTTTTTTTTCATTTGTCTTTATTCTGCAGAATAGAAATGAGAGGGAGGGAGGATGTACGAGGGGACAAGATGGTAGGCGAGATGTGTACGAATATTGGATGAGGGAAAAAATATATTATTATAATTTGAAAATATCTCACCTTTAAATGTCCGAAATTCTCGAGCTCCAAACGAAGCGTGCCGTCTGGCGTTCTATATGTTATACCCCATTCCAAACAAAATGGAACTAGTTTCGAAAGCCAATTCCATCTATTCAGAAGATAACATCTCAAAATCAAATTATTTTAATTAAATTCTGAAATTAAATTCTACGCGTTTCAAGCTCGCATGGCCAAATGATAAGTCCGATCGCTACAAAACTTGAAATACGATAATAATTCACTATTACGGATCTGATGAAACTAGTTTCGTCGAAATCCGAAACAATGGCCAAAATGGTTATTTTTACTCGTTAATTAAAATATAAAATTTCCAATTTCTATTTATTCACTTTTAAATTCAATTTTAAAAGCAAACAATTTTCATTCTAGTTTTAATAAAATTTAAATCAACCTTTGAAATCATTTTCATTCATATTAAATTCAGAATTCAATTATTTAAACAATTTCCAATATTAAATTTAAACAATTTAATTATCTAATAAATCGCTATATTTGAAATATAAGTTATTTAACTTATAAAATTTAACTTTTAAAATGAATTCAAATAATAAAACAGCTATTTTCATTTTACAATAATTCAACATTAATGCAATTACTTACAAATCAATATTATTTAATTTCTTTCTAATATAAGTTACAATCTCTTATCTTCTTGAATTTTATTATTCATTTTATCCGAGTCATGCTCAATAAATTACATTAATAAATCATTAAATTTTTATTTCTAGCCATTTTTATTTAATAATTACATTAAATTTAATAATTAAAATAGTTAAAAATACGAGTCGTTACACTCTCCCCCACTCAAAACTTTCGTTCTCGAAAAGGGGTTAAGTAGAGAATTTAACATTTGATAATTTTTTTCAAAATTATCAACTTACAAAACATTAAAATCTTATTTACAAAACCTTTACTACGCTCTCGCTATGCCACTCCGATATCGATTTTACGGAAATTACAACTTAGTTATAAAAACAAGTTATAAAATTTTAAAACCTCAAAATTTTTCTAACACCCGGATTTACGGAAAATTTTGGCAGCGTCTCCTTTGCGCGGCTCGATCAAATTTTTTTTACAATACAATATATATACAAAATATATCAAATATACATCTCATCTCAATGATGAGGTATTCCGTAGGGAAAAAAAATAAAAGTGTGGTATGTAATCCAAGATATGTACCTTATTATTTTCAATACGAGCGAGTTCGCTCATATTAAGTAAGCAAAAGCAAAACAAATCCGCTTATACATCCAAATACCTTCGTATGTACCTACCTAAACTCAATTTAGAATATTAGTTGCATATAAAATATATAAAAAGCATGTATGAGTTTAATAGATTATATGACATGAAATTTGAATCCAACTCATAAGCATTAGAACAAATACACAATATACAACAATCATATGAAATCAAAATAGTTAAAACAATGATTTACAACAAAAGAAACCATCCAACAATTAATATACATCTAATTAATTCATAACCATATGAATTTACATTATCCAATGTCAATATTTAATTTATACACTATCATTTCTTTTAACATCCAATTTTTATTAACATTTAATTGGCTCAGCTCAATTTATTTGTATTCAACCAACTTACATTCATTTTGATTCACATTCAATTGATTTTCATTCAGTTTATGTACTTTCAATTGATTGACATGCACTTATCAACATTAATGAATTCACATTCTATTAATTTACATTCGTTTATAGTTACATTCATTTTTCACTTCCATTAGTTCATTTCAGTAATTCATATAATTAACTACACTTAAGTAAATTTTGATTTCACATCACATTTCATATTTTCTTTTCATATCATTCATATTTATCAAATCTATAAGTTATAAAACTTTAGCTTTTATGTTTCACAAAACTTTTAAATTATAATATTCATATTTCATTTCACATCAACATCATTTATGAATTTATGTCTTATATCATTACTTAAGTTCCTTTACAACTTAATTCATATTTATCTTCACATTTTCATTTAATGCTAAATTTATTTGTTAAACACTTCATTAATCATTTTCTTAAGTTTATAAACATTTTATTAAGACTCATTCTCTTTTATACAGCTTTATTCAAATTTACAATTACCTCAGAAAGTCACAATTTAATTTCAACATCCTCTACAAGTTTACTTTTTATTTTACAACAACTTAAAAAGTTATGGTTTTATTTATTATTTATTAATTTACTCTTAAGTTCATATTCACTTACTTGTTCAATTTAATTTTTTAAACATTTCATAACATTAACTTAAGTTTATAATTTTTTTAAACTTATCTTTATTTATAACATCACATAATTATTAATCAATTCGGAAAGTTACATTTTATTTACAAAACATTATATTAGCTTAAGTTTATGTTTAAATAGTATTTTCTTTTACTTCTCAAATTATCCATTTAACATTTCTTAAAAACAACTAAGTGTATAACATTTATTATAACAACTTAATTCTTATTTAAAAAATCATTTCTTTAAACACACATTTATTTTGAAACATTTTTTTCTTTTTTTTCTTGTATAATATTCCATTACATATTCATATTAACATTTAACTTTTTAAACATTTTTGGTAAGTTTTATATATGTTTTTAGAATATAATTGAGTATTATACAAATTTATCTTATTTGTTTTAGTTAACAAGAATATTCAATAATTTATACAAGTTAAATTCCATTATCTTGAAATTTAAGAGTTATAATTTAACTTCTCATATTTTATTTAAACGCTTAGCTTCAATTTCTTATTTCTCATTTTTATATTTCCAATTATTCGAAATAATTCACTTTATTTCTACAACCGAAAATCATTAATTAATAGAAACTTAAGAATTCAAATACCAGGTTCATTTCAAATCATTTTGAAATAATATATATACTCATATTTTTTATATATATCAAATCATATTTAGAAATTTTAAACCAAAATCTATTTATTGAATCAAATGCGTAGCAAAGCTACTAAGTGGCCTCCCCCACTTTGAAACTCGAAAATGAATGTCGATGATGCGGCCGTCATCACCGAAATTATTTCCCAATGACAGAAGAGAGAGGTACATGATTTATTTCCAGCGACAACGTTGATTTTAAGCTACCCACGTAGGGGGTTGGGGCGATTTATTTAAGATAGTGCCTCCTATTGTGTGGTTGATTTAAATAAACGATGACCTAATATTGTTGAAACCAATCTTTACTGCTGTTTAGATTGAACTCATTTTCAGAAAGAGGAATGAAAACCGAAACTCTAATTACTAATTAAACAACATTAGAGATTGTTGGTGCTTTGATGTTCTCTCTCATCTGCCTCTCATCACTAGAGTTTTGTAGAGCTTATATATATATATATATATATATATATATATATAAAGATGCTGTAAAATAAACTAGATAGGAGAAAGAGGAAATGTAAAGTTAAAAAGGAGAGGAGAAAGAATAAACAGAGTGGTTAAAGTAAATAGCGGGTTGAGAATATTTTTACAAACTTAACAGATGAGAAAAGCAAATACGGGGGAGAATAGACGAACCCTAATTTCAGTGGCGTTTTTCTGGCTGGATATTACTATTTGCACACACCAAAATACCATCCCTCACATGCCTCTCCTCACACTCAATTGAACACTTATCTCACCAATCACATCTAATTTTTTTTTTAATCTTACCATAAAAATAAAGCATCCTCTCCTCTATTTCTCTCTCTTCTCAAAAAGTTTTTCCTTTTCAAAGCAAAAATCTCAAAATCAAATTTTTTGAATAATCTGTATCTCAAAACTGATTCTCATTTATAATCAAAGCTCAATATCTCAAAAAGAGTGTAAGTTGTTTGAATCTCCTTGTAAGACACTACATAGTTTAAATATTAAAAAATATCTTAATTCATAAAACACTAATTACAAAACAATAAAATATGATTTTTTACGTTTTTATCCTTTTTCGTCCTTCATTAATGGATGATACGAGAAAAATATTATTATGAATGACAAAAGGTAATATACTAGTTAAAATATTATTATTGATTTTCATAGAAATAATAAAACTACAAAAATATTAGTTGATATTAATATTTCAAACATAAAAAGTCATTTTACAGTAGTTTATAATTTATAAAGTAATTTCACTTATCCTTTCTTTTGTCATTGAATATTATAGTAGGTATTGCATGTTCAATGATTAATGTCTTTTTTATATTACTTTGTGTTTTGCCATAATACCATCCATCCGTATCCGTGGCCGGATTTTGGTTTGTTCGCTATCCATTGATAGCCTTAATTACATTTGCTCTAATTTTAAACCCTAAGCCCAAAATCAAATACAAATTCTTCCCACTATCCATCGTCGTCAACAATAATGGCGTCCAGCTGCTGCTTCAGATCCGTAACACGATCCTCCACGCTTTCAACTTCCATCAAATCTCATTTCTCTAAGTCTACAAAAATCCCTTCTTCTTTCTTCAAATCAGCATCTCCTGTTTCCTCTTCTACAAGTCGTCGCTTCGCCTCGATGTCGAGGTCACTTTTCATATTAACCAGTTTCTTCATTATGATTTAGTATATTATTGCATCGGTTTTTATAATTTGCTGTGTTTTTGGAATAGACTGCCTGTAGAATTGGGATGTGGATCGCTTTATCCACTTCACAGCGCGGTAGCAGAGGCAAGGATGACGTCGCGTCTGAGCGCAGCATCTTGTAGAGATATATCTCAGGGTACCCTCTGCCGCACATATCCCGGTCTTTAACTATCATGTTAGTCATTACTTCGTTGCATTATTTTATTCACATAATTTTTTATTTTTTTTAAGAAATAATGATAAGAGTGATGAAATTCAGATGTTTGAGAATTCTCCATTGGAGTTTGATACGTATGTAGTGGCATTGTTGATGGTAAAATGCTGACAAATTGTTTGCTAAACTTTCTGTTAACTGGATACGATAATAAACAAAAGGAATCCAAAGCGCATGGAGATAAAAATGAAAAAGCGGTATTTTTTGATAGATGACGAAACTTCAACAACTAGAGCACTCTGCATTCCACTAGCTTAACTACCTTCCAAAAATCTATGTTGATTAGGTTTTTTCTTAAGCTTGCTTCTCTAGAAGTTTAATGGATTCATTGTTACACTGATACAAGGCTACCCTTATTTTCCAAGTTCCTGTTGTAATGTGTGTGCGTTGATACATGTGTGCATGCGTTGTGTGTGTACACACACAACACACGCGCACATGTATCAACACACACCGAACACACGGACACATATATCAGCGCGCACACACACGTCAAACACTAGTTCCTGTAAGATGACTGACTAAGAGATGTTTTTTATTTTTATTTTCCCGTCAAATACTGCTTATAGTGAAACAAATACCGTATACCTGCTCCTTTTAGCTTCCTCCGCCTCCCGCCTCCTCCTGCCCCTATGCCGGCTTCGCCTATCCTTCCCCTCCTCCCCCTTCCCCCGACCCATTCGCCCTCTTCCTCCCGATCTGGAGTTGTTTTTAAGGATTTGCCTTCGGCGCCTTCTCGCCTTATGCCTCCCCTGCTGTCTGATGATGATTTCCCTCCGCTGCCCTCTTTTCCTTCTCCCCTCTCTGCTGAAATTAGCACGTGCCTGCATACAGTGTTTGCGTCACCTATGCCTGGTGATGATTGTCCGTCTGAAATTGGTGTTATGCCGTCGTGCATGTCTGAGCGTGTGGTCTCTCGTGTTGTTGGGCCGGAGGTTGTCTCGTCTGGCGGTGAAATTTTTGTTGCATCTACTGATCGTTCGTGCTTTGCTCTATGCTCCCATGGTGCTCGACCAAATGCCGATGAGAATAGTACACCCATTCTTATAGATAAGTTTTCTGCTGATCTTACCAAGGCTACTGCTGCTGAAAATCCCATTGCTAAAAAGCCTCCCGGTGCTGCTGCTACTTCCCAGGCCTGTTCGAAATTTTGGTCTTCGCTTTTTTCTTCATTGCCCCGTAATGCGGGAGATTACTGTCCGATTGATTTTGAAATTGTAGAGGAAAATGGAGTGATGATCCCTCCTCTTATTGTTATGCAAGCCGGTATGGACTATTGGTCAGAATATTTGATTGGTTTCTTTCTTGATCCTTCTCATCGCTTCCACGATGTGGTTTCGGTTTGTCGTCGGGCTTGGAGGCTTCGTGGCGAGTTGCATGTTCAGCTGGTTGACTCCATGTACTTCCTCTTGTTCTCCTCCGCCGAAGATCGCTGTCGTGTCCTTGAGGCTGAGCCTTCCTTTTTTGGTGGTCAACCCTTTATTATTACTCCTTGGTCTTCTACTGTTGCTCGTGCTCGTGAGCAAGTCCTCTCTATCCCCTTCTGGGTTTACTTTTCCCATATTCCCTCTGCTCTTCAACCATTGCTTGGTTTGAATTGGCTAGCTTGTAATGTTGGTAAATTGAAATGTTTGACTCTAATACGGTTGTGCGCGAAAAACTGATGTTCGCTAAGGCTCTAATTGAGATTTCCCCTACTAAGCCCGTACCCTCAGCTATTCCTGTTCAGCTTGCTGTTGGACACGTTGTGGAAGTCCGTGTTCGCTACGGTTGGGTTCCAGATATTTTCTCCTCTTGTCATTCCTTTGGCCACCAGGCTATCACTTGCTCGCATTCTGATGTTTCCGCGGCTGCTCCTAAGATCCCTCTTCCTCGGCCTCCGTTCAGGAGATGGGTTCCTAAGGTATCTTCTCAGGTTGCTCCTCCCCCTACGGCTCCAATTTCTGTCCCGGAACTGCCTACTTGTTCTAACGATCGGCCTATCTCTTCGCCTGCTCAGCCTTCATCCCCTGTCATTCCTGTGGTCCCTAGTGTTGTTTCTGTAGTCTCTATTGTTGTTCCGGTTCAGCCTCCTGGTGCTGCGTCTGTACCTGGTCTGCCTTGTCCCTCCATTGTTTGGGATGATGATGAGAGGTGTTGGGTTGATCACATTTCTGACATGAGATTTAACCCCTTGGATGATTCTTTCTTTAGATTTGTTTCTGATGATCATCTAGACCTTAGATGCCTATATTACAGACTGTATGGTGACTCATTAGCTCTTGTTTTGGATGGTTATTTTTCGAGATCGAATTTTATCTTGCTTGCTGATTCATCCTGGGATCGTTCATTTGTGTACTCTTTTGATTCTGTGGCTTATGATCCTTGTCTTGCTTCCCATTTCTGCCCCTATGCTGGTCTGTTGGGGAATGTCCCTTTGGAGTCTTCTCAGGAGTTAGTGGATGATGGTGATGCTACCTCTTCGGAGGAGTAGTAGTTTTCGATATTCATATAGTAGTTGTGATATGTCTATCACACTCCTATGCTGTTTTCTTTCTTTTTCATAGTAGTTAAGGTGCTCTTACCTTTCTCCTGTACTTCAAATTTTATTACGTTCGTAATAAATAGTGGACGGTCCACTATAAAATCGGCTGGTCTTGCAAAAAAAAAAATTCCGTATACCTTAGATAATTGATGTTAATCATGTGTTTGTGAGGGTGCATTTTTCATTAACCTGTTGCTGGTTTGCAATTCAAAATACAAGTGACAGTAGCTTTAACTTCATTGCATCCTGGTATTTAACCTAAAACTACAAAAAAAATTTACTTGACATAAACACATGACAATGTTTTATATAGTCAAGACTCAAAAGCTATGCTATGTTCGTAGACCTCAAATCCAACCAAGACATATTAGTATATTTATTTCAAAGGCAATGGATTTATATATGCATGTTCATAGTCCTAAGTCGTAACACTATACCTTGCTGCTAACCCTCATTTTTTATTTTGTTTTGCTTATTCAGTTTCAAATGAAATCAAACTTTGTATACATGTTTTCATGACCTTCTGCTTCATTTTCAAACAAATTGATGTCATTTCAAAATTTCTAATATATACGAAATGTTAAACTAATAACAACCGTTGAATTTAATCATCAATATGAAATATTATTTTTGAAATTATAGGATTATCCAAGCAAACTACTCTATTTAGTAAAAATTATCTTGAATGGTAATATATATATATTCATTTTAACTTGTATATCTTAAAATTAGCGAGGTGTGGCATAAAGGGGTAACATGAATATCGTAAATACTTGAGTTTATCAGGGTTATTCATTAGAAGAAATACAATAATAATGAAATAATAACATTTCAGTGTAGTATCATGTTACCAGTACACAAATCAATGTGGTACAATGAATGAAAATGGTAAAGGAAAAGGTTACATACCGCGAAATACAATACTTTAGAGGACGGGCTTAATCGGAATGGTTAATAGGAAATAAATATGTGTAATCGGAACATGGAATGTTTCCAAAAAATGCTCTTTTATTTATAAATATACACAATATTGTTGACATTATCAATACATGAACATAAAATTTCAATGTACTGATATGTCAACCACTGTAATGTGTATACACTTGTCTTCTTTAAAACCGTCTTCAAAAATATCATCATGACCTTTTTTCTTCATTTTCCAAATACCATGTCTAAAGGTAATAATTGATTTTGTAAGTGAACATTTGAAAGAAATGTATAAAAAAGAAAAGATTGGATGAGTATAAATTGAGAGCTCATAAATATATATTTGTTACTTCGCATTATTATGGTTTGTTGAAAGTTAAGACTGTTGGTATATCAAAGCAGATTTGAAATACTTATTCATTATTTGTTTACATATTCCATAAGCAATCATTTTCACTTAATGCACATTACTGTATTACCATTCAAATTGGATTGGAAAATTTGAAATGTTGTAATCAATGTTTAGAAACATCAGACTAAACTTTTGGGAACGTTGGATTCAATGTTTCTAAGTGTGTCAAAATCAACGTTTTAAATTGCCTGCGTACAACATTTCAAAATGCCTGTATATCGCGTTTCAGAACGTACGATCCTAGGTTTGTCAATGGATATATGAAAAATTCGAAATCCGTGCGCATTCGGATTTGAAAAATTGAAAATATTGAAAACTTGAAAAGACAGATGTGGATACAGTCTGCATCCAAAAGTTAACGGTCTAGCTTTTATTAGATAATAAATTATATTATTTGTATTTTAATACATATGTATGGTGTATTTTTTTATCAAGTTAATAATTTGTATTACGAGTGTGTGTGTATCTTATACTTTTATAAACATCAGTACTAAAATAGTTTTATATTGAAGCAAAAATTCTATTTATGTGTTTGAATTTATTAATTGTTAGCTGATATGATAATATCCGATATATGTTCGCTATTTGATGATACAAGACATCCGAAAATGGTTTTGGTTGGGAATGCGGATACAGATACGATACTGTCTGCATCTGTATCCGACCATTGACTGACCAGTATTTACCAAAACGGTATATGATAGTCAAAATGTGAATTGTGGTAACATAGGTATAGTAGATTACATTATAGTTACCTTATTTTAAATTTACTTGATTTTAACTTATAGAGTGTTTTTTTAAGACACAGAGAACTAAGCTTCGTTTGTAAACTATGATGAATTATGCACCGAACCCACAATACAGACTCCAAGTTAATCATAAGTATTTCTTGTTGACTTTATTAGGATCGAACTCGTGAACTTTGGTAACTCAACTCACACAACACACCAATTTAACAACCCTGTGGGTTTGCTTACTGAATATGATTCCCAAGCCTGTTTATACTTGTCTCAAATGAAAAGTAGGGATTTGTAATTTGGTCCTTAACTCTATTGTATGCTGAAGTAGCAGCAGTTCTAGTTACAATAGTTAAGCACATCATTGTTCATCCACCAAGACCACATGCATACGCACACAAATATTGACTGCTTAACCAACAATCATTTGACAAACTGAAGTAAAACAAAGACATATTTACTAGCTTTGTACAAGAGAATATGAAATGCCTTCACCTCTTCTTAACAAACCAATACTCTGTAATATATTAATTTTCATATTTGCTCCTTTATCTTAATTCAATTAAACATGCACTAAATTCATAGTGGGAAAATCCCACCCTATGGAATAACAGTGTGTGTGTGTATCTGCATTTTTTACATCAAAATTGCAGTATATTGCAACGAGTGAACGTGTGCCTAAAATCTTTTTCTATTATAATACTGCTTATCTTGTACCCCTATATATGATTTCTGTGCTTATGTCTGAATATTTGTGCGCGCAGCACTACAGGATAACGATAATTTTAGCATAGTTTGGTAACATTTTCTGAGGGAATGGGGTAAACTATCACATAAGTCATAAAATGGGCTATGCACACAATCTCTAGGTCTTATGTGTAAGTTCCTGGGTTTTGCATATCCAAAGCAATAAATCCCCTGAAAACATCACTTTGGGGGGTTAGAAATTATACAAAAGTTCGAGGTTATAGCCAAAATATCACTGCATAACAGCTTTGAAAATATCATCATTTAATCATTGAAATATTCCATTTTGTTTGCTTTCTCATTCCTTGCCAATCATCCATTTGAGTTTCTTCAGCTAACCCTATCTTTTATTCTTCTCTCTGGTGTTTCCAACAGCCTCCTTGTTTTGTTATTTCATTATGTTCACAATCACAAAACGACAATGATAGAAACTAAGAGCCCGTATGGTTCGAAAATGAGTTTTTTGTTTTTCGTTTTCAACAATGAATGTAAAAATGAACGGAATATGGGAAGGGGTGGAAAACGGTCAATTAGGATAATGGATTTAGCATATAAAATGAAAAACAAATTTGTCTTCTTTTCCGCTTTTTGGATAATGTCTAAAAACATCTTCATCCCTACTCTTCTCTTCTTTGTTGTAATGATTAGGATTTCTACCCCTCTCTCTCTCACGCCATTAAAGTACATATTGAAAATGCAAAATTCAAAACACGTGTTTTGAAGGCAAACGGGTCCTAAAGACCCGTTTGGTTTTAATTTTGGAGTTTTGTGTTTTGCATTTTGCATTTTGAGTACGATATTCAAAAGACACGTGATAGGAGTGGGGGAAAAAATCTAACCATTACAACAATGGAAGAAGATAGTTCTTCGTATTTTTGATATTTTGCAAAAGACAAAACAAGAAAACTCATTATCAAATTTATATTTTAGAACCATATTCTAGATTGACCGTTTTCCCAAGAATTTTTCAAAATACTTAGTCAAATGCATGAGGTGGAGCCTTGGCACAACGGTTAGGTCATTCGCATGGTGATCTGAGCGTCCAGGTTCGAGTCCGGAAGCAGCCTCTTCGCAATGCGAGGGAAATGCTGCGTACATTATCGACCTCCCCAGAGCCCGCTATCGTGGGAGAGCCTCGTGCATTGGGTTCCACCTTTACTTAGCCAAATGCATTTCGGTTGTTACCAAACCTAAAACTGCAAACCAAACATGACAAAAGGAACTTCATTCTTGACGTGAAAACCGGGAAAAATCACTACATTGTTTCATTTGTTTTGTCATAGGCATCATATCATATAAGGTAAGAATGTTTGATGATATAACCTTTTAGAGTATCTAAATAACATTTCATGCTTAATGCAAGTTTATGTTTTTGAAAAATGATATGTGTCTAAGTAGTGTATCAATGCAACTGGTCGCTTTCCTTTTACCTTATGTTTGTATGTACAAGAACAACGGAATTTGAATAGCAAATAGTCTCTTTTTTTGCCACTTCATAACATTATAAGTTTACACAACTGATTATTGGAATGTATATATTATTATTATTTTCCTTTCTTTTTTAAAAGTAGTGCAAAATGTAACAACAATCTCCTTCTCCCAGATGCACATGAGGACACGTGAAATTGTTTGCATCATTCATTTGCTATATCTGAAGGTAGAGACTCCTTGCATTAGCTGCAAATTAATTGATCATGCAGTTATGACCTTAAACATTTGTATGTATATACCAGTGAAAGGATATTTAAAATACTTGCTGCATATTTTCATATTTTAGGTTTTTGCTTGTTCATATCATAATTTTTCTTCTTCTATGCAGAGATTGGTCAGTCCGTACCCAGGTGACAGTGTAGCAAGGGGCGTGTGAACTGTGTTTTTATCCTTCAATTGACATTGAAAAACAATTAAGCGCTTTCTACCAGAAAATTTATATTAGATTATGTTATTTTTTTTGCTAAATCATTGTTTAATTATTGATAATTCAATGCCTTATAGTTTGAGTTTCTTCTGCTACTGTTTCTAAAGTTCTAGCAGAAAATTATGATACAACAATTTTTATTCAACATTTAAAAGTTATAACCGACTTGTAAGTTGATAATATCATGATACAAATTTAATAAATGCGTTAATTATACTGGGATCAAGTACATAATTGAAAATTCTTTAGCAAAACATAGGTGGTGTTTGGTTTATGTTTTTTTGTTTTGAGTTTTCGTCTGTATAAAAATGCGCACGATGCATGTATATTGTGGAAAACAATCAATTTAAAAAACAAAGTTAACAAAGAAAGGGAAAAATAACTTCTATATTTTATTTATCATGTTTTGAGAAATACAAGAAGTACGAAAAAAAATCCTTCCATTCCTTCATCCCCTCCGTGGTTCCTTCATCATCTTTCCATCTTATCCGTCGTTCCTCCGCTCTTTTTATATTTTGTAATTATTGTTGAAAACTCAAAACATAAAATTCATTTCAAACCAAATGCTACCTTATTGTTTCGAAGAGGAAATAATGATCAGGTTCCTTCTTCAGTGTTCTGGTGTGTCAAAGGGAATTACAACCATTAACTTGGCACATCGTAATGGAATTCCAAAGAACAACACAAGGAGATTTTAGCTCCTTGTTGATTTTTCTTAAATTATTTGATACTTTAATCTGTTAATTTAAATCATATAATTCAATTATTGTTTGAAGATATATTCAAAATTTATTGACAGCTACTTTTCTGCTCCGATCTTCTGAAATCCATGTAATAATAGATTTCCTTTTTATGGTA
The DNA here is from genome assembly GCA_030737815.1 of Allium fistulosum. NCBI lineage: Eukaryota > Viridiplantae > Streptophyta > Magnoliopsida > Asparagales > Amaryllidaceae > Allium > Allium fistulosum. Next base: position 171,669,548 of record CM060908.1, read on the forward strand.
GTTTTGACATCAAATCGATTCCAATATGCTAGTTTTAGTTTAAACTGATATTGGTTTTAAACTGATGTTGACTAATATTGTTGGCGTGATTTTTCGTCACAAGCTAATACTTACAAAAGTTATTTCCAAAAGTAGTGATATAAAAGCAACGTTCAACCTTCGAAATGCCAGAGCTGAGTTGAAAGTAGCAAAAAACGAGGGGCCGAAAATAAAGACACTTAGAATTTATAGTGGTTCGAGAAGTGATTCCTATGTTCACTGTAGCTAAATCTTTGTTACTTTGTCAAATAAGCTGTAGGTAGTACAAGATCTAATTGGCTATGTCCGCCATTAATGACTTCTTAGAAAAGCTTAAGTATAGGAAAAACAATATGATTACAAATGAGCTGAATAGATGCGGTTGGACTTATAGAGTTCGAACCTTTTTATTGTAGGTATATGCCTTATATTTATAGACGATTTGTAGCTCTGTTATTGGTGTAGAACTCTTCTCTTGAATTGTTGATTTGGTCAGCTTGTATGATTAAGATTTAGACATGTGTCGTAATCTGGCTGCTTAAAGATTGACGCAGATTGCTGATGTGGCATTTCTGTATATAGCTATAGGTGTTGTAGCCTGTACGCTTTGTATAAGCTTTAGGGTATCTAAGTCGTTAATGTAGATTAATGTTATCTTAGCGGTTGACCTTGGTATCGTATTGAGGCGCTTTAAGCTTTGAATAAAGACAGCTTTGGTCTCATATGTTGAGTTAGGCGCTCTCGGCCTATATGCTTGATTACGGTTGATTGAGGCAGTTTCTAGAGGTAATGATCATAGAAAGGTCTTAGAAGATAAGCTAAAGACATTTCATAGTTTCAGAACAGTAGCATACTTGAATGTAGTCTTTCGATTGCAGACCCACTTTGAGGCACATGCTTTCGGTTCGAGGTCAATTGAGTAACCGGGACCTCCGGTACGAGGGACACAGGTAGTCAAGTAGTCCTAGGTTTGAATCTCATTACCAGGCTTTTGGATTGTAGGCTATTATCCTTTGGACATTAGCTTAGCATTTAATTCTTATGAGGAACTATATACATAATAGAGCTTTCGAGTTTAAACTGAGGGCTCCCTCTTTCGGTATTCATGAAGAGTAAAAATGATGGTATAATACATGCGCGTCAAAGTTTACTTTGTATGATGAATACAAAGTGAACTTTGGATCAATAAAAGTTAGATCATATTTTTTTACTTGGTTATTTTGCTCTTTCTCTATTATTTATTAGGTTCTCATAACTCTTAAACTAATCCATGTCTGTTAGCATCTTGAAATCGAATCCCATTGTCTCGTGAGGGTCCGTATAAGGATTTGAAAATTTAACCTCGTCATATAATAAGTGTCTGCAAATCTTACCTTGTTATGAAAATCTTGAAAATCTAACCACATCGTATAGCGAGGATTTGAAAATCATTCCTCATTATGACGGTTTTGAAAATCTAACCTCATGTCAGGGTTTGGAAATCTTTCCTTGTTATGAGGGTCTTGAAAATCTAACGTTATCGTATAGTGAGAATTTGAAAACCTTTCCTCATTATGAGAGTCTTGAAAATCTTACCTCATCATATAGTGAGGATTTGAAAACATTTCCCCGCTATGTAGGTCTTGAAAGTCTAACCTCATCGTATAGTGAGGATTTGGAACCTTGCCGATGGCTGTGTATTAATAAGTGTGCTGTAATGGTAAAATTAACTTATCCTCACTAAATAACAAGGATTTGAAAGTGGATTTGAAACTCTTACCTCGTAATGAGGGTTTGAAATATAGATTTTGAAAATCTAACCTCGTAGTGAGGGTTTTTGCCTTGCTATGAGGATTTGGAAGAAAACTTCTAAAATGTTTACCTCATTATGAGGGTTTGCAGAATATTAATTTTAAAAACAATTTTACCTTGTTATGAGGGTTTATACCTTGTTATGATGGTTTTTACTTTGTTCTTGAGGATTTGGAAGCATAGGGGCATATCAATTACAGCCATAAGAAGGATAGCTATGACATGTCGTAATACGATCCACACTAGCTAGACTAGATTTATGGGAACCGATCGAACCCATTCTGGGTATTACTCCTGGGATTACTTGTCGACATCCATGAGAATTTCACGTAGGTGACCCTTGCGTTTTACCGGATCTCTAGGCAAGTGCAAAATTTTGTGAGGAATATGCACTCCCAATCCTTTTGATCGGTTACTCATCCCGACTTTTATAAGTACTTATTTTGATTTTGAAATATTATACAAAACTTCTACTTGAATAGTAGAATTAACCATGAATATAAATTTTATTTATTATGTATAGACCCATCCTCTGGATTTACTAGATGGTCCATCTTAGTGGAACTTATCGACTTACTACATGAACTGTAGATTCGAAATGCCACCTTTCGTAAATTTTCTATTTGTGGCTGGAGCCAAAATGGTTTTATGATTAGAGTTTTCAAACAACTATTAGTGTTGAAAGGCTCAAAACCGTTGTTTAAAGAGGTCACAACTTCACTAAGATTGCAAATGACCAAAAACAACATCTTTTTGGGTTTCGGTTCTTAGTTCTAGAAAATAGTCGGTCTAGTGCCGAGAATTCGTTTCAGCAAATTTTGACATCATGCTTCGATCAACGAAATCGAGCCATACATGCGTGTCAATTGGAAAACTAGTAGTGGCGACTTTTGTGCCTATATTGCATGACACTTCTCGGTCATGGCTTCCACTTTGCATGACACTACTTGGTCATGGCTCACTCTTTGCATGACACTACTTGATCATGGCTCACTCTTTGAAATTTTTCATTGCATGTACTTGATGTATTTTAAAGTATTCGAGACTTGCATGATACTACTTGATTATGGCTATACTTGACATAACCTTGAAATTTACATGATACTACTTGATTATGGCTAAAATACTTGATGTAACCTTGAAATTTGTATGATATTACTTGATCACGGTTAAAATACTTGATATAACCTTGAAATTTGCATGATACTAATAAATCACGGTTAGAATATTTGATATAACCTTAAAATTTGCATGATACTACTTAATCATGGTTAAAATATTTGAAATTTGCATGATACTACTTGATCATGGCAAAAATACTTGATATATTCAAAAATACCCGAAATCTTGGATAGATTTGAAATTTTTTATTCCGACGGCAACCTTGTGTGGTGGTAATGTTTTAGATGCTTGGCATTCCATGTCCAAGGTATGATGTTGCCATCTGGCCTCTTTAGTCTATGAGCTCGTGGAGGAATTATTTCATGAACGATTATGGATCCTTCCCAATTTGGATCGAGGGAACCGCCAGCTGGATCCTTAGTGTTTGGCATTCGACAAATGTATTGGACTGAGTAGGTCTCATCTTTTTAATTTTCAGGTTCGAAACTGTTGATTATATTACTTGATCATTCAACAAATGCATTCTTCCATTCTTAATGTAGCTTGGTCGCGAAGTTCAAACAGAAAGTCTAGTGACTCATTTTGGAGTTTTGTATTCTGATGAGTATTGTAGTATAACCTTCGATGTGAGGCCATTTAGAGTCCTATCGGAAGCATGGCCTCATGGCCGTAAACTAAAAGAGAGAAGGGTATGCTTCGATAATGTCTTGTAACTCATTCTATATGCCCATAAATTAATGGTAGTTCATTTGCCCAATTGCCTTTAGCTCAGTTTAGGCGCTTCTTTGGCCAAGCTTTGATTGTTTCATTGGTTGCTTCTAAACTCCATTAATATGTGAATAAGCCACCGAGGAAAAGTTTTTGATAATGTCATGATCTCAGCAGTATTCGGTAAACTCCCATCTTTAGAATCATGTGTCGTTACTTTTTATGATCTTGTAAGAAAGGCTGTATATTGTCACAATATTTTTCATAACAAATTTATTGACTTGATGTGCCATTATGGTTGATAGGGGTCCGGCTTCAACCCACTTTGTGAAATAGTCAACATAAACTATTGCAAATCTTTACCCTCCTTTCGCAGTTGGAAGCAGGCCAATGAGATCAATTCCCTATATATCGAAGGGTCATGGACTCATCATGGGAGTAATTTCGCTGGGTGGAGCTCGTGGAATTTTTATATAACATTGGCATTTATCATATTGTTTAGCATAGTCCAATGCATCTTTGTTTAACGTTGGCTAATAGAAACCTTGCTTGAGTATATTCTTAGCCAACTTTTGGCCTCCAGAGTGATCCCCGCATATGTCATTATGAGCTTTTTCTAGTAAACTTTTTTCCTTTAATGGTGGTTACACATCGAGAATAGGGGGTTGCATAACCCCTTTGGTAAATTACTATACCGTTAATGGTAAAGTTAGGAGCATTATACTTGATTCGTTTTTCTTCAGTAATATTCGAATGTAAGATATTTTCAGATAGATATAAGATATATTGAGTCATCCAACTATATTTGGCAATAGTTGGCTATGCAGTTTTGTTTCGAGCTGCTTCAACTAGAGTTATGAATAGAACCCTTGCCGATGTCAGTATGTTTGGCTTTTCAAAGACTTCCACCGCAATGAATTTATATTCCTGAACATCTCATAAACTTTAATATTTAGCTAAAGCACCAATCTTGCATTTCAATCTCGGGGGACACTTTCAATGTAATAGCTTCTAAAGGCTTCGAGGTGTTGATTTACTTATGTTGCTCAAATTTTTTATAGGTAGTTGGTAGGCCAGCTAAGGGCAATCGGGCCCAATAAAAGCCAGCCTAATTAATCTGCCATCAGCCTGCCAAGGCTAGCCCAAGCTCATGTTAGTCTCAAACCAACATTTCTGCTCAGCAAGGTGCCAAGATGAGGCCCGATCATTTCATCTCGAAGCAATCTTCACACTTAGACAAGATCTAGACTAGGTCCAGCTCGATCCTGTCTGACTCTCCTATATTGAACTTCTTCCAGCAATAGCTTAAAACCAGCACAATTCGCCCAACATCACATTAGCTAACGACGGGCTCTTATCAAAACCTGCCCTAACAGGTGCCACATAAGGCAAGAATGGCCCTTGCATGGCACATCTTTAAGCATGGCTTCCATAAAACAACCTCGAAGCGGCATCGGCCACCCTCCGAATGCCTTACGCCCAGTTATTTACCTGTCTTCTCCACATGGTCCTCAACAAGATTCCAAGTCTCTTCCATGACGTTAATAGCCAGTCGGCAAGCTCAACCACATGAGCACTCAAGATAATGAAAAAGCTGTCCATCCATCCATTCATAGCACCACAGTTGGGCAGCTGAACTGATGTGGCTTACATCAGCATTAAATGCGTATTTAATGCAAGCCCACGCTTGGTATAGGGAGGCAATGCGTACTTTCTCAACCATCGCTAATCTTCTGGCTCATTTTATAGCTGTTGACCATCTACCTCTACAGTCGGATTAGCGGTCAAGCACTTTTCCTGCCAACTCTACAGTACGATCCTAATCGTCCACCCATCCACTTTAGTTGCTATAAATAACCTCTACTTTGCAAATTTAAAGGGGTTATGCTTGAAACACTCAAAAATCCTGAATACTACGCACAATCTATCGCTCTTATTACCATATAAGTCCTTAAGATTATATAGCTTTGTTAGTCTTAAGTTACCTTTTTTATTATTAATCTTTTGTAATTCCCTATTCTCTATAGTTGTAAGAGAAATATATAGTAAGAGAACTTCACAATGGACGTGGATAGCTTTGCTGAACCAATATATCTTGTGTTATTTACTTTTCAGCCATATAATTAACTCCTAATTTTCTCTATTTTTTTAAGTCTAGTGATTAGCAAATAATCGTTATTTTCAGAACATACTCATATCATTCCGAGGTTGGCTAAAAGACAAGTCAACATTTTGGAGTTAGAAGGAAGGCCTCCCCTAAAAAAGGCTCTCCCCTTTTCACAACTTTCAACTCCACAAGACCTGATTTTACTTATTGTCATGGACAATCCACCGTCGTTCGAAGGTAACAACTCCAATGAGCACCAAACCAATAACAACACTCTTGCTAGTGCTACCCAGCCCAATTTTGGCTCAACGAAGAAATATGGCATGCTGTACCGCTACCGCTATCAAACGTGGATCAACTGGCCCACGAAGTAAATGATTTGAGGACATAGATGGATGCTCAAGCCACTGTGAACTTTCTCCCACTAGCTCCACCAACAGTCAACTTGTTTGACCTGCCTACTCACAAGCCAATGTTTCCCGACAGTTACGATCTCCTGAACATTGTCGATGGCCTAAGAGAGGGTGGTGCCTGAAACTTTATTGATAGGCACCCCAGTCCATCCTAGCAGGTACATCGCGCGCATGCCTGACCGAATTGATCTCGCCCTGGACATGGCTTCGCCTATGAGGCCAACCAGTTATCATTTCCTTTAGTGGAATGACCATCATCTCCTAATCGTCCTCGAACTTCTGCATTCGACCGTCATAATGGAACCCATCAACAGGATGCACATGGCTCCATTAGCGCACTGCCGATCCCATAGGGAAGTGGTCGGAAGCTAGCAATGAGGAGAGCAAGCCATGCATCTTAGATCCCCCCGATGCATAAGGGGAGATCTCCAGCTCATCCTCGTCGTTCTCCATCTCGTCACCTTTCTTCTACTCTGCCTCGATGCAGGTTGAGTCCTTAGCCTATGGTCGGCCAAAACTTCTCGCAACAGGCTGATGCCGGCCTCAGGGAAGAAATGCACATCCTTTTCCAGTAGCTCAATAGAATGCAAGCCTGTAATGTTGGAGGCGAGACACTCTTAGATGACGAGAACGGTTCCAGTATACCATTCTCCAGTGAAATCTTGGACACTTACATTAATCGATGGTATGCTTTATCGCAAATTGACAAGTATAATGGAAGTGCAGACCCATCCAACCACATCACAACATTCAATTCCATCGCCCATGCCAAACAGCCCTCCGGCTCAGCAAAGTACTTGCTCTTCCCCTCCACCCTCATGGGACTAGCCTCCCGTTGGTTCTTACACCTACGATCGACCAGTATCAACTCCTAGGCTAAATTGTGCGCAAACTTCAAGACTTGTTTCTTCAAGTACTGTGCCATGTCATGTTGGCCAGCGAGCTATGCAATATCAAGCAGGGTCCTTCTAAAAGCTTGCGATCTTATGTTAGCCGCTATAACAGAGAGTCCATCCGAGCTAGGTGTGCAGATGTGAGTAGCTTGGTCGTAGCCCTGTGTTTTGGGGTCATGTACAAATCCAGGACGTGGAGAGAGCTCCAGAAGTAGCCGGACTTGTCCCTAAATGACTTCTATCAATGGGCGAACAACATGATAAGGATGGAAGATGTAGATCTTTCAAACTGCGATAGCGAGGCAAAGTGCCTCATCCAAACTGGCCCTTGCAACAACAAAGATCGCCACAACGGTTGTCGTCAAGCAGACGTTAAAAGGTGTCTAGAATCTAGTCCTTCCTACAAATCCAGGTATCATAATTACTCAAACTTGAATAGAAACATCGCAACTATCTACCTTGCCACTAGGAACCAAGTGCTATATCAAAGGCCAGGCCTCCATCAAAGATAGAAAATAGGAAGAACCTTGAGGTAACGCTAAGTCTGTGAGTTCGATCGAATAAACGACCATTCCATAATGGACTACCATGTGCTCAAGGACGAGATCAATATGCTCATCTAGGAAGAAGTACTCTTGGAATTTGTTCGACATCTGGTTGAGGAAAGTGCAAACCGTAAAGAATGGCGAAACCACCTACCTCAGTCCAACAACGCCAGGGTTCTAGCCATCATCGAGGTCCTGACCATATGCAGGGAATGCTAGTGGCTGACGACAGTTGGGAGGCTCAGTCCCGGTATCAAAGAGAAGTAGAAATTGCTAGGCAGGTTTACTCATTAGAGTCCTGGGTGTCCAAGATGCCCCGAGTAGAATAAGAGTGGTCGATTAACTTCATGGCCTAGGATAAGGAAGTAGTGTCCTACACCCATCACGATCTCATAGTCGTTACTCTTGCCTTGGCCAATTCTAATATGCATCGAGCCTTCATGGATGCGGTAGCTCAGCTAACATCATGTTCGGGAATGTCTTTGAAGCTCTCAAGCTTCCTACCTCCAGCCTCATCACATGCACCTTGCCTATTTATGGCTTTGGTGTATTGGCATTGTTCCTATAGGCACAACCTCGCTCGTAACAATATTTGACCAAGAGCCCCCTGCTGCAAAGATCTAGGTAAACTTTGTAGTAGTTGATTGTCCATCTGCTTATAACTTGTTAATAGAATGACCAACGCTTGCTAAGTTGGATGCCATTGTCTCCTACAACCGCCTCATCATGAAGTTCCCTGTCTAAGTCGGGAGTCGATGAAATTAGGGGCAACCAGCAAAAACTGAGGGAGCGTTACAGAACTTCCCTTAGGTAGGCAAAAAGGGCGTTCCCATGCTACAGAAAGAACATTCCACCATTAATGGTGGGATTCTTAATAGATCCAGCGGGCCGACAAATGCCATGTTTCTTTCCAAGTCCACCCCCAATCCCGTGACATTGGCAGCATCCCTACTCTCTCATAACTAGCTGCTTCATTTGGAAGCCAGGGGCATCACAACCTCAGTCTGGACTTCTCATTACAAGTAAGTTTTCCTTCAAAAAAAGAACATGAATATTATTTCATCTAGCTATTCCTTGTGAATGGACTGCGTATAGCCCATCTCACCATCAAGTCCTTGTGAGCGTATAGCCCGCCTCACCATCATGTGATTCACTTACACTAGTGTTTGGGCTATGAAAATGCGTTTCAGTTTCTTTTAGGATCAACGGTCGCCTCATGACAAACGACATGTCACCCAGCTTAACCTCACAGCCCCATGCGCTTGGGTCCTAAGCTCGTCCGCCACTCTATGGTCGACCGCTTACTGCCTAAGAGATCCCACGAGCAAATTTGAGTTTTAACTCATTGGACAAACTACAACTCTACATCCGGCCGTCGCTTGGCTGCATTAACAACTATATCCAGCCTGCCTTATTATCACATTGATAGTTAGCATAATCCTAAAAAAGAATGAAATTTCTCTAGAATAAATATAGGAACTATTGAATACTTAAAGTATTTTACCCAACAAGTCGCACAGATGATTAAGCAACACGACAAATTTCACAAATCATAGTTTTCAACAAAATATCTATTTCAGTTAATTAAATGAACATTTAGGCATAATGCCCGCCTTGCTAGGCATACAATGATATTCTCATCACTAATTAATTAAAAAGAAGAAAACGAGTAGAGAAGAAGAAGCACGTCAACAGCTCTTCCAAGGCAAGCCAACCTGCGCTCTTATCACCGCCTAGGAAGCCTCTGGCTTCTCCAAAGAAGCACTTCAAATGATCAAGAACTTGTTGAAGAAAACCGAGTAAGCTCCTATCTTCAAATCACTTCAGATGCTTTAACTAATCTAGAACCTGTAGAAGAAGGGGGTGTGCTACCAAATCCAATGCCCACACCATCTAGTCCCGTAAGAGGTCGCGAGAAGCTTCCAGATAACCCACCAAGGAGCAGACCAAGCTTTCGATCATGGCAGAAGAAGTAGAGGCTTCAACCCCTACTCCTTTAAAAGAGGCATAAAAGCATCCAAACTAACCTAAGGCTAAGAGTGTCTAAGCCTCAAAGCAAGGAAGCGCCTTAGCTTCGCCTAGAACTTAGTCTGAGAACAATATCCGACCACTACTAGGACCTTGGCCAGCAGGCAAGGGTCCAAGCCAAGCGGAAAGGCGTAGTCCACCACAAGAAGAAATTTCTAGACAATGGTTTGAAGTACAATCAACAAGCAGTGGTTCAAGCACCAAAGGGCTTTCTCCTTTCTCTTCATCCTGGCTAAATCTGATAAAGAGGATTGCATGAAAAAGAGTTTTGAAAGGAAATAGACGATGAAGCCATTTTCTTTCTATCTTTAAAGAATTGCAAATGATTCACAAGCTTTGAAAGCTTTCATTAAGAGCGATTTTGTGGGTTCAAGGAAGAAGAAGAATGGGTATTTATATATTCACGCCTTCGATCACATGCGTTAAATTCAAAAAGTAAAAAGAATCCCAACCGCTCAAGATAGATTAGTATTAAGTCAAGTCATGCACGTAGGGAGACGTGACACGTCTCTCCACATTTAAAAAATGAACCAGCGCAGCCCATTGTACAAAGGCATTTAGAAAGCACATTAAATGCATTGTAGAGCCATCAATTAGCAAGATTTGTATGATTTTTCCAAGCCCGCACCCGCAAGCGGATACAAACATGGAGAGAAAATGTTGCTTAAATTTTTTGCAAGTAGTTGGTTGGTCAATTATAGGAAATTTGGCACAATCAAAGCCAGCCTAATTGATCTGCCACTGGCCCACTAAGGTCGACCCAAGTTCATATTGGTCTCAAACTAGCTTTTCTACTTAGCAAGATGCCAAGATGAGGCCCCGTCATTTCATCTTCAAGAAATCTTCATATTTAGACAACGTCTGGACCAGTCTGGACCAACTCCCCGTATATCAAACTTCTTCCAACAGCAGCTAAAAACCAACACAGTTCACCCGACATCACATTAGCTGATGACCGTCTCTTATCCGCCTGCCTCAGCAAGTGGCACATCAGGAAAGAATGACACTAGCATAACCAGTTTTTAAGTATGACTTCAGTACAACCAACTCTAACTGCCATTAGGCCTCCCCCACGGATGCGTCACACCCGGTCATTACCTATCTTCCCCACATGGTTCTCAACAAGTTTCCAAGTCTCTTTCGTGTTGTCGACAGCCAGTCGGCTAGCTCAGCGATATGGGCACTCAAGTGAATGATAAAGTTTTTCATCCATCCATCGAAGCACCATAGTTGGTCGGTCGAACTGATGTGGCTTACCATCAGCATTAAATGTGCATTTAATGCAAGTCTATTCCTAGTACGGGGAGGCAATAAGAACTTTCTCATCCACCATCCATCTTCTGGCATACTTTACAACTGTCAATCATCCACCTCTACAGTCAAATCAATGGTTAAGCACTTTTTTTGCCAACTCTACAGTGCGGTATCAATCGTCCACCATCCACTTCAGTTTCTATAAATAACTCCTGCTTTGCAACTTTAGAAGGGATTGAATTCTGATTGAAACATTCAAGAATCCATAATATTACGCACAATCTAGTGCTCTTGCCATTTAAGTCTTTAAGATTACAAAGCTTTGTTAGTCTTAAGTCCTTTTTTTTCTTCTTATTATTCTCTTGTAATTTCCTATAGTTGTAAGAGAAATATATTGTAAGAGAATTTCATAGTGGACATATGCAGCTTTGCTGAAGCACTCTATATCTTGTATTACCTTTCAATTGTATATTTAACTCCTCATTTTCTCTATTTTTAAGCCTAACGATTATCAAGTAATCTTTGCTTTTCACAACGCACTCGTATTATGCTGAGGTTAGCCACAGAACTAGTCAACAACTTAATTTGCATAGAGAGAGTCTTGGATCTCGGGCTCGATATTGTGTACTTGATTGACAATTAGTTGAGAGTCACTGTACACTTTGATTTCTAGAAAATTAATGGATATTGCCATCTTTAGTTTGACTATTAAAGATTCATATTTGACCATGTTGTTTGTTTCTAGAAAAGCAAGCTTGATGGTGCAGTAAATTTCATGGTTGTCTGAGGTGGCTATAACTTGCCCCTGCCCCTTGCTCATTTGAGGCTCCATCGACAAAAAATTACCAAGAGAGTTGTTTGGCTTTGTCACCATTTATGGCTTCAGCGTCGAAACCTGTATATCAAAGATATAATCAGCTAGTATCTGTCCATTTGTAGTAGTTCGCGTATATATGAGATGTTATATTGGCTAAATTCTACAGCCTACTTGATTAGTCTCCCTAAAGTCTTGGTTTCACCAAAAACTAGCCATAAAAGCTAGTCCATTGGAACTTTGATAGGATATTCATGGAAGTAAGGCCAAAGATTACAAGCTATGAAGGTTAAAGAGTTTTCAAGATTTTCTATAGCTGGATAGTGTTTTACGGTCGGATTCAGTCTTTCGCAGACATAATAAACAACACGTTGAACCTCATTATAATCTCGGACTAATGCTAAACTTAAAGCTTGTTCCAAAGCGGCTAAGTAGAGAAAGAGATCTTCTCCATCGTCTGTTTTGATAATATTGGAGGAGTATTGAGATGCTTTTGTCAATCTTCGAAGGCTTTCTGACATTCAGCAGTCCATTTATAGGTTATACATGCTTCTTAAGTAAGTCAAAGAAGGGAATGCACGGCTTATGAACACATTTAGGGATGCGATCTTCCATTTAAGTTTATTACCTCTTTGTTGTTATTTGCCACCTTCATATTAATTAATTCTTTGATATAATCTGGATTAGTTTCAATTCTGTGGCACTTACCATGAAGCATATGAACTTTCTAGATTGGACTCCGAAAGAACACTTTTAAGGGTTTAACTTCGTATGATATTTCCAAAAGACTTCAAACATTTTAGCAAAGTATGAAACATGGCTTCTGGTTTGTTTGGACTTCACCCTCGTATCATCAACATAGATCTCCATATTTTGGCTGATATGCTTTGTAAATATTTGATTAACTAACCCTTAATAAGTTACCTAAGCATTTTTGAGACCGAAGGGCATCCCTTTGTAATAAAACGTCCCATATTAGTGATGAAGCTCGTATGTTCTTCATCTAGTTTGGACATGGGGATTTGATTGTAAGTGGAATAGGCATCCTTAAACGAGGTCAATTAGCGCCAACTGGTAGCATCTGCTAATTGATCAATTCTTGGTTAAGGAAAAAAATGTTGGAACCGGTCCAGTCGGAAGAGGTGAAAATAGGTAGATTTCAAAAAAATTCCTATTTTCGATCTATTTTCCTATGAAGTATAAAAGATTATTAGATCCAATCTAATGAAGTTTTAAGTAAAATCAGATTTCATTTATTGGTTAAAAGGAAGTTTAAATTTTAATTTTAATTCATATGTATTATAATGAATGTATCAAATACATTCATATGTGTAAAGTGTAAGTGCAATATATAAGTAGTGTATATTTGTGTAACTAAACATGTAAATTTTTTAGAGAAAGAAATCTTTTGTTTCTTATGCTTAAGATATATAATTAATAAAGGGAAGATGAGGCGATAAATATAGAGAGAGAAACCTTTCATTTCTCTCTCTTTAATTAGATTAAATGACATAGTAGATGACATCTATAACTGAATTTACACATGCCTTTGTTGTCCATGTTTTTGACTAATAAAATATACATGTATAATAATAGATAATTTTACATATATACATGTTAAACATAAGTTTCCCTATATTATAAGTGTTCAAATCAAGAATTTACAACTTTAACAATAGTTTCAATTAAGGAGGAGTTTGAAAATTAATTTTACAGTTTCACACAAAATTCCACTTTGATTTAAGTTAAAATAACATAAACATATGTATATCTATATGTATAAATAATTGCAAGTTATGTATTAAGTTTAAAATAAAATATATACATATAAAGATTGCAATTTGAGTAACGTATATGTTTATTTAATGCTAACAAATTTAATTCAATCTTTTAACTTAGGTAGAAAGTAAATTTCTATAACTTTACACAAAAAACCACTTATGAATTGTAGAACTAAAGGTAACTTTTATTTTTATGAATATAATAACTAAAATAAATCATTTTCTAGAAAGTAAATATGTAACATTAGAAATCAATTTTCAATGTAATTTTAAACAATCAACAAATGTAGTTTATTTATGTTTATGTATACAAATGCTTCAAAATTTTATATACAACATAATAAAATAGTTTTACATATTTTTTAATTAAAAATAATGACCAAAGTAGTCGGACAACTTAGGCAAGAATCCAAGCCATCCAAACATGATGAGTATACATTGAATAAAATTACAATCACCTAAAAATGGAGCCAATGATTTGCACCTTAAATGATGAATAAAACTCTGATCTACTTGAATCACCTTGGTTTTTTCAAGGATCTGGAGACAAGAACCACTTTGAATTTATTTGTTTTTGTTTGAATTTGTGTTTGAGAATTTTGTAGCTTGGAAGCTATGGAAATTTGACCAAGACGAAGAGAAAGTGGGCAAGAAGAAAATGAAATTTCAGAAAGTGTCTAATGAAATGAACAAGGAAGAATCTAATTTAAAGGAAACATTAAAACCTTTTAATTTCTTCCTTTAAAAATTTCTCTATTTAATTCTCATTAAATCCTCTCGCTCTACATGTATGGATCCCCATAGATGGTCCCCTAAAATTTTCAAAAATCTCATTAGCATTAATTCCTTTTAAATCCAATTAAAATATTTTGTCGATATCGTATATCGCTGCGTGCGTTTATAAATTTTATATACACATTTTATTTAATACCAATGGCATTCAAACATCAAACAAAATTTGATAATAATCAATATTTGACAAATATTAATTAATCTAATCATTTATAAAACACATTTAATGTTTATTTTATTTAAATCCAATTTACATGCTTTACAAACATCATATAACGAAACGTACATTTATAACTTTTATATATGCACAATATCAAACACTAATGGTATTTAAACAGATTAAATGAAATTTAATAATTAATATTTCATAAATATTAATTAACTTAATTAATTTACAATGATTATAAATTAATCAAAACATGGAGTTCATTCGTAGCATTCATTATTTTTGTTGTGCGACTCAAAGGTTCAAACTCAATCAACGATTCATATCGAATAATTTAAATATTAACATTTATAGGTCACCTTAGATAGTGATGTAATATTATGGCCGAGTTTACTGTTCGGACGGCTAAATGTCTATCGAGTTAGAAAATAGCCGAACGAATTTCGAAATAAAATAACCGCAAGCGCATGGCGTACACTTGTAGTACGTGGCGAATACAGGTCGATCCGCATGGAATTGTTGATTTTAAATTTCTATTCAATCAAATTAACCAAAGTTGAAAATGTGATTAGCTAAAAATGTAGAAAACTAACACAAGAAAATTGATAAAATATGAGAGTAGAAAAATAATTTAGAGATAAATTCACTCTCTAGATCACATAGTTCAACCAAAAATGAAATTATGATCTCTTTTTGGTCATTTGTGAGTTTAGTTGATGCATTTATCATAAGCATGGCCTAATTGTATTATTAATTAACACACTTAAGCCATCAAACTTTAATGCACCCTCCAACCCACTTACTAACTCTCATGAAAATGACAACAAGTTGAAAATGAAATCTATTTTAAGCATGGCCTATTAACTATTAATTAGAAATATAAGCCATCTAATTTTAATTTCAACATTCACTTCTTTTCCATAATCATATGTAGATGAAGAGGCAATTTGTGTTTTGTTTGTTCAAGCATAACCTATTTGTTATGAACAACATAGACTATCAAATTCAAAGCTAAACAACATCATTAAACCACTTCAATCATTCTCATTAAGCACAAAAAGAGAGCATAAACATCAAATTAAGTTGAAGCTACATGATTAGAGAGCTTCATTACCCCTAAATTGAAGGGGTTTAGCCTCTCATATTTGTTATCATATGAACAAGTGTAGCTTGCAACATGAATGAAAAAGAAAAGGAAAAAGAGAGCTAAATGAAAGAAGAGCTAATTAACAAGAAATAAAACTAAACTACCTGCATGAAAATAAATCTATACTAACATGAAAGGAAAACAAACAAGAGAAGAAAAGAGCAATGTATTAAAGTTGCATAAGAAAAAGAATTACATAAAAGAAATGGCTAAGTAGACATGAAAAGAAAAGAGAAGCTTTCTTTTTCTTTCTAAGCTAAAAACTAAACTAAGAGAGACTAAGAAGAGGAGGGTTACATGAAACATAAGGGTTACTTATACATGTGTTAAACCCTAATTCATATTTTTGGGGAATGCCCAAAATACCCTTGAGAAAGTGTGGAGGCCAAGTAATCATTAGCTTCTATTAATCATTATTTAAGTGTACATGAATCCATTAATTCCATAAGCATGTGCATTAGCCTCTAATTTGTACATTAAGGTAGGTGGGTAGGTGGGGTCCTCCATTATCTTCACTTTGAATTATTTCCGTCTTCATTTGTTCTCTTCACTCTTGTGCATGCATATATCATCATGTAACCACTTGTAAAATTCACCAAATTTCCTACAAAACAACATAGAAAATTCCAAGTAAATTTTCACAATTTAATAAATGCATAAAAATAACCATTTTGCCCCTATATGAAGATGAATATGTGATAATTTCAAATAATTTGAATTTTGGTTTAAACAAGTTAAAATACCCAGTATGATCATTTATTTAATTTAAATAGATTAAATATGGTGGTAAAAATATGCACATTTACGCGCACATCAAATTCCCCCACACTTATCTTTTTATTCGTCCTCGAATAAAGAAAAACTAAGATAAATCCGTTTTCGTAGAGAACACGATTACATTGAGTGTACGCAACAAGCCATTAAACCTCTAGGTGTCCCCAGTAGGACAAGTGTTGTCTCGTGAGGGTTTTTAGTGGATACTACCCACAAAATCCAAATGCAGGATGAAAATATTTACACAATGCAAGATTTATTTACAAGGAGATGAATGCAAGTTTTTGAAAATATTTACAATGAAGGATTTATTTTTAAATTGACACAAATAAGTTAAATATAGGTTTTGGTTATTATCTTGAAAATTTAAGTCATTTTAATTGTCAAAATTTCCAATAAAAATCAAGTTATCAAAGCAAATAGACTATAGTTTAACTCGTTGTTTCGGTTGATTACGTAGTTTAACTATGAAATGGATTCTTATCGATTATCAAAGTTCATCAAAGTTGTATTTTTCATTTCTTTTCTATAACAAGTCAAATCAACTAAGTAAAAATAGTGCTTGGATTTCATTTGCTTACTCTCTCCATTTTTTCTTTTGAAAATTATACTGATATTAACAATATTTACATATGCCTAACTCAGATAAACTGAGGCCATATATATTACCCATGCACTGCCTTGCGGACTGATGTGAGGGGAATACAGAGCGTGGCGAGTGAACACACAAGTGTGAACACTTATTGACTGTAGGCGTTATTAGTAAAATAATTTTTATATACACACCTAACTCAGAAAAACTAAGGCCAGATATACCGATCGTGCACTACCTTTCGGGCTTACGTGAGAAAGGTACAGAGCATGGCAAGTGAACACACAAGTGTGAACACATGACTCTAGGTGTTTATTAAAAATATATACATATATATAAGAAATATATATATATATATAGTTTTTTTGAAGAGAGAGTTTCGCAAAATCATCTTAGCACTATTTAACTTAGAAGACAAAAAAAATGTTATATCCTTTACTTTAAATTCACCACTTTTTAAAACAAAGATTTTCAATTAGGATTTACTTCATAATTATCACCATGAAATTTCCTATATACTAGTTAAACCATCATTATTTGTAATCAAACTTCATTATTATTTTTGTTAAGACAATAAATTTCAAACATTTCAATTTAACAAACCAAAACCATATATTTATCCTATAGTGTTTCTTTAAAAATAAATCAAAAAATGCTAATTTTTTTTGACTTTTTTTGAGATTTTTTTTAAATTTTGGAAAGAAAAAAAAAATGATGATGAGTCTCCCCCCCACACTTGATTTTGACTGTGTCCCCACAGTTAACCCAAGTGGAAGGAGAAAAATAAAAATAACAACATGACCTTTATTTAAATGAAAATTGACGGTATTTATACGAGATCATAAAGTATATCGTCAAAAAGTAAATGAAATGGTCTTCCAAAGACCGATTCATTTGTCTCGTCAAGTATGCGAGACACAACGTAAGCACGAAAAACCAAACCATAAAAGATTTCGAAGTTGAATGTTGATTTGGAAAAACGAATGTCGTTTTATTAAAAATCTTACGAGTTGTTTCTTTTTCGATGATTTTCAGGGTTTATAAAATGATTAATTGAAATTCAAGTTTATTTTCACCAAAGTGAAATTCAAATTTATCATTGAAAACTTCTTCAAAATTGTTGATTTCAAAATCAAAGTGGTGATTTAAGTCTTCCCCGTCGTAATTTAACAACTCGTCTGTGAAAAGTCCAAAGAAATCGTGTTCATTGAATTCGTCTTCCTTATTTGGATTATCAACAACTTCATCGTATATCTCAAGTTCAAAATCTAAAGTTGTTGTATTCAAATTTTCGAAATCGAGAAAAGGAAGATCGAATTTTAAATTTGTTTCCACACCCTCAAAAGAATTGAAATCCAACTCAATTACCGTATTTTCAACAACTTCATTAAGATTGTCGTTTTCAATTTCAAAAGTTGTTATTTGAAAATCATCAATTGTGGTAAAAGATGGACTATTATTTGACTCGTCACACGTTGGGATTTGAGTATGTTTATCACGTTGATTCAAATATGTTTCGATCACCAAATCCATGTGATCATTGTACATTTCATTCATTTGTTAAACAAAGTCAAATTTGTGATTATTAACTTGAAAATTTTCAATTTGGATTTGTTGAGAACAAAAGTTTTCAATTGTATCGTGGTCGAGATTATTCCCATTGCCAAAATTATTTAAAAATTGGTTCACATTTTGATTTTGAAATTCATTTTGAAGTTTGAAATTGAATTGGCATGGGCTATACTCGAAACCATTTGAATTTTGAATTGAATTAAAATTTTGAAATCCTTGACTCGAGTTATTACACAAATATGAATTACACAATTCATTTATATTTTGGTTTTGTTGTGTAGAGAGTTCAAGTAAAGACGAAATGCTATTTTCGAGATTCGAGGGTTGATCGTCGTTTTGAAAACTTTGTTGTCCAAAATTTGAATTATTTACAAAATTGTTGTCGTTAAAATATCCATAAGAATTTTGAGTGAAATTATATGGATTATATTGATTTTCACAACTATCGTAAAATTCATGTGAATATGAAAATCTAGACATTTCCAAGAATGTTTTTGGTTTCTTTTTTATAAAGAAAAAATATTTACAAAAGGAATTTATTTTTCAAAAGGAAAAATCATTTTTGTTTTGTTTTCCGATTTTCAATTTTTTTTTGAAAAGGTTTTATATTATTATTTTTTTTGTGTGTTTTTGATTTAAAACAATTCAAAAGGAAGGATTTAAAAACAAAATCAAGGAATATTTACAATTTCTGTTTTGGGTTTTGGATTTTGAAATTTTTTTTCGTTTTTTTAATATGCATGAACTAATGCAACTAAATGAATGCAAGGGCCTAATTACGAATTATTTATCCTAAATTAACACAAAATTGTATATTCACACGTTGTCTTAGATAAACAAGATAGTTCTCAGCCAGGTAACGGGCAGGGGTTATCGGTGCACCACGAATCACCGTAGCAATGCAGCCGAAGGTTTAAGTACCTTCAGAGAAACAATTCAGTATAATATTTACGAATCACCGTAATATTTATAACTGATTATTGTTCTGCCGTAGCCTAGACACCAAGAATTTAAATCATTCAAAGAAGACAACTTGTCAATATACAATTAAGCGTTATCGATGTCTAACCGTTTTTATTAATCAAAATTTTAGGATGAAATGCAAAGTAGAAATTAAACGTGTATTAACAATGCAACAACGAATGGATTTTGTTTTTGTTTTTGTTTTTTGAAATTTTTTTAAATGTAAGCAATCAATAATGCAAAGCGATAAAACAATAGATAAGGGTGCAAAATTTTTTTTATAAGCAAGCAAGTAGTTTTTTTTGGAAAGGAAACTTAAAAGTGAAGTTTTACTTAAATTTTTTTTAGACCAAGGGAGAAATGGCAAACAACTGAAATCAAATTCACTACCAAATCCAAATTTAATTGAAACCTAAAACAACTCGTTTCTTTTTTTATTTAAAACAAGAGTTTTTATTTCTCAAATGAATTTACTCCATAAAAATGTTCGACCGCAAATATCAAGCCCAACACCCAAACGACCCAATATAATTTCTATAATTCACAAAAATGAAAAGTTATGCTCAGTCCACAAAAGATATACCAGCAACATCGATTATCATCAAAATCTAAGCTTCCCTGTTTTCTGTAAAAAGAAAAATTCAATTTGATTCACGAATGAAATTGAATTCAAAGATGAAATTGAAGGAAACAACAGAGGATAATTTCAAAAAGAATTCGAATTTAGATTTGCAGTGGTTATCGATTTGGCAAGACGAGAATTCAAAGTCGCGAAGTGATTGGTCGATTTCAGGGTCGTTGCTATTTGCAATTGCAGGTGCGGACGCAGGTCGTAGGTCGAAGGTCAGATAAATTATTGAATGATGTGAATCGTTCAAAGCAAATGGTTGTGTTGGTAGGGTGGTTGTTCGGTGGTGAAATGAAGGTGGACAGTGATTGCAGAGAAGAGGGTGAATGAGTTCAGTTGAAGAAGAAGGTTTATATGTATGTGAAGAGGGGTTTGGTGAGTGGAACTGTTGTTTAGTGTTTTGGGTATGTGTCAGTGAGCAGAAGTGATGGAAGTGGAGTTTGTCGAGAATTGAAATTAGGGGTGGTATGAAGTTGCAGGCTGAGGAGTTTGAATGTAAGCTGTTGTTTGGTTGAATGTACGCACTACTGCTGTTGGATGTTGAGATGATAGGCAGTAGGAATAGTTTGATGGAACAATGATGATGTTGGATGTTGAGTTGTGATGAATGTTGGTTGTAGTTGTTATTGCCAAAGAAGATGAAGTTATGGCTATGTGGTTGAAGGATGGATGGTTGAAGAGGATGTTTGGTTTTGTATGATGAGTGTAGAGTCGCCAGGCAGTAGTGACAGTAGAGAGCATGTGACAGCAGTTTGGAATTGAGTAGTGGCGGTATTTTGGGATTGTGGGATGTTGCTGCAAATTGGCCGTGGTTTAGACAGAGATGATGCGAGGAAGTTTGCACAGGGATGTCTGAGTGATGAAGTATTTTTTTTGATGTCACTACAGTCAGTTGAAGGCAGTGGGATGTATGGTAGTTGTTCGGTGGTGAGGCTGCAACTACTGGAGTATGTTAGTGGGGTAGTTGTTGTAGTCAGGTAGCAGTTGCGGTGGTAGGGGGATGCTGTAGTTTGAAGATTGGGTGGTGGTTGTAAAGTCTATAGAGTGAATGAATGTAGAGGTTTTCAGGTGTGGGGAGAATAAAGTAGGTTAGTTTTGGTGAACTACTGAAGTTGTTCAGTGAATGTAATGATGAAGGAAGGGGTGATTATTGGTTGATGTTGTTGAAGTTGACGTTGTTTTGGAACAGAGAGTGGTCTGTTGGCAAGGATGTTGATGATTGTTTGAAGGAGAATTGTAGTGAAGTTGTGGATGTTATGCAATGTTAAATGCCGTGGTTTGAACTGTTGTTTGCAATGTTATAGGCAGTATTAACTCGAAGTGCACATTTTGCTGGAGGAGGTGGTTCTTGTAGCTGGAGGAATGTAGAATGGTGGAAGTATAGTGAAGTAGACAGTTTTGTCGAAGCAAGTAGACAATTTTGTGGGAATTGACAGTTTTGTAGAATGGTTGTAAGGGACAAAGTGGTAGATGGCAGTTTTGGTGATTTGCTTGTTGTATGCAGTGTGATGGTGTTCAGGCTGTTTCAGAAGGTTGAAATGATTGTTGCTCTGTTGTATAGGATGGTTACAGAGGGAAGGATGTGTGTTTATGGTGTTTGGGTGTATGGAGATGGTGGCAGAAATGTATGGTGTGAGTGCATAGGGAACAGTTGCACAGTGCAGTGTAATTTTTTTTCTTTTTTGTACAAAGGAAAAGCAATGTAAAAAAAAGTGAAATGTAAATAAAAATTGCAAATGAAATAGAATAGTTTTTTTAGATTGAGTATGATTTTTTTTTATGAAAATGCAAATGAAAAAGGAAAACTAGAAAACAACATACACAAAACCAAAATGCAATCAACAATCACACAAACACACAAACAAACACACAAAAATTAAACAACAAATAATTCAAAAAATAGAAAATTAAAATCAAAACAATTCCCCGGCAACGGCGCCAAAAACTTGTTCGGACGGCTAAATGTCTATCGAGTTAGAAAATAGTCAAACGAATTTCAAAATAAAATAACCGCAAGCGCACGGCGTACACTTGTAGTATGTAGTGAATACGGGTCGATCCGCAGGGAATTGTTGATTTTAAATTTCTATTCAATCAAATTAACCAAAGTTGAAAATGTGATTAGCTAAAAATGTAGAAAAATAACACAAGAAAATTGATAAAATATGAGATTAGAAAAACAATTTAGAGATAAATTCACTCTCTAGATCACATAGTTCAACCAAAAATGAAATTATGATCTCTTTTTGGTCATTTATGAGTTTAGTTGATGCATTTATCATAAGCATGGCCTAATTGTATTATTAATTAACACACTTAAGCCATCAAACTTTAATGCACCCTCCAACCCACTTACTAACTCTCATGAAAATGACAACAAGTTGAAAATGAAATCTATTTTAAGCATGGCCTATTAACTATTAATTAGAAATATAAGCCATCAAAATTTAATTTCAACATTCACTTCTTTGCCATAATCATATGAAGATGAAGAGGCAATTTGTGTTTTGTTTGTTCAAGCATAGCCTATTTATTATGAACAACATAGACTATCAAATTCAAAGCTAAACAACATCATTAAACCACTTCAATCATTCTCATTAAGCACAAAAAGAGAGCATAAACATCAAATTAAGTTGAAGCTACATGATTAGAGAGCTTCACTACCCCTAAATTGAAGGGGTTTAGCCCCTCATATTTGTTATCATATGAACAAGTGTAGCTTGCAACATGAATGAAAAATAAAAGGAAAAAGAGAGCTAAATGAAAGAAGAGCTAATTAACAAGAAATAAAACTAAACTACTTGCATGGAAATAAATCTATACTAACATGAAAGAAAAAAAACAAGAGAAGAAAAGAGCAATGCATTAAAGTTGCATAAGAAAAAGAATTACATAAAAGAAATGGCTAAGTAGCCATGAAAAGAAAAGAGAAGCTTTCTTTTTATTTCTAAGTTAAAAACTAAACTAAGAGAGACTAAGAAGAGGAGGGTTACATGAAACATAAGGGGTACTTATACATGTGTTAAACCCTAATTAATATTTTTGGGGAATGCCCAAAATACCCATGAGAAAGTGTGGATGCCAAGTAATCATTAGCTTCTACTAATCATCATTTAAGTGTACATGAAGCCATTAATTCCATAAGCATGTGCATTAGCCTCTAATTTGTACATTAAGGTAGGTGGGTAGGTGGGGTCCTCCATTATCTTCGCTTTGAATTATTTCCATCTTCATTTGTTCTCTTCACTCTTGTGCATGCATATATCATCATGTAACCACTTGTAAAATTCACCAAATTTCCTACAAAACAACATAGAAAATTCCAAGTAAATTTTCACAATTTAATAAATGCATAAAAATGACCTTTTTGCCCCTATATGAAGATGAATATGTGATAATTTCAAATAATTTGAATTTTGGTTTAAACAAGTTAAAATACCCAGTATGATCATTTATTTAATTTAAATAGATTAAATATGGTGGTAAAAATATGCACATTTACGTGCACATCATTACCGCTTACATATCTTTTGTAAAATCCAATTTTACTATTATAGGCAGTACCTAGTAGTGATGATTGTTTACACTAATTCTCTCCCCCGAAACTATATCACACTAGGACTTACATAATTTATTTTGGTCAAAATTCCAACATTGTCCACATTCAACTTGTAAGTGCAAACACAAAATCCTTGATTCAATTAATAACTATTATTACTAATCATACTGCTCTAGACAGAGTCTTTGACTTCGAGTTAACTTAAGTTGACTTTGTGATATTAACCTCATATAACCGAGGAGGTGAATTCTCTCTGTTTCAATTCTAATGCTTCCACTTGACCCAACTTTAGTTTTAATCACAAAGCATACCATTTATAGATTTTTTGTATTAAATATACTACTAATTAAATAAATAATTAATATAACACATTATATTAAGTATATAATAGAAAGAAAATACCTTTTATTTTGAAAAAGATTGATTATCGAGTTAGATATATGTAATAAATTACATAATTGCCCTAAGGAAATACCCCTAACTTTATCAATCTCTCACTTGCACTCAAGGTCAATTATGGAATCTTATTCCAACTTCATCGATAAGTTTTCTAAAAAACAATCGGGTAAGTCCTCAGCGAATGGGTATGCTATGTTGTTTTAATTTGTCAATCAATTCTCTCTCATTTGATAAACTGCCTTTATCATATGGAACTATTCGGAGTATGTGGCTTGACTTCTAATGAGCTCGGTTCTTTTTACAAACTGTGTTTAGACATAGTTATCATATAACAATGTCATGAGGTTCTCAATATTTAGAATCGCCCTTAGCTCGGTTATACATTTATACATGTATTTATACTTTATATATTGTAGTAGCTTTGGTTGAATCAACTACTACTTATTGTTTGAAACAATTCCAACTTAAAGTTCTCAACTTTAAATGAACATGAATTTAGGATTGATATACTATACTCGATATCACTAATGAAGTTAGAGTCTGAACACTCCTTCATGAGGATTTCATTGTTTCCACAAACAATTCTCTAGTATTTCATAAATACTTGAGAACACCCAAAATATATAGTAATCGTAATTTGGATTTGATGCTTGTTCTATGTATAAAATACATAAGCAAATTTTAATATTGTAGATAATATGACATGTATTATAATTCCCACTGCCAATTGTAACACCCCGTAAAATTTATAGAAATTAATAAATAATTATTAAGCCTCAAAAATGGAATTTGAGAAAACATTAGAATTTTTCCCCAAAACTTGCACCATTGAGTTCATGGTGATTTTTTGAGCAACTTTAATATTTGGAGTTTTACGATCAGAGTTCAAACGAAGAAGTTATCAACGTTTGAAGTTTTCAGAATGAAAATAATTTAAAATCGAAAATATAAAGCAAATATTATTAAATTTGCAGACTCTACCGGTCGACCCCCTTGTTGGGCCGGTCGACCAATAGCGGTCGACTGCCTATAAGGGAGTGGTCGATTAGTCATACAGTGGCAGTTAGGGTTTGAACCTTGGTCGAACGACCTAGATTTAACGATTTTGATCTAACAGACACGGTTGATTCAAATGCCTATAAATACAGGACTAATCCCTCACTTCTCTTCTCATATTTTCTGATCAAAGAGTGAAGCTCTGCCATTTTCCTTTCTTCACTATTTCTAGAAACTTTAAGCTATTTTATATTTATACAAATTGGAGAAGGGCGGAAAAATAAAAGAGAAGAAGAGAAGAAGCAAATCAATGTTGCAGAAGAATAAGGTAAATTTTCATTATTATATATATATACAAATTGGAGAAGGGCGGAAAAAAAGAGAAGAAGAGAAGAAGAAAATCAATGTTGCGAAAGAATAAGGTAAATTTTCATTATTATATATATATATTCTCCTTTACTCCCAATCTCCTAATAGATCTATAATTCTAATAGTATGTACACACCTAGTTATATATATTCTTTTGGATTGAAAAGAGAAAGGGGTCAAATCGAAGGAATAGATTCAGATTTGGGAGATTTGAAAAGTTTGAAATATGAGTTGGAATGTAACGACCCGGAAATTTTAACGAATTTTAATAACGTAATTAACTAAATTTTTCATAAAAATGAACAATAAAATTTTGTAATGAAAATTTGTAATAGTCTATTTAAACATAGCAAATGGTGAATTTTTATATGAAAATTTGAAAGTTTGTTTGTTCGTGAAATTTCAATTTAAATTTAAAATCAGTTGAAATTGATGGAAATTAAATATTTTTGAAACCTGAATATTTTTATATAATAAAAATGTAAATCTTTTTCTGAGTGAGATGTCGTATTTCATTTCGCCAAATTTGGACCGGTATAACCCCGTTTATCTTATTTTCGGCGTTTTAGCGGCATTTTTGGCAGCGAAAAATCCAATTTTGATACCTTGGTCGTATCCCTGATATCTGTGTACCGTTCTGTTTGTCTCTTCGTGATGATCTCCTAGTATATTCATTCATGTATTTCGACGTCTGGTACGCGACGAAATCGGCGAAACGAATAGCTGTATCGGTTTCGTATTTGGGCCTTTTGGGTTTCTATGACCTTTCATTTATCTACTTTGAAACCAATAGGCATTTGCTTTTATTATTCACTGAATTCAGCTTTTGACTTTTGTCATTCCCAATGGTTCCAATATTTATTTGCTGGTTCATCTTTATATTTCTAGTTCGTCTATTTTATTTTCTCTTCCCTTTTCCCTTTTCGTGCTATGCCTGCCAAAAAAATAATATAATAATAATACAAAGCATATATATTTGTTGCATGTAGCTTGTTTGTCTTCTCTTTTTTTGCAACAACCTGCTCGATTCTTCTCTCGGCCATTGCTTTCAAGCACACACAACTCATCGCCGTACCCAACTTCTGTTACCCTCCCCTAGTCGACATTCCATGGTCCTCTAATCCTCTTTTGCTCGCCGACCCTCTCCACTTCACAACCAGATCCGCCTAACCTCGGCAGCAACCCCTCTCCAAGCAGCCAAATCCAAACTGAACCACCACCTTCCCTTATGTAACATTCCCCCTTTTGACCGCCTCCAATCGGTAATTAAACCAACTTGAAACTTTCAAAAAGACGAATTGTTATTTAGTTTATAAGGTTTAAACAGAATCAGCCACAGAAACACAGATAATAACAATCAATTAAAACAAATGAATCTTTATTACATTACTATAAATCTTTTTTATATACATCAGAGTTAATACAATTTTATACTGATACAGCGGAATTTCTAAAAATACAATTTTCTCGAAATAAATGATTCTTTACTCTCTCTCTCTAACTTCGCTGCTCGAAAATCTTCAAGCTGTAAAAATACTCGGTCTGACCCGAGTATTATATTCAAAAGAAAATAATACACAGGTCAGTCTAATTCAAATCAGTTTATTAGTGCATAGAGGCAGTAATAATTTAAATAGACGACAGTCAAAATAATTCTCGTCTATCCAATCCTTTTAACAAAGAAATCGGATAACGAAAATATAACACTTAACAGTGTTAAACAATAAATCAGCAGATTTAAATCATCAACAGAGATAAATAAACAATTTATCAAATCGACTAAATCAATTTAAGACAATTGAGATTGTCACTTTAAAAACCATCAAGACTCGATTGGCTGCCGTACACGCACGTGTGTACGGCCTCGCCAATATGGCATAAAAATCAATGCATCAAAAGCAAAAGAAAAATCGATTCAAATCTGTCGAGTTTGGGTGGCTGCAGTGCACGCACGCGTGCACTACCTCGCCACCACCGAACATAAAGTCATCACATAGAAACAAGGGTAAAACTGCAACGAAAATGCAGCCACCACTTGAAGTGTCAAGTGCCATCATATAAGACAGCAACTAAAAGTGATATAGGCATATGTACCCAAACCAAGAAAAATCATTTCCAGAGAAAAAAATGCAATTCGAACATGCATATATACATATCAAATGATGTATATACATACGTGACTGCATATATATATGAAGACTAAAATGCAACTGGATGCAAACAGTTTCAAAAACATGAATGTACGAATTGTACATTTATATTTAATACTGTAACTATACAGTATAAATTTCATAGTCTAGAACAAAGCAAATGCCAAAGTCGAAGCACATAGGCGAAAACAACAAACCAGATAAAAGAATGCCAACAGGATGAAGTCAGTGCCAATACTAATGACAGCAACTCGATCATCTCACGAATTATTAAATGCAGACAGCAGTGAAGTGCCATATACTAACCAACCCAAAAATCATCATATAAACTCGTCCCAAATTTTACTTAAGGTAAGTTCAAAATCATGGTACAACAGTCTTACAAAACTGGACTTCAGCAAGACCACTGACCCAAGTTCAAGTGGATCAAGTAACAACTTAAATGCAGCTATAGTGAACATTTACAAGAATAAAATGGTTGGACCAAATGCGTATGGATACTATGCAAGACTGTAAACAAGATCAAAGGCAGACCAAAAATAAGTTCAGTACAAATCTGAACCAATATACATGAATGCCCCAAGCATCTACAGACAACCTGCTCAAAGTAAAAGAATGCATAAATGAAGACTACTTCAAGATTCTAACAAAGACAAATGCAAACCAGATGATAGTGTAACAGTGCACCGACAAATGCAAACCAGATGATAGTGTAACAGTGCACCGACAAATGCAAACCAGATGATAGTGTAACAGTGCACCGACAAATGCAAACCAAGCTTCGAACATATACATTGAATGCAGACCAACCGGGGCAATGCATCAGAGACAAGATTATCATACAACTACAAGTAACATATGCACACACAAAAATATGTGTGGGTACACACATATATGGTAAGACGCAAGGATCAGTAATGATACTGGAAAAATGAAGAGACCAGAGAAATGCAAATGAAGATCAGTAGTGTACCACAAAATGAAACAGTGATGAAAGTGGAACATGACAAAGCCTCAGTAAATAAACCAGAAATGACAAACTGACATGTATCAGACTATCCACCGAGGAACAAAGATGAATCAACTACAAGCCCAAGTTCATATAACCAAGTCTAACCAACCGGTGAATTACAATATCGAAACGAGACAGTAGTCAAGGCCAAATTTTGACAGAGGTAAATCACAGCAGTGAAACCAGAGGTGATCGATCAAGCAGGTATTTTCAAAAATGTAATAGCAGCTTTGAACAAAGACAGAGGAGATTTCAAAGCATTTTCTAGTTGAACAAAGTCAAGTCAACAGAAAATCTATCAGAGATGAAGCCGTGGAAATCAAGTTAATTGAACAAACTTTTGAGATAGTCAAAAATCAAAATCAGGAAAGTCTATGCCGTAACCATCAACAAAATCAAACGGTATCAAATCAAAACCATGGAGGTCAAGCCATCGAAATTTATAAAGTCAGAGAAAACATCAATATTGAACAAAATCGAAAGCCGAAACATAAGTATGTAATTCGAAAACAAACGAACCCAAAAATCATCATCATAGCCAAACCGATTTAACAAATCAAAGTGGAGCGGGGCCAACCAGTACATCACAAGTTCGAAACCATTTTACGAAGTAAATTAGAATGAAAACAAACTTTCCAGAGGCAGTTAGATAGATTTTAACATAATTCGAAGAAGATGTGAGTAATAGAAATTACTCACCATTTTTTCACGCGATCCTTTCCTCGATCGAGCAAAACAACTTCACGCCATCACGAAGTCGAACAATCGAAGCCGGTGCTCAAATTCGCCATAGAATCGAGACGACGCCTAGGCTAATTCTTTTGGGGACGAAGAAGAACCTCGTGGCCGCCATTTTTTATCTTCGTTCGATTGATTTAGGGTTTTGAATGAATGGGAAAAATGAGAGGCGGGTACGTGTTTTATCAGAGAAAAAGGAAAGAAAAACGTAGGAGGTATGGGCTGAACGATATAGGGTATGGGCTGGTATTATATTTTTTTTCTTTTATTTTATTTTCATTTTTCTTTTAAAACTGATTTGTTTTATATTTAATTTGTTTTGTTTAATTTAGTTGTTAAATTTTTAAATTATGTGTATAATATTTATTTATTTCGTATCAATAAAAATTTAAATAAAAGAATTCCAATCCCTTTACCAATTTCAATAAAATTAACAGAAATTAATATTGCCAATTTAACGAAGATTTTATCGTTATAAAAATTCCAACAACAATAGAAATTTAACTGTCCACTTAAATCATTTACTGATGATTATAATTTTGGGCAAAACCCCGGTTGTTACAGAAATTCAATTTGAATTCGATTTAATTTTATACGCGTTTATACGCCGTGTATTTACAAAACAATTCCAATAAATACGAAATTTGAAATCCAGTAATAATTCAATATTACGGACCCAATAAAACTGATTTCGTCAAATTCCGAGACTGTGTCTCGAAAGATTATTTTTAATTTCAATTTAAATGATAATATTTCAAAATTGAACAAATCGCTTTTAAAATCAATTCTGAAGCTTCTATTATCTTCAGTATTATCTATATGAATTTTCTAAGCCTTCAAATAATTTTTAACCGGCTTAAAATTGAAGATTCAAATTTTATTCAACTTTCAATAGATTAAATTCAAAAATTTAATCGCCAATTCCTTCTGATAATTTGAAATTCAAGTTTAAATCATCATTCAAATATTTAAAATTAATTAAATATTCTCAAATTAAATTGTTCAAAATTCAGGGTCGTTACAAACTCCCCTCCTTAAAAACTTTTCGTCCACGAAAAGGAAAAGTCGTTAAAATTTCATCGATATTTATACTCTAGTAAAAAATTTCTAAGCTTAAAACTTATTACAAATAAATGAATATAGGATTCATTCCATTTGTTTAATCTCACTAGTTCTGTTTATCTTCTCTTTTATTCAATGATTTCTACAATCATTGATTTCTAAAATCAAAACGCAAAAGTCTTTTGCTATATTTTTCGATTTATAAACTCAGATTCAAACTTAAAATTCGTCACATTAGAGATTTATATAATATATATCTTCCAAAGCTGTGAACTTTCAAAACATTACAAAGATCCTCTTCCTTAGTTCATTAGGTAGGAATTTTGAAATTTTAATTTAAAATCATTGATTTGCTATTTACAGTTTGAAAATACTTGCTAACTCGAAATTTAACAAGTCCATCTTCGTTCTCACAGACATTTGACATACGCTGGCCAGGCGCAGGTCTAACAATCTCCAAGTACTAAATATACTTGTTTCAATTCCCAGTGAAAATACTTTTAAAAATTCTTTTAAAAAATGGATATGGAAAGCACGTTCCCCCATGGATTACAGTTCCACCCGGCGGTTACGCTACTATCCCAGTAGAGTCGCTTGTGGCTGTAGATTTCTCATCTCTTAAATTTCGCCATGGTTGTCGCCATAGATTGCAGTACACACGGCGGTTACGCTACTATCCCAGTAGAATCGCTCGTGTCTGTAGGCATCACGCCCCTCAAATTTCGCCTGGCATTAGATTGCAGTTTACTCGGCGGTTACGCCACTATCCCAGTGGAATCGCTCGTAACTGTGGGCATCTCGCCCCTCAAATTACGCTAATCATCAATCAAATCTAATCTCATCGCGATGATCTATCGCGAAGGATTTCCGATTCAAATAGTCACTCTGACTAAAATTCTACGTAGCTACGAATTTCAAATGGACACTCATCGAGAGTTCCAAAACCTTCTCAAATAATAAATGGAAGGTACTTTTCCACATCCTCAGTTTAGAAAACATAATATCATATATGTAGTACTTTCATTTCACATTTCGTACATATCATATCCATGTAAACATACATAAGATTTCCATAACAATGTCTTTCTAAACTAACGGTTTCAAATTCACCGCATTCATATATATAAGTTCTAAAAACTTACATATCCATATTCATAACAAAATAGAGGATTTCAAAATTTTCCTCTAAGTCGATTTGGAAATTTAAGGTTATCTCAAACCTAATTCATATTCAAAATTCCATTTATTATCGACTTTCACATTCAATTTGGATTTCACGCTTACATCGTCAATTCTCAACACAGAATTGATGTCTATCGATATATAACCTCTGAGCTCGTACGTCTCAGAGAAGGGTGTTAAGCTAAGAGAATAAATTCTCCGCCACCAACAGATATATATTTAATAGAAATCAATTGCTATGTCATCAATTCACAATGTTAGACATGCAATCCAAATCATCATCTGAAATTCAAAGCTCAACTTATATTGTCTTTGATGTCGAAGTTAAACTAAATTTTAACTTAACGATTCAATCTTTTGAAAAATTTCAAATTGAACAAATTGTTCAAATTCCTCATTTAACTTTTCAACTTCGACTTCAAAAATGAATTTCAAATCATTTATTCCTTACGGAATATATTCACAACATTTCATATTTGGAAAAAAACATTTCCATACTTATTTAAAAATAAGTAATTCACAAATCCATTTATTTTCAACATTTGAAAATATTCGATATACTTTAATCAAAATTAAGTATATATTTCATCTTTAAGGAAATCATTCTCTTTCACATATTCATTTGAGTCAAAATGAATGTTACGTAAAACATCGTTACGACAACTCAAAATCACTAGTATAGGAATTCGAAATTTAGATAGATGTATAAATCCCAATACTATACAAAACATTTCCTTTCGGAAATCATTTACTATAACAACAGTGTTATAGTCCACCATTTCCTTTTATTCGAAAACGTCTATTTCAACAATGAATGTTGAAATCTATGGTTTCGATATTCAATGCCTTTGAAAACATCTTTTTTAAAACAATTACTTCGTTTTAAAATATCACCTCCCAAAACATGTCCATTTTATTCAATAATATATTCACTGTCCAAAATTGTGAATATACATCTTTTAACAAACTATACAGAATTTACTTATCAAAATAAGTCAGTTTCGAATTTATAAACAACGTTTATAAATTCTATTCCTATTCATAAAGACTTCAATTCATAAAATTTGCTTTATTAACCAATTCCTTTATAACTCAATTTTATATCAGAATTTTAATTTATAAGTGAATTACTTATAAATTCTTTTATTTCGCAACTTTGATTCATTTTATAACTTCACATTATAAAACTTTTAATTCTGAAACTTTTCATCCACTTATGAAATCCATTAAATATTTCACTTTTAACACTTATACAATTCCAATATTTTATCAACACTTTTCAAATCTTCAATATAAGCCGTTTATAATAATTCAAAATTTTCAATTTATACTATTATATAAATTTATCAGTTTTCCATTTCCAAGACAATCTACTAGTTCTTTAATAAATCATTCATCGACTTGGTTTTCAATCTAACCGCATTTGATTCATTCACATTGGATTTTACTAACATTCATTCATATCCAATTAGTTCACATTCACTAATTTATATTCAAGTTAGTTTGCTTCAATTCAAATCAAATTTGATTCTCTTTAAATTTACTTACCTTTAAATTTGAATTCAATTACATAGCTTCCAATTTCCATCAATTCAATTTCATTAATACAATTTCATTAACACTTAATGAATTTCCATACGATCAACTGGCAACCAATGCACATTTAACCAAATTTATTTACTTTGCTTATATTCAATTTGGTTCAACACACTTAATTTCAATTGGTTTATATTCTAATTCACATTGAATTCTTATACTCACCATATTCACTAATTCACTTTTACAATTAAAGTTGAATTCCCTTATATAACTCAAATTCATATTCATTACTTCACTTTATCAATTCATTTTGATATCAAATTCAATTTGATTCACTATTACTTAAGCTATGTTTCATTTTATCTTTACTTGTATTTATTTTCACCATAAAACTTAAGTTCGGCTCAAATTTATTTGAAATTCTATTTTATTTAACTTTACTAAAGTCAAATTCATATCACATCAGAATCCAAATTTTGTTTTACTTAACAAAACTGTTTAACCATTTTAACAATTGGTTGTACTTAAACTTCTCATTTTATAAGTTATACAACTTATTAATTTAAACTTCCCAATTCATATCATATAATCACTTATCTTTTAAGTTTAACTTTCCATCTCAACAATTTATCAAATCAAGTTCAATTTATTTAACTTCCTTTATTAAACTTCAAATCATATATTTATTAATACTAATTCAATTCAATTTAACTTTTCTTAAGTTAAAAATCTTTTATTTTCAAAAACAATTTTATACTTCTTTGGATTTGAAAACATTCTTCTTTAAAGTGTTTCTAGTAACTATTCATATTAAACATCATAAACTAAGCTTTGTGTAAACCAAAGCTCTGATACCACTCTGTAACATTCCCCCTTTTGACCGCCTCCAGTCGGTAATTAAACCAACTTGAAACTTTCAAAAAGACGAATTGTTATTTAGTTTATAAGGTTTAAACAGAATCAGCCACAGAAACACAGATAATAACAATCAATTAAAACAAATGAATCTTTATTACATTACTATAAATCTTTTTTATATACATCAGAGTTAATACAATTTTATACTGATACAGCGGAATTTCTAAAAATACAATTTTCTCGAAATAAATGATTCTTTACTCTCTCTCTCTAACTTCGCTGCTCGAAAATCTTCAAGCTGTAAAAATACTCGGTCTGACCCGAGTATTATATTCAAAAGAAAATAATACACAGGTCAGTCTAATTCAAACCAGTTTATTAGTGCATAGAGGCAGTAATAATTTAAATAGACGACAGTCAAAATAATTCTCGTCTATCCAATCCTTTTAACAAAGAAATCGGATAACGAAAATATAACACTTAACAGTGTTAAACAATAAATCAGCAGATTTAAATCATCAACAGAGATAAATAAACAATTTATCAAATCGACTAAATCAATTTAAGACAATTGAGATTGTCACTTTAAAAACCATCAAGACTCGATTGGCTGCCGTACACGCACGTGTGTACGGTCTCGCCAATATGGCATAAAAATCAATGCATCAAAAGCAAAAGAAAAATCGATTCAAATCTATCGAGTTTGGGTGGCTGCAGTGCACGCACGCGTGCACTACCTCGCCACCACCGAACATAAAGTCATCACATAGAAACAAGGGTAAAACTGCAACGAAAATGCAGCCACCACTTGAAGTGTCAAGTGCCATCATATAAGACAGCAACTAAAAGTGATATAGGCATATGTACCCAAACCAAGAAAAATCATTTCCAGAGAAAAAAATGCAATTCGAACATGCATATATACATATCAAATGATGTATATACATACGTGACTGCATATATATATGAAGACTAAAATGCAACTGGATGCAAACAGTTTCAAAAACATGAATGTACGAATTGTACATTTATATTTAATACTGTAACTATACAGTATAAATTTCATAGTCTAGAACAAAGCAAATGCCAAAGTCGAAGCACATAGGCGAAAACAACAAACCAGATAAAAGAATGCCAACAGGATGAAGTCAGTGCCAATACTAATGACAGCAACTCGATCATCTCACGAATTATTAAATGCAGACAGCAGTGAAGTGCCATATACTAACCAACCCAAAAATCATCATATAAACTCGTCCCAAATTTTACTTAAGGTAAGTTCAAAATCATGGTACAACAGTCTTACAAAACTGGACTTCAGCAAGACCACTGACCTAAGTTCAAGTGGATCAAGTAACAACTTAAATGCAGCTATAGTGAACATTTACAAGAATAAAATGGTTGGACCAAATGCGTATGGATACTATGCAAGACTGTAAACAAGATCAAAGGCAGACCAAAAATAAGTTCAGTACAAATCTGAACCAATATACATGAATGCCCCAAGCATCTACAGACAACCTGCTCAAAGTAAAAGAATGCATAAATGAAGACTACTTCAAGATTCTAACAAAGACAAATGCAAACCAGATGATAGTGTAACAGTGCACCGACAAATGCAAACCAGATGATAGTGTAACAGTGCACCGACAAATGCAAACCAGATGATAGTGTAACAGTGCACCGACAAATGCAAACCAAGCTTCGAACATATACATTGAATGCAGACCAACCGGGGCAATGCATCAGAGACAAGATTATCATACAACTACAAGTAACATATGCACACACAAAAATATGTGTGGGTACACACATATATGGTAAGACGCAAGGATCAGTAATGATACTGGAAAAATGAAGAGACCAGAGAAATGCAAATGAAGATCAGTAGTGTACCACAAAATGAAACAGTGATGAAAGTGGAACATGACAAAGCCTCAGTAAATAAACCAGAAATGACAAACTGACATGTATCAGACTATCCACCGAGGAACAAAGATGAATCAACTACAAGCCCAAGTTCATATAACCAAGTCTAACCAACCGGTGAATTACAATATCGAAACGAGACAGTAGTCAAGGCCAAATTTTGACAGAGGTAAATCACAGCAGTGAAACCAGAGGTGATCGATCAAGCAGGTATTTTCAAAAATGTAATAGCAGCTTTGAACAAAGACAGAGGAGATTTCAAAGCATTTTCTAGTTGAACAAAGTCAAGTCAACAGAAAATCTATCAGAGATGAAGCCGTGGAAATCAAGTTAATTGAACAAACTTTTGAGATAGTCAAAAATCAAAATCAGGAAAGTCTATGCCGTAACCATCAACAAAATCAAATGGTATCAAATCAAAACCATGGAGGTCAAGCCATCGAAATTTATAAAGTCAGAGAAAACATCAATATTGAACAAAATCGAAAGCCGAAACATAAGTATGTAATTCGAAAACAAACGAACCCAAAAATCATCATCACAGCCAAACCGATTTAACAAATCAAAGTGGAGCGGGGCCAACCAGTACATCACAAGTTCGAAACCATTTTACGAAGTAAATTAGAACGAAAACAAACTTTCCAGAGGCAGTTAGATAGATTTTAACATAATTCGAAGAAGATGTGAGTAATAGAAATTACTCACCATTTTTTCACGCGATCCTTTCCTCGATCGAGCAAAACAACTTCACGCCATCACGAAGTCGAACAATCGAAGCCGGTGCTCGAATTCGCCATAGAATCGAGACGACGCCTAGGCTAATTCTTTTGGGGACGAAGAAGAACCTCGTGGCCGCCATTTTTTATCTTCGTTCGATTGATTTAGGGTTTTGAATGAATGGGAAAAATGAGAGGCGGGTACGTGTTTTATCAGAGAAAAAGGAAAGAAAAACGTGGGAGGTATGGGCTGAACGATATAGGGTATGGGCTGGTATTATATTTTTTTCTTTTATTTTATTTTCATTTTTCTTTTAAAACTGATTTGTTTTATATTTAATTTGTTTTGTCTAATTTAGTTGTTAAAATTTTAAATTATGTGTATAATATTTATTTATTTCGTATCAATAAAAATTTAAATAAAAGAATTCCAATCCCTTTACCAATTTCAATAAAATTAACAGAAATTAATATTGCCAATTTAACGAAGATTTTATCGTTATAAAAATTCCAACAACAACAGAAATTTAACTGTCCACTTAAATCATTTACTGATGATTATAATTTTGGGCAAAACCCCGGTTGTTACAGAAATTCAATTTGAATTCGATTTAATTTTATACGCGTTTATACGCCGTGTATTTACAAAACAATTCCGATAAATACGAAATTTGAAATCCAGTAATAATTCAATATTACGGACCCAATAAAACTGATTTCGTCAAATTCCGAGACTGTGTCTCGGAAGATTATTTTTAATTTCAATTTAAACGATAATATTTCAAAATTGAACAAATCGCTTTTAAAATCAATTCTGAAGCTTCTATTATCTTCAGTATTATCTATATGAATTTTCTAAGCCTTCAAATAATTTTTAACCGGCTTAAAATTGAAGATTCAAATTTTATTCAACTTTCAATAGATTAAATTCAAAAATTTAATCGCCAATTCCTTCTGATAATTTGAAATTCAAGTCAAATCATCATTCAAATATTTAAAATTAATTAAATATTCTCAAATTAAATTGTTCAAAATTCAGGGTCGTTACACCTTACTTTAATCACCACGAACCTAGCATCTTCTTCCACATCTCACCCGAAATCCGCCGCCTGCCTGTCAACCTGCCACCAGCAGCCAAGCCCCTTCGTGACAGCCGCCATTCCTCCCCCTCGCCTTGCATCGCCTCCATGCATCTTCTCGACCACGCAGCAGCCTACGCATACCACTCGGCAGCCTTCTCCACACCCCACTCTCTCCTCTTTGCACTGCCTGGTCGCCTGCTCATCTCGCCACTGCAAAACACCATCAAACCCCTGTCTCCATCAGCCTTGTCCCTGCCGAAGCCTGCAACGGACTACAACATCGCACCGCCCTTCTCCCCTGACCCGTTGTTGAGCCATCAACCACTTTTCCCGACCCAGACCACTTGATCCGACCACACTACTCATCCTCCTTTCCTAGCCTTCTCTGATTATGCGGAGCAATATATATATGGAGTTATATCCATATATACTGCTCACAGTATTTATTTGCTCGTCCATATGTTCACAATGGTTATATTCTATGTTTATAGTAGCTATATATATATTTTAAATTCTAATTTATTGTTTAAGTATGGTTTATATATATATATATATAATATGGACATTTGGATTTTTGAAATGTATCTAGATTTTGAATATAGGTTTATGTAGGTTATACAGGATGTGTTTATTTATCTATATATAAGTTTGTATGAGTCATAATCTGTTTGTTTATGTACATATGTAAATAATGTTTATAAGCATTGACTTCTAAAATGATACATACTTATATATGTAATTTATGTTTAGCACCTTATTTGAAGATTTTTGAAAATATAGGTTTTTATAAACATTGATTTTTAAAATAGATTATATATATATATATATATAACTATATGTTTTCATCAAATTCTAGATCGTGTTGTTTGGTTTCACCGTTGTCCGGATTCGTTCAGCAGTAGTTTTCTAGCCTTGTCGCTTATCCGTGTACGTGTCACTGTTTCCATTCTCACCGTTTTCTAGCCTCAAAAGGTGAGCAATCACTCAAGATTAAAATTCTTATATTTAGTAAATTGATTCCATAGGAAATGACGATTGAAATATGCTGTTAAATTTAAATTGTTAAGTTATTTAACTGTTAAATATGATATGTCGTTATCTACAATTGTTTACCTATGACATATGACACCATAAGCTGTTGTATATATTATATTTGAATTGTCAATGATGATATATGCGTGCTATTGATATGTATGTCATTTTATAATATTATTTTATTGTTATCACTCCACAAGTTCCTTGCTAGTTCAGAATTCCCTATGGTTTGAAATGATACATACCCGAACGATCTTATAGATTAGGGAAAAACCGTTATGGGTGGAAATGATAAACCCAAGCGGTTTTCATTGATTTTGAATTTTGGGATTGCGGGTTGAAATAATATATACCCATAAATTTAAATAATTGCGGATTGAAATGATAAATATCTGTATCACTTGACCATAGGTTAGAAAATTATATACGGACACCGTTGGTCTATTTTTGAAAAATGATTTCCAAAGTTTTTGAAAGGGAATATATGGATTTTAATAAATACTGATTTTTAAATAAGTGTAAAGATATTTTAATTTTATTATATGTGGAAATAAATTTAGATTTTTAAAATTATCTGTTTTGGAAATTTTAAAATTATAAGTTAAGTTTTGAAATGTAAATTATAAAATTTTACTTATAACTTTATTATTTTTAAATATATAAAATAAGATTTAAAATAGATTTAATTTAATAATTAGATTTAATTTAAAAAATTTAATTTACCTAATATATATATATATATAATATGTTTTTAAATATTTATTTAAATTTATATTAATATTTGAAAATAGATTTTTGTAATAACTTTAATAAATTAAGGTTGGAAAGATAAATTGAAATTGATTTGTAATTTAATCTGTTTAAGAATTATATTTAAATAGAAATTGATTTGAAACTTATTAGCTTGAGATATTTAAAGATATGATTTTATAACTTGATAACTTGATTTTGATTAAAGGTGAATAAATGAATATTTTTAGATTTAAATAAGATTGAAGTTGAATATTTAATTTTGATTTAAATTGAATTTGAGATTTTATTTAAATGTTTATAAAAGTGATTAAATGAATATTTTTAGAATTTAATATAATTGAAGTTAGATATTTAATTATCGATTTTATTTAAATTTGTAATTGGAGATTACATTTAAATGTTATTAAAATGATTAAGTGAATATTTTCAAATTTAAATAAAATTAAAGTTGAATTTAAAAATATAAATGAGATTTATCAAATTGAGTTATTATATATTGTTTGGATATTTAAACTTTAAAATCTATTGAAATTGGAGGTGGTTTTAAATTTGTAATTCAGACCTGGATTTGAAATCGATATAAATTAAAATGGTTTAATGAGAATTTGAATTGAACCTTTAACCTTTCAATTGAAATTGTTAAACTGAAATTGATTTAAATTAAATTGTGGAATTAAAGTTGATTTGAATTAATGTGTGAAGTTGGAAGAAACAATTCTACTTTGAAACTATATTTTTTATATATAAACTATTTTTAATATATAAACAATTTTTAATATATAAAATATTTTAATTTATAAACTATTTAAATATAAACTATGTTTAATTTATAACTATTTCAATATATATAAACTATTTTCAATAATTAAACTGTTTAAGTTGGAACTGTTATGATTTAGATTAAATGAATTTAAATGCGAATATTTTGATATGATGGTTTAAACAATATTATGTGGTTATGATTTTGAAATGAATATGATATTTTAATATGAAGTATGAACTGTTTGAAATATAAAATAACCACGGTGTGAAATAAGCGTTTGGTTGTTAAAGAGACCGTGATCAGATTTTGTCATACTCTCTGCCAATACTGAATACCACTTTAACAATTGTGCACGTGGTGGAGATTCCAGAATGAAGTAGGATGTTTTGGCGACGATTCTATATGAGGTATTAACGCAGCCCTGACTCCCGTGAGCCAGCTTGATGTGGCTAAAACAAGAGCTATACTTGGCCAAGTGGGGTCGCTCCCCCTATCGAGCACATTTCTTCGATATCATTCTATTGCTTTTGTGATTCGATTGGTTGCACCTTTGGTTTGAGAGTGTGTCTCAAGGTGGGCGGCAGTAGCTGCTATGCATTACCACCAGTCAGGGAGTGAAAACGGTATTTCTACCCTGTCATTGCCTCGCGTGCCTTGTCACATGCCTTATCACGCCCTCTACGAGTTTGTTTTGTACCGTACCTATGGAGTGCCCTCTGAGTAAACCACCGGTTTGGTGGAGCTTACGGTACTGTATAGACTACGAGAATATATTTAAAGGGGATATGGGTAATGCCTTAACACTGTTTTAATTGTTTACTTTACTATAGACATTATATATGTAGCGTATTGTACTATGTATGTAGATAGTTTAACGGATCCTTAAAGGTTGGGAATCCCAAACATCCTTTAAGTTATTTTGTATTTCAGTTGACATTTCACTTGAGTTGAATTTACTGGTCTAAGAAAGTTAATCCCGACTCGAGTGTTTTGTGTTTTGCTTTATGCTCGGGTCAGACTGAATGTCACATCATTTGAGACTCACCTTTGGAGCTTGGAGTTTTGCTAGGAGATCTATCTTCAATCTGTTCAGCCTCAATTATTTCTGTTATTTCTAGTTTTTTATGCTTCAGTCTTGTGAGTACTTGTGTATTTGAGACATCTATGTATTTGGGATTTCTGTTGTATTTGTTTTAACTCTGATGTATATATAGTAGCTTCATGAACTGCTATTTATCTATTCTGCTGCTTAGTGTTATATTACCCTGTGTCTGTGATTGATTGATTTATTGTATATGTTAAGTTTTGCCAAATATAAATTAACAATTTGTTGTTTGAGCAATTCAAGTCTGACATGAATGGATGATTGTCGATTTGAATCGTTCGAAATAGCAGGTCGTTACTAGTGGTATCAGAGCTCTGGTTTAGGCAAAACTTAACACATAAATTAAAATTAATTACGGAATCTCCTTCGTTCGATCTTGAATTTTTTCCTCTTCGATTCTGATTTCCTTTGAATTTTGGAACATTCCTCATTTCTAAAATTCAT
This sequence comes from Allium fistulosum, assembly GCA_030737815.1. NCBI lineage: Eukaryota > Viridiplantae > Streptophyta > Magnoliopsida > Asparagales > Amaryllidaceae > Allium > Allium fistulosum. Next base: position 171,711,350 of record CM060908.1, read on the forward strand.
TCTTGTCTTTTCCTATTCGTGTCCTTCTTAATACTGGAGCATCCCATAGCTCTATTTATGTCGATCTCTGAAATAAATTCAACCTCAATTGGCAACTCCATCCTTTGGTGTGACTAATCCCATCGGTGGTCCCGCCAACCTTAGTATGATTTGTAAAGGGGTGAAACTCCTTTACAACATGCGTCAATTCACCAGGAGATTTCTACGTCTTTGGTTTTGATGTTATTATTTTTTGCAAAGCCCAAATCGTATCTCTAGTAGACGACCGGGGTAATTCTCTTTTGATCGAATGTCGATTGCCTCAGAAGTGTATAGGCAGTCTTATCTTTTCGCTTGATTCTCAGTCTAGTGATCTTGACTCCGCCCCGATAGTCATGGATTATCCTAATGTTTGGTGAAGTCACTTCTCTTCCTCCTAAGCGGGAAATTGAATTCCGCATCGATCTTATTTCTGGAGCTTGACCTGTTTTCCTTCCTTCTGGACGAAGGATAAATGGTTTCTATAAATGGTTAGTCATGCCCATTGGATTAAACAATACTCCTGCCTTCTTCGTTGATCTCATGAATCGCGTTTTCTGCGATGTTCTTAGCAAGTTTGTTCCCATTTCCATTGATGATATTCTCGTCTTATCTAAGTCTCGGTTGACCCGGTCAAGGTCGCCATGATTAATGTAGTCTATCCATCTTTCCCCTTTTGAACTTCAACTATCTTATCTTCCTTTCGAGCCTATCTTTTAGTTGGAATTCGCTTTGATTAGGGTTCCACTAAATTTAAATCTCTATCCTTGTTCAAAATCCATTCTCGAATCATCCTGTGAGGGTGTGTATTTGTAATTAATATTAGAATGTTTTGTATTGTGTTGTTTGAGTTGTTAAGTTTGAATTTTGGGCTTCGATCGATTCGTCTGGCCAACGCTATCGATAGGAATTCCAGAACACTTGAACAAAGCAAGCTGACACAATATCTGTAACAACCCGCTATTTTCAACCATTCGCATCCGCACAAGTCGGACTTGAATAATTCAAAATACCGAATTGTTAATTTAAATTTGGCAAAACTTAACATATACAGTAAATTAATCAATCACAGATACAGAGTAGTACAATAATACACAGCGGAATAAATGAATAGTAGTTCATGAAGCTACTATATAAACAAAGTTAGAAATAAAATACATCAGAATATCCCAGATGCAGTGATGTCTCCAGTACGGCAGATGACTTCTCTGAACCAATCGACTGGATGACTGAAAGGATAGATAGCTGGATCTTCAAGCAAAGCTCCAACTTCGAAGGTGAGTCTCAAATGCTGTATCACTCAGTCTGACCCGAGCGTAAAGCAAAACACAAAACACTCGAGTCAGGATTAACATTCTTATATCAATAAATCCAACTCAAGTGAAATATCGACTGAAATACAAGTAACTTAGAGAATGTATGGGATAACCATTCTCCAAGGATCCGTGGAACTATCTACAATGTTGAAATATATACTATAACACCGTGGTCAATTCAATTTACTTTATACTTCAAAACCAAAATATTCTTTCATCTAGAATATATATATAATTTTATCACTTTCAAAGTTGCGATTCAAATCTAGTCAAATTCCAAATTCAAATTTTTAGTCCAATCTCAATTTATTAATTTAAAATTTAACTCAACTCCTAACAAACCATTTCACATTTTATCGAACTCAAATCCGAATTTGAAATCACAAAATACCCTTTACATTTCAATATTATTTCAAACCTTTAAATATTCAATATTTCAAACTAAATTTTTTATTCAATTAAATTTTCTAAATAATAAATTCGAATTATATTGATTTCAAATACAGATCCGAATCACAATAAACCAATTAAATTCTAGTATAGTTCAAAGCTTTAATATTCTACAATTCAAAGTTCAGTTGACGATTTCATATAGATCTCGATTTAACCCCATTATTATTTAGTCTTGAAATATTCCCTCATTAGATTTAATATCATTTAAGTAACCTTAACTTACATTTTACTAAATATTTTTATTTTTAGATGTGAAATATTCATTAAATCACTTAAATCAAGATCCAGTAAAAATCATACCTTTAAATTTCCCATTCAATAAATTCAAATCGATTAATTAAAATCCTTATTTAAATACCATTTACAATAAACCCAAATTTACCTTCCCAACCTTACTTATTCAATTTATTACAAGAAAATCTATTGGAATATAGATTTACATATATACTTAACCATATTCTATGTATTAAATCCAACTAATTTAAATCAAATATTACTACTAAATTTATATATAAAATTTATCATTTATCTAATATCTAAAGAATCTATATTTATTAAACCATATATTTCTTTCCAAAACCATAGAAATTATTTTCAAAATATTTATATATGGACCAACGGTATCTGTATATATTTCTTATCATATGGTCAAGTGATATGGATATTTATCATTTCAATCCGTACACTAAATATATACGGGTGGATAGCATTTCAACCCGTAATCCCAAATTCAATTTAATGAAAATCGCTTGGGTCTATCATTTCAACCCATAACGAAATTCTCCTATTCTAAAGTCCGTTCGGGTATGTATCATTTCAACCCATAGTGAATTCTAAACTACAGGGAACTTACAGAGTGATAACAGATAATAATAATAATATAACGGGATATGATAATAATAAAACAATAGGCATATATCAACAGTAATTAAATAAAGTATAAACAATAGGATATGGTGTCATATCCCATAGGTGAACAGTTTACAGATAATAGCATATATAATAGATTTACTAACTTCAGTAGTATATTTCAATTGTCGTTCAATTGAAACCAAATTTAATAAATAAAAGAACGTTAATCGTGAGTGATTGCTCACCTTTCGAGGCTAGAGAAGAACGATAATGAGGTCAGTTATGGATCCCAACACGAACTTTGAAGCAAAGAAAAATTGGCACGAATTTGATGACAAAGCTGATAGATAGAAATCGATAAGAAAAAAAATCAATCGGTTTGATATAAACAGAGTACATATTATATGTGTTATTTTAAATTTCCTTAAAATCTCAATAAATTTAATCTGATAGATATTCAAATAAAATATTCACATTGTTTGAAACTGATATTAAATTTAAAATACATATTAAAACAAAACATCATCATATTATTGAAAAATCAATACTTAAATTTAAACACATAAACGTTTTTCCTCTTAAATCAATATTACATTTAAACACACATACAAAATAAAATATAGGCATAATATATATAAAAATCATCACTTATTTAAAAACACGCATTTTAAAATAACATATTTATATATAGTTTACTCAAAATTCAAAGCATATACTGAGAAAATCAATCTATATATATAGACCATACATTATGAAAGCACTACAGAAAAGACAAAAAAAAAACAAAACATACTTTATATATATACACTAGAATTTAGATGAAAATTATACTTTTAAATTTTTAGTTTTACAACATAAATCACAAATGCTTTTTACAACACTCAGCTGCCATACTAATATATGTTATATTCGAACAGGAATAAAAATCTAATTATATTTTCAAAATATGTATATTACTAATATTTTATAATATCAAATAAGATATAAGACTAACGTATATATACGTCTCTGAAAAGCTTGGCTTAAAATTCACATAAGCATTAAACATAAAAATATATGTAGATATAGTTTTATGCTACATATTAATTAAATGGAGACTGTTATAATGTGAAAATTTGTGAACGCGAGTTGAAATATAAAGATGGATTTGTCAAATATATTGGAAGCAGAGGACAGGGATGGGAGAAGCAAAGCATGGAAATATATATATATATATATATATAAAATAAAAAGAAGAAAATGGAGGCCATACCTTCAGAGCTCATGCACGCAAGAAGAAATGAAGAAAATGTTGAGATGCAATTGAAAACTATTTGTGTACGAGGCTTATATTTATACATGATTGCATTGATTGAGGTGAGAGAATATAGGCAAGAAATAAATTTAAATCAATTATACACGATTGTATTGATTGAGGTGAGAGAATATAGGCAAGAAAGATTTGAGCGAATATTTACAGTGGTATTGATTGTGTGAATTTAGCAAAAGGAAACTGCGAGAAATCTTTGGCAAACATTTTATACACGTTTAAAATTTATTAGGAAGTAAATGCGTTGATTAAAACGCAAGAAATATTTATAACATGGGAAGGTGGTGAAAATTTATTTGCGTACAAGGTTGAGTATTTAAAAGAAAGTAGTATTGATTGCTTGGAGAAATGGCAGGAAATAATTCTTGTGAGGAGGAATTTGCGCGTGATATTTGATTTAGGAGATAATTGCGTTGGATAGATTAAAAATAGAAACGTACTAATTAATGGTATAGGAACATTAAGGAAATAAAAGAATTTCATTTGAATGGTAATGAAAATCAAAGGTTTTGTTCCTATTAATTGTAAAGGAGTAAATGGAAAAGAAGAGACACTTATACATGTGAATTTCAAACAATCTTTGAAACGGGTTTTGAACTTCTAAAGAGAAATAAATTTGCTTGAAACTGCTACGTGAATTTTTTTTCCTATTATAAAAATGAGGAAAAAGGGAAGCGTAGAAATTTACACGTAACTTATCAAAACTAGATTTAAAAGAAATTGAACGTCTAGGGAAGTGATTTCTTTCCTACTTGGAATGCAAGGCTACGGATAAATTTATTATTTAACGTCAAAATAAATATTATTCCCAATTGAAACCATATTAACTTTTAAATCATTAAATTAACATATAAAATAATAACAACTATCTACTGCTTTATAGTAAATAAAAAAAAATGTAAATTCACAGAATACAACCTGTTAATATGACAACATATAAATTCCCAATTGACTCCATATATCTGCTATCTATATGACAACATCTTAGCTTTGGACATTACTGAAGTAAGACAGATCAATTATAATGCTCCTAACTTTACCATTATCAATGGAGTACTATATCGAAGGGGTTATGCAACTTCCTATTCATGGTGTGTAACTACCATCGAAGGCAAAATAGTACTAGAAGAACATCACGATGGCATATGTGGGGATCACTTCGAAGACAAAAGGATGGCTAAGGAAATAGTCAAGCAAGTTTTATACTGGCCAACTTAAACCAAGATGCACTGGACTATGATAAACAATGTTATAAATGTCAATACTATGCTAAAATTCCTACAACTCCACCCTGCGAGCTTACTCCTATGATGAGTCCATGGCGCTTTGATATATGGAGCATTGACCTCATTGGCCACTTCTAATAGCAAAAGGATGGGCAAGATTTGCAATAGTTGCTATTAACTGCTTAAAAAAGTGGGTTTCATAATGGCACATCAAGTTATTAGATTTATTATAAAAAATATCATGATAAAATACGGTCTTCCTTACTGGATCATAAAGAATAACGACATGCAATTCAAAAGCTGAGAGTTTACCGAATACTGCCGAGATCATGGCATCATCGGAAGCCTTTCCTTGGTAGCTTATCCACAAGCCAATGGAGCTATAGAAGCAGCCAATAAAAGAATCAAAGCTTGCCTGAACTGAGCCAAAGGCAATTAGGAAGATGAACTACCATTCATCTTATAGACCTATAAAACGAGTTCCAAGGCATCAACAGGGCATACCCCTTTCTCTTTAGTTTACGGCTATGAAGCCATGTGTAACACTCCAGATTTTTGGTAACATTATATAGGAGATTTAGTTAGATAAACTAAATAAAATAATGTGTTGATTAGGGGATTGAGATTTGATTTTAATTAAGGTAGTCGTGCCTTTTAAAAGAAAACAAGTTAAAGAAGGGTTTAAAATGAATTAGAGGAGGGGTAATATGGGAAAGAGGCCATTCCTATATTTACTTCCCATAGTTGTGTGTATTGTGTACGTTCATTTCATTTCAAAATTTTCAAAATCAAGGCCGGCTACCATTAAAAAGGAAAGGAGAAGAAAGGAAAAGCAAATTCAAATCAAACCCATTCAAATCTCAAGCTCCTTAATCTCTAAAGCAAAGGTGAATAATGTTTACATCTCCAAATTTTTACGGTTTCGGTTTTAAGATTAAATTCTAATAATTTTGCAAAGATTTTCCATAGTTTGAATGATAAAATGATTATACATACATGTTGATGATTTATTAATGTTCATATAGATTTTATGACATGTTTTAAGATGAAAACCCTATTAAATGACATCTGTTAGCCTTGCGAATTTTTATGGTGATCTAAAATGATATTTTAGAGATAGGTTCCAATTTCAGATTTTTCTGAATATTTGTTGGATTATTATGAATTTTCTAAGGAAGAAAATGGTATTATAGTTATATAAAATTATTTAATAGTTATATAAAATTATTTAAGGTATGAGACTTAAATGTTTTATATAATTATAAAGGTAAAAGGGGCTTTTTCAAAATTGTTTAAATTTCCAAATAAGGAAAGTAGGCAGCCTTTTTGATATAAAAATCTTTCAACCAATCGGATTTAGACAAATAAGGCAAGTTAGGTACAAAAGAAATATTTTAAAGTACGAATAAATAGAATTTTCACTATTTCAACTCTTTCGGCAACAAGGTTCTGCCTTTAACCCAAACCTTCCGACAAGGTCGAAAGGTATTAAACCTTTCGACTTGGTCGATAACCAATGAACACTGTATTACGCAACTGGTACGTAGTGGATTGGTTAAAGTCAAAAGGTTAGCTTCCGACAAAGTCAAAAGGTTTAGGGTTGAAAGGTAAGAGTTTTAGAAAGAGATGAAGCTTTGTTTGGTTTTAATGAAATTACGCCTGCTAGCTTTGGACAAAGAGCTTTTGACAATGTCAAATGGTTTAAAAGAAAAGGTTTTGATTGGGTTGTTTCTTGTTTTAATTAAAACCTTTCGACAAAGTCGAAAGGTAAAGCTTCCGACAAGGTCAAAAGTATAGATGTCACTTCCTACTTTCGAATCAGTTGCTTTTGAAGGGAATCTTTTGTTTTCTAAAATGTGCCACCTCTTCATTGCTTTCGAAGGGTTGGTTCCAACACCAATACTTCATTGTTTTCGAATGGTTTCGAAAGGTTTTGTTAAAGGTTTCGCAGCAGTTGCTTTTGACTCCAATGTTTTTCTGATCCTTTCGCTCTACTTAAAGGCATAATCCAAATGTTTAAATCGAAACGTTTTAAAAGGTTTCGAAGTAATCAACTTGAACCCGATGTCTTCGAAAGGTTTTATCAATGATTTCACAGGGGTGGTTCCCCAGGCTTTTGACAAAGTCAAAAGGTAAGAGCTTTCGACAAAGTCAAAAGCAGACCTTTCGACAAGGTCGAAAAGAAACCTTCTGACAAGGTCAAAAGGTTAGACCTTTCGACAAATTCGAAAGGTATGGTTTCGAAATGTTTTCAAAAGGCTAAGGTTTAAAGGATTTTAAAGGTGGATGTCATATGTTTTAAAGCTTGTAGAAGAAAGGTTTTTTATTGGTTTTGAAGGAGTTACCTTCAATAATTTTGAAGGGTTTTATTAATGGTTTCGAAGGGGTTACCTTCAATGATTTCGAAAGGTTGTTTAAAAGTTTTAAACAAAGGTTTCAAATATAAGGACTAGGCAGATAGCTTAAGTGTTTTAAGTTACAAAGGACATTAACTTTAAAAAGTGTATATAATCCTTATTGAACATCATCAAATTGCTTTGAGTAAAGTATATATAACATGGCAAAAATAGCTTAGTGTAAAGCTAAAGGTATATTTTCCTTGTATGTATATATATATATATATATATGTGTGTGTGTGTGTGTGTGTGTGTGATTTGATGGACTAAATCATTTTGAAAAGGTTTCCAAGGAATATTTGAAGGGTAGTTAACCCAAAGAAAATTCGGGCAGTTAGCACATTTAAATTCGAACAGTCGGTCCATTTTGAGTTCGTCAGCCCAAAGGACGATTAGTCCAAATAAGGGCAGTTAGCCTAGATATGAACAGTTAGTTCATTTTTTTAGCATAACCAACCTTGCTAGTTCTTAAGGACGGTTAGTCCACCCTTTTTACTTGTTTTATGGACAGATAGTCCATTATTTAGCATAAAAGATATTACTATTTTGATATGATCAGTTTTAGGACAGTTAGTCCGGTAGAGGGCAGCTAGCACAGATATTGAACAGATAGTCCATTTATTTCCTGTTTTAGCATAATAGATCTTGTTATATTATTATTATAATAAGTTGATTAACCAGTTTGATTGCAAGAAAGGATTTGCAAAATATATGTTTTGAATAGAGATATTAGTGAGAGAAAACCCGTTCCGCTAAGCGGCGTCGTCTCACTAAATATTAGTAAACAGAGATGTAACATAAATTATTCATACCGGGTTTAAATCTGACTCGAAGTTTTTTCCCCTTAAACTCTCGGGTACTCAAAATCGATTTGAGTAGGCTGGAGGTTTAGGTTTTCAGGTTTGAGCAGATTTTGACAAATAAAGCATCCGAAGACGAGTAGGTGGCTGACGGATAGCTAAATTAGGAATTCTTTTTTAAATTATTTCTGCTGTGTATTAAGACAGTTATGTTTATATTGCTTTGATCATCGAAGAGGGCATCTTCATATGTCGCTTTTGGTGTAATATTATAAATTATAATTGATCATTGTTTGGGAATACGTTTGGGGATTTTTGTAACTTGGATTTGATATTATTTGAAATGTAATCATTGAAATTATTGTTTTTAGAAATTTGTGATCTTGTTCATATTCAAGGGCTTCTGATAATATGGATACCATTAGCATTACCGTATTTCGTCACCAGAAGTTAATACTGTGGATGACTGCAGCATCCATAGCGCTTAGCTTTTGGCCTCCAGATATGGGATGTTGCAACTTGGTATCAGAGCATAAGTTTATGAAAAATTTAATTAAAAATGGTTTTGAAAACAAAAATCCAAAGGAATTAGAATAAGTTTGGGGTTGGGATAACGCTATAGTAACGTACTTGTATTTGCTATATATAAGTATGTGCTTTATCTCCATTCATCTATCTTTGATTAGGTTATCTTTCTGTATCTCATGAGGTTTGAATACAAATATGGATGGTAGAAGAAGAAGAGTTAACGAAGGAGGGAGAGGCACCGAAAGGAATGTCGGACCTAATGATGGGAGAAACCAAGGTCAAGCGGAGAATGTTGGTGCAGAAGTCCCGCAAGTCGGAATAGAAGCCATGTATCAGTTCTTCAGGAATATAATGCAGGCAGGAGTTGCAGTCGGAGTGTTAGGAGGAAATGCAGCAGGAGCAGGGGTTTCGGAGGTCCCAGTAGTTAATCATTTCGCTAAGATGAGTGGTGATTATGTGAAGCTAGGAGGGAAGCGTTTGTAGGAACGGAGGACTTCATTGAAGTTGAGAACTGGTTGTTGCACTGCGAAAGGATTTTTGCAGATCTAGGGCTCAATGATGAGTAGAAGAGGAGGTTGGCGTCCAGGTGGCTTCAGGGAGCCGCATTGTTATGGTGGAACAGTGTAACAACGACAGTTGATGAGGAGACAATAACCTAGGAGGATTTCAAGAGGAGATTCCAGGAGTGGTTTATGTCTGTGATGGCACAGTCAGCTTCGATTAAGTAGTTTGTTAAACTGGTGCAGGGTGAGATGTTTGTTGTTGATTATGCTAGGAAGTTTGAAGAGTTGGCCCGGTATGGGTATGCTTCGGTGGATACAGTGTTGAAGCAAAATGAGAAGTTTATCAGAGGATTGAAGCCGGATTTGGCTAGTGTTACTTTGTCCCACTTTAGAGATCCTTCCGATATTGTTGTGGAGATGGCTTTAAGGCAGGAAGAAGTCCTTGAGTCTCTAGAGAAGAGCAAGGCAAAAGGGGTTTAGGTTGGACAGGGCTAGAAGAGGAAGTTCTTTCCCAAGAAAGGTGCTCAAAAGTGTGGAGTAGCCAAGAAAGTGAAGTCTGAGGTTGTCTGCTATAAATGTGACGAAAAAGGGCACTTTGCTAATTGGTGTCGCTCAGGAAAAGCAAAGGATGTGGCTAAGGGGAGGAATGTCAGGCGCTACAGCTGTGACCTGATAGGCCATTATAAGAACTAGTGCAAGGAGCCCGTTAGAGATGGTAAGGGCAAGGTGTATGCATTGGAGCCCAATGCTTCTAAGCCAACAGTCCAGGAGAAGGGAAAGGCAGTACTTGGAGGAATGCTTCAAATTCATGGTATGTCTGTTAGCGTTTTATTTGATACTGGTGCATCGCATTCTTTTATATCTAGATGCTTGATAGATAAACTTAACCTTGAACCCACATATTTAGTTACTTCCTTACGGGTTGCGAATCCAACAGGAGGGTATGCTACTTTAGGGTTGAGGTGTGACCAATTTGAGTTTGACCTGTTAGGTCATACTTTTGTGTGTAGTTTGCATGTGTTTAATTTTGTGGGGTTCGGGATTATCCTTGGGATGGATTGGTTAAGTGAGTACGATGCTAGGATATTTTGCCAGGATAGGAAGATATCTCTTAGACACCCTGATTGTAGTGACTGGATTGTCTTTACCGTAGAAGGTTCTGGCGGTGCAGTGTTTGCCTTGTTGGGTGCTTTGGATTCAGATGATGGTTTGAGCCGAGTTTTCGTGGTTAGAGAATTCGCAGATGTGTTTGAGCCTGTAGTTGGATTGTCGTCGAGGCGAGCTATCGAGTTTCAGATAGATTTGGTTTCGGGAGCCGAACAAGTGAGTAGGCCGCCAAGCAGGATGACCCCTTCAGAGATGAGGGATTTGAAGGTGCAGTTGGTGAATTTAGAGGGCAAAAGTTTTATCAAGACGAGCAGTTCGCCGTGGGGTGCAGCGAAAGTGTTTGCTAAGAAGCCGCATGGATCATTGAGGCTATGTATCGATTATCGTAAGTTGAATGAGAGGATGATAAAAAATTGATATCCATTAACGAGGATTGACAATTTGTTCGACCAGTTGAGTGGATCAAAGGTATTTTCCCAGTTGGATTTGGCAACAGGTTTCCATCAGCTCAGGGTAGCAGAGGATAGTATACCTTTGACGACGTTCAGGACCAGATATAGGTCGTACGAATGGTTGGTTATGCCGTTCGGACTAACAAATGCGCTAGATTTCTTTGTGGATTTAATGAACCGGATTTTCCGAGAGCACTTGGATAGGTTCGTGCTGGTTTTCATAGATGATATCTTTATTTACTATAAGGATGAAAGAGAGCATGAAGTTCATCTTAGAGTGGTGCTTGAGACGCTGAGGCAGCATCAGCTGAAAGTGAAGTTTTTGAAGTGTCACTTCTGGAAGAAAGAGGTGAAATTTTTTGGTCATGTAGTCTCAAAGGAAGGGTTGTCAGTGGATCTGACTAAGATAGAGGCAGTGAATAGCTGGAATAGACCTAAGACAGTAACAGAGATAAAGAATTTCCTTGGGTTGGTTGGTTATTATCGGATTTTCATTAAGGATTTTTCACGTATAGCGGCACCGATGACCAGGCTGACGAGGAAGGTTGAAAAGTTTCTGTGGACCAGTAAGTGTGAGGAAGCATTTTAGAGATTGAAACACTTATTGACCCATGCACCTGTGTTGGTCATTCCAGAGGGGAATCAGGACTTAGTAGTTCGTGTGGCACAGGATTAGGAGCCGTGCTGATGTAGAAAGTTAAAGTGATTGCCTATGCTTCTAGACAGCTTAGACCACATGAGGTCAGATATCCATCGCATGATTTGGAATTAGCTGCAGTGATTTTTGCTTTGAAGTTATGGAGACATTAGCTATGGGAGAAAGGTTTGAGTTGTATACTGATCATAAGTCATTGAAGTATTTGTTCTCTTAGAAGGAGCTGAACATGAGACAGCAGAGATGGTTAGAGTTCATAGCCGCTTATGATTTTGGGATTGAGTACACACCAGGTAAAGGCAACAAGGTTACAGATGCACTTAGCAGGAAGCATCAGAATGCAGTGTTAGCAATGATGGCTGAGTGGAAAGACTTAGAAGCATTAGCTGATTGCAGAGTGCAATGGAGATCCGAGGCTAGGTCTAGTGGAAATACAGTTGTATTGTCTTGTTTAGAAGTCCGACCGGTGTTGATCGAGCGGATTGTATCTAAGCAAATGAAAGATCCAGTGTTAGCTGAACGGATCAAGAAGCTAAAGGAAGGAACCAAGAACGATGACTTGAAAGACTTCATTCTTGACCAGAAAGGGTGGTTGAGAAAGAAAGGAAGATTATGTGTTCTGAGTGTGGGAAACATAAGGAAGGAAGTCTTAGCATAATGCCATCGTTCAAAGTTCACTATACATCCCGGAGGTACCAAGATGTATCGGGATACGAAGAGGAGTTTCTTCTAGGAAGGTATGAAGCGGGATATTGGTTTGTGTGTAAGGCAGTGCTTGAATTGCCAACAGGCAAAGGCTGAACACCAGAAGCCAAGTGGTTTGCTTCAGCCATTAGAAATTCCAGTGTGGAAATGGGATTTTAATTTTTTGAACTTCATTGACGGGTTGCCAAGGTCAAACAAGGGTAATGAAATTATATGGGTCATAGTGGACAGATTGACCAAAAGTGCCCATTTCATTCTAGTTAGGTCAACCAGGACGGTACTTATTCTAGCGAGATTGTTCATGAAGAATGTGGTTAGACTGCATGGGATTCCGAGCAGTATAATTAGTGACAGAGATTCCTTATTCACTAGCGAGTTTTGGAAGAGTCTGTAGGATGTTTTGGGAGCCAAGCTTAAGATAAGTACCGCTTACCATCCGTAAACAAATGGGCAAACGGAAAGAATTAAAAAATCTTGGAAGATTTGTTAAGAGCTTGTGTTCTGGATCTCGGGGGATCATGGGATGACCATCTGTGTCTAGTTGAGTTTTCGTATAACAAAAGTTATCAGAGTAGTATTGGGATGGCACTGTTTGAAGTTTTGTATGGAAGGCCATGCAAATCTCCCATATGTTGGTTGGAGCCGGGGATAGATTAGTTCTTGGTCTAGATGTGGTTAGAGAGGCTGCAGAAAAGATTGAGGTCATTCGGACTAGGATGAAGGTGGCTCGGTCTAGGTAGAAAAGTTATGCAGAAAAGAGACGGAAAGATTTGGATTTCTCGGTTGGGGACCAGGTTTTCGTCAAAGTATCACCGATAAAGGGTGTAATTAGATTTGGGAAACCGGGGAAGTTATCTCCTAGGTTTGTTGGACCTTTTCCTATACTTGAGAGGATCGGAAAACTCGCGTATAGACTTGAGTTACCGAGCAACTTGGTAGGTGTCCATAATGTTTTTCATATTTCTCATCTCAGAAAGTGTTTTAGAGACACGGAGACTGCTATTGCACCGACAATGCTAGATGATTTAGTGGTAGAACTGGACTTGACTATAGTGAGGAAGCCAACTCACATTGTTGCGAGAGATGAGAAGAGGCTTAGAACCAAGACGGTCATAGTCAAAGTCCAATGGAGTGACGATGACAGAGATTGTACTTGGGAGGTTGAGAGCAGGATTAGAGATACTTATGCTGACTTGTTTGATGGTATGTTTTACCTTCTTGTTTGTTTTATGGGCCTTATTATAATTTCGAGGACGAAATTCTTTAAGGAGAGGAGTCTATAACACCCCAGATTTTTGGTAACATTATTTAGGAGATTTAGTTAGATAAACTAAATAAAATAATGTGTCGATTAGGGGATTGATATTTTATTTTAATTAAGGTAGTCGTGCCTTTTAAAAGAAAACAAGTTAAAAAAGGGTTTAAAATGAATTAGAGAAAGGGTAATATGGGGAAGAGGCCATTCCTATATTTACTTCCCATAGTCGTGTGTATTATGCACGTTCATTTCAATTCAAAATTTTCAAAATCAAGGCTGGCCACCATTAACAGGGAAAGGAGAAGAGGAAACTAAAGAAAAGCTAAAGGAAAAAAAAATTCAAATCAAACTCATTCTAATCTCAAGCTTCATAATCTCTAAAGCAAAGGTGAATAATGTTTACATCTCTACATATTTACGGTTTGGTTTTAAGGTTAACTTCGAATAATTTTGCAAAGATTTGCCATGTTTTGAATGATAAAATGATTATATATACATGTTGATGATTTATTAATATTCATATAGATTTTATGACATGTTTTAAGATGAAAACTCTATTAAATGACATCCATTAGCCTTGCAAATTTTTATGGTGATCTAAAATGATATTTTAGAGATGGGTTCCAATTTTCAGATTTTTTGAATTTTTGTTGGATTATTATGAATTTTCTAAGGAAGAAAATGGTATTTTGGATTATAAAATTATTTACAGCAAAAATAATTATTGTTTGGATACAAAAATTTTATATGTTAAAAAGAACATATTAATTGATTTTCTAGAATTTTTCCATAATTTTCTAAGATGATTTAAGAGTTATATAAAATTATTTAAGGTATGAGACTTAAATGTTTTATATAATTATAAAGGTGAAAGGGGCTTTTTCAAAATTGTATAAATTTCCAAATAAGGTAAGTAGGCAGCTTTTTTGAATATAAAAATTTGGTAACCAATCAGATTTAGACAAATAAGGCAGGTTGGGTACAAGAGAACTATTTTAAAGTACAAATAAATAGGATTTTCACTATTTCAACTCTTTCGGCAACAAGGTTCCGCCTCTAACCCAAACCTTCCGACAAGGTCGAAAGGTATCAAACCTTTCAACTAGGTCAATAACCAATACACAAGATATCAGGCAACTGGTACGTAGTTAATTGATCAAAGTTGAAAGGTTAGCTTCCGACAAAGTTGAAAGGTTTAGAGACGAAAGGTAAGAGCTTTCGAAAGAGATAAAGCTTTGTTTCATTTTAAAGAAAATACGCCTGCTAGCTTTCGACGAAGAGCTTTGGAAAATGTCAAATTGTTTAAAAGAAAAGGTTTTGATTGGGTTATTTCTTGTTTTAATTAAAACCTTTCGACAAAGTCGAAAGGTAAACCTTCCGACAAGGTCGGAAGTACAGTTGTCGCTTCCTACCTTTCGAATCAGTTGCTTTCAAAGGGAATCTTTTGTTTTCTAAAATGTGCCGCCCCTCCATTGCTTTCGAAGGTTTGGTTCCAACACCAACACTTTATTGTTTTCGAATGGTTTTGATAGGTTTTGTTAAAGGTTTCAAAGTAGTTGCTTTCGACTCCAATGTTTTTCTGATCCTTTTGCTCTACTTGAAGGCATAATCCAAATGTTTTAAATCGAAACGTTTTAAAAGGTTTCGAAGTAGTCAACTTCGAATGGTTTCGAAAGGTTTCCACTTGTTTTAAATTGAACCCAATGTCTTCGAAATATTTTATGAATGATTTCATAGGGGTGGTTCCCCAGGCTTTCGACAAAGTCGAAAGGTAAGAGCTTTCGACAAAGTCAAAAGCAGACCTTTCGACTAGGTCGAAAAGAAACCTTCCGACAAGGTCGAAAGGTATGGTTTCGAAATGTTTTCGGAAAGCTAAGGTATAAAGGATTTTAAAGGTGGATGTCATATGTTTTAAAGCTTTTAGAAGAAAGGCATTTTATTGGTTTTGAAGGAGTTACCTTCAATGATTTCGAAGGGTTTTATTAATGGTTTCGAAGGGGTTACCATCAATGATTTCGAAAGGTTGTTTAAAGGTTTTAAACAAAGGTTTCAAATATAAGGACTAGGCAGATAGCCTAAGTGTTTTAAATTACAAAGGAATTTAACTTATTTTTAAATGGATAGATAATCCTTATCGAACATCATCAACATTATTTTGAGTAAAGTATATATAACATGGCAAAAATAGCTTAGAGTAAAGCTAAAGATATATTTGCTTGTATATATAGATGATTTGATAGACTAAATCATTTTGAAAAGGTTTCCAAGGAAAATTTGAAGGGTAGCTAACCCAAAGAAAATTCGGGCAGTTAGCTCATTTAAATTCAGACAGTCGGTCTATTTTGAGAGCAGTCGTCCCAGAGGAGAATTAGTCCAAATAAGGACAGGTAGCCCTGATATGAACAGTTAGTTCAATTGTTTAGCATAACGGACCTTGCTAATTCTTAAGGACGGTTAGTCCATCCTTTTTACCTGTTTTATGGACAGATAGTCCATTATTTAGCATAAAGGATATTGCTATTTTGATAGGGTCAGTTTTAGGACAGTTAGTCCAGCAAAGGGCAGCTAGCCCAGATATTGGACAGATAGTCCATTTATTTTCTGTTTTTGCATAATGGATCTTTCTATATTATTATTATAATCAGTTGATTAACCAGTTTGGTTGCAGGAAAGGATTTGCAAAATATATGTTTTGAATAGATATATTAGTGAGGGGAAACCCATTTCGCTAAGTGGCGTGGTCTCACTAAATATCAGTAAACAGAATTGGAACAGAAATTATTCATGCCAGGCTTTAAGTCCGACTTGAAGTTTTTGTTTCCCCTTAAACTCTCGGGTACTCAAAATTGATTTGAGTAGGCTGAGGGTTTAGGTTTTCAGGTTTTAGCATATTTTGGCGAATAAAGCATCCAAAGACGAGCAAGTGCTGACGGATAGCTAAATTAGGAATTCTGTTTTAAATTGTTTCCACTATGTATTAAGACAGTTATGTCTATATTGCTTTGATCATCTAAGAGGGCATCTTTATATGTCGCTCTTGGCGTATTATTGTAAATTATAATTGATCATCACCTGGGAATATGTTTGGGGATTTTTGTAACTTGGATATGATATTATTTGAAATGTAATCATTGAAATTATTGTTTTTAGAAATCTGTAATTTTGTTCATATTCAAGTGCTTCTGATATTATGGATACCATTAGCATTACCGTATTTCGTCACCAGAAGTTAATACTGTGGATGATTGCAGCATCCATAGCGCTTAGCTTTTGTCCTCCAAATACGGGATGTTGCACCATGCTTCAAGTAAAACTCCAAATAGCCTCACACTGAAGGCTATACTACAATGCTCATCAGAATAAAAAACTTCGAAATGAGTCACTAGACTTCCTGCCTGGACTTCAAGACCAAGATACCTTAAGAACAGCTGAATACATTTGCTGAATGACCAAGTACTATACTCAATGGGTTCGACCCAAAAATTTGAAAGAGGAGACATAGTTCTCTGAATAGTTATGCCAAATACTAAGGATCCAACAAATGGACCCCTCTATCTAAATTGGGAAGGACCACTAATGTGACGACCACCTCATACCACCCGCACATCAATGACCTAAAAGTGCACTGTAATGGTGTCAGGCTGATGTGGAATGATTATCAAGGTTGAAATTTAAAGCAGAACACATGTTTCATATCTCACAACGCATGGGTAAAATATAATATAGAAAATATACAATAGAATATAGTGAGCCATAACAAATGAAAATAACGTCTCCACTAAATCATGAGTTATGGTATAAATCTCATAATATCTCAGTACAACATTTCCTCACTACATCCCTCAAAGTACATAGAAACAGACGGCGAAAATTACAAATATAGAGTAATACATCATAGCTTCTCTAAGCTCGTCTTCGTACAGTAGCTACGACTCCAAACCTGTCATCTAGTCTACTCATTTAAGAGTATCCAAGATGATAAGAGGAAACAAAAAACCTTGGGTCAGACAACAGTCTGGTGTGAGCGGTAAATGACTATCAAAAGCTATACTAGAAAATATGGTACTAGACGGGTACAAATAAAAACCATACCTAACATGTCCCTACAACTAAAGAGTTAGCACATAATAATAAGATATAATATGCTACATAAATAAATGACAATAGGATACTATAACTGAACATGATAGAAGAATCTAAGCAGCTTCCTCCATTGACCCTATTCCCAGTCCCTTCTCTAGCATTCCTATAGATGATAGCCTACCCAAGAGAAAAGGCAAACGTAGCAACCATAGCAACCATCAACCAAAACTTAGCTATCATCTTCTAAAGCCCTGAATATAGGATAACTCGTATGGCCCCATCCTCCCTTGTCACAGACTAGTGGAAATCCCAGTTCTCGATTGTGTTCCCCCATACTTTTGGTTCGAAACCCTACATGGTTGCTCCTACAATACCTCCATAACGTCTGACACTAGACCCTCTCGAAGCGGTCCAGGATACACGACTGGTGTTACCAGCCCTCAGCGCCCCGCGTATAGTACCCCTGTTTGAAAACAACCAAAACGCTCCGAGTTATCAACGATTCCTTTTCCTTGGCACTCCAAATCTTAAGAGCTTTCACAACTCCAATCCATTTTCGAACATGAGTCCTGCCACTCAACCCAGTCCAATATACCACAGCCTCGTTCCATCCCGAGCTGTCAATCAACTCCTTCGATCCTACTCCTTATCTGAGCCCCTAAACGAAGAGCCAAAACTTCATCATGTTATAACTTTCAAACCATAGAAGCATTCAGCAAGCCACAACTTCCAGCATGATCTAATACTACCCTAGAGTCTCCACCTTGGATCTCACATCCAATAAAGCCAATAATTTGGATCAGCATCGATCCGATCCAATTGGATCGATGTCAATCCAAAATACTTAACCATTTTGGACTCCATTTCTCTTCGAGCCTCTAGTGCATTCCTACTAGAATCCATAGACCCTTAGCCATCCCTCTTAGCCTTTAGGTCTTCTCTTTTATGCACCATAGCTGATCCAAAGAAGACGATCCATCCAACCTTCAACGCTTAGCCTATCCTTCGATCCAACTTCATAGAGCAACTCTAAAATCCATGCTCATTTTCCCGTGTGGATCTCACTTCAATTGGCATGCTAATTTTTGGATCGGTACTGATCAGATCCAATCGAATCGATGCTGATCCAAATACTTAGTGCCAATTGTCATGAAATTTTCAAGATGTCTTCCTACCATGCTCTAGAGCCTATCCTCCAAGTTTCGTGCAATTCCGATGAACTTTTCTCCTGATATGCTCTGATCACCAATCTAAGTCCTAAAACATGCACAACACTAGCAAACGAATCAAACACATAAAGCAATTCAAACATAACGGCGAATCAACCATAGAAAACCATCCAATTACATCCAATATGAACATACAAACCATCCAATTCAATCTACCATCATAATTCTAACATAGATCTAATCTAACACATAAAATTTCATAGCAAATATACACAAATGGCAATAGCCAATGATCTAATCTCAATTACATGTTTAATTAGGTTAATCTAGGGTTTATCTAAAATTACCTATGTTTGATCAATTTATAGCTTAATTTACCAATTCTAACCTATAATCACCTAACTACAACATATAATCCATTATAGACTAGTGAGAGATCATAACCACTCGCCAAATCTACCAAACCTATAAATTATGATGAAAATCAGATCCAGACAACAAAAAATCGAATGGAGATGCAACCAAAGTGATGAGATCAAGCTCCTAGTTGAAGACATAGCCTCTAATTTGCAGTTAGAGACGATTTGAGATGAAATCCAATGAGATAAATGGAGAATTAGAGAGGAGTTAGGGTTTGGGGCTGGTATAAATTAGAGGCTAACTTTCAAATGGTCTCTCTTACCTCATATTTATAGTCAACCCAAATTAGACTAATGAGCCCACTAATTCAGCCATTAATTCCCTTTCTAATTCTGGCAATAGACATTAAAACTTAAAACCGATATATCTTCCTAACCACTTATCTGATTTTCCTATATGACCATTCTATGGAATGGAAAACAACCATTCTGAAGCAATGAAGCAGGTTAGAGCATCTAATTCGGCTTCTATCAAAATTTACGGTCGAAATAAGATCTCCAGAGGCAAAATTGTCACGTAGAAATTAGGGAAAATTCATAGATGTGTAAAACATCCCAAAAAACCATATCCCAAAATATTAGAATCATACGATCAAAAATGAAGTAAATAAAATTATTTTACAATCCTCCGATAAGTAAAATACGTGTCGTTACAACTAATCATCCATGATATGATTCTTCTAGGAGCTTATAGCCTTAAAAGCCAAATGGTAAAATCATATCTCGGACATGGAATATTGAGCATCTGAAACATTACCACCACATAAGGCCGTCGTTAGAATAAAGTTTTCAAATCTATCAAAGATTTCAGATATTTTCAAAATTATACCAATTATTTTAGCCATGATCAAGTACTATCAAGCAAATTTCAAAGTTATATCAAGTATTTTAGCCATGATAAGGTAGTAGCATGCAAATTTTAAAAGTTATATTAAGTATTTTAGCCATGGTCAAGTAGTATCATGAAAGTTTCAAAGTTATACCAAGTATTTTAGCCATGATAAGGTAGTAGCATGCAAATTTTAAAAGTTATATTATGTATTTCAGCCATGACCAGGTAGTATCATGAAAGTTTCAAAGTTATACCAAGTATTTTAGCCATGATCAGGTAGTATCATGCAAGTTTCAAAGTTATATCAATTATTTTGGCTATGGTCAAGTAGTGTCATGAAAAGTGTGAGCCATGAGGAAGTAGTGTTGTAGTGACCCGCTGATTTCAGAACGCTTCATTTTTTTAATATCGCAACTTTTTGAAATGGTTAAGTGTTATAAATACAATTTTATAAGCTTACTAGCCTCCTTTTTATTAATAACTACTGATGGTAAAATTGTTTTAGAAAAATGTTAACAAAAATAAATAGTTTAAAGAAATATCAATAATGTGAATGAAAATCATTTTATCAATAAACGGCTTTTTATTCAATATAAGTTGTTCAAACATTTTTTACATACACTAAATAAGTTAGGAAATCATTAATAGCTAATAAAAATAATTAGCACTAAATTACTTTAGGAATCTTCTAGAAGCTCCTAGAAGATAAGGGGATGAGTGTGAGTGGAAAGAGATATTTTCTAAGATATAGCAAGGTGGAAAGCAAGCACATGAAGGCATGAGGGGGTGAGCCTTCTTGGCTGGAAATAGCAATGTGAGGGGAGGGGTAAGCTAACCATTTAAAGCCTATATAAGGCCATGTATAGTTCATTAGATCACTTTTACATTTTACAAAATTAAAACAAACTCTCTTCACTCTCTTCTCTTCATAAATTCCTAAAATCTAAACTATTCAAAACAACTCCAAATCTTTTCAAACTTATTCTGTAAGCCTACTACAGTACTTCTATCAACTCAAAGCTCAAATATTTGGTGCAGAACACCCCACACAATCCTAGGTCATGAGTAATATAGGAGGATTTTGAGCTTGGCCATATGTAATGGAGGAAGAGGAAATTTGGTGTTTGCAAGGTTATGGTAGGAAGTGGAAGCTCGTGTTAGCTTGTTTACTTGTTAAAGGGTGAGCTAACTCGCCATTTGGATGAATATGAAGTGATAATATTGTTGTTTAAACTATAGAAATGTTGCTTGAGTTTATATCGTTTTATTTGGTTTAGATTCTTATTTTAGTAAGAAAATGGCTTATGTAATTGATGGATATGGACTTATATGACTTTGTATGACCTGTTTCATAGCCTTCAAACAAAGCACATTGGGTTTGGTTGAACATAGGTTGAATCGGAGTTGAGTTTGAAAGTGGTTTTATAGCGATGGTCGCTATAAACGCACTTAGGAAATGCCTTGTTTCGACATTTTCTATGAATTTTGTAGAAAGATCCTTATGGTTTTCTCGCTATGGTTGTGATTTATTATGTACATATGAGTTGCTGTAAAAAGATTAGAAGTTAAAAAGTTTGTTTGCATATAGAAAATCGATCAAACATTCAAGATACCGAAACTGGCCCAGTTCATAGCCTTTTATAACAGTTAGCTGTAGCACTTTAAAAAGGCGGTATTTCCACTGAACCTCTCTTTACAAAATTCTATAAATGCTGTAGTTTTTGTTTGAGATTTTAAATTGCTTTGAAATGACTTTAAACTTAAGTATTTCTTTCTAGACTTTTTAGTAGTCTTTTGTAACTTATGTTAAAGTATTTTTAAAGTTGTTTGGAATTATTATATATTTTTAATAATTTATTATGAATTATTAAAGTGAGAGGTTTATTTTTAAATAAAGGAAAACATGTTTTTTGAGGTTTTAAATAAAGTACGAATTAGATATTTCAAGTAATATTTTTAATAAATGTTTTAAACCATATTAACAATATTTTAAAGTATATTCTAGGTATATATAGTTATTAGAAAAGTTGTTAATTATTTTTAAAGTATGAAATGTTTTTGCAATATAATATCTTTTAAACTGTCTGTAAAATATCTTTGCTTTATAAATAAATTATTATACATACACCCTTATCATTTCTAAGAGAGTTTTAAACTATAAACAAATGTTTTATAAAAGAGGTTTTGGAGTGCTTACTAGCTTAATCATGCTTAGTTTGTTTACTTGTTTATGGAAAGTAATTAACTATACTTAACACTAAAAGATGACGAAGTAGGCTTATCTATTTATGAGAGTTAAGAATGTTGTTTGAGTAGGGTTTAGAAGCAATAGTGCTTTAACCTACCGGCTTCACTCTTGATCGAGGAAGAGTTAAGTTGGAAAGGTCGAAAATCTGTTAAGTATACAAAACTTGATTTCCAAAAGCAATCATATATAGAACTATATATTTGACTAGTGCACTATCGAACTTGACCAAATATTAACTTTGAAAGTATCTAAAAGCTTCATGGCTTCGTACGATTTGAACTCCCCTGGGAGGAGCATTGGTATGAAACATCTCTAGCTTTAAGAACTTGTGTATACGAGACCCCTGGGGAGGACTCCTCTTTATATATTGTTTGCTTACTTCTAAAAGAACAGGAATTGAGTTAACATGAAATTCATTGATTTAGTTTTAAAGAGTTTGGGATTGGTAAATGTTTTAACTAACAAATACCACTTCAAAACTAGTATACGAGTCTAAGTTTTGGAAGAGTTTGTTAGGTGGAATGTTATAGAGTTGAACTGTCTATCCTAAGGTTAAGTCCAAGGAAGAGATAGGAGTTAACATTTCAGACTATTGCTATAAAGTTGCACTGTCTATCCTAAGGTTAAGTCCATAGGAGAGGTCAGCGTTAGCATTTGTCGGACGACTTATGCTGGAATCCATTAAGAGATTCATGATATGTTCGAGTTATAAAGATTTGTAGGGGAGATGTCGAACATAATCTCGACATCAGAAATAACAAAAAACAGAGTAGGATACACAACCTGGGGTTTAGCGAGCCCAGATAGGGTATATCAACTCTAGATCTAGAGTATGCTTATCGATGTTGCTAGCGGGAGTTGTTGAACTTGAAGCCATGTGTACGGACGTGGACCAGTTGTGTTTACCTTATGGTATATTTGATCTAGAGATATATGATGCTCGGAAGGTAGTTCTGATTGTTGTCATAGAGATCCACTTCAGTTTACTAGAGGCGTATCCATGAAAAATCCATATACTAATGTATCATAGTAGCTTTGGATGTACTTCTAATATTGTTGTGGCATACACGTAGCATAGCTATTTTGTGATTTATATTCTATGCCCTAGACGTTAGCTATTATATCACTACATTCACTCATTGGATAGTTTGGTTTCTTTTGTAGGGAAAACTGTTGTGATAATACGTACGGTCTCAAAAGTTACTATTATATGGAAGTATATACCTTGAGTTTCTTATACAAGACTTATGTATGATATGTGGTTTTTTTGCTAAATTCCTCGTGTACTCTTTCAAGTAGGCTGAGTAAAGAGGTTTGACTTTGGATACCTTAGAGCTTCAGGAGACGACCTAGAGGCTTCCATGCATCTATCCATTTTAATTTTCGTTGCACTATTAATATGTATATATCAGCATTGTGAGAACGGGTGGTTATAACGTCCAGGTTGATGATAGTATTTTGGTTTACTAACTCTGTAACTACTATGTATTTCGAAGTGACCCTTTGTACTGTCTTTTTGGATATTGTATATTATCGTTCCACTTGTGAGATTTTGATATTGTGTTCTTTCTTCCTTGTTCTGTTCTTTTTTTTCCTTTTTACTCTACCCTAATCTTTTCGGCACATGGGTGCTCGGCACATGAATAACGTGTATGTATTTAGTGTCGACATTCAAGGGTCAAAAGTCGTAGCATTATAGGTGTTATGCAAAAAGCAATCTATGGCTAAGTATTATCATGCAAGGAGCAAGCCATGACCAAGAAGTGTCATGCAATATAGGCACAAAGCTGCCACTATTAGTTTTCTAATTGACACACATATAAGACATGCTCCCGTTGATTGGAGCATAATGTCAAAATTTGCCGAAACGAATTCCCACCACTAGACTAGCTATATTATACATAGTTTTAATCTATTTTATTATTTCTGAAACAAACCGAAACCCAAATGATGTTTCCTTTAGTCATTGCAATCATAGGGAAACTTTGATCTCTTTAAAGAACGACTTTGAGCCTTTCAACGCTAATGCTTGTCTGGAAACTCTAATCATAACCATTTTGGCTCCAACCACAAATAGAAAAACTTTCAAAGGTCCATGTAGTAATCCGACGAGTTCCAATAAGATGGACCATTGTAGTAAATCCAAAAGACAAGTCTATCATAATAAATAAATGTTATATTCATGGTTAATTCTACACCTCAAGTAGAAGTTTTATTATAATATTTCAAAATCAAATTAAGTACTTATAAAAGTTAGGATGATTAACCTATTAAAAGGACTAGAAGCATAAATTCTTTTTGAAAATTCACACTTGCCTAGAGATTCAGCTAGAACGTAAGGGGCCACCAATGCAAATTCCCCACGGATGCCGGCAAGTAATCCCATGAGTAAATCCCGAGTGGCTTTGGTTGGTTCCCCTAATTCTAGTCCAGCTAGTGCAGACTGCATTACAACATGCAAGAGTTATCTTTCTTATGGATGTAATTGATAAGTCCCTTATGCTTTCGAACACTAAAGAATGAGGTAAAAGCCTACATAACAAGGTAAAAGGGTTTCCAAAATTTATTTTCTATAAACCCTCATGGCAAGGTAAACATTTGAAAGGTTATCTTCCAAGTCCTCATAACGAGGCAAAAACCCTCATTATGAGGTCGGATTTTCAAAATCTATTTTCAATAACTCATCACGAGGTAATAATTTCAAATTCACTTTTAAATCCTCGTTATTTAGTGAGGATAAATTAATTTTGCCTTTATGGCACCCTTATTATATACATTGCCTTCGGCTTTCAATTAGTTTCGCCTTTACGACACCCTTACAATACATAGTCGTCGGCCTGCAATTAATTTCGCCTTTACGACAGCCTTATTATGCACATGCTTTTACTTGGCTTACGGTTAGTTTTGCCTTTGTAGCACTATTACTATACATAGCCTTCGACTTACAATTACTTTCTCCTAGCCTTCAGATTATAATTAGTTTCACCTTTACGGTATCCTTAATATGCATAGACTTTGGCTAATAATTAGTTTAGACTTTACGACACCCTTACTATACTAGCTAAAGTTTACAATTTGTTTCACCCTTACGGCACCATTACCACACATAGCCTTTGGCCTGTAGTTACTTTTGCCTATTACAACACAATTACTATACATAGCCTTTGGCATTCAAATCCTGAGGTTCAAACCTTTAAATCCTTACTATACGATGAGGTTAAAATTTCAAGGTCCTGATAATGAGGAAAGATTTTCAAACCCGCTACATACTATGAGATTAGATTTCCAAAATCCTTATAATGAGAAAATATTTTCAAATCCTTACTATATGATGAGGTTAGTTTTTCAAAATCCTCATAAGAAGGAAAGATTTCCAAACCCTTACTGTACGATGAGGTTAAGTTTTCAAGATCCTCACAATGTGGAAAGGTTTCCAAACCCACAATATACGATGAGGTTAAATTTTCAAGATCCACATACTGTGGAATGATTTCCAAATGCTCGATGTACGATGTGGTTATATTTTCAAAATCCACATAACGAGGAAAGATTTCTAAATTCTAATTTTATGACAAGATTAAATTTTCAAATCCTTATATGGACCCTCACCGGTCAAGGAGATCCGATTGCAAAATCAAACCAGATATGGGTTAGTTTAAGAGTAATGGGAACCAAAGACATAGCAGAGAAAGAGAAAAATAGCCAACTACAAAATATGATCCAACTTTCCTTGGTCCAAAGTTCACTTTGTACTCATCATACAACGTAAGACTTTTGAAGGCATGTGTTATACTATAATTTTTACTCATCACGAATACCGAAAAAGGGAACCCTTGGCTTAAACTCAAAAGCTCTAATATGTATATAGTTTCTCATAAGAATTAAATGACTAGCCTATGTCTAGCGAGTAATAGCCTATGAATCGAAATCTTGGTGGTGAGATTCAGACTAAGGACTATCTATGTCATTCGTACCAAATGCAACGGTAACTCAGTGGACCTCGAACCGAAAGCATAGGCCTCAAGGCGAGCCTTAAACTGAATTACTAAAAGGCGTCTAAACATGCTATAGTTCCAAGGCTACCAACTGCCATCAGCTAATATTCCGAGACATTCCTTTGGTTATTACCTTAAGAAGCAACCTTAATCATCTGTAACCACGTTTACAGGCCTAGAGTGCCAAACTCAAAAAACGGGACCAAAGATGTCTCTATTCAAAGCCTATAGTGTCTCGATATGAAATCAAAATCAACGACTAAGATAGCCTCAATCTACATCAACAGCTCGGATAGCCTAAAGCTTATACAAAGAATATAGGTTACAACTCCCAAAGCTACATATAAAAATATCATGTCGGCAATCCATGTCAATCTACGAGTATTTAGATGACGAATCCTAACCAAATCTTAGCCCTACAAGCGGGACAAGCCATCAATCCAAGAGAAGCACTCTACACCAATGATAGAGCTACAAAACATCTATAAATACAAGGTGCATACCTACAGTAAATGGATTCAAACACTGAAAGCCTGACAGCATACTATCCAGCTAATTTTTAATCATATCATTCTTTCTATACTCAAGCTTTTCAAAGAAATCATTAGTGGCATATAGCGCCAATTAGATCATGTACAACTATTTATACCTTATTAAATAATGGAACAAAGACTTAACTACAGTGGACGTAGGGATCCCTTCCTGAGCCACTTTAAATTATCTATGTCTTCATTTTTGATATCTCATTTTCTTACTACCTTCAGCTAAGGCATTTCGCCTTAAGCTAAACTTTGCTTTTATATCACTACTTTCAGAAATAACTTCCAGGTTTAGGGGTGTTACCTTGTGATGAAAAATCACCCTAATAAGAGCAAAGTCGATAATAAATATTCCATCAAAAGATGTAACCACGATCGATGTCATAGATTCTTCAACCCATTGGCCATCACCAACAAAAGAGTAAATTGGGTGAATATTCAAGTAATTATCAAAACCGAACAGACCCAATTAAATCGAATATTCAATTGAATTGATTTGCCTCAATTTAGGAATCTGAAGCGGGGTTGAGCCCCCAACGTTGGGCGCCCATTGTTGGATGCTAAGTCTTGAGCGCCCAAAAAAGGCTAGGTGCCAAAAAAAATATGCGCTCAAACTTGGGTACTCAAAAAATGGGTGCCTAGCCTGTCCAACCCCCCAACGTCCATTTTCTTGTAAATGCCACAACCATCGTAATACGGCCATAAAACAACCAGCACTTCATTCCCTGTTTAAACGGTTAATACATTTCATTTTCATTTAAGCAAAAATTATTCTATATAACTCTTCCTCCACATCAAAATTTTAAACTTACAACGTCTTATCCTTTTAGTTCATTTTCAAATGATGTCGCATCGGATGATTTTACTTTCGAAGAAGAACCGATCCAAGAAATTCTTCAACCAACCATAGCTTGTCTCCATATACTTTTGAAGAAGATTACGATCTATGTTATTCATACTGTCACTTCTCCAATGACTCGGTTAGGGGTAACAATCAGAATGGAGAAATTTTTTGGAAAAAAGTAATGGATAGCTACAACAACAAACATGAAGGCAAGACACATTCTATTAAGACAATCCAAGGATGTTTTAGGAAGGTTAATCGACAAATTCATTCTTTGAGTCATAAATGTACAAAATTCAGAAATAAAACCCTAGTGCATGGGTGGAGAACTCCATTTAGCATGTCTATGTTTAATAGTTTTTCGTACCCATTAAAAATGTTCAAGTTTTCTATTTTGTTTTATATTAATTATAGAAAGTTTGGCAAACAAACAGTTCTTGAAGTTGTTTTGAAAGGAATATGATCATAAAAAAGCACTTTATTATGAATTCATGAATTACTACAAACATCTTACAAGTCAACCTAAATGGAATTCAAGCAATGCAAAGAAATTACAGGATGTTCGGTCCAAAAGGAAAGGGAAGAAGACCCAAAGATCTAGTTTTCATTCTAGTCTGGGAGATTCATCTAGTCGGGATGCTGCCTAGGCTGTTAACATGGATGGGGATTTGTGTATTCCGTAAGTGGAAAACGTCCCACGTCCGCTAGGTTATAAATCTACAAAGAAGAAGGGCAAGGTTACATTAGATTTGAAAGCCGAACAACTAGATTGCAAGAAAGGCATGTGACATTGTACAAAAAGAGGGCGGAAAAATCCGTTGAGAAGTTAGAGGCATTGAAAAGATGTCCTAATATTAAGGAAGCTCAGTTGACCCTACAATGTCAATGTTGCAAGAAGGAGATACCGGAAAAAGATTTGACATGTGTTTTGAAGCCGAGCAAAACTATTGACGAGCTATTAAAAACCAAATTATTGGTGGTTATCAGTTTATGTCTTAGTAGTTTGAATGTATGTAACTTTTGTGCTTAAGAAAGACCGTTGTTTGGGTATATAACATAATGCATTTTATTTCATAAAAACATAGTACAACACATGATTAAAAAAAAGCATAGATCGAATTATAATATACAATAAAGACTACCGATTTGCATAAGCATTCCAAATATGATCCATTAGATCATGTTGTAGTCTATTGTAAAGCGTCGCGTTTTGGTATGCCAATTGCTAGTTCACGTGAACTTCTGGAATAAGTTCAAGTGAACTTTTGGAATGAATATTCAAGAATGGAAAATTTCGGGCATTTGGTCAGCATCTTCATATTTGTAATGTATGTGTTCCACACCCTTTTCGTCATCGATGATCATATTATGCATAAGCAAGTAAACATGATTCTTGTCATTTGCGATTGTTGCCAAAGTCTACATGGATTACTAATCACAGCAAACCTCGATTAAAGGACTCTGAATGCTCTTTCCACATCATCCAATTGGCCTTCCTGCATTGCACCAAACTTGATTTGCTTCGGCGTCATAGGCTCCATTTCAAATAGATCCCATCCATAAGATAGAAGTCGTGTTCGCATATGGTCTGACCAAGAGTAAATATACTGGAGTTGACCTCCATACTGCAAGATCATTAGTCAAATTTGACCTCTCTATTACATTTATATTATTATTAGAACTAGGTATTTCAAAGAAAGCATACCAGATCCATAGGTCGTATGAAGCAACAGCTTCAAGGGTAATTGTTGGCTTTTTTTCCTTATCATTATATGCTCCGTGATGTGCTTTAGATTATAAATTTTAGCCTCTTGGATTTTCAGGACTTTAGGGGGATGCACTTCCCACCAAGCATATTCGCTCCTGAAGCACAACAAACAACTTCAATGATCCCTCTAAATACTTTTGATTTTACCATTGAGCTTAGAATATCCTAGTGCCTTCCGGCTCAACTTGCCAAATTAGTGATTTTGTTGACTTCATAGACTACATCAGAGAGAAGGATGGTAATTAAAAGGCAGTTTGATTGTGAAGCAGATGATTAGAATAGGGAGAGCAATGCAGCAGTGATGGCACGTGGAGTTATTTTGGTGGGTCCTTGGGAATCTTAGCTTATCCATCTACTTTGAAACGTACAATGCAGATCATCTTTTTAAGAACTTGGTTCAATTGTTTATGCAGTTAATAGGAATTGAACCGTTGATCTACAATGGATTAGATTTTGTCTTGTGCTATATCCTCTTAAGGAAAATATACACATGAATTTTTTTAAATTTGACGTAAGCTTCACCTATGTTTATACTTTTTTTAGAAGTATATTAATGTAGATAAAATAACGGCATCTAGAAATATGAAAATTTAAAAACAAGATACATGTTATAAACTATATAGAGATAAGAAGCCATTAGAAAAGAGGAGAGCGGAGAAAATGTTATTCACACTGATATCTGTTACATAGAGATTGGTTACATTACATAGGCTCCTTTATATATAAGCCTTGGAGCATGAGATTGAACATATCCCATGATGTGGGACTAAATAGAAAAACACAAAAGCATATTCACTTATATATTTACATATATTATAACACTCCCCCTTGAATATGCGTCCTCAAAATCTTGGATGCTCATATGGTAGCTAGAAATTGTTCCATTTGAAACGTCTATGGTAATTGCTCCCCCTCATTATTATCTTGCTTTCATACATCCATTCAGTCGTTATGAATATTGTATGTTGCCTCATTAAAAACCTCTGTTAGGAAAACCTAATGGAAAAACCTTGAAGGAGGAAAAGAGTGCAACTTGAAATCATAGATATCATACAATGATATTCCTTTTAAAGAGTTTGATACTTCGGGATCAAAATAATGCCTCATTAAAACCTTACTAAGAAAAACCCAATGGGAAAAATCTTAGTGAAGGAAAAAGAGTACAATGACATATTTTATTTTCTTATTTCTTCAAATGAAGCTTGATACTTCAGGATCAAACTAATGCCTCGTTAAAAACCTTACTAAGACCCTGTGGGAAAAATATTAGTCAAGGATAAAAACACAATTTACTTAAATAACATATTTGAGATGTTATTTCTTGAAAAGACGTTTGATTCTTCTAGATCAAGATAATGCCTCGTTAAAACCTTAGTAAACAAAACCCAGTGGGAAAAATCTTAAATAAGGAAAAAGAGTACATTATTACTTATTTTCAAATGTTACTGGGGAGTTGATACTTCTGGATCAAGATAATGCCTCATTAAAACCTTACTAATAAAAACCCAGTGGAAAAAATCTTAGTTAAGGAAAAAGAGTGCATTATAAAATACTTATGGATGCTCCACTTGATTTAAAAAATTTCCTCTGAATTCATATTCGTCTTTCGATAACTCAAATTGGTTATAGATACTTCTGGATCCATAAATATGTATCTCATTAATAATACAATTTATTAATAGTTTCCTTCGATACAATCAAATTTTCTAAAAGATTGTTTCTTCCAATGTGGTTTGCATTTTATGCATTTTGTATGCTACTTTTATGAAAAACACTTCATGTGCTTTCATTTTTGTGCTTCAAATTAGTTTTGCATATTGCAACTATACATCTTTTATGAATATTAAAAATTTCATTACAACATTACTAAAAAGTAGGAAGTAATCTACTCATCTTGAAGTATATCAAGATTTTCATTACAACAATACTTAGAAGAAGATTGTAATCTACACTTCATGTCTTCTGCATTCTTTATTACTATAAAAGTTATATATATTCTTCAGGAATTTGTATACTTTAATAAGTATTTGCATATCGCAACTACCAATTCAATGGATATTAAGAGTTTCATTACAATAATACTTAAAAATAGGAAGTAATCTACTCATCATGAATTATATCAAGATTTTCATTACAACAATATTTAAAAGAAATTTGTAATCTACACCCTTTATTCATTGCATTCTTTATAAGCAGCAAAGTAATTTATATTCTTCGGGAACTAGTAGATTTTCATCATTTAGTAAAATTATTATATCAACAGTCTACTTATAGATGGTAATACATATTTTATCCTTAGGGATATTTCATAAACCTCTTCTAGAGATATTTTACCATCGCTACTTTTGGAATGTCATATCGATATACAATATCCTTTTCTACATAAATGACATAATTACTACTTTTACAATAACATAAAACATCCATACTAGAGATTTTTGTTGTAACTATCTTTGAAATGACATATCAAACTTTAAACACAGTAACAAAATTAGATGCACCAAATGAAAGTAAGATGCGAAGATAAAACCACTACTTCTGGAGTGTAATATTGGTATACAATTCCCCTTTTTTTAGAGATAAATTATTGTTATTACTTCGAAACTTTTATATGATATTCTTTCAGGGAATATAGTGTTTCCTTTTAAGGAATTTGCAATGTAACAAAAATACAATTCCTATAATATCTCTTCTGCGATGTTGGATTTTGCAATATAAATATAAATAAATCTCCAAAACATCTCTTCAAGAGATTAATATATACACACGCATATCCGTGTATATAAATAGTATGGCATATGAATTATCTATTCATACCAAATAATAAACATCCCTTTCCAAGACTAAATTAATAGTTACTTTTTCAATCCGGTGATGTTTGAAATATCATATAACATAATATCTTCAGGATATTTGGTTAATATAATGTAAATTTGAAGATATAAGGTAAGGTATAACTCATTTGGAGATTTTTGTAATCTCTTGAATGGAGCATCATTATCTCATATGATGATTTATTAATTTCCTTTAACTTCTTCAAGAAGTACAACCTTATCACTTTACACAATTTCAATAGAGCTTCGGGCTTCTAATTTATGAACTTCGAGTTCATTAATTTGTTATGAACATCAGGTTCTCAAATTTTGTGTAAACTTCTTGTTCAGAAGCTTATACATTTCGACTAATATAAAAAATAACTATAAGGTTTCAAGTCATAGACTTTATCAACAAATCATTACATAATTCAAGACTTCAGGTCTCGGACTGAGTTATACAACTTCTGGTTGAAAAAAATTCTTTAAAAAAAACTTCTGATCCTCTTTTTGTTTTTTAGTTAGAACTTCTGGTTCTTTATTTTGAGGAAACTTGTAATTCACTGATTTATATAAACTCAGCCTTTTATTATTATAGAAACTGCAGGTTCTCAATTTTTATTTTCTGTTCCCTTTTTTTTAAGAAAATATATTAGAAGATATTAAGCTTATCGTGTAAGCTTTTATTAATGTTTTCATCCACTTCAGGTGTGCTAAATCAATATTAATATTGGATCTAAACTTAATACGATCTTCTAAATATGCATTATTCTTGTATATGTTTCTCTAAGAAACAATAAAATATTTCTTTTGGAAATATAAACTATATATATCAAAATCATTTCCAAAGTCAAAATCTAAATCAAAGAGTTTTCAAAATGAAAACTTCATTTACCAAACATGTATAGTTTACTTAGATCTATATCATAAACCAAAATGCAATCAAGTTCAATAAATTTATTTGAACCAACAATAGAAAATTGTCGAATTCAAAACTTACTTTCCAAAATAATCTCAAAAAGCATGCAATAAAAAGCAAGTTTGAAATCAATTCTAATCCAAATTCAAAAAATCACAACATTTTATTTTTAAACCATGTACAAATCTCAAAGATATATTATTTGAGTGTGATTTTGAGATCTACAATATAATGAGATCAGAAAAATAAGAGAAAAAATCAGATCTACAGTAGAATGAGATCTGAAATATAATGACAAAAATACATGTACAGTGAAATAAGATCTATAAATTTAGATCTATGATAAAATAAGATCTTGAAAAGATAAGATCTATTAAAAATTAAATCCAAATCTAAAAAATTAGGAAATAGATATAGAATTGTGAAACAAGAATACTTAAATCTAGATCTAAATTAATCGCAAAACAAATCTAGAAAAGCAGATCTAGAAAATTTCAAACCTGATTCCATTAGTTGAATAAGGAAGAGACAGATCTGACTGATTAAGAGAAATAGATGTATCCACATAAAAGAAAAAAACGGATCTAATCTTCTGGATTAGAATATCCAATACATTTGAGAAAGAGATCGTGCTGATAATGTGTTATAAACTATATAGAGATAAGAAGCCATTAGAAAAGAGGAGAGCGGAGAAAATGTTATTCACACTGATATCTGTTACATAGAGATTGGTTACATTATATAGGCTCTTTTATATATAAGCCTTGGAGCATGAGATTGAACATATCCCATGATGTGGGACTAAATAGAAAAACACAAAAGCATATTCACTTATATATTTACATATATTATAACAATACATAATATTTCTTATAAGTTGGAGGAAGATGAGACTGAATTTCATTTTTTTTTACTTTTAGAAACATGGATCATATTAGAAATGTTTCTTGGACTTGTTTTGTTATTTCTCTACACTATATATGCAAGGACGGAAATGGAAAGCATATTGATAAATTTAATGAGGAATATACTTGAGGTATGTAAGTTGACTCAGGAAGAAGTAAAAATCTCATGATCAAGTCTTAATTAGCCTCAGATAAGGCCATGCCCTACTTGAATTTTCACATTTCTTCGAAAATATCTATTTTACTAATTTATGCCCTATTTCAAATTGTTATATTGGCCCTACCTCAAATTAGTCCATAGCAATTACAAAACACTAACTAATATTTTGTTCTCATTTGTTATATCTCTACATCTTGTTCAAGTTGCCCTTCAATACAATTTCAATGTTGAACAATCACTTTCGAACCAAACTATCTCATTTATAATAACACATAAAGGTTGGTGTTCTTAAAGCTTTATTAGTAGTTTTAATATTTAATTTGATTTGGGTATTTTTTAATGAATGTTTAAATGACAATAGCATTGAAATGTATTATATTTGATATTCAATGTATTGATTGGGCTGGTTAAAATTATAAGTACCAACCTTTTTCCTTTGATTGTGTGTTAGTTGTATTGATTTTTTTTTATTTTCTAGTAGCATATGAAGCTCTAATCCGTCCAAATCTACATGAAAAAATCAACTAGTAAGAAATTAATTAGGGAAGCAATCTTTCTGAATGGATATCGGTTTTAACTTCTGGTATTTTTCAGTGCTTCCTTAGCATGCATCAATTTTCACCGCTACCGAGGAAATATGTGATTTTTTGGTTGTTTTACATAAATGGTTTTTTGTATGGTAAAAATTATGCAAAACTTGAACTTGTGGGCATTCTTCGCCACTGCTCTTGTATGTATTTGGTCTTTATCATCCTGCATCATATTTCGGCTTTATCTCACGCACGATGATTGATGTAATGATTTATTCTAGTCAATAAAATTTCATTTAAAGTTACATATATTTACAGAAAAAGTAATTACGGTAAAATAAAGCAAATACTCGTTAGCTCACTGTTTTCGATGCGAAGAATCTACATCTTGAATATATGTAAATGATTAGTGGAGTTCAGATAAAAATAATTTTCATTTAAAGTTACATATATTTTCCTGTCATATGGGAGATATTTAGTATGCAATAACACTAATTAAATGAATCTCTTTGTCTTCATGCGTCAACCTCGCTCGTTCTCGGCATCGGATTCAAAAAACCTAGATCGATCCCATCCCATGCCAGAAAAGAAAGTAGACAGAAAGATCTAAAATTCTTATCAATACTGAAACTCCGATTTGTGGCTAATTAATTTAGGAAAAGAATATAATAGATAATTACTTATGTGGGTGTCACGTTTAATTTCATAGATTCCGCTGTTTCTTCAGATGTTCCCTAATTGAAATGATTAGAATCTAATAAAATACAATGGCTAAACATTACAATCATAAAAACAGTCTTTTGCAAAAGTTATTCTAAACCATGTAGTGTTATAAAGTCATCTATTTTATTTTCTCCAATACCTCACCATGTTTAAGAATAAAAGCATAATATTCATGATTGTGGGATATTAGTTCAAGATCATGGTATGATTTCCCTTTCGGTGTAATGATTGTTATGTGCAAGAACCTCCATATATTTCATTAGACTCAGCCCAAATGCATGACAAGTAATAGCAAAAGTGTGATAATTTTAGGTTAATCATGATTGAAATAAAGCTATATTTCATACATTAGACCAAAATTGTTGGGCAAGTAAGAAACTATGAGTACGAAGCTAATTGTCAAAAATAGTTTCATTGTATGCACTAAAAGTAGGTAAGCGATACATTGTCAAACTAAATGCAGAGAAATCATGACCAAATGGAAAACGAAAAAACATTCAAATTAATTTAAACAACGATTATTTGAAAGAAAACCTATACAATATCAATGAATTAACAATTTTAATATGCCTATAAATGGTTGGATATGGATTCGGATAGTGTCATATCCGTATCCGTATCCAAAATGATTTTTGGATACCCGTATCTGCGGATGCGGACGAATATCGAATATTTATCGGGTATTTTTCGACCAATTCACAACTAATAAATGTGAACTAAATAGAAAATTTTGATTTATTATAAATCCATTTCCGTACTAAAAATATAAAAAAATAATAAATATGCTAAACATATATTTTTAATTTGATTTTGATATACAAATTAATTTTTTTATCTAGATAAAATAGTAAATGACATCTTTTTATGTACTAAAATACAATAAAAAACTATAATCTTCATAAAAACAGGACAGATAATTATCGAATACGGATATGACCGTTTCTGATCCGTATCTGTTTTTCGGATATCAGATAAGTTTCACATTTCAGATATGGATATGGACAGATTTTAGATTTTTCGGGTTCTCATTGACAGCCCTACATTCTACCACTTATACAAGCAACTAAGTTTGTGGAGATTCCAAAAAGAAAAAACATTCAAAATAATTTGAACAATGCTTACATAAAGA
Organism: Allium fistulosum; assembly: GCA_030737815.1. NCBI lineage: Eukaryota > Viridiplantae > Streptophyta > Magnoliopsida > Asparagales > Amaryllidaceae > Allium > Allium fistulosum. Next base: position 171,748,004 of record CM060908.1, read on the forward strand.
AAATTTATACAGTATCAATGAATTAACCATTTTACCACTTATACATTCAACTGAGTTTGTAGAGATTCCAAAAGAAAAAACATTCAAAATAATTTGAACAATGATTACTTGAAAGAAAAGTTTATACAATATAATGAATTAACCATTTTACCACTTATACATGCAATTGATTTTATAGAGAATAAAAAAAAGCCTCTCAAATATTGAGATAACGGTAGCATTTCAGATATCAGTAAAGTTCCTATAATATACAAAATTACATAAATTTACTTCTAAATATAGCTAAGCTAGGATGCAACAAAAATAATATACAAATTATCACCAGTACAAAGGAAAAGTAGCAATACAAAACTAAGTTGTTAACGGGTGGCTAAAAAATGCGAAATCTATTACGAATGGGGATATTAAGACATCCACACTCAAATTTATCCCTTTCATTCTTGTCAAAATTATTGTTTATATTATGTAAATTTTAGTACAACGAATGATATAATGATATGTTTTTATTGTTCTATCAAGTCAATGGTTTATATTATATGCATTTAATGCATACTAACTGCTCAAAACTATTTGTTATCATCATATTTGCTTATTTTTCTTACTTTTATAGTTAATGTCATCGGAAAGAAATTATGTTAAATAAATTTATTTTTTTATTTATGTTTTAAAATTTATCAATCATTGGTGAATAAGATAAAGTTCTGATATCCATCTGTGTCCACTGATTCAAATATTGAATGTTTGAAAATGATCTCATATGCATATGCGGATATAACACTATCAGCATTCGAAAGTATTCATTGATTGGTCTACACAAAACAAAGTTGCAATAATTATTGCAACAAGAGATATAACGATAGCAGAGGCTCCAACCTACTTAGCCTCACCGAGCGTAATGACACCTACAAACAACCAACAACCACTGTAATCCCACCAAAAACTACGTCAATATATAAGAAGGAGTCTGGAAGACAGTCCAACCGTGAAGTAGAAGAGGGCTAGAATGGGTAGAACAATGCCACATGGAGTTATTTATTGGGTAGTTTGTTAGGTACAACTCGCATTGTGGGTGCGTGGGTTGGATGGATAAGTCCCACATCGCAAAAAGTATAACATATAACGTGGTATATATATGAGATCGGTGGCACGTAACATTTTGAAATTCCTTCTGTTATTACCAAGAGCAAGTGTACACTTATCAGGAAGTCGATGAAAGCGATTTTCAATCATGTCATTTTCTGAATAGACAAGATTATCACTTCTTAGTTTTCACCACTCTAACTACTCCTATTTGGTTAATACCCAAAAATACTTGTATTATTGGAAACATAAAATAACATAAAATAAAATGTATGGTATAGGCCAAATAACAAATAAGTATTAGAAATGACACATATATATGATATATGTATATTGTATGATACTAGAAAAAAGATCGTGCATTACATGGGCCTTGTGTAGATATCTCTTATCAAATGAATAAAGTTTGACCGTGTAACAAAATTTGAATAAGTCATTTGCTTGAGTAGTATGTATAAATTATTATCGTTTCCTCGTATGAATGTATCTATGTATTGAGTTTAAGTGCATCAGAGCTTGTGTAACAATTCCTGAAGATATTTGTATTATCTTGCTATCAATTATCAAAATATCCAGAAGTTGAAGCCTATGATAATGATAGTAAAGCCTATGAAGCACCATTGTTAACGTTGTATATATATGAATAAGAGTGGTACTATATAATATAATAGCACCATAAAAACCACTTGAAAATACCCAACTCAAAAAATAGAAAAACAAATGTTTTCAACTGATTCAATATCAACGGTGAAAAGAAAGAGAGTTGGAGTAAATTTTTTATATATAGGCTATTATAGCATCTATTGAGCATTCAGTGCTACTATGGTTAAAAATTGATACAAAATGGTTGGCAACTCAGACATTGGTAATGTAATATTGGACCTTGCTACTTCATTCTGAGTTCTGACCATGTGTAAAGTTTCAGAGAAGATGCTTAGAATTGTTCTAGTATTCTTTCTCATGGCTCTTCTAAATACCTATATAAAAATATGTTATAACTTAATTAGTAACTTATAATGATCATGGATCTTTCATTTTCGTCATGTGAAACAATAAGTCAAATCTTAAAGGTTTTCGGATTAAATGAATATTAGGGCAAATCCATGTTAAGAGCAACTCCAACTGATATCAGAAATGTGGAGATGTGCACTAGAAGCTGGCTCCAACAAGGTGCAAAAATCTATAGAGTGTCGATTTGGAGCTTCATAGTGTGGGGATTTCGGATTTATTAAGGCGCCTGTTACACAGGCGCCTCACTTTCCCCCTCTTCGTACGCCCAACGGCTAAATGCAACGGCCATATTCTACCCAACCCCACTATTCCACCTTCAAATACAACCCCCTTCATTTTGTTTCCTTCACAATCAATTTCCTTCAACAATCCTAATTTTTTACTCTCACTTATCGCAAATGAACATGTATTCCGATTTCGACGTTGATGCTGCAAAGTGCAATTTTAAAGACAACGATTTACAAGACGTCATGGTTTCGATCGGTGGAGCGGTAACTAATGCAAGTTGGAGCGCTGTGGAAGACTACGATCTTTGCTACATTTATTGTGCACTCTCAGTCGATCCTATTCGAGGTGCCGAACAGAGTGGTGAGACTTTTTGGGGCAAAATTACTAATTGGTACAATCGGAAGAACATCGATCGGAAAAGAACGTTATCTTAAATCAAAGGTCGTTACGGAAAAATCAATCTGCAAACACAAACATTCGATTCTCAAATTTTCAAGCTAAAGCAAACAAATCCTAGTTGATTTGGAAATGAAACGCATTTGGTAAGATTTAATATAATTTCATTATTCTAATTTTTGTCATAGTTCTCTAATTATACTAGTGTTTTTTTATTACAGAGAATGGCTGCAAACAAGTTGTTCAAACAAATCTATAAACCAGATAGTTAACAAGCACCACATTTTTATCAGTTCATACATGTTTATGACATGTTGGTTGAGCATGTTAAATGGAAATCATTGCTTCAAAGAACCGTTCAAGAATTCCAGTCAAACAGTGGTCATGGTAAAACGACTAGAGTTGGAGAAAGCTCTAGTCCTAGGGAATTGCTAGGAAGCTACAGTTTAGGATCAGAAGAAGACCTAACCCCTACCGAAGATCATTTAGTTCGGCCACAGGGAGCAAAAGCGGTAAAAAAATAAGCAGTCTGCAGGAGCGGATCAAGCAGAAATTAAAAAACTCCTACTTGAATCTGAAGATAGATATAACTGTGCAATGGAGACTCGAGCAATTCAACACCAAGAAAAGTTTTCAAGAATGGATCAACTTCTTGCTGAAAACCAGCAAAGAGATGAAGAAGCAATAATGTTCATGGATACATCGCACATATCTGCAAAACAACTGGAGTATACGGAGCATAGAAGGAGAGAAAGTATGAGACGTAGATTTGAAGAGGGTCATTAACTATTTCTGTTTTTCTAGAACCTTTGTATCTTTGAATTACCATTAGTTGTATTATATTATGAACGCAAGCAATTATTTATATAAGTACTTTCATTGAAATTACATTACATTGAGAAAAGATTATAACAACATTATGTTAATTAAACATAAACAGATTATAATAACAATAATAAGTAACAACAATATAAACAACAGTAGCAAAAGTAACAACGGAAATATCGTTTCACTGATTTCCAAAAAAGTTCCAAAGATGATCTATGAGATCATTTTTCAGTCTTTGATGCAGTTGAACACTACGGTAGAACATTTGGCTTTTTACATGAAACTCGAGTTCTAGTGCGCTTCCAATCATATCGTTGCGCCAAACAGGTGGTGGTGTTGGAGCACCCTCGTAAAACTAATCCTCTTCCATGTCTCTTTCATCCTCTATAATCATATTATGTAAAATAACACAAGTGTTCATTATTTTGGTCATTTTAACTGGTGACCAAAGTCTGCATGGATTACCGACTGTGGCAAATCTAGATTAAAGAACCCCAAATGCTCTTTCAACGTCCTTCCTCTGGCCTTCTTGCATCGCTGCAAACTTTGATTGTTTATTGTTTTGTGGGTTAGGAACTATCTTGACAATGGTACTCCATTTAGGATATATACCATCGCCAAGATAATATTCATGATCGTACGTGTTACCTCCTAAAGTAAAGGTACAAAGAGTTGATTACCGTTTGCTAAATCATTGAACAACGTAGATCATTCGACTACGTTAAGATCATTTGTTCGAACCCGGCATTTCGAAAAATGCATGCCATATCCATAAGTCATACGATGCTATGGCTTCAAGAATTATAGTGGACCTACGAGACTTACCCTGATAAGCTTCGGCATACGCCTTTGGACAATTCTGCCACTCCCAATGCATACAGTCTATACTGCCTAACATTCCAAGCCAACCTCTACTACCATGCATATTCAATAACATTGCTATATCCGCCTCGTTTGGTCTGTGTAAGTATTGATCACCGTAAATGTCCACGATAATTTGACAGAAATGCTCCAAACACTCTAATACCATGCTTTCCGCGACTTTCAAATTTTCATCAAGCGTGTTTGTCAGTCCTGCATATGCAAGCATTCTTAGTGCAGCTGTCATTTTCTGAATTCCAGTCAATCCCATTGTATGAGATGCATTGGGTTTGAAGACAAAATATTTGTCATGCTGCTTGATACATTGTAGGATTCTAAGAAACAGAGGTCGCCGCATACAAAATCTTCTCCTAAAATTAGCATTTGTGTTAGTAGGATTTGGAACAAAATAGTCTTCCATCAGTCTGTCATTGTGCCATGAATGTCTATGATTTTTATACCGACGACCAACAACTGATCCACTATGTTGCCCGCTGGATTGACCAACTTGTAGTGTAGCCATACTTATTAGCTCCTTTTCGCGACGAAAATGATCTTCCATCATTTCATCAAATTTGTTGTCGTTGTGATTGAAAAATATATAATCTTCGGCAGCCATTTGTTATCTTTGAAATTGTATAAAATATGATGAGAAATAAAACTTCTAGCATTTAAAAAGCTTTTTATAGCTTAAATCACATGTTGGCCTTCATAACAAAACAAATAGTCATGACTAGTTGGCAGGTAGCATTAATTCAATTCAATCACTATCTATAAAGTAGATTCCATTTATGTCACGTCTGCAGTGTCTCGTCCCATCTACGCACAGTTGACTGTTGGTGCAGTGTCTCGTCCCATCTAAACACTGTAGCCACATCCTCACAATCCAACAAGGAGATATGACTGGTGCAGTGTCTTGTCCCATCTACATATTGTTGCCTGTTGGTGCAGTGTCACGTTCCCTCTATACATTATTAACTGTTGGTGCAATGTCTCGTCCCATCATACAACTGTAGTCATGTTCTTAACGACTTTATGACACTACCAAACAATAGTACACTTAAAACTTTCTACCGCAATAATACAGAAATAAACAAGACAATATTATTGAAACACACAAACATTAATAAAGTCAACGATAATACATAAACAAACAATAATACAGTCAACAGTAATACACTCCACAATAATACAACCAACAAAAATACCCTGACTAGACTTAGAATTGATAGGAAAAAACTACTGGTTACGGTCAAATTGCAAGTTTTGCAAGACATTTCGGAGACGTCTTATTTCCTGTTCCAGCTCGTTGGCATATATTATGGCCCTTGGGCACAGCTGTTCATCAACCCGTTCTACGTAATTGTACCCTTCAGGCCAGAAGGATCACAACCAGATTCGATGACCAATATCTTCGCCATTGGCTCTAACCACAACTTCAGCCTTATAACCACAGTGGCAGCATACTGCGTAAGAGTCAACCTCTTGTTCAACCGAAGGTTGAAAATTTGGCACTTGATCAACCTCCTGTTCTTGTGGTTGTAGATGAACCAACTATTCGTGTAGAGGTTGGACAACCGCATGTTCATACAGCGGTTGAACATATTCCTGAAGTGTGAGTTGGTCAAGATTTTGGAATTCACGAGCAACGTCCTTGTAATGCTAGTCTTGGTAATTGATATTCCAATCTTCATCGGTGTGTTCGCTTTCCGTTGGAACGTAACCGAAAGCAGAGTCAATAGATGATGATCAGGAAGGCATTGGTATGAGGAATAGAAGAATGAAGGAGCGGTGAATTATGTGTTTGAAAAGAAGAGCTTTTATGTATATATAGAAGCATGTGAATGCTTACAATTTTTTATGTTAAATATGAGCATTGTATTTTGATTTGACAGTACACTAGAAAGTGAGTACTGTTTTTGATATGTCTGTGAAATCTAAGCATTGATTTTGATTTGACATTACAATGAAATTGTTTTTATTAGACACGAACAAACAAGACAATAATAAATATGCATACATAGAAACAATAATACACTCAACAATAATACACTCACCATAAGCCACATTACATAAAGGTTATAACTAAACGTGGCGTTACGGAACTCAAATTATGGATATCCAAATCGTTCTAGCCAATTTTGACGTATGATATAAGCCTCATGTCCAGTGAATGTTGTGTGATATTTGAGAAAGTAACGACCTTCAAATGTGGACGGGTTGGTTCGAACAAATTTTCAAATATAACCTCATTGATAACCGTACCGTACTACATACAAGCATTGCAGAAGTTTCCATAAGCAGTCCTCAACTCTACCTTCGTACGTCTACCGTTACACTTAACATTGCTATTGTAAAGTTGAGCAATAGTGTCCCAAAACTGAGTTACCATTATCTCCTCATCATCGCACATCTGATCAGTTTGTATAAAAGAATTTACTAGCAGTTTCAATTTTGTAGCCGAAAATATTACGTTAGACATTGATTGAATTTACCGAAATTTTAAATGTTGTGACATTTGAATATAACACTTTATCTTAAATAGAGAGGTCGTAATCCGCAACAAAAAAACGAAGCATGAGATTAACGTCCACATGTCAAACATCCATAAACTTTTTGACAAACAAACACAACTGTGTTTGTTACTCCAACATTTTTGCGTCATATAAGTTTAATAATAAATAAGCATAAATTATAATCAACACAGTGCCATACTCACCGTAAATAAAGTACACAATGCCATACTCAACACAATGTCATACTCAACATAAAATATAATCAACACAATGCCATACTCAACATAAAATATAATCAACACAATGCCATAACATATAGATAAGCACATATAACAATAGCATCATCACCAACATAATATGCAACAAACTATCGTAATGCGTGAAAAATAATAACATAAACTGAAAGATCTATATGCAGCACATCAGTCTATGTGATCGGAACCGCTATCAATCTCCTCATTGTCTCCACTGTCATTGTCACTGTCGTCGTTGACGTCATCAAAGTTGTGAGGCTTGGGTCCAGCGTGGAGCTGCTCCTTAAGCTGTTGAATCTGGGTCTGTAATCCCTGTATATGCGCATCATACTGAGTCTGCTGCTGCTGGACCGCAATTTGGTAACTCTTATACATCATCTGTGTATAATCGAGTATCATATGCTCAAATGCAGCAATCATCAGTCTATCATAATCCATGTACTCAGAAAACTGATATGTGCACAAGAAAAATTATAAATAGGTGGAGAATATAAGAACAAGTAATTTAAAATAAAATAAAATTCATACAGACCTGATGAGGTTGATACACTCCGGCAGATGGTACACCCATAATAGCATCATTTGGAGGATACTACAAGGGATACTCCACCACCTGACCATGTACATCATATGCTCTAAATGAATGAGGAGGGGGGTCGAACGTAGGAGGCTACGTGTACTAAGATGATGTAGGCTCAAAGGTGGAAAGCGGTAGTGGAACTCTACCAGAAGAGGTACGCGGACCAATATGATCGGAGTTCAAACCTCGAATATAATCAGGCAACGCGTAAGCACGTGGGGATACTCGAGCCCAATATGAATCAAAGTCTCCCGGAATTGTAATAGGCTCACCATCCACCCATCCCGCACCCCTCATTGCAAGAATATAAGCTGGTCCAACCCTAATATCACCATACATATCATCCCATGGTAGCGGATCTGATGGAATGCGAACTATACCATACAACTGTAGCCAACACCGCTCCCCTAAATACCATATGAATGGACATGTAGGAACCTGAAAGCAAATCCTGCATCGTGACATGGAAAAATGAAAAGTGAGTGGATGATCAGGACCGGGCTCTAGGAACTATAAGTACTGATCCCATAGACGAACGATAATGTTACCGCGCCGCCTCATATCCATCTACTGCCTAGTCTCCATCAGCTCATTGTGCACCCCTTGTGCAACATGAGACAAATGCATAGGAGGACCCCAACGACGCAATCTAGGGAAGTAAATATAAGGTGTGGCATTCGCTTCTGCAATAAGTTGGGGGATATTGGCAGTATACTCGTAGTACTAAAACGGAAGAATGTACCAAAATCAATACATCTGTCTACACTGCCGAAGCGCATAAGTATCCAATTCTACATACAAATAACCAATAATAGCAGTACCGTAATCATATATATGCAGTCCATCCACATCTACTAATCCAGCCAAAAAGCCAAGTCTAATAGTACCTTTATTGTTACTAAAAAATGTAGATCCAAAAAGGTATAATATGAAGGCATGGATAACCGGAGTGTGCATATCCTCAACGACCATGTACTCTACTATATATCGCTGTAGATAAGTGAGAGTAACTGTTCCTCCTCTAACCTCCTCATCGGCCAAAGCCGGTAAATAAGCAGAATATGACTCGAACTCCTCAAATGAACTATCAAATGGAATAGGAAGACGATCCGGTCGACCAACCTCTATGACAGTGAGCATATAAAAATCTAAAGGAGTTAGTCCTAGCTCAAAATCGGGGAAATGAGATGTGTGAGTGGTAGGCCACCATCTCTCAGTGAGGGCCTCTACAAGGCAGCGATCTACGTGTGGAAATCTAGGTAAATCTAGAAATTCACCAAAAGGTGACGCATGTAGCCTATCCAAAATTGGTTGTTGTCAAGGTCCCGGACTCGGCCTTCAAAAATCGGCACCCGTACTTCACTTGTACTCAAATGCCGTAGATTCAAACGCCGAATCTGGCTCCTCGGAGCTTATAACACAGTAAGTATAACAACATAGCGGAAGAAAGAAATAGATGATATCATATACAACTCCAATAAATACAATATCCAGAATGATACACAACAATGATATCAATAATACACATCAATATCAGAGATATGATACAATGCTACAGCGGAAATAACAACAATGGAAGAGATCACTCCAAATGATCTACAAAAGAGAATGACTCCAACAACTCCAACATCAAGCTTGAAACAAAAACACGATGCAACAAGATAAGCAGGTGCAGTCATCAACTCCGATGAAGTGAACTAGCTCCAGATAATCTACTAAACCTGACTATCTGAAAAACCCAACTCTAGACTGCCCGTGTGGAAAATTATGGGCACCCAAAGTTTAGGAAGGGAACAATAAACTCCGAGTCAGTCATGGGACTGGTGTGAGTAACAAAAACAGTTTATCTTTAAACAAACAACAAAAGAATTTTTAAACATTGAAATCCGCAATGCTTTTGGGAAATGAAACTACCATAAGACCTCCCACCACACACACAATGCAATTGCAGACTTGGAGGAGATTTCTTCTTATGATAGTCAAATATGCTTACTACGCAAAGAAAACTCTTTTGATATTATTAATAGTGCATAGTGGAAAACATTTCGAAAATACAATATTAATCTTAGCCAGCATAGGTACCATTATATTATGCCTGCTATAGCTGCCGCCTGAGGAGACAGGTTATAGAACTGCAATCGTAAAGGGCTCGTATTGTTTCTTTGGATTTTCCAACAAATGGTCAGGCTAAGGAACTTCCTATGCCATATGGAAACGCCTTTGGAGGGACGCCTCGAGAACCACCTGGCTCTCTGCCAACACAAGGCCGGTTACCCCCTTCCCGGGTAGTAAACCTGAGATATACCACCCCCGGTCGTTAGCGACCTTTATCCGAGGATCCTCGAGCACAAAGCAACAACCACACAGAAAATGAGATTGGAGCAACCACACAGGTAAATATCTGGGCTCCATACCATGATACCACCTTTTTCCATAAGGAATGGACATGCCCTAGGGGAGCTACCCCTGAAACCTTGCCGCATCTTTCCTGTTTCGACCATTTCCGGGGTGTGAGGTCCTGATGCGGTCTCGTCCATAAAGCTACGCTTTTCACAAAAGCCATGCTTTGATCAACAAATGATCACCAACACACAGCAGCACTTAGCATGCCACACTACCAAATTGGGAGTATATCGCTGATAACCTTCAACTACATAACATCTGAGCTCGTACGTCTCAGAGAAGGGTGTTAAGCTAAGAGAATAAATCTCCGCCACCAAACAGAAATGTATTTGAAAGAAATCAGCTTTATATCTCAAAGTGTAGTGTCAGACATACAACCATATAAGTCTGTTCCGGGTTCGAACAGAACCGAAGGCACTTCCGAAGAAGCCCTTGCAATCCGGGTATTCACAATCCCGATCGGACTTCCCATCACTTAGGAAATCTCTATACCGTAGCTACTCAGTGCAGAGACAATCGATAGGTTATCCTATCGTTCTCGCAAATACCCGGTCTTCAACACCGGTCTTCAAATGTTATCCATTCACGTCGTATCACTATTCAGAATGGGTTATATGACACAAAGTCCTCTCCCGGTTAAACCGAATAGTGAGCGCAATATTTTTAAAACATATGGATATTGGGATTTCAGTTAAGTCATGACTTATTACCCAAAACTTTTCTTCAAATGGTTTAAACACATTACCAATTTAATCTTTTACAAAAAGATTCATTTCACTAAGTTCAGCAAGTTTCACAAAGATCTATTCATAGATTTTCCAAATCAATTTCCATTTCAATTTGGATTAACTCGTCCAATCTTTAAATCAAAGATTTAACTCATAGCTTTCAAAAAGAGTTCACTCATAACTTGGAAAATCATTTTTCAATTTAAACTTGAAATTCCTTAACTCAAATTGGAATTTCATTTCTTATATGAAAGCTTTTATCATTTGAAAACAATTAGTTTTATTCGGAAAAATCCGATTTCATTTATACAAGTTAAAGTCCTTGGGTTAAATTCAAATTCTCAAAACCATACTTTGAAAATGGTTAAAAATCCCTATAAAACACATTTATAACCGGTATGGTCTTTTTAGACCATATTTTCAAATCATTGAATTCAATTCCAAATATTGAATTCAAATTTAAATCAAATCATTTAGATTTCAAATTTTATTAAATCATTTGAACTCATTTTCAAAAGCTTTCAATTCCAATTCCAAAACTATTTTGGATTCAAGAATTCAATCTTTACAATTGTCAAAAATCTATGACTTAACTGATTTCCTCGTGAAATCCATATTTGTGTGTGTATGGTGTAGTCCAGGGGTTTCACACAGTAGTGCAACATCAATAAATCATCACAGATCAAAATACAGAAATATAGTTGATAAGCGGTATAACTATAACGCTTATCTTTTATTCACAGATCACAGATATATAAATTACATATAATATATTACATTCATCCCAGATAAATAAACTACAATACAGATCACACACAAATCAGAATATATCACACAACATCACAGATCAGGGGATATCAACAATTCAATCATTCAGTCAGGTCCAAACATTCATAGGTAAGGTCAATTTATTTATCTGATTAAATAAAATCAGATTTAGTCACAAATCCTGGTTAATTAACATTAACTAATTACAATTTTATTTTAATTAATTAACCTTTAATAATAAATTAATTAGCCTCAATTAATAAATTAATCAATTACCATTTAATTAATTATCCATAATTAATCAGTTAATCAATCCTTAATTACAATTATTAACCCTAAATAACAGTTAATTAATTCTTAATTAACTTTAACTATAACTTAATTATTTATTAATTATTAATTAATAAAGCTTAATTATTAATTAATAAAACTTAATTACAAATTAAGTACTTCTAATTATAGGTTAATTAATCTTCAAATTACTAATTAATCAACCTTAATTACTTAATTAATTAATCTCAAATTAATTAACTTATAACACTTAATTATTAATTAATAAATTAATTAAATCAATTAATTACTCTTAATTACTTTCTTAATTAATCCTTAATCATTATGAATTAAATTAACTAATTACTCTTAATTACATCATTTTATTAATTAGACATTAATTATCAAAATCTTAATTAACCTTTAAGATAAATCTTTATCTTTATTTAATGACTCATTTATCATTAACATAATTTAAATACATTTAAAACATTCCACTTTTAATTTAACTTTTAAATTTAAGATAAAGAAATAACTTACAATTTAACTTAACAAATTTTAAGTAAAACAGATCGTAAAACTTCTAAATCAAATGTTAAAAGAAACATTTTGTTTACCTAATAGTTTAGAATTAGATTCAATTTAAAACTTAAAACTTGTTTAAAAAAAACTGTTAAAATCTGCATTTCCAAAACCACTTCGGGTTCTACCCTAGACTGGCTCGAGTTCAGACTCGAGTTTCTCCAACTCCTTCCATTTTTGAAAAAAACTTAGAAAAATTTTAAGTTAAAAACTTTACAGGCTTAAACCCCGCAAATTACTCGAGTACAAACTCGAGTCACCCACTCAAAAGCATGGAGATTCCTTCGAGTCAAATCCCTTTCGAAACATCAGACTCCCAAACATCACCGTGCACCTGCACAGTCAACTTCGACGGCGGCGACCATCGCCATAAGCTTCGACACACCGACCATCTCCCATACATCGGTTCCCGATCATCCAAACACACTCACAGGCCTCAAATCAAAATCGAGCAATGCAGAAGTTCCTGGAACAACAACCTCCACTAGAAAATACCTCGATCACTCACCCCCGACCACCAGAGACGCTGCACATCTGGTCACGGAAGCTCTGACCATCCATGAACCCATCCCCCTTGGTCCCATCGAACTCGATACACCAGAGATGATGCATCACGCAAATTCCATACTCGACCAAAAACAGTTTGAAAACCCTACATCGACCAAACCCCTACGCCACGACGAACTGGAACAACTCTGGCTATTTTTCCCGACCTCGCCGAACACTCCTCCACCTCCAGTCAAAACCCCGAGGCCCAAGTGATCATCGATCGCCAGGAAATGGTAAAAACCCATTTCCAGTTCAACTTCGATCTGCTCCTAAAATACTAATCTAAAAATTACAATTTTTGTTTTAAAAAATCCTAATTTGCTTAGAGGATTCAGAATAAATACCTGAATTTAAAAATCGTTGAGTTTGATTTTTACCTGTTTTAGAATTTGCTACTGTAATTCTTGATTCCAGAAGAATTTCAAAACTTAAAATACTAGAACTTGTTTTCAAAACCTAGATGATGTTTAAACTAAACTAACTTGTTTGAACACCAAAGTTTCACAGTGATTATATTGAGAGTTTTGAATTTTAGTTTATTTTTTGTTGGTCATGTTTCACCGAACCAAAGAAGGGAGGTAAGTCCTCGCCGAACCAGGGTAAACTAGACCATCCACCAAATCAACTCCACCGGTCCGCTCACTACCGAATCAACCTACTTCCCATACTACCGAATCAACCTACTTCCCATACTACCGAATCAACCTACTTCCCATACTACCGAATCAACCTACTTCCCATACTACCGAATCAACCTACTTCCCATACCACCGAACCAACAACTTCGCTTACCTACCAAACCAGATCCCACCGGACCAACAACTTCGCTTACCTACCGAACCAGATCCCACCAGACCAAGGCATTGCCGAACCAAGGCGTTGCCAAACCAATGTTATCAGGCCAGATTGCATCAGCCCAGGCCCACCAGCAGCTGTATACCTCCAGAACCCCTTCTCCCAGCCTCACTCTATAAATAGAGGGGTAGGGGTACAACAAGGGGGGACAAGTTTGAGAGCTCAAGCATGGATAGAACTTTCAAACAACTTTCATATACTTGTATCAAAGCTTTGTACTTGTAATTTAAGCAAGAAAGGAGAAATAACATATAAAGTGGACGTAGGCACATTCTGGCTGAACCACTATAAATCTGCGTGTCTTTTACAGCTTAGTCCCTGCTTTTCATATATTTGCATAAATCACCCAAATCACTAAAGAACAACCTAAAATTAACTAAATCATACGACTTGGAGGTGTTTGTCCATTTTTTGTGCAAACATTTTTGGTGCTTTCACTGAGAACTAGAAGCTCGAAGCTTCAGCTTTTTCCACTTAACCTTCTTCCTAACAGCATCGTTCATTGCTCGGAAAACATGCCTCCCAAGCAGAAGAAAGATGTTAACAAAGGAAAAAACATCGCAACCAGCAGTCTTCCAGATCCAGTGGTCATAGATCAAGTAAATCGTCCCCCTCCAGCAGCTGTATCAAATGAAGGTCAGGCAAATCCGACCACCCCTGCCGTGGAACAGCCGGCAGCCATTACAAGGGCATATCTAGACAGGGTTGTGGCTGAAGTGACTAACCGCTTCACGTCCCAGCAGGAAGCCTTGGTGGACCATCTCATGTCACGCTTAAGGGATGCTGAAGCGTCCAACCGCAACACTGAATCATGGGGTGAGTCCCAGTCTGGAGGATCTCGGAGACAATAAAGATCTTCCTTCTTCGAAGGAACTAACGACAGAAGCGGCCCTGGTAGGAGTCGAGACCGAGCTCAGCCCGAAGTTGGACCTGAGGAAACGCTTAGGACTGAACCCAACGGGGGAGGTACCGGGTGGAGGTCAACTGTAGCCGAGCCCGTCATACTGCCTAACCACGGAAACACCAGTGAATGGGGCCGAGCTAGAGTCCAGCCCGAAGTTGGACCCGAGGAAGTGCTTAGATCAGAACCCAGCAGGGGAAGATCAAGGCAAGGGCCAACTGTAGCTGACCCTAGCATGCTCCCAGAAGATCAAAGACAGCCACTGGAAAATATCAGGAATGATAGACGATATCATCCCTACAGGTCATCTTGGCAGCATCAATCCCACGGAGCAGAACCGAACTCATTTCTAACTGCTCCAAATTCTGATGAAAGGATGGCACGCTTGTTCAGAGAATGCGTCCAACGAGATCAAAGAGATCGAGGGATAGGCGCTAGGGTAACCAGCCCATTCGCCCGCAATATCGAAATTGCCATCACCCCCCGAGAATGGAAAATGCCAACGATGGAACCATACAAAGGAACCTCCGACCCCGTTGTACACTTGCAGAGATACACACAGCATATGCTCATGAGTGGAGCAACAGAGGGAGTGCTGTGCAAATGCTTTCCACTATTCTTAGCAGATCTAGCTACCTCCTGGTTCTGTCATTTACCCCAAGGATCCATCAGCTCGTGGGAAATGTTGAAAAAAAGTTTATCAGCCAGTTCCGCATTCATGTGGAACAACCCAAGGACGCTTATTCCTTATCCAGTATCAAACAGAAACCTGGAGAGAAGTTGCAGCAATACCTAACCCGATTCAATGCCGCAGCGGCCGCAGTCCAAGATGCCGATGAGAAGCTTATCCTAATGGCCCTTTGTAGTGGTGTGCATCCGGATACTAAATTTGCCAGAAGATTGACAAAAGAAAAACCGGCTACTTTACCTGATTTCTTCCATGAAGCCGGGAAATACATGAGGCTTGAAGATGCTGCCACTGAGGGGCAGTCAGGGCAACAAAATAAGGCAGCCCACGGCAACACGCCCGCTGCAGCGAAGGACGTTCGAAGAAATGATTCTAGAGACAATGCTGGGGGCAAGAAGGGAGAAAAGCGCCTATATCGGCCAGGACTGAGATTTGACACTTACACCCCGTTGAATGAAACAATCGAAAACATCTTCCTGGCCACTCAAGACGTGGTTAGATACAAACGCCCCCCGCACAAGAAGGAATCAAATGACGCAATTAGGTATGTAAAATTCTGCCGCTTCCACGAATCCCACGGGCATGATACCAACGAATGCCATCATCTCCGAGACTTGATTGAAGAACATATCAGAAGAAGGAAACTAGAACGCAATGTAAAAAGTCAGAACAGGACTCCAGCTCCTGCCAACGAAAACCCAAGGCTACCCTCTCCAGAGACAGGCAGAGGAAATCGCAATACTAGCGGGCCCAATCAAGAGAAGATAGTGGTCCATACCATCTCGGAAGGACCACACATCGCCGACAGAAGTTGGGCGGAGATGGAAAGATACGGAAAGTCGCTTAGAAACAATGAAGACTGCGTTAATTCTGTTATAGAAGAGCGCCACCCGAAGCGGAAAGAGAGTGATGACATCACATTCAGTAGACGTGACCTAGAGGGAAGGCAGTACCCTCACATGGATCCCATGGTTATCTCTGCCCGGCTCGGTCCAGCCGAAGTTTTCCGAATTCTAGTAGACACTGGAAGCTCAGTAAATATCTTATTCAAGCATGCATTCGACAAAATGAAACTATCAATAAAGGACATTTCTCCCTGCAATAAGCCACTACACGGTTTCACTGGAGATGCGAAGGTGCCCCTCGGGCAACTGGACCTCTTTGTTGAAATTGGAAGCCATCCCCGCTCCGTTGTACGAAAACAAACATTTGTGCTGATAGAAAACCACTCGGCCTACAATGCCTTCTTAGGAAGGCCAGCCTTATCTGACTTCCAAATCGTCCTGGCCCCATGGTGCCTAAAGATGAAATTTCCAATGGACATGGGATTGGGGGAAGTAGAGGGAGACCAGGACACCGCTCGAGACTGCTATGTAACTGAACTTTGCAACAACCATAGGAAGGATAAAGGGAAAAGTGTGGAGATTGCCCTCTGCACAAAAAGTCTGGAAGCATAGCAACTAAAGAAAGCCCCTCCTCTTCGATATACCAGCGACCCTTTCAATGAATTAGACCCCAGGGACAAAGAGGAGGAGGCCACCGCCGAGCCTGCAGAGGCCATGGAATTTGTATCTGTAGACAAACACGACTCGAGTAAACTATTGAAAATCGGGTCCCAACTAAGAGCAGAGTTGAAGGAGCAACTCATTGATTTTCTCCGCCACAACTTGGACGTATTTGCATGGTCACACGCTGACATGACCGGAATCTCCCCTGACATAGCATGCCACGTACTCAACATCGATCCTACCAAGGCGCCAGTAAAACAGAAAAAGAGAAGTATGGGGGCAGAACGATCAACCGCCCTCGATGAGGAAGTAAAGAACCTACTTGCCAATGACTTCATACGAGAGGCCATCTACCCCGAGTGGATCGCCAACCTGGTGCTGGTAAAGAAGGCTAATGGGAAGTGGCGAACATGCATTGACTTCTCCAACTTAAATGACGCCTGCCCAAAGGATTGTTTCCCACTTCCCCGAATCGATCAACTTGTAGACAGCACAGCCGGGCACGAACTCTTATCCGTTATGGACGCATACTCAGGATATAACCAGATTCCTATGCATACTCCCGATCAGGACCACACTAGTTTCATCACTGACCGGGGTTTGTACTGCTACAAGGTAATGCCTTTCGGACTTAAAAACGCAGAAGCCACCTACTAGCGCCTCGTCAACAAGATGTTTGCAGGGCTAATAGGACAAACTATGGAAGTGTATGTGGATGACATGCTGGTAAAGTCAAGGAAAGCCGACGATCATGTAAGCCACCTGGGCGAGATGTTTCAAGTACTTCGCCAGTATGGAATGAAACTTAATCCTCTAAAATGCTCCTTCGGAGTATCATCAGGAAAGTTCTTGGGATTCATCGTCCATGCCAGAGGGATTGAAGCAAACCCTGAACAAGTCCGAGCTCTAAAAGATATCAAAATACCTTCCACTCGAAAGGAAATGCAAAGCCTGAATGAGAAAGTGGCCGCCCTAAGCCGATTCATCTCCAAAGCAACGGACAAGTGCGTCCCCTTCTTCGAAGCTCTAAAGAAAGACAAAGGAAAGTTTGAATGGACTGACGAATGCTTAGCAACTTTCCTTAACCTAATTGAACACCTCCAGAAACCGCCGATACTCTCAACTCCAAACGAAGGCGAAGAGTTATACCTATACCTTGCTGTATCATCTCACGCCCTGAGCGCTGCTTTGGTAAGAGAAGACAACCTCACGCAGCGGCCAGTATACTTTGCAAGTAAGAGGTTTACAGGGGCAGAAGTCCGGTATCCCAAACTTGAGAAGCTAGCATACTGTCTACTAATCACATCACGAAAGCTGCGACACTATTTTCAATCCCATTCCATCAGAGTTCTGACCGATCAACCGCTGAGGCAGGTACTCCATCGTCCCGATACTTCTGGGCGACTACTTAAATGGTGCATTGAACTAAGTCAATATGATATTACCTACCATCCTCGCACCGCCATCAAGGGGCAGGCCATGGCCGATTTCATTGCCGAATTCACTAACAACGAAGATAAGGAGCAATCAGAAATAGCAGAAGACATCAAGTGGAATCTCTTCGTGGATGGTGCGTCAAACGAACAAGGCTCGGGGGCAGGGGTGGTAATAGTCACTCCCAGGGGAAGTAAGCTACACTATGCTATAAGGTTGGAATTCGCTGCCACCAACAATGATGCAGAATATGAAGCAGCGATAGCTGGATTGGAACTTGCCTTAGAGATCGGAGCCAATTCTTTGTGTCTTCATAGCGATTCCCAGCTTATTGTAAATCAAATACTAGGAGAATTCCAGGCTCGAGAGGAACGACTCATAGCATATTTAAAGAAGACCAAGTTGCTTCTCAATCGATTGGATCACTATTTAATCAAGCACATCCCTCGGGAAGAGAACCAAGAGGCCGACGAATTGGCGAAGCAAGCTAGCATGAGAGACAGCACTATTTCCGGAGCAGTAGCCATCTCAAAGCAACTGACCCCAAATTTTGAGCAAGTAAATCTGATAGAAGCAACCAAAGAAGCAACTTGGATGACTCCTATCCGAGACTACTTACAAAGTGGCACACTGCCCAACGGGCATAACGAAGTCAAGAAAATCTTGAGGAAAGCTTCCCGCTACACAATACAAGAGGACACCCTCTATCGGCGCGGATTCTCTAACCCCTTATTAAGGTGCGTCGCTAGAAGGGAAGCAAGGAAATCTTATCCAGCATTCATCAAGGAAGCTGCGGAGATCACACCGGAGGGCAAACTTTAGCAAAGAAGATACTCCGATATGGATATTTTTGGCCCACCTTAAACAAAGACGCCTTAGACTTCGTCAAAAAATGTGACAGATGTCAGAAATTTGCTAAGATTCCACGGCTACCAACAACTGAGATTACTCAAATGACCAGCTCCTGGCCCTTTGCAGTATGGGGAATTGATTTGATTGGCGAACTGCCAATGGGCCGAGGCGGAGCCAAATATGCTATAGTGGCAGTTGACTATTTCACCAAATGGGTGGAAGCAGAACCCCTAAACAAAGTATCTTCAGCAAAAGTTATTAACTTCTTGATCAAAAATGTTCTATGCAGGTACGGAGTCCCACTTAAAATCATATCGGACAATGGACTTCAGTTTGACAGCGAGGAGTTCGCCAACTGGTGCCAAGAGCACGGAATTCACAAAAGCTTCTCATCCGTCGCTTATCCCCAGGCAAACGGACAAATCGAAGCCGTCAACAAAATTCTCAAAACTCTAATAAAAAAGAAACTCGAAAAGTCAAAAGGCGCTTGGGTGGATGAACTTCCTACGGCATTATGGGCCTATCGCACATCTTTCAGAACATCAACAGGGCATACTCCTTTCTCTTTGGCATACGGATCGGAGGCTATGCTCCCAGTTGAAACCATAGTGCCTTCCCATTGTAGGATCCACTACAACCCAGAAGAAAACGAAGAACTCCTTCACATGTCTTTGGATCTAATTGAGGAGAGAAGAAATGAGGCAGCCCTCAAAGCAGCAGCCCACAAGCAAAAGGTGGCAGCACAATACAACTCCAAAGTCAAGCATCGTACCTTACAAGAAGGGGATCTTGTCCTCAAGAGAATCTTCCCTCGCCCCGGGGCACTAGATCCGATCTGGGATGGACCATATGTAATTCATAAAGATCTCCACAATAGAGCTTATATTTTGTCAACAGTGGACGGAGAGGTGTTCCAGAGGGCATGGAACATTCAACACCTCCGTCGATACTTTTCTTAACTTGTATTGCCCATATGAAGTGAATTAACAAAGAGAATCAGTGGACGTAGGCATTTTCGTGCTGAACCACTTTAAAAAACTTGTCTCCTTTTAACTTGTTCCTTTATATCTAGGCTGCTCGTTAGATTTATCCTTTTCCGTTGAACAAAATCCTGTGTAATGACATTCCCATTCAAGACACGTCACAGCGCAACTTCTTCTGGACAAGACCTAACAGGTACTATGCGAATCTATGCCCTCGCCAATGAGACACTTTTGCTCCGGCATCCCTCTGCCGCGGGTTAACTCATTGCTCGCGACGGCCCTCAAAGCCAACTGTAATGAGCCGATTATAAGCCACCAAGAAGGCCGACTATAGCCGGGGCAGCTCATTACGGCGTTCGACTCGCCGGCAACTGTGAACCTACTTTAAGCCCCAACATAAGGTGTGGCCAGCTAGGGTTAGTTCATGGTTGACGATCGGCACCCACGCTAGCCGACCACAGTAAATCGAATAATACCCACGATTACGGGCCATAATGGCCCGGGTAGTTACTATGCGCGATCTCGGCTCCGATGTGTCTTAAGTGCGGCTGTGGTAAAAAAGATTAACTCCCCGCGGAAGCGTAAGATGGGTGACAAATGTCTCCAAGACCCACAGCTAGGGAAAGTGACTACAAAGCCCGTTTGCCACGAACTTAAGCACATCGAAGGCCTTCCGTGATTGGAAGTTTTACTGTTTCTCATATTTCAATTTTATTTAAAGAACTTTCCTCCTATCCTCTATAACGATCCCTAAAGTACAGGACAAAGGATAGGAGACACTCGCTAATGGGAACAAGAACTCACAACAAGACACTGGACCGCATTCCATACTCGGTCGCACAGGACATTCAAAGCTGCCATCTACAAGTAGAATATGAAGGGCGGTATTTTCTTCTTTCATGAATAAAACACGTGGCTATAATTTATTCACACATCACACTAACACTGCAAGACATGAAATTATGTTTTAAACAAGAACTTGACATCGAACGCAATTGAATTACAAGCATACACATAGCTATATTTCTCATATAACATATCAAAATAGCGAAAACGTTCAAAAAACGACAGAATCAGCTTAAGTTAAAAAATTACACATCAAGAATAGTGTTGTTTATTACAAGTAGCATAATTACAACCTAAGAGTTACGTTACTATTTTGAGACTAACATATACAACAATGTCATGTCCACAAAAAGATATCCAGGTCCAATCAGGGAGCCGGCTGGGTCTGAGTTTTATCCTTGTCCTGTTGCCCACCTGTCCGGTCAAAGAAAGAATTCATTAATGATAAGCAACCAAGTTAGCGGAAAGACTAGAAAGGACGGCTTACCAGCATCTGCTCCTTGATCATCTTGATCATCATCCTCTACCTGCACACCTGCCTCCTCAGCTGCAAGCAACCGCATGCCTTCCTTCACCGCCACCTTCTCCTCCTTGGTAAACTGAGCAGTAACCACATCCATCCTGAAGGTCACGCCACCCTCCTTATCCGCCTCAGCCTTGGCCTCCTCCAGAGCCCTGAGATAGATCCTAGCCATGACCCAGGGGTAATCATCCATCCAGGACAAATTACCCTGCCTCCAAGTACGGAAGTACATATCCTGGAGCATCCCATCCATCATCCCCTCATTCTCCTCAAACTCCCTCATTCGGACCTCAGAAGCCCGCAGCTTTGCAATGACAACATCCCTCTCCGATCGATACCGTAAAAGGTCAGCCTGAAGGGACCGCCTCATCGCCTCCATCTCCTCCTTCAACTTAGCCTGAGTAAGCTCCACGACCTCAAGTCTCCCCGATAGTTCCTCTACCCGCTCGAGGTCCGCCTGCCGAACCTCATCCACCGTGGCAATGGCCATGTCAACCCGCTCCTTACAGACGGCCTCCATCTTCCGCAACTCTGCCCTACTGGCCTCTTCCATAGCCTTCCTCAATTGTCTGGATGCGGCCTCATGCTGAGAGATTTGGATGGCTTGGTCGGCAAGTTGCTTAGCCTGGTCGGAAACCATCAACCGTAACTGAATGTTGGCGCTCCCTATCTCTTCCCTAGCCTTGACCAGTCGGGCGTGGTGCCCCATCAATTTCTTGGTCTCCTCGGCAACCCGGTCAATATTTACCTTAGCCTCATCCCCCAGAGTTACAACCCGGGTAGTAAGCAGATCAAGGTCCAGAGACTTAGCTTCGTCAAGCACCCGTACCATAGGATTGCGAGGGAGAAGATGCTCACCAGTGACCTCGTCGAAGGAGATGCCATGAGAGGCCGGATCCAGGTCTGGATGACCCGCAAACGGATTGCGAACTAAGCCAGGGTGATCTATCGGGGTGAAGGTTGGATTCTCAGACGGATGTGGGGAAGGCCTGAACTCAGTATCATCCTCCGTAATATCGTGGATAGGCTGGAGTGGGGCCGAAGGACCAAGAAGAGATTCAAACGTAGATCGACTCCTCTTCTTCTTTTGTATATCTTCTTCAATAACTCCAAGAAGAGGATGATAGCCGACTACGTCTCCAGGATGGTTAGTAGGAGGCTTCGGCTTGGCGGAAGCATTGAAGAGTTTGTATTGTTCAAGCCTGTGCCGAAGATCTGAGGTCTTGGTCGTTTTGCCCGCTCCTGATGTAAAAATCAAGTGTCACCAGCATGCATTAAGCCATCATTCGAGAACTAAAAAGACTAGAGAGAAATTCACCTTGAACCGCAGAGGTTGCCTCAGTAGGAGCGCTCCCGGAAGATAAATCAACGCCGGTCCCAACCTTATCCGCTTTCTTGGACTTCACTGTTTCCTCCGAGCCTTCGAAGGCTTGGCGGAAAGCGTCATCCGTCCACTCTTGCATCTCGCCTACTTGCCTAGAAGACAAAACCTCGGTGCCATCGCCACCACCATCACCCCCTCCTTTACTTCCGCTCTCACCTTCTTCATCTCCACCTTTCCCCTCATCCACATCTCCCTCCTCCAGAATATCTGGACATGTACTGGGAGAGGGACTGTCAGACTTCTTGAGTTTCTTTCCCCCGGCGGCTGGAGGTATCGAAAAGGGTCTCCTTTTGCTACTCTTCGACACAGCCCCTCCTTTAGCTTGGGCAGCCCTCTCTTCCACCGTATCCCTCTGCTTGACCATAGACTGATGTGGTAAGATCAGGTTGTGCCCCAGAAGTGTAGTGTTCCTGATCAAGTAAGCAGCCGACCTATCTCTTCCTGAAATAGCTTCTATTTCCGCTGCCATCTGAACCAGGCGATCATTCTCCACGACCGCAAAACCACCTGTGGCTAGCAAGAAATAAAAACACGTAAGAAGAAGCATTGCAACCAGAGGGGGAATTGTAAATAAGCTTTGACTTACATCCGGAGGTGAAGCGACGGATAGAAACAGAGTCGTCCCTGACATAGAACCACTCCTTTTTAAACATGCTGTACTTCGAGTACAAGTCCAAGACTGGCTTGAAGGATACGGCCGCTTCCAAGCTGATGTATGGAGATCCCTTCTTATAGCCCCTCATGTTGTACAAATACCGGATCTCCCGGTTGGAAGGAGGACGCCCGTATCTCCTCTGGAAGATGACAAAAAGGCTCACCAGAATGGCATAGGAGTTAGGTTGAAGCTGAAGTGGAGCCACCTTCAGGTATGTGACGAAGCTGACTATCCAGGCATTGAGAGGCGGAATGGCACCACACATACAGTGATACCTGCTGTAGGCAAAGTAGCCTTCAGGGGGGTCATACGGCAACACTCCTTCCCCCGGCAGTAGCATGCGTGCTCTGTCAATCCCGAAGGAGCGAGAAATAACATCAAGTTGCTCCTCTTTAAGTGAACTGGGGAAGCAATCAGGAGGTGAGTTTAGAAGCTCTTGAGGACCGTACCCATCCACTAGCGATCTCGGGGTGGGCCCATGTCGTTCTGGATTCAACTGAACAGGGGGCACGACGGGAGATTCTCTTTTGTCTGTAGATTTCTTCCTGTCGGAACGGGTTTCAACTTTATGAGACATTATCTGCAACATGAAAAAGCACATCGTTAGAACAGGGGACATAAAGATCAAACGAACAAGTGTGTATTGTCTAGAGCTCCACTTATAAACACGTAAACACATTCGGCAATACAAGGAAGAAGCTTCATTCGGCGTTTAAGCCATCCGGTAGTACAAGGCAAAAGGTCATTCGGCCTTAGTCTCCCAAGTTCATTCGGTAAAGCAAGGCAAAAGGTCATTCGGCCTTAGTCTCCCAGGTTCATTCGGTAAAGCAAGGGGTCATTCGGTCTTAGTCTCCTAAAACTCATTCGGTATAACAAAGTTCATGGTCATTCGGCCTTAGACGCCCAAAACCATTCGACAGAGGAAGACTCACCTGATTCGGCAGATGAGTTGGCTCGGTATACAATTGATTCGGATGTCTCAAACGGTGAAGGATGAACAGAGATGCAAGGTCCATACTTACAGGCGAATAATGACGATCGAACCAACTGGCTCGTCACACAGGACCGGATGAAAGTTTCCGAGCTGAAAACAAAGCTGGACATATAACTGGCATATGCCCCACTTTGGGGGGCAAATGTTGGTCATGTTTCACCGAACCAAAGAAGGGAGGTAAGTCCTCGCCAAACCAGGGTAAACTAGACCATCCACTAAATCAACTCCACCGGTCCGCTCACTACCGAATCAACCTACTTCCCATACTACCGAATCAACCTACTTCCCATACTACCGAATCAACCTACTTCCCATACTACCGAATCAACCTACTTCCCATACTACCGAATCAACCTACTTCCCATACCACCGAACCAACAACTTCGCTTACCTACCGAACCAGATCCCACCGGACCAACAACTTCGCTTACCTACCGAACCAGATCCCACCAGACCAAGGCATTGCCGAACCAAGGCGTTGCCAAACCAAGGCGTTGCCGAACCAATGTTATCAGGCCAGATTGCATCAGCCCAGGCTCACCAGCAGCTGTATACCTCCAGAACCCCTGCTCCCAGCCTCACTCTATAAATAGAGGGGTAGGGGTACAACAAGGGGGGACAAGTTTGAAAGCTCAAGCACGAATAGAACTTTCAAACAACTTTCATATACTTGTATCAAAGCTTTGTACTTGTAATTTAAGCAAGAAAGGAGAAATAACATATAAAGTGGACGTAGGCACATTCTGGCTGAACCACTATAAATCTGCGTGTCTTTTACAACTTAGTCCCTGCTTTTCATATATTTGCATAAATCACCCAAATCACCAAAGAACAACCTAAAATTAACTAAATCATACGACTTGGAGGTGTTTGTCCATTTTTTGTGCAAACATTTTTAAATCTCTATAATCTTGGAACAGAGAGGCACTAACATCAGACATGCATATTCAAATATATATATATATATATATATATATACAGAAATACAACTTAATATATATACACAAACAAGCATCATTATCACAGAAATTCCACAACCAACAATTATTTTCCTACATAAAATTTTAGTTAAAAAGTTTACTCACAGTGATTAAAAGAAAGAACAGAGCATTGTTTTGAACCAAGCTTTGAAAACTAGCATGCTGGAATCTTTCTTGATCCTCTAGTTTGAATTGAGTTTGTATTGTTGTTTCAAGTTGAAGTTTGTTTATGTTTTAAATGATTTTAATTTTCAAATTTTTTTCCCTCAGCCTGGAATGGACGAAAACGAATTGAAATGAGGATGTTTGATTGATATATAGGAAATGAAACTTCAGGTGATAATGTTGTTGTACAAATACCAGAGATATTTCTTGCGTTGGTGGCTGATATACATCTTGCTTTGTTGTGCCACACTAATTACTTTGTACAAATACTTATTTTATTTTATTCTTTATCTCGTTTGTACATGTATGAGTATAATCTTGGGTGTCTTCTTTTGCAAGCTTCTCATATGTATATTATTATTTTTCAAGTGTTCATTCTTATGTGTATATACTTGAATGTATTTTTATTTTATTTTCTTTTGCAATATCACTTCAAAATATAATAAATTTCCATTTTAATTTTGCTTTAGATTTTATCTAAGTGTTAATTTATCTTATATGTATGTAATTTATTTTTATTTATTTTCATAGTTTACCTTATATATAAAAAATTTCTCTTGTATTTCTATTTTAATCTGTTGTTAAAATTTTAGCCAATGTTTACTTTGTATTTTATAGCCTATCTTTTATTTATTTATCCCTATTTATAACTCAAATATTTATTTTACTTTTATTTTTTTAGTTTAAATATTTATTATTATTATTTTACTTTAAATATTTATTGTCTTATATTTATTTTATAAATTCAAATCATTATTAACCATCAAATTTTAAGTTTAAATCATTTATTTATTTCCTTGTGTCAAATATCTATATTTTTATAATTATTTTTAAACCATTTCTTAAGATTTTAAACTCAAATTCAATAAAATTTTATAATTTCAAATCTACTCATATATCCCCAAATATATATATATATATATATATATATATATATATACATTCACATATATATACAATATTTTAAATTTAAATGATTTATACAGAATTTATTTTAATTTGGGGAAACTCGCATCAATTTATCGATTAATTTCACAATTTTAATTCAAAAACTAAATTAATTATCAATTTAAATTTATATAAAATCCGAGGTCGTTACAGTTGTGGTAACAGATCAAAATACTCAGACTTACGCCTATACCAACTACCTCGCATCGCTACATGACGAACCTAAATATACGACTATTTAATGTTAAAATAAACAAACAATTATCATTCATATACACTTACATAGTTGTTCATCAATCAATAAAGAAATAAACATATACCTGTGGCATCGCTATAGCTGTAGTAAGTCAACGCGAAATAGTGGGGAGCAAGTCATGCAAGGATCGAAGAACGTCTGGAGTCACGGTAGCATCAGGAGGGACATGAGCAGGTCTGATATTGGTATTTGTCGCATATCGAACAGTCCGTCTACTAGTTTTGAACAGACGGGGCGACATTTCGACGCAAAGTAAATTTAAAAAATTAAACGAAGAGGTTGAAAGAAGGTAAAATGAGAGGAAGTGGGGTTTGCGCCTGATATAGGCAATGGACATCAGGCGCCTGTTGAACATGCGCCCAAATTCAAAAGAATTCGGGCGCATGTTCAATAGGCGTCTGGCCTCATTTCAGTTTGAGAAATAGGCCTCCAACATTTTGGAGTGTAGAAAATCATATTTCCACACTCCCTACTGTTGGAGTTGCTCTAAGTACACAGATTTTGTCCTGTAGGTCGATTTTATTTCATGCCACATATTTGAACATGATTTTGATTTAAGCCATGATGTATAGTTCCCAGACGGACATAACACTCAAGTTACAAAAAAATTAACTTTTACAATCTCTTGGAGGAAAGAAAAAAATAAACGCATGAGGCAATTAGGGAAAAGGATAAACTTTGAAAAGAAATTAGGCCGAAGGACATGAAGTTCTATTTTTAGGTTGGAGGACAAATGCTAGTTATAATTAGCATTATATTCAACTTTTACACTATACAAAATGCTAGTTATATCTAGCATTATATTCAGTTTTACACTATACAAAATGCTAGTTATAACTAGCATTGTCCTTCAGCCTAAAAAACAAGTTTGTTGTCCTTCAGCCTAAATTTTTTTCTAAATTTGTCCCTGTGCCTATTTTCTGGTATTTCAAAATATATTGGCAATTCAATTCCACCAAGGGTTGAGAAATTCAAGCATACTCCATGATGATTCCTAATCAATCCATTCGTATATATATGAATTAGTATGCTTGAATTAGTATTAGTATTAACGACATTCATATGGTACAATCCATACAAAATACAAACGAAACTACTATGTCCCTTTGTATTAAGCTCGACTTCACAGTGTTCTGATCCATAGTTTGTTCTGTGTTGTAAACTTGAAGGACTATGTTGCACATTATGAGATATTCAAACAACCCTTGCGTAGTCAATGATTTCTATTTGCATTACTGTAGCTTCACTGCATTAAGCATTAATTATCTCTGTTAGATGAAATTATATAGGTTACCAAAAATTTAGACACGAACTAAACTTTTTTTTTGAAGCAAAGTTAAAACAGGCTAAAGCCCAAACAAAACATATGGGTCAGTTACATAACCCACCCGATAACAAACCCTATTTCGTTACCTTGGGTTACCAATGCCGACTCATTACAAAACTCAAATATTCACAACTTCAGAAACTCATTAATGGCAGAAAGAAGATTTAGCTTCTTCATAGCTTCTACCTTACTCCTTCACACCGCTCGCTTCTCCTTTTTCCTAATACGAGAGGCACTTCTCATCCCTTCAATTTCTCCATTACAACCATCATTTTTCTAAAAAATAGAAAAATTAACAGATCTGAGATCATCGCAACTCGGATCTGCTAATTCTCTACCATGCACAATAATAGGCAGTTATTTGGCTCTCGACGATCTTCCAATTTATAATCACTGCCTTGTTGGAACTGCTTAAGTTGAAAGTCTTTCAAGTGATATAGAAAGTACTCCACATGCTTGTTACCCGCTTCTCTACTCCGGTCATCAGCTAAATAGGCGAACTTGGTTTGATCCTTTAAATTTTTCTTTGACTTATGAAGAATAACTTTGCAATCAGTCTCGCTAAGTAATCATCTTTGCTCTTTATTTAAGCTAGCTTTGTTATGAGTACGATTATTTCTTTCTTTCCATATAAGAGCAGTAGTTACCAGGATGTGAACAAAGTCTCTCTCAAGAGATTTTGACATGAATTTGTTGTTAATATATTGTAATGCTTGCTTGGGATCCATATATCCATTACTCGTTATACCCAAAATAGATTGAATGCGATTCCAAATGTAATAAGTATAACTGCACTCAAAAAACAGATGATTAACACATTCATTCTCTAATTTGCATAAGAAACAAAGTGAATTAGTATTATTACCCCATTTATTAATTTTGTACCAAGTTGGCAGTCTGTTATTAATAGCAAAATAAGTACAAAATGTTAACTTGGGATTATTCACTTTGTTCCAAATTCAATCAAACCATTCAACATTGGGCCGTTTATTTCTAATAACCTCCCGAGCATTTTTAAAAGAGAACTATCCTTTGTTGCTAGCTATCTATTTCCAATTGTCACTATCAGCAGTAGAATCTAAAGGAATTTTACAAATATCATGCTTATGTGGGTTTGTTATAGGATGTAAATGTGGCTGCCATTGATTATCTATGATGATCATTGCCACAGTTGCATTTGAACCACCACATTAACTATATTATCTCACTCCACTCTATTTATAAAAGATTCATTTTGAAACCAAGGATCAAACCATAAACTCATTTCTTCACCAAGTTTAAAATTTCTTTCCACTAATGATTTGCCAATTTCTCTACATTTTAATATTTGTCTCCAAGCATAAGATTGATTGTTTTTTGGCATTATATTCCAAAAATTGCCCTTTTTAAGATATTTACATCTCATCCAATTGGCACATAGTGAATCTGCACTAATAAATCACCAAAATAACTTTAAATCACAAGTTAAACTAAGATCATTCATGTTTCTAATGCCCAAACACCCTTCTCTTTTAGGCCCATAAACTTTATCCCAACTGATTTTATGATATCCTACCCTCCATAAAAAGTTAGCAAATCTACTTTTTGTTTTTTTAATAGATGCAGCTGGAATATGATATGTTTTTAGCCAATACAAAATAATAACATATATAACAGTTTTGATAAGTTCCATTCTACCAGCAATTGATAATAACTTACATGACCAAGTTTTCATTCTCTCTTGAATTTTTTCAATGAGCATAGAATAATCAGTATCTTTTATCCGATTAACAGATAAAAACAAATCCAAATATTTTATAGGAAGACAACCTTTAGAAATGTTTAAAGAATCTAAAACTTTTTTATATCAGCTATAATTACTGAAATATGTTTTACTTTTAAATTCATTTAACTGTAGCCCTGCATACTTATACAAATACTCAAAAATTTATTTAGTAGTCTCTGCATTTCCTTTATTTGCCTTGATAAAGAGCATAAGGTTATCCGCATAAATAAGATGAGTAATAGGAGGCTGAACTCTATTTATTGGGGTAATATTACCCTTAATAGACTCAATTTCCATTAAAATAGAAAAATACTCCATTACCATAGTAAACAGATAAGGTGATGGTGGATCTTCTTGTCTAATACCCCTATTGCTTTTGATGAAACCCTCTGATTTACCTTGAATAAGTATAGAAAAAGTAGGAGTATTAATCAATCAAAGATCAAATCACAAAAAACTTAATAGAGAAACTCATACATTTCATGATATGATATATGCAATATCTGTTTACTTTATCATAAGCTTTTTGCAAGTCTATTTTAAGACATACATTATCACCATTCTTGGTATTAATTTTTCTTACCATTTCATATGCCAATTGAGAGTTTTCGCAAATAAGTCTACCTAGCACAAAAACACTTTGATTTTATGAAATAACAAAAGGCAAAAACACTTTGATTCTGAGTGGCAATATTTTTGTAAATAAAATTGCAACAAGAGAGATAGGTTTATAGTCTCTGATACAAGTAGGGTTTTTATTTTTAGGTATTAAAGTAATAAAAGCATGATATAGGCTCTTAAGAATTTTGCCTTTTTCCATAAATTCATTAAAAACTCCAAAAAACCGACCCTTAAGTTTTCTCCTAATGAATTTTATAAAATTTTGCATTAAATCCATCAGGGTCAGAACTTTTATTATCTCCAGCATTAAAAATAACATATTTAATTTCCTCGGTAGTTATAGAAGCAAGTAAAATTTCTGAAGCATTCTCATTCAACATATTTTTACATACAGTTTGAGGAAAGTTTATTTCATTATATTCAGTGAAATATAACTTCTCATAAAAATCAACAGCTTCTTTTGCAACTTTATCATAGGCATTAGATAAATTTCCAAAATTGTCAATAACATTGCCTATATTATTAATATGTTTTCTACTGCTTATTTGAGCATGAAATATTTTGTGCAATCATCACCTAAAGTAAGCCAATTTACCTTTGCCTGTTGTTTTGAATTAATAGTTTTAATATACAATTCTTTAGATATATTTTTCTGATTAATAAAAAAATTTCAATAATATTTACATCATCTGGATTTTTATCAGCAAGATCTTGTACCATTTTCCCTTCTTTTCTCAACAAATCCACCTTATTTTTGTTCTGATTATTAATTTTATTTCAGTTTTTAAGTTTGTTTTTAGCATATTTTAAAAACATATTGAACTAGAACTGATTAGTACCATCACATGAATAATTAACGCAATTTTCCATAAGAGCTTTATAATCTTCATCAAAAGCCAAACCATTTTTAAATCTAAAAGGAGTAGCTTTTTTTTTTCAAAATCCATACTTTGAAAAAGTTTGATAAGTAAAGGAGTATGATCACTAGTATTTTGTTCAAACATACTAAAAAAATTAGGAAAAATGTTAGAAAAATCTCTATTAATCAAAATCCTATCCAATTTACAATGAATATTTTTTCCTAACCACAGATTTCCAGGTGAATTTATTTCAACTTATGTAAGGTTCTAATGGACCAGTCTCAGGTAAAAATTTATTTAACCTATCTAATTTGCTTTGAGGAATTTTTTTACCACCAAATTTTTCAAAGGCATGCAAAACAGCATTGATGTGCACGTAAATGTGCATATTTTTACTTCCATATTTAATCTTCTTTTAAATAAATAAATGAGCATATTGAGTATTTTACATGTTTAAACCAAAATTTAAATTATTTTCAAATCAACATTTATTCATCTTAATATGGGGGCAAAATGGTCATTTTTGCGTATGATTTAATTTAAGAAAATTTACTTGGACATTTTAATGTTGTTTTGTAGTTGTTTGAGTAAATATTGGAAGAGGCTTCATATATGTATGCATGCACAAAGGATGGAAGAACAAAGGAATGAAGAAATAAATCAATTCATTCAACATGAAGGACTCCACCTACCCACTAACCATAAACTTCAATTAGGAGCTAATGCACATGTTAGTGGGAATTATGGCTACATGCGCATTTATATGGAGGATTATGCTCATGCTAACGATTACTTGGAGGTTACATTTCCTAAACATGCATTTTGGTTAGTCCTCTAAAATATGGATTAGGGTTTTAGGCATGTATAAATACCCTTTATGTTTCATGTAATGAAACTCTTTGCACCACCTTCTAGTTAGTTTAATGGTAGCCACAAATTGTAATCATAAACTCTCTTTCTCCCTTTCATGGCTTCTTAGCCTTTTTACTCTTATGTAATTTTTTTATGCAATTTAATTTATTGTTCTTTTAATTATTGTTCTTACTTTATGCAATTAGTATAGTTTTATTTTATGCAAGTAGATTATATTTATTTACATGCAATTTAGTTAGTTCTCCTTTTCTTTTTGTTTCTGTTCTATGTTGCAATCTACATTTTTTGAAATGATAACAAATATGAGAAGCTAAACCCCTTCAATTTAGGATAATGAAGCTCTCTTAATCATGTAGATTCAAAAATATTTGCTAATTTATGATCTCGTTTTGTGCTTAATGGAATTTTTGGATGTGGTAAAATTTTGTTGTTTAACTTTGAATTTGATAGCCTATGTTGTTGAGACCAAATATACTATGCTTCAAAAAACATAAATACAAATTACATCTTCATCCACAAATGATGTTGGTAATGAAGTGGATTTTAGAATCAAAATTTGATGGTCTATATTACTAATTAATAGTAAATAGATCGTGCTTAGAATAGATTTTATTTTTAACTTCATTATCATATTCATGAGAGTTGACAAGTGGTTTGGTGGGTGTTAAAGTTTGATGGTTTATGTTTGGCTAATTAATAGCACAAATAGACCATACTTATGATAAACACATCAACTAAATTCACAAATGACCAAAAAGAGAGATCATAATTTCATTATGTTGGTTTATGTGATCATGAGAAGGGATTTGCCTCTAAATTGCCTTCTACCCCCATATTTTTATTCACTACTAGTTTTTATTAGTTTTTAGAAATTTGTAGTTAACGCATCTCAAATTCTTTGTTTAATTTGATTGAGTAGAATTTAAAATCAATTCAATTCCCTACGGATCGACCCGTACTCGCCACGTACTAAAATTGTACGCCGTGCACTTGCGGTTAATTTTATTACAATTTTTCAAAGATTTTCTAACCAATAGAAAATCCGTCGATTCAACAAGTTTTTGGCGCCTTTGCCGAGGAATAGATTTTATTTTTGGTTTTGCTCTTCGAATTATTTTTGTTTAATTTTTGTGTGTTTACATTTTGTGTGTTAGTTTGCATTTAAAAAAATTTGTTTGTGTGGTTTTTGTTTGCATTTTGATTGTGTGTTTGTTGCTTTTCATTTTTCATTTGCATTTCTATTAATATCTATATACACACACACACACAATTTCATTTCTAAAAAAATATATATTCACTTCATTTTGCATTTACAACTTTCTTTATTCTAATTTTTTTACAATTTCATTTTGCATTTGCACTTTCTTTTTACAATTTTGCATTTACTATTACATTGCACATTTCTGTGCACTGCCCACTGTCACACAAAAATCACCACTGTCTAATCATTACAACTCCACAAACCACATCAAATAACTTCCCTGCAGCACCAAAACATTCAACCATCAACCACTTCACTAACCCCTTTACTACCAGACCATAACATTCAGCACCACTTACTGCCTAACATTTGCATAACTGTCCATCACTTATCATCCTTCTCACTGTCTAATTACTTCTGCACTGTTCATTTTCTCATTGTCAAATACAACATAACATACTTCACTACAAATACTTCCTCCCCACTGTCAAACCAAACTGCCTTACTTTTGCATTAACATACTTCCCTAACCTCACTGCATACAAAATATCACAACCATTCAGAAACCATACCATACCACCATAACAACAGTCACAACAGACTTCTGCACACTTATATTCACTTCAGATGTCAACACTGTCACCGAGCTTCCTATTGCATCACCATACCCCATTGCATTGCTTCCCATCATATTCAACCTGCCTTACTCAAACACTTCGCCAGCAATCCGCGAGCACCCAAAATCACCTGGGATCCCCTTCAAACCAACTGTTGACAACCACTTGCCTTCTTCCCGCCAACACACATACTTTGAAATCACCATCCTCCTTTTTTGCATATAACCAAGACTGCCAACGGCAGCACTTCTGCACAACTGTCTCACACTCCTATTGCCCATAAACGAACATCAAACCTCCACCTACTTCACTGCACCATTCTACCGCCGTCCTACCTACATTCACATACAACACCATTGAATCAACCAACCTCAAGCTACTCCTCCAATCGACATACCCGAACAACCAAGCAACTCCATCTCCTCAGTCACAATCTCCGACCACACTTTGAATCACAAAACCAATTCGCCAATCTGCAATACAAATTCGCCTCGAATCAAACTCACGAAGAGCTCCAGCAAACAACCCACAACCTCCAAATTATATTCAAACCAAAATTTTGAAACCGCCTACAATTTTGTGTGCATGTTTTGAGTTGTATTTTAGTTTTCTTTACTGTGTTGTCGAGTATGTTTTGTGAACAAGTGTTTATTAGTGTGAGGGTGGGCTTTTATTATTGGCCTGGGTGTGTGTTATATTTTTTTTATTTTTTTTAGTTTAATTAGTG
The DNA here is from genome assembly GCA_030737815.1 of Allium fistulosum. Taxonomy (NCBI): domain Eukaryota; kingdom Viridiplantae; phylum Streptophyta; class Magnoliopsida; order Asparagales; family Amaryllidaceae; genus Allium; species Allium fistulosum. The sequence continues at coordinate 171,783,021 of CM060908.1, forward strand.
TGTGTTGAGTGGTGTTGTGATTTTATTTTATTGTGTAGATTTTAAGTTTTTTTATTTTTATTTTTAGTTTAATTTGAAATTTCTTTCAAAAGAAAAAGAATATTTAGAAAAAAAAGTTTAATTTTTCTTTTGTTTTCGTTCAATCCTTATAAAAAATTCCTTATAAAAAATGGTATTCGACTCTCCTTTTTCCAAGTTGTAATTTGCAAAAAATAAGAAGGAATTGCTGCTTTTGACTCCTCTACTTAGCTTGCTTAAAGAAACTGTCGCTTTAAAAAAAAATTTGCCAATAATTATGCATGCCCTGGTATCGTGCTCTTATCTCTTGTTTTTAATTGATTTGCATTATTGGTTGCTTGCATTTAAAAAAATAAAAATAAAAACAAACACAAATTTCATTTGTAGTTGCATCGTTAATTCACGTTTAATTTCTATTTTGCATACTATCTTATTTTCTTTTTTAAAGGCAATGCCCAAATCCACATAAAGTGGAGGATTTCATCACCCCTTCCTTGGCCCACAGATAGCATTTCATCATAGAATTTTGACTAATAATAACGATTAGACATTTGACTTAAGGGAGTCACGAGCTCACACAGGGCTTAATTGTATTTTGACAAGTTGTCTTCTTTGAACAATTTATTTTCTTGGTTTCTAGGCTATGGCAGAGCAATAATCAGTTATAAATATTACGATGATTCGTAGATATTATACTGATTGTTTCTCTGAAGTTACTTAATGTAACGACCCACTATTTTGGACCATTCAAATCGACAATAATCCACACATGTCTGACTTGAATAATTCAAAATAACAGATTGTAATAAAATTTGGAGCAAATAAAATCAAATACATAATCACAGACACATAATATCAGAATAACTCGCAGCGGAACTAAAATACCATAGTAGTTCATGAAGCTACCATATACAAACTCTCAAAACATATACAAAATCTCATAGTCAAAATAGATACAATAGAAGTTAGGATACATAAATCAATAATACAGAGACAATACCGAATAGGAAATAAATGGAATAGAAGTCGATGAACCGATAGACAAATAAGCTCCAATAAATCTCTAGCTCCAGAAGGTGAATCCAAAGCTGTGATTCTCAGGCTGACCCGAGCGTAAAGTAAAACACAAAACACTCGAGTCAGGACATACATACTTATACAATATAAACCAACTCAAGTGAACTGTAATAGCAATGCATAATAACTTAAAGGATGCTTGGGATCGCCCATCCTTTAAGGATCCATAAAACCATCAATTAAACAGTAATAACAATATCACAGAAATGTCCATATCGAAGTAAACAATGCAACTAACAGTGTTAATGTGCATCATAGCCATCATCAGGAAATCAAATGACATACAGAGAAGTATACCCGTGGTTATAATATTTCAGAACAATATTTTATACTTCAAAATTAAATATCATTTCAAATCCAAATCTTTATCAAAATAAAGATTAAATCATTTCCAAACCATTTCAATTTATCAAAATATCATATCTTTTCAAAACTTCCTTTCAATCATTATTTGAATTCAAATCCAATTTATCAAATAAAATACATTTTAAAATTCCAAAATATCATTCATTTATTTTTCTATCAAATCACCCTTTAAATAGTTTATATTCCAATTAAATTAATTCATTTAACCATTTAAAAATGAAGTTATTATTCTTTCAAGTCAAGTATTAAATTTCCAAAGTTTCAAACCATTCTAAGCTCATTTACTTAGTTAAAAACCATAAACATTGAAAATTTCAGCCTTTCACAACATTTAGAAAAAGCTGTTATAAGTTATACTTGAAAACATTTTTATTCAGCAAAGACAGCATTTAAAACTGCTATAAAATCTCAATTTTAGTTGAAAACTAGTTCAATTCAGCAAATACAGCATCTCCAGAAATGCTGTAATAGCTCAGGTTTCATATTAAAGATTTTCATTAAATTCAGCAAAGACATCAGGCAACTACAGCATTTACAGAACTGCTGTAATAGCCCTTTATTAAGTTTTTAGCCTTTTAGTTTACTTCAGCAACTACTGCATTTAAAGAACTGCTGTAATAGCCTCTTATTTAAGTTTTAGTTCATTTCAGAAACGATAGCATTTCTGAAGTGCTATTAAAAGTATTTCCAGATTTTAGAGTATTTCCAGGAAACAATAAATCGCAATTTAAACCATTAAACATTATAGAAATCATACTTTAACATTCAAAATGTTCATTTAAAATACTTTTAACTTATGATTTTTATAATAAATTTTCTTATAAATAAAACCAATTTTCAAGAATTCACTTAATAAAATTTAAGTGTAAAATTTCTATTCTCTTCATTTTAACAATTAAACTTAACACTGAAATTTTTATTTCCATTTTATTTATATAACTCAAATTTTCTTTTAAACCCAAAAATCCAAATTTCCAGACTTAAGTTATATTTCAATAATTAAAATTTAACCATTCATTTAATTACATTTTTAACTTATAGAAGAATCAAAATTTCTTTATTTAAACATTAAAAATCCAATTTAAATCAAATTTTCATAAATTTACACTCTTAAACATATTTAAAATATTCAAAATACTTTATAAAATAACCACGGGCCTGTATATAGTTTTCTAACCTAGGTCAGGTGATACGGATAAAATATCATTTCAATCCGTAGTTTACCAAGAAAAATCCGGGTTTTATTATTTCAAACCCGCAATCCCAAGTAAATAAAATTAATTAAAAGTCGCTCAGGCTTATCATTTCAGCCTATAACGATCTTTCCCTATTCTAAAGTCCGTTCGGGTATGTATCATTTCAACCCATAGTGAACCTAATCTACAGGGAACTTGTAGTGTGATAAACTGATAAAAATGAACATTCAGCAACATATAACAATAACAGGTGATATGACATGTAATTTAACAGGTTTAACATCATATATAAATAATCACATGCAATTATAACATCATTTTTAATAGTACCACACATTCAATTGTTGTCAATTCACATTTGCATAAGTATAAATGTTAGGTGAGATTTACTCACCTTTTTACGCTGAAGTTTTGCAAAACAAACACACAAACAAAAATCCGGAAAGCACGACTATATTTGGATGGAGAGAGAGCCAAGATGTAAATCTTGTATTCACAAAATAAACAAAGCAAAATATGAATATAAATACAATACCAAAGTTTAGATTGAAACAAATGGAAACTAGGCTAGACAAATACATCACCTAGCTTTCCCATCAAATTTGCTTGACCTTTACCCACATAGGCTCGGCCACAAGGCTATTTTGGTTCAGCCACATATGTTTCTAGGTGCTAAAGGTCAGGTTGGATCTGAAATACATGGTTAAGTCAAGCATACAAATGGTCTTGGAAGTTACAAAGGGTGGAAGTGCAAAAGGCAAGGCAAAAGGGGTTTGGATTTGCAACATTTGGCTCAGCCACAAGCACACTTGGCTCGGCCAGGGCTAGTTCAGGCCTGGACAGTAGTTAGGTGGGTGGTCAGAGGTCATGTCATGGTAGTGGTGGAGGTCAAGGAGGTGGCCGTGGCAATGAATGAAGGTGGATGGCACATAGGAGCTCGGTAAGGCAATATTTGGTGGAGTTAGGCATTGTTTTGTGGATTCTACAACATGAGATGGTCAAGGCAACTTCAGGTCAGAGGAGGGGGATGATTTGGCCATGGATGAAGTGGGAAAGAAGGGATGGTGGTGGTCGGTGAAGATATGGAAGGGTTAGGCCGAGAATCTCATGGAAGAATCAAGCAAAATCAAGTGAAAAACAAGGCAAACAAAGAAGAAAAGTGGAAGAAAAAAGAGGAAGCCATTACCAAAGTTTCTCAGAAATGTTTGGCCGTTAGTTTTTCTGAATGGAATGTATTCTCACATGAAATGAGTTAAGGAACTCACGGCTATCAATTAGAAAGGAATGGCCAATGAATTGAAAAGTCTAGCAACCCAAAAGTCATTGTTTTGAAACCTTTTGTCTCTTCAAATTTCCATTCTTTCTAATTAAATAAAAACCAATGATAATTTAGTAAATGAGTTTTAAAACTGAAACAAAGTAAAATAAAATGAAAATAAATAATTAAATTTAAAGAAAATAGAAAAAATAATTAAAGAAATTGCTTAAAATTTGGAAACAGGGTTCAAAAATTACAAATAAATCATCACTAGCTTAAGGAAAATTCCAACTTCACTTTAAAATATTCTAAAAAAAAATTTGAAGTAAAATAATTCATTTATATTTTCAACATGAAATAAATAATTAGATTTAGAGAAAATAGAAAAATAAATAAAGAATTACTTTAATTAATTGAACTGGAAAAATTGTAAACAAATTACAGTTGACATTAGAAAATTTCAATAGCACTTTTTAAAAATGTTTTAAAACTAAAATATATACATAACATATTATTTTACCCATGAAACATGAATTAAAACATTACATGATCAATAAAATATTATTTATATAATTTAAAATAACAATTTTTGTTAAATACAACAAATTTCATTCAATAGTGTAAAAGGCATAACTTTCACAATATTAATCAGATTTTAACGAAACGAAAAGCATTATTCTTAAATTTTTATTTACTTTCATAATAAAAGATAAAATTCAAATTTTCAAACTTTCAAATTTTTAAATTTAAAAGTCAAAGTTTGATCGTATTGACCAAAAATTCACTTTTTGGAAAATATTCTATTTAGTCCTGTTTGGAATTCTAATTCACATCAAAATCAAAATTTATGTTTAAAATAACAAAATTTATCCATTTTAATAAATAAAATAAAGTTTTCAAATCAGGAAATTCAATTTAAAATAATTAAAATATACAATTAAAATAATCACAAAATACAGGGTTGTTACACTCTCCCCCACTCAAATCTTTTCGTCCTCGAAAAGGAATGAGGTACGGAAAACACAGAAAAGATAGAATGGAATAGGATTAAGACAAGATGACAAGATGACAAGAAGATTAAAATTATACCTGATAACTATTGTTATAGGTAAGTTTACCAAGGTGGAGAATAGGAATAGCTAGAAGGGAAAATAGGACGAAAGACAAGGATGGGTCATTAATTTAAAACCATATAAATTTCAATTGGAATTCTTTAATACTTAATAATTTGGTTAAATCCATTTTATTATATCCATAAAAGTCATTTAAATTCAACTTGTTAGTTAAGAAGTAAACAATATTTAAAACACTTTAAAATCTTTTAGAAAGGAAATAACTAATCAAAATATCCTTTATATAATATTTTATCAAAATACTTTTATAACTCAATGTCTTAACAAGTTTATCCTCGTTCCTGCAGACTCTGGCAGTGCGTTGATCAGGCGCAAAGCTAGAATTCTCCAGGTACTTAGTAGACTTGTTTCAACACCCAGTGAAAATACTGGAAAACTTTTAAAAACAGATATGGAAAGTACAATCCAAACAAAACAACCAAAACCTTTGTCTAAACATGGATCGCAGATACACAAAGGTTACGCCTGGATCCTCCACGAAACATCTGTATCCGTAAGCTTTCTCAGCCCTGCGAATTTCACCATGATGACTAGTAGACCGCAGATACACAAAGGTTACGCCTGGATCCCCCAGGAAACATCTGTATCCGTAAGCTTTCTCAGCCCTGTGGATTTTGCTACTAATACGACCTACATAGATCACAGGATACACAATGGTTACGCATGGATCCCCAAGGAAACATCCATACCCCTGGGCCATCCAGCCAGGTGAATTACGCTATGCAGTAGCGCTCGTAAGACCATGGGTAACGCCATGGAATTCGATGAAAACTCGAGTATCATATCTGGAAAACCAAAATCAGAGAAATATTGATAGAATGAATCCACAATGTGGCCACAAAGCGGATATCAAGCAGAAGGCACTTTCCATATCTTTACTTCGAAAATATGTATCATATAGTACCTTTTCAAATCACTTTCAAATATCATACTTATATAAAGTCCATTATATATAAGATTTCATTTTCAAATCAAATACTTTCCAAAATCAATAGTATGTCAAATCACACTTATATAGACTTCAATTATATATAGATTTCACTTTTCAAATTGAGTACCTTTTCAAATCCATAGTTTTCGAATCAACATCATACTTATACAAACCAATTTTTATATAAGTTCGATAACTCCCAAATCAAGTATTTAAAATAAGGTTCTCAATTTCAATTCGTTTCAATATCAGTTCAGTTTCAAAATCATATACAATTCCACCAAATTATTTCTTCTCAATTTAAATATCTTCAGTTTCAAAGTTTCCAAAATAATAGGTTTGGAGAATAATCCAAGTTTCTAAGTTAATATAATTTAAGTCAACCAATTCATTTCCAAAATCAATGGTTTTAAAATCATCTTATACTTACATAAGGTCCATCCTATATAAGGATCAAAAAATTTAAAAAATAAATTTCGCTGCATGAAGAGCCATATGGAATTGAACATCTTTGCTTACTAAAAGATTTTTAATTTAGAATAGTTTTGTATAAAAAAAATAGTTTGAAAAATAGTTTTGTAAATAAAATGGTTTTGTAAAATAGTTTTGTAAATAAAATAGTTTGTTTTAAGAAGAATAAAAGAAAAATAGTTTGAAAATGGTTTTAAATTGATAGTAGTTTTGCATAAAAGAAAAATTACAATTAAATTACAAAGATATCCAACCAAACAACTTTCAATTTCAGCGGCAAGTATATCAATGATATTAGAATATAAGATGTACATATGTCATCATTTCGCAAAGTCACATTCGACTGCTCGCTCGATCACACAAGTTCGCTTTCGAACTAGTATTGTCCATTCGACTTCCCTAATGCGGATTTCGATATGGTTTCTCGACTAGAAACCATCACTCTCCTTGCATAGCCATATACTATGATAGAGAATTCTAGAATCAAGCCCAAAATCCACATCAAATATTCGCCATCAAGAATCAAATGAAAAATCCTAACACGAAATGGTGTAATTCACCTCGAACTTGTGTACTCAAACTTGGATCAATTTAATTATGCGAATAAAACAGCATATGTACAACTTATGTACCTATTCCAACTTGTTCAATATATAGTTTTATAAAGATGTTACCCAGTTAAAACATTTAAACTAAATTTTATTCAAAATATTTTGAAGACAAATTCTTTTCAAAACATTTCAAATCTAAATTTCATATTAGCAAAATTCAATATAGCCTTATTCGTTTACTTAAGAAAACAGTTTCAACTTATTTAAATCATATTACTACATACTTTAAACATACATACCAAACTTATATACTTTATACTTTTCAAAATTACTTAGCTTTGAAAAGTTAACCTTGATTTGGAAGTGCTCGAACCTTCAAAATAGTCGAAGAAATCATATTTCAATCCAAGAGTTTGAAATCACAATTAAATCAGTAAATCAATTCCAAAAATAGGGTTATATCAAATCAAATCCAAAACTCAAGGACTGAACACCAGCTCATTTCAAATTGTTTCAAATATATATACATATATCTTTCGAATATCAAATCACACTTCGGAATTTGGAATCAAAATTGGATTCACAAGTCAATTGTTTAATAAAGCTACCGAAGTGGCCTCTCCCCCACTCAGAAACTCGAAAATCAATGTCGATGATGCATGCATTCATCACCGAAATTATTTTCCAACGACATTTGTGGGTTTTGGACTTCTATTTTCTCAAACTTCTTTTGAAATTTCTTCGAAATCATTTGAACCTCATTAAAATCATTTGAAACATTTCATATTCGGAAAATACTTTCAAATCATATTATTTATTATTTCAAAATCTTAAAACCAGTTCCAAAATGCTGGAGTTCAATCACTCAAATTCAGATTCAAAACCTTCAGTTATAAATTATTTTATATGAAACCATTCCTTATAAATTTTCTAATCCTTTCAAAACTTCAAATTCTCATTTAAAAGGTATATAGATCCGTATAGAAAACATTTCACCTTTATATATAAAATATGGTCATCCTTATCAAAATAATAACTTTGATTAATACACAATTTTCAAAAGACAATCAACCACAAATTTTTCAAGGGATGATTCAAGGATGGATTTTAAAGCAAAATAGAGATTCAAATTTAGAGGGACTCTAATCAAATAGAATTCTGATTCAAAGATAAGCACAAACGAAGATAAGATCATTAAATTGCCAAATAGAAGATGGATAAGCCTATATAAATCGTGGGCGGCCTTAATAGAGTCAACCGTGACTTCAGGAATATAATGGACGCGAAAATCTAAGGCAAATCGACCTTTGATCGCCAGAGATAGAATCTAAATATAGCAGAAGATAGAAAACATCGTAAACCGAGGATACAGAAATCTTCAGTGAATCAATGTCAATTGTAAAGGAGTTTCACCCCTTTACAAATTATTCAAAGTTTGGCGAAATCGCCGGTCTTTATAGAGGTTATTCAAAGTGGAGTTATGGAATGCTCCTAAAATCAAAAGAATACAATTTGGGGAGACAGGAATGGATTTCAGAACAAGTGGGAGCATTCCAAAATTCAAAGGAATCCTAATCGAAGAAATCCCAACTAAGATAGAAGTCCAGAATTTTAAGGAAATCCTAATCAAAGAAATTACTAACAAGGTGGATACGAAAGGGATAAAGTACAGAAAATTTTCTTTCAAAACAAGAAAATTTTATATCAAAATAATCTTTAAAAATCCTTTAAAAATCATTTGAAAATCATTTTATACTTCGAAAATACGTTCTCTCACAAAGGAATGATTCTGAGATTGATTTCACTCATTCTAGGGTATTTCTACCCTATCTCTAATGAGTTTTTGCTCCGCAGGCTAAGGTTTGCCTAAAACCAAAGCTATGATACCAAATGTAATGACCCACTATTTTGGACCATTCAAATCGACAATAATCCACACATGTCTGACTTGAATAATTCAAAATAACAGATTGTAATAAAATTTGGAGCAAATAAAATCAAATACAGAATCACAGACACAGAATATCAGAATAACTCGCAGCGGAAATAAAATACCATAGTAGTTCATGAAGCTGACATATACAAACTCTCAAAGCATATACAAAATCTCATAGTCAAAATAGATATAATAGAAGTTAGGATACATAAATCAATAATATAGAGACAATACCGAATAGGAAATAACTGGAATAGAAGTCGATGAACCGATAGACAAATAAGCTCCAACAAATCTCTAGCTCCAGAAGGTGAATCCAAAGCTGTGATTCTCAGGCTGACCCGAGCGTAAAGTAAAACACAAAACACTCGAGTCAGGACATACATACTTATACAATGTAAACCAACTCAAGTGAACTGTAATAGCAATGCATAAAAACTCAAAGGATGCCTGGGATCGCCCATCCTTTAAGGATCCATAAAACCATCAATTAAACAGTAATAACAATATCACAGAAATGTCCATACCGAAGTAAACAATGCAACTAACAGTGTTAATGTGCATCACAGCCATCATCAGGAAATCAAATGACATACAGAGAAGTATACCCGTGGTTATAATATTTCAGAACAATATTTTATACTTCAAAATTAAATATCATTTCAAATCCAAATCTTTATCAAAATAAAGATTAAATCATTTCCAAACCATTTCAATTTATCAAAATATCATATCTTTTCAAAACTTCCTTTCAATCATTATTTGAATTCAAATCCAATTTATCAAATAAAATACCTTTTAAAATTCCAAATATAATTCATTTATTTTTCTATCAAATCACCCTTTAAATAGTTTATATTCCAATTAAATTAATTCATTTAACCATTTAAAAGTGAAGTTATTATTCTTTCAAGTCAAGTATTAAATTTCCAAAGTTTCGAACCATTCTGAGCTCATTTACTTAGTTAAAAACCATAAACATTGAAAATTTCAGTCTTTTACAACATTTAGAAAAAGCTGTTATAAGTTATACTTGAAAACATTTTTATTCGGCAAAGACAGCATTTAAAACTGCTGTAAAATCTCAATTTTAGTTGAAAATTAGTTCAATTCAGCAAATACAGCATTTCCAGAAATGCTGTAATAGCTCAGGTTTCATATTAAAGGTTTTCATTAAATTCAGCAAAGACATCAGGCAACTACAGCATTTACAGAACTGCTGTAATAGCCCTTTATTAAGTTTTTAGCCTTTTAGTTTACTTCAGCAACTACAACATTTACAGAACTGCTATAATAGCCTCTTATTTAAGGTTTAGTTCATTTAAGAAACGATAGCATTTCTGAAGTGCTATTAAAAGTATTTTCAGATTTTAGTGTATTTCCAGCAAACAATAAATCCCAATTTAAACCATTAAACATTATAAAAATCATACTTTAACAACCAAAATGTTCATTTAAAATACTTTTAACTTATGATTTTTATAATAAATTTTCTTATAAATAAAACCAATTTTCAAGAATTCACTTAATAAAATTTAAGTGTAAAATTTCTATTCTCTTCATTTTAACAATTAAACTTAACACTTAAATTTCTATTTCCATTTTATTTATATAACTCAAATTGTCTTTTAAACCCAAAAATCCAAATTTCCAGACTTAAGTTATATTCCAATAATTAAAATTTAACCATTCATTTAATTACATTTTTAACTTATAGAAGAATCAAATTTTTTTTATTTAAACATTAAAAATCCAATTTAAATCAAACTTTAATAAATTTACACTCTTAAATATATTTAAAATATTCAAAATACTTTATAAAATAACCACGGGCCTGTATATAGTTTTCTAACCTAGGTCAAGTGACACGGATAATATATCATTTCAATCCGTAGTTTACCAAGAAAAATACGAGTTTTATCATTTCAAACCCGCAATCCCAAGTAAATAAAATTAATTAAAAGTCGCTCAGGCTTATCATTTCATACCATAACGATCTTTCCTTATTCTAAAGTCTGTTCGGGTATGTATCATTTCAACCCATAGTGAACCTAATCTACAGGGAACTTGTAGTGTGATAAACTGATAAAAATGAACATTCAGCAACATATAACAATAACAGGTGATATGACATGTAATTTAACAGGTTTAACATCATATATAAATAATCATATGCAATTATAACATCATTTTTAATAGTACCACACATTCAATTGTTGTCAATTCACATTTGCATAAGTATAAATGTCAGGAGAGATTTACTCACCTTTTTACGCTGAAGTTTTGCAAAACAAACACACAAACAAAAATTTGGAAAGCACGACTATATTTGGATGGAGAGAGAGCCAAGATGTAAATCTTGTATTCACAAAATAAACAAAGCAAAATATGAATATAAATACAATACCAAAGTTTAGATTGAAACAAATGGAATCTAGGCTAGACAAATACATCACTAGCTTTCCCATCAAATTTGCTTGACCTTTACCCACATAGGCTCGGCCACAAGGCTATTTTGGTTCAGCCACATATGTTTCCAGGTGCTAAAGGTCAGATTGGATCTGAAATACATGGTTAAGTCAAGCATACAAATGGTCTTGGAAGTTACAAAGGGTGGAAGTGCAAAAGGCAAGGCAAAAGGGGTTTGGATTTGCAACATTTGGCTCAGCCACAAGCACACTTGGCTCGGCCAGGGCTAGTTCAGGTCTGGAAAGTAGTTAGATGGGTGGTCAGAGATCATGTCATGGTAGTGGTGGAGGTCAAGGAGGTGGCCGTGGTAAGGAATGAAGGTGGATGGCACATAGGAGCTCGGCTAGGCAATATTTGGTGGAGTTAGGCATTGTTTTGTGGATTCTGCAACATGAGATGGTCAAGGAAACTTCAGGTCAGAGGAGGGGGGGTGATTTGGCCGTGGATGAAGTGGGAAAGAAGGGATGGTGGTGGTCGGTGAAGATATGGAGGGGTTAGGCCGAGAATCTCATGGAAGAATCAAGCAAAATCAAGTGAAAAACAAGGCAAACAAAGAAGAAAAGTGGAAGAAAAAAGAGGAAGCCATTACCAAAGTTTCTCAGAAATGTTTGGCCATGAGTTTTTCTGAATGGAATTTATTTTCACGTGAAAATGAGTTAAGGAACTCACTGCTATCAATTAGTAAGGAACGGCCAATGAATTGAAAAGTCTAGCAACCCAAAAGTCATTGTTTTGAAACCTTTTGTCTCTTCAAATTTCCATTCTTTTTAATTAAATAAAAACCAATGATAATTTAGTAAATGATTTTTAAAACTGAAACAAAGTAAAATAAAATGAAAATAAATAATTAAATTTAAAGAAAATAGAAAAAATAATTAAAGAAATTGCTTAAAATTTGGAAACAGGGTTCAAAAATTACAAATAAATCATCACTAGCTTAAGGAAAATTCCAACTTCACTTTAAAATATTCTAAAACAAAATTTGAAGTAAAATAATTCATTTATATTTTCAACATGAAATAAATAATTAGATTTAGAGAAAATAGAAAAATAAATAAAGAATTACTTTAATTAATTGAACTGGAAAAATTGTAAACAAATTACAGTTGACATTAGAAAATTTCAATAGCACTTTTTAAAAATGTTTTAAAACTAAAATACATAAAAAACATGTTATTTTACCCATGAAACATGAATTATATCATTACATGACCAATAAAATATTATTTATATAATTTAAAATAACAATTTTTGTTAAATACAACAAATTTCATTCAATAGTGTAAAAGACATAACTTTCACAATATTAATCAGATTTTAACGAAACAAAAAGCATTATTCTTAAAGTTTTATTACTTTCATAATAAAAGATAAAATTCAAATTTTCGATCGTTCAAATTTTTAAATTTAAAAGTCAAAGTTTGATCATATTGACCAAAAATTCACTTTTTGGAAAATATTCTATTTAGTCCTGTTTGGAATTCTAATTCACATCAAAATCAAAATTTATGTTTAAAATAACAAAATTTATCCATTTTAATAAATAAAATAAAGTTTTCAAATCAGGAAATTCAGTTTTAAATAATTAAAATATACAATTAAAATAATCACAAAATACAGGGTTGTTACACTTAAACCTTCGGTTGCATTGCTACGGTGATTCGTGGTGCACCAATAACTCCTGTTTATTACCTGGCTAAGAACTATTTTATTGGATTAAGACAAAGTGTGATTCAATTGTACATCTTACTTAACTTAGTTTTTAAATCTTTTCCTTTGAAATTTTTCAATCAAAATCAAAAATACATAAAAAAAAATTAAGCTAGTATTTTTTTAAGAAAAAAATCCAAAAAAATATATAATCATTTCAAAAAAAAATTTGAAAATACAAAAAAAAAATTAAATTTCCCTTTTGAAAAATAAATTCTTTTCGGTAAATATTTTCCCTTTATATATATATATATATATCTCTTTTTGAAATTGTTTCAATTTACCTACGTGCAAGAATTTTACAATAGTTGTGAAAATCAATATAATTCATATAGTTTCACATCAAACTCTTATGGATATTTAATAACAACTATTTTACAAACCATTCAAATTTTGAACCACAAAGTTTTCAAAATGATGACCATCCCTCAACTCTTGAAAATAGTATTGAAATGATTTGATCTTTACTTGAACAACAAAATCAAATGATAAATAACTTGAGTAATTCATATCAGTGCAATAACTCATGTCGGATTTCAAAATGATCAAAATTTGAATTCACTCTAAAATTCAAATGATTTCGATTATAACTCATGCCAATACAAATTTGAACTCCAAAATGAATTTCAAAGTCAAAATGGAATTGTAAACCACTTTTTCAATGATTTTGGCAATGAGAATAATCTTGACTATGGTGCAATTGACAATTTTCGTCCTCAACAAGTTCAAATTGAAAATTCCCAAATTAATAATTATAAATTTGATTTTATTGAACAAATGGAAGAAATTCAGAATAATCACACGGATTTGTTGTTTGAAACATACATGAAACAACGTGAGCAACAAAATCAACTCCCAACACATGACGAGTCAAGTAATAATCCACCTTTTACCAAAATTGATGATTTTCAAATAACAACATTTGAAATTGAAAATGACAATCTTAATGAAGTTGTTGAAAATGCAGTAATTGAGTTGGATTTCAATTCTTTTGAGAGCGTGGAACCAAATTTAAAATTCGATCTTCCTTTTTCCGATTTTGAAAAATTGGACACAACACTTTGGATTTTGAACATGATACATGCAATGAAGTTGTGAATAATTCAACAAAGGTAGAATAATTTAGTGAAGACAAATTTCTTAGACTTTTCGAAGATGAGCTGAATTCTGAAGGGGTAGTTGTCAATGATGAGCTTGAATTTCAATTTGGTGAAAATAAACTTGAACTTCAATCAATTGTTCTATCTACCACAAAAATCATCGAAAATAAAACAACTCATATGATATTTAATAAAACGACATTCGTTTTTCCAAATCAACATTCAACTTTGAAATTTTTTATGGTTTGGTTTTCTGTGCTTAAGTTATGTCTCTCATACTTGACGAGACAAATGAATTGGTCTTTGGAAGACCGTTTCATTTACTCTTTGACGATATTTTTTTTGATGTCATGTAAATAATAATCGTTTCATTTTCATGTATATATAGGTCATATTTCTATTTTTATTTTATTTTTCTCCTTTCACTTGGTTGACTGTGGGGACATAGTCAAAATCAAGTATAGGGAGGGGGGTCTCATATCATTTTTGATTTATTATGGTTTATTTTTTGCATTTCCTTTCCAAAACTTTTAAAAAAAATCTCAAAACAAATTTTCTTTTTAGCATTTTGATTTATTTTTGAAGAAACACTATAGGATAAGAATAGGTTTTTGGTTATAAAATTGAAATTTTTGAAAATTTATTTGTCTCAACAAAAATAAGAGTTTGATTACAAGTAACGATGGTTTAACTAGTATACTGGAAGGTTCATAAGTGATAATTATGAAGTATATCCTAATTCTAATCTTTGTTTAAAAGAGTGGTTGATTTAAAGTAAAGGCTATAACATTTTAAACTTCTAAGTTAAGTAGTGCTTAGATGATGTTGTAAAACTCTCTCTTCATAAAAAAAGAAAAAAAAATTATATCCATGTATATATTCTATAAACACCTAGAGTCATGTCTTCACACGCAAGTGTGTATGCTCGCCATGCCCTATACCCTTCTCACATAAGCCCAAAAGGCAGCTCATGATCGGCATATCTAGCCTCGGTTTATTTGAGTTAGGTGTATGCATATAAAAATTATTTCATTAATACCGCCTATAGTCAATAGGTGCACATATTGTATGTATGTTTGTCATGCTCTGTATTCCCCTCACGTAAGCCTGCAAGGCAGTGCATGAGTGGTATATCTGACCTCGGTTTTCTGATTTAGGCATATGTAAATATTGTTAACATCAATAAAATTTTCAAATAAAGAGAGAGTAAGCAATTGAAATCCAAGCACTATTTTCACTTGTTTGATTTGACTTGTTATTCAAAAAGAAATAAAAATACCACTTTGCAAAAATTTGATAATCAACTAAGATCCATTTTATAGTTACACTATCAACCGAAACAACTAGCCAAACTGGAGTCTAATTGTGATGATAACTTAATTTTTGTTGGAAGTTTTGACGAGTAAAAGGGCTAAAATTTCATGATGATGACCAAAACTTATATTTAACTTATTCGTGTCAATTTAAAAGTAAATTCTTCGTTTGTAAATATTTTCAAAAATATGCATTCATCTCTTTGTAAATAAATCTTGCATTTGGGAATTTTTCATGTTGCATTTGGATTTTGTGGGTAGTATCTGCTAAAAATCCTCACGAGACAACACTTGTCCTACAAGGGACACCTAGAGGTTTAACGGCTTGTCCATAAGCTCAATGCAATCGTGTTTCCTATGAAAATAGATTTATCTTAGTTTTAGTTTATCCAAAAACGAATAAAAAGATAAATGTGGGGGTATTTGATGTGCACGTAAATGTGCATATTTTTACTTCCATATTTAATCTTCTTTTAATTAGATAAATGAGCATATTGGGTATTTTACATGTTTAAACCAAAATTTAAATTATTTTCAAATCATCATTTATTCATCTTCATATGAGGGCAAAATGGTCATTTTTGCGTATGATTTAATTTTATTTGAGTAAATATTGGAAGTGGCTTCATACATGCATGCATGCATGCACAAAGAATGGAAGAACAAAGGAATGAATAAATAAATCAATTCATGCAACATTGAGGACCCCACCTCCCCACTAACCATAAACTTCAATTAGGAGCTAATGCACATGTTAGAGGGAATTAAAGCTACATGCACATTTAAATGGAGGATAATACTCATGCTAATGTTTACTTGGATGTTACATTTCCTAAATGGGCATTTTGGGTAGTCCCCTAAAATACGGATTAGGATTTTAGGCATGTATAAATACCCCTTATGTTTCATGTAATGAAGCTCTTAGCACAACCTTCTAGTTAGTTTAGTGGTAGCCACAAATTGTAATCATAAACTCTCTTTCTCTCTTTCATGGCTTCTTAGCCTTTTTACTCTTATGTAAATTTTTTATTCAATTTAATTTCATGCTCTTTTAATTATTCTTCTTTACTTTATGCAATTAGTGTAGTTTTTTTATGTAAGTAGATTAGATTTATTTGAATGCGATTTAGTTAGCTCTCTTTTTTCTTTTGTTTTTGTTCTATGATGCAATCTACATTTGTTGAAATGATAACAAATATGAGAAGCTAAACCCCTTCAATTTAGGGGTAATAAAGCTCTCTTAATCATGTAGATTCAACATATTTGCTAATTTATGATCTCTTTTTGTGCTTAATGGAATTTTTGAATGTGGTAAAATTTTGTTGTTTAACTTTGAATTTGATAACCTATTTTGTTGACACCAAATAGGCTATGCTTAAACAAACATAAACAAAAATTAACTCTTCATCTACATATGATGTTGGTAATGAAGTGGATTTTAGAATCAAAATTTGATGGTCTATATTACTAATCAATAGTAAATAGATTATGTTTAGAATAAATTTTATTTTTCACTTCATTATCATTTTCATGAGAGTTGACATGTGATTTGGTAGGTGTGTTAAAGTTTGACGATTTATGTTGGGCTAATTAATAGCACAAATATACCATATTTATGATAAATACATCAACTAAATTCACAAATGACCTAAAAGAGAGATCATAATTTCATTATGCAGATTTATGTGATTATGAGAAGGGATTTGCCTCTAAATTGCCTTCTACTCTTATATTTTTATTCACTTTTAGTTTTTGTTAGTTTTTAGAAATTTGTAGTTAAAACATCTCAAAGTCTTTGTTTAATTTGATTGAGTGGAATTTAAAATCAATTCAATTCCCTCTGGATCGACCCGTATTCGCCACGTACTAAAACTAAACGTCGTGCGCTTGTGGTTATTTTTATTATAGTTTTTCGACGATTTTCTAACCAATAGAAAATCCATCGATTCAACAAGTATTAAAATCACCCATAATTAGCCAAGGAAAATTATATATTAGATTCAAATCCTTTAACCTACGCCACATACCATTTCTCTCACTTTCAAAATTACTACCATATATACTAGTAACTTGTATAAAAAATCCCCCAATATTTTTAAACTGACAATCTATGTATTGTTTATCTTTGTTAATGTTAATATTCGTCCAAACATTGGAGCCCCAAATTACTAGAATTCTACCTTTACAACCACAATCATTATTACTAATTGATTTCTAATTACCGAACAGTTTTAATAACAAAACTTCTCATAATTTTTATCATTCAATTTATTTTCAATAAGAGCAACAATAGAGGGCTTATAAACTCTTATCATATATAATATGTCAGTTTGTTTAGCAGGAGAATTCATTCCTCTAACATTCCAAGCAAGTATAGACATTATGATATATAATAAACAAAGGAAGGAAGATTTTAGATTGTACCTGACACATTTGTGCCCTTACCTCTTCTTTTATTTTCTACACTTTTATCTTTGAGTCTAGTAATCATTTCATCACATTTTGGATTATCCGAAATGTACTTCTATTGGAAAGCTTTTTTCTCCTTTTACTCTTATTCTTACCTGCTGCTTTTACCTTTAGGATGTGCAGCTCTGAAATATCAAATTGGTCTGATATATCAACCATTTCTGATTCGGCTCTTGTAACATTCCATGTTTCTGGAACTCGAATCAGTTAGATATCAAATTGTCCAGAAATGCGAGGCAAGGTTGAGTTGATGCATTCCCTATCCTCAGCTTCTGCAACATGCTCTGGTGAAGGATCATTTCCCATGATCATATTTGGACTCTGAAAGTTGTACTGCAAAGGGATTTTATTTATAATTGTACCATTGCTACCTATAATTAAACACGAATCTGAAATAGGAGGGGTTTCAGATTCAAAGACCATTGTACTATATTTCCCCTCCTCTGAAATACTCTAAATGTTTTCTTTTGATTTTTTTTCTTTATATGAATTCGAAAGATGAACTTCCTCGGTAAGGATCTGATCTTCTTGATCAGTGAGCTTCGCTGGATTCTTTTCTTGATCGGAAATGATACTTTCTCGGTTGATTTGATCACTTTCCCCAAACATGAGGAGTTTCTTGATCATAAATTAATTAAATAATGCTCCATCAGTGGGAGTTTCAACGTTACGCATCCGTGTGCGACGACTAAATAAAAGCGGGGTAGACACACGGCGTGGGGTTTACTTAAGTGAGTATCAATGAATACCATGATCTTAAGGTTCCCCATGATCTCAAAAAAAAATGCTACCAGATGATATTTCCATTTCCTAGGAAAAACCTCAAGAATGAGAGGTATTTGTAGTTTTCATTTATTTTTACAAACACAAGTTATGCAATGATCACTCATTCATATTCATGCAGGCTAAGGGACATATCAAATACAATAACAATGATTCCACTAACTTAGTAAAAGATTTTAATATATTTGAATTACAATATCCATGAAATAAAACCACGTTGTGGTGAAATTAGTCCCATTAAAATGATGTAAAAACTTGCTTGTTGAGCACTCTTTTCTAGCAACCACGTTCATGCATGTAGTTATGTTAGTGCTTTGTCCCATGAGGTACAAAGCTATATCACACTTCATATTATTCACACACACACACACACACACCCTGAAGCAAGTTACGCTACATGCATATGGCAACATATGTAGAGGTATCCTATGTATGTATCCACATCACTATGTGTAGAGGGTTGATCAATCCCTCGGAGCTGAAAAACCAAATTATAGGATCGTTTTATGATGCGGTAAAACCAACAAATCAATCAATTCTCCTATTAGATCATAGCTATTCCAAAAACAATAGTAAATAACTATAAAAGAGAAAAGAGAACACATGAGATTTATAGTGGTTCAACTATCGTCGTGATAGTGTATGTCCACATTGGGGAAGACGGGCTTTATTACGTTCAATAAACAAGAGAGATTACAGGAGATCACAAAAGAATAATAAAAATCCCTAATTTAATTAATTAGTGTTACTATTTGTTTTTTCTTTATTGACTCATTATTTCATTTTGAGTTGTAAGGATATTAAACTTCATGTGACCACTTCCTTATTTATAGTCTTCTCCAAGTGGAGATATGAAAAGTTTTATATAAGGTGAGGTTGTAATTAAGGAAAATTTCCAAAAATTTCAAATTTGCAAATTAGGAAAGTTTCTATACATTTGAATCGCATAAAAAATTCAATATTCCTCCTCGATTCAAATTATCTCAACCAACTCATATTGCATGCTTCATCTTAATATGAATACCTTCCCGATAGGTTCAGGCTCGACTATCGCCATCACATTTTGTCAACAAGGCCACCTGTATCGACCTGGATTTTTCTGACATTTAATTTTGAATATTTAAATGGTTTTAAATATTGGATTTGGAATATAAGTTGATTTTGAATATGGAATTATGGTGGAATTCGAGAAATAAGTTTAAATTTCAAATATAGCGATTTATCGTAATACGGAAATGGTGGATAATTGAAATTTGAGTTGAATATGAATCAAAACGATTTCTACTATGAATGTAAATTCTATTTGAATTTTTAATTGAGTTAATAATTTTTTAAAACTGGAATTTCAAGTGATTTCACAAATTTTTGAAATCGTCGATTTAATCGACGCGTTAGAATAGCCTTCCGAGGCACAATCCTGGAATTCGACGAAACTAGTTCCATTGGATCCATAATAGTGTATTATTATCGGATTTCAAATTTCATAGCGTTTGGTCGTACGGGATAGAAACGCGTTGAAATTAATATTGAAAATTTAATATTTTAATTGGGTTCAAAAAGCTATCTTCTCCATACGATCGAATTAGGCCTCAGAACTTGTTCCATCTCGTTCAGAATAGGGGTATAACATTGGGAATGCCAGGCGGCATGCCTTGATAGGGGTTTGGGATTTTAAGATGCCATAAACGAGATATTTTGAAAATTAAATAATATTTATTTCCAAAGTCAACCCCTATTATACAATGAGCCACCATACAATCTAAACTGTGTCGCCCTATTTGTACAACAAGTCGCCTTCTTCCCTTTTAAATCGTGATGCCTTCTTCTTCGTTCAAATCGAAGCTCGGAAAAGAGGAAAATAATAATAATAAAATAAACCATGATTACATCGCGATGGCGGAGCACGACGGCGAGCATGTGTGAGCGCAATTGGGCAGTTACACAAGGACGAGTCGCGGTAGGTTGGAGAGAAGAACGAGGGTCATAGGCGGTCGCTCCTCTTCCGATGACAAGCGCGATGGGCGTGAAGAGGCGGTGTTCACGAGCAGCTTTAGGGTTTTCAATTTCACAAGGCAACGACAATGGTTGTGGGCGCGAGCTGTCATGGCGGTCGACGGCAGAAGTTGAGGTCGCGTGCGATATAAAAAAAATCACGTAAGGGAAGAGGAGCGACCTGGAATGGCAGTGAGAGGGAATAGGTTAGGCTAATCTTTTTATTTTATTTACATTTGTTTTATTAATTAGTCTAATTACATTGATATTAATTTAATCATAATTTCTCCATACGAGGTCCAAAAATCACGAAATCGGTCACGTTGGTATCATAGCTACGAAATATACAACCTGGGATTGGTTTGAAATTTTTCAAAGTCAGTTGGAATTTTAGATTTAAATCGAACGTTGTTCGATTTAATTTAAAATTTGAACGGATTGAAAATAAAAATCAAGATGAGTAAATCTCACTCAATTTAGTTGACTGGTTTAATTTATAGCAATTAAAAATTAATTGTTGGATGATTGGTTGAATTGATATATTATTATTAGTTGAATGTTATATTATATATATTAATATATATATATTAGTAGTTGGATATATTTCCCACCGTTGGAGCGGATAAGACACTATGCATTCCGCATAATAGCGGATGACCCTATACTACCGCGATATCCCGCCTCGAAGCGGGATTGGTATTTTATGTTATATAACATCTGTAGATGCAAGGAAGCAGGTTGGAGGGATCCAACTGGATTTCTCAAAATATATTGATTGTTTCATATATAGTGTTATATGATGTTATTGAATAATCTGCTATGGATTGTTGTGTGATTTGATATATTGGATGCTATAGTAACATTGGCCTTAATTTTGGTATTATGAATACCATAGATAATATTGTTGAGTTTAAAAAGGAAATTCAAAGGGCGATTTTGAAATGAAAATATTTGTATAGAATTTTGGGATTTTTAAAAAGGGAATTGACTAGATAGAATAAATAATTTGATTTTTGATATTTAATTAGCTATTTCGTAAATGGTTTCAAATGGAAAACCTTAAATTGAGTATTTTTAAAACGATGATTATTAAATGAGATTTCTTTAAATATGAAATGGAAGTTAAAATCGAGATTTGAATGGTTTGGAATATATTTGGATTATATGAGAAATAGATTTCCAAATGGAATTTTTAATAGAAAGCGATTTTTAATTGGATTTTAGTAATATAAATCTGTTATAAACTGGAAATGAGTTTATAAATTTATAAACGATGTTTATAAATAAGGGAAATGATATCAGTTGATAAATTGGGAATATAAATTTACTGTGGGAATTTATATCAAGATATGGAGATCGGTTTTTGGAAAAAAATAGTGGATTCTATTTTTTGAAATGTGAGAATGATTATAAAATTGAAATCTAGTTGATGTGATATGAATCGAGAGGGATTTATAAATTGAAATTGGTAATATTGGATTTTGAAAATAGATTTTTGTCGAGAAATTAAAATTTGTTTTAAAATGAGATTTTATTTATTTAACTATATAATTAAAGCTGTTTTAGAATTGAAATAATTTAGAAAGTGGATTTTTCAAATATTAAATATTTCTTGAAATGATATCACATTTTTATAATAAGCTTTGTAATCGATTAGTTTTATTTAAAAATGAATTGCAAATGAATTATCAATGTTTATATAAATTGTTTAATATTTTAAATAATTACTTAAATATGTTTTAAAAATAAATTATTATTCTTTAAAAATACTTATCATATATATATATATATATATATAGGTTTGAAGTGATTAAAATTATTTATAAATCCTCTCGAGATTTGCAAACGAGGTTTGTTTAACGGATATGATTTTGATAAGAGGAATCTTGTAAGGGATTTTGGGAGAAAATGGAATTTCTAAAATATTAAAGTATGGGAACTTCGAAATGAATTAGAATTCATAAAATAAGCTAGAAATGGGTAGTTGGAATTATAAACGAGTATAATCGATTTTGAAAATTTTAAAAGAAATTAATTTATGAATTCCGAAAACTTATGGGATCCGCTGAGTTAAGGAATTTACAAATAAATTGAAAAGGATTTTGAGAAGTATGAAATAAATGGAACATTTCTTAAGTATTGGAAATTAAATGATTTTGGGAAAAATATACTTAAAAAATTTCCTAAGTATTGGACTGGAAGGATTTGGAATATATAAACTATGGAATGATTTCTATAGAAATATTCTCTAAGCAATGAGTTATAAAATTGAATTAGGAAATATTTCTAAATGTTGAAATGGTTTAAAAATATCCGGTTATGAATAAGTATTGGAAATTGTTTTAAATGTTGGAATGCTGGAAGTGAATTGAATATATATCTTTGTAAAGATATTTTTAATAAATATTTGAAAGATTAAAATATGGGCCTAGTGACTACTTATGTGTGTAATTTGATAGTTAAATAACCAACTATCAAATCTGGCCAAATCCGTTGATCGTTTCGAAGAGACCGGGATCAGATTTAATTATCTGAAAACCACTTCGATCCGATTTGAACATTACGAATTGTGATATCGTGAAAATAGTGAAGACGGTGATTTTGGAGATTCGGTTTGTTCAGGCCCAGAACAACTTGTATGGATGAATGCTATCATTGCATCGTTGCCTAGAAGGCAGTGTTAGCATTCCGAGTACAAATGCTATTCTAAAGGTAAACCGTAGCCTCAAGCCTCATCAACCGGGAATGATAAAAATAGGGGAGATGCAGCAGGACTAAGTGGGTCGCATCCAAGTAGGGTATGTTTTCACTTTTCTAGATACCCTTGGATATAATATAATTATGGATATGGTTGTGCATGGAAAAGAGAGCGCTCGATTAGGGTGGGAACACCCAGTGAGATAATATTCGGTACTATCTAGGTTAGGGGTAGGCTGGTCCTGTGTTGGCAGGGATCGTTAGGTACGATCTCGGTACATTTTTCTAGAGATGTACTGTGATGGACGGTACCCCAGTAGCCCTATCATTGTATGGAATCCAATATCCACTACGAGCCTTTACGGTTTTGATTATAGAGCCTAGTATGCTGGAATTTAATTAATGTAACACTTTTGGCTATTTTAATAA
The DNA here is from genome assembly GCA_030737815.1 of Allium fistulosum. Lineage (NCBI taxonomy): Eukaryota > Viridiplantae > Streptophyta > Magnoliopsida > Asparagales > Amaryllidaceae > Allium > Allium fistulosum. The sequence goes on from CM060908.1 coordinate 171,806,920, forward strand.
GTATTTGTACATAGACACTATTATAATATCACTGGATTTTCTATAAAAGTGTTTTGGTTATCATAAGGTAAAAACCCGTTGTATTTATGTATGGCACGGTCTTACGAGATACCTTTGATTTCAAAGGATTTTGATAACAGTAATAATTCAAATTGAGTGTGTCTTCTCACGCTGGTTTTCTAGACTGACTCGAGTGTTATTTATTATAATGCTCGGTCAGACCGAGTATTACAGATTCAGGTTAGGATGCTATGGAGCTCAGGAGACGAGCTGGAGGAGTCTTAGAAGTATTCCACATACTTGATTATATTCCGCTGTGTGTAGACTGTATAGTCAGCACTGGTGAGGACAAGTTATAATAACTGTCCATATTGACTAGTTGATTGTTGTACTCCGATGATTGTATGTATATTAACAGTCACAGTTTCTTTTGTATAAAGATCTGAATTTATCTATTATATATTGTTCCACTACGATTGTGAGATTCTATGTTGTTGTTTCTAGTTTCTTTTATCTCTTTCTTCTTCACCCCTAATGATCTAGTATTTTCAACACTTAATTGCTCGGCATGCTATACAATGAATGTATTGATGTCGATTTTCGAGGATCGAAAATCTGTGGGTCGTTACACCACACCTTACCAACAAAGTATTAAAAGTATTCAAAACAAAGGTAGAGTTAAAATAATCTCCTTACAAGAAGTATACGACAACTTCTATCTCTCAAACAAGAAAAATACCACATCTTCCTCCAGCTTCAACTAAGCTACTCCACTCTTCCCCTATAGTATCGCCATGTGGCACTAGCATTCAATAAGCGAATCAAGTTGGAGCAATGCTTAAACTTAGCAACCAGCAACATCTTAGTAAACATGTTCGTCGCATTGTCCTTTTTGTTGATCTTCTCAAGACGAATCACCCGTTCTTCATTCATGCCAAAAAGAAATGACTCTCTCACTTCTTTGTGCTTTGTTCTCGAACTGAACATAGATTTTTCAACCAAATGAATTGCACTGTGACTGTTACGATTCACCTCTATACTATTATGTGCAAGGCCTAGATCTCACAATAGACGCTTCAAGTAAAGTGTCTCCTTAGCTGCTGCTTCAACAGCAGCTATAAACTCTACTTTTGTAGTAGATAATGCAACCATAGACTGCAACCTTGCTCTGCAAAAGCAGTTGTACCTCCAACTGTGAACACATAGCTCGAGGTTGACTTCATTCTGTCTCTATCTCGTGCATAGTCTAAATCATAGTAACCAAACAAGCTGCAACTCTTTCTAGTTCCAAAAACAAGGTCACAATCTAATGTTCCCTTCAAGTATCACAAAATAGCTTTAACAACATCCTAATTTGTCTTCCCTGGATTAGCATAACCATACTGATAGCATGAGATATATCTGGCCTAGTGAAGACCATGGTGTAGATTAAGCTCCCAACTGCACTTGCATAGGGCACCCTCTCCATATAAGTCTTGTCTTCAGTTAAAATGGGAGATCAATTTTCCAAAAGTTTTACATATAAAGGCATGGGTGTCGAAATAGCCTTTTGTAGTATCCATGCTAAAGCGGACAAGCACCTTCTGTATATACTCCTTTGGACTCAGTCTCAAAAGTTCAAGCTTTCTATCTCTGAAGATTTCCATATCCAAAATCTTCTTTACTTCTCCAAGGTCCTTCATTTCGAATTCCGCTTTCAAACGCATCTTCAATCGGTCGGTTTCTTCTATATCCTTGGAAGCAATAAACATATCATCCACGTACAAGAGTAAGTACACCCAATCATCACTTTCCAAGTGTTTATAATAAACACAAGCGTCTTTTATACTCCTATCAAAGCCAATGCTCAACATAAGATAATCGAATCTCTTATACCATTGTCTCGTCGACTTCTTCAGACCATAAATGACTTCTTCAGTTTGCAAATCCAATTTGACTTACCATCCACTACAAATCCGACTTGCTGTTTCATGTAGATTGTCTCCTCCAAGTCTCCATGTGGAAAAGCTATCTTCACATCAAGCTGCTCCAACTCCATATCATGAGTAGCAACTATAGCTAAAAAATCCTAATAGATGTATGTCGCATAACCGAAGCAAAGATTTCATCGTACTCTTTCCCATATCTCTATGGAAACCCTTTTGATACCAATCAAGCTTTATGCCTTCCATCGTCTTTTACCCTAAATATCCATCTGAAACCTATGCGCCTATTTTTCTAAGGTAATGGGTCCAAATGCCATGACTTATTCTTCTACAATGATTGCATTTCCTCCTCTATGGCACAAATCCACTTCGAACTGTTCGCTGACTTCAAAGCGCCTTCAAGGTCAAATGGCTCCGCGTTAACCACATGCAAAGTATAATCGAACTGATCACTGAGGCTGAGATTTGCAAACTACCAATCTCCATATCTTTCAGGTGCCATTCCTAATCTCACATCATCTAATGGTCTCTCGAACCATCGACTCTGATACCAGTTGTAGAGGGGTGATCAATCCCTCGTAGTGGAAAACATAATTATAGGATCATGCTATGTTGTAGTAAAACAAACAGATCGATCAATTCTCTAATCAGATCACAGCTATTCCAAAAATAATATTAAATAAAAATACATAAGACAAGGGGACACAAGAAATTTATAGTGGTTCGACTATCGTCATGATAGTGTACGTCCACTTTGGGGAAGAGGAGCTTTATTACTATCAATAAACAAAAGAGATTATAGAAGAATAACAAAAAATCCTTAATTTGATTAATTAGGGTTATAATTTTTTTTTCTTTATTAACTATGTTATTTATTTTTGAAATGTGAGGATATTAAACTCCATGCGACTACCCCTTTATTTATGGTCTTTCCCAAGTGGAGATATAGAAAATTTTAAATAAGGTAAGGTTGTAATTAAGGAAAGTTTCCATAAATTTTAAATTTGCAAACTAGGAAAGTTTCCATATATATGAATTGCACAAAAATTCAACACTGTGATCATCAATGTTTTGAAGGAATATAATAACACATGTATAATTGATGTTAAGTAAGCATGCACATCACCCTCTTAGGATTATATTCTTTGTCTAGTTTTCATGAATACAACTAATGACCATAAAGCAAGAACAACAAAAATATGTGGCAATCCAACTCCAGATACAACTGCAAATGGACTTTCTGATAGGCTTAAACAGTTGTAGCCAAAGAATCGCTAGAGTTATCATTTGTGCAGTAGTATACCATTTTAATATGTTATATACAGTAATAGGTTGGACCTTTATGGTATTTTAGGATGACACCCAATCTCCAACAATTAACATGTTTATTCTCTACTAATGACAGTGATTAAAGGTGCATAGCAACACTAAATTAGCGAAAGTATATACCAAATAAAGAGACTTCTGATGGTTTGGTGCATAGTAGTCCTAAACTTGTAGCGACTATAAGTTTAGTGGCTAGCAAACAGTCTTAAAAAGTTTCAACATAGGCAAAATCCTCCTCCCAACCAAACGTTCTAAGTAGACCCTAATTTTTAAAGCTCGTCTAAATCATGAAAAAACATCAAAAATTGACATGTTTGACCCCTCATTTTGTTATTTCATTTTTTTCATATATATTTCAACTAAATGTAAAGATAATTATAAAATCTGGTGCATTTCCTGCAAATATTCAAAAACAATACTACAAACTGTTGAAAAAAATAAAATTGATTTTCATTACAAATAGTGGCAAATTTTGGCAGATCGCAGTTGTAAATAAAAGGTAAAAAAGTTGCAAAAATAATTTTTCATGTTAAATTGCAAAGTTTGCTTAGAATGGAGTTTCCTCCTAGTAACTTTCAATATAAGGAATGGATCCTAATATCCTCTAAAAACACAATCCCTAGCCATATCTTGCGAGAAAGATAACCATTAAGTGAATTAGCACAGAGATTACATAGATTGAGAAAGCAAAGCGGCAGTGAAATCAAGTCATTTTATCAAAAGCATTAAATCCTCTCTATATCTCTTACCACTCTATGATTAAACATATGCAGATTGTTGTTTAGTATTTTATTGTTGAAGAATTATGTTCACTTAATCATGAACTCAACATGATAGAAGTACTACTCAAATATGTTTTCAAACCAAATTAATTTTATTTTTAAGACGTTTTGAATCACATGTGATAAAGCGCCAAGTAATTTTAAATTTCAAAAGAAATTAGAAAAATAAATAATTAAATTCTAATTAAATCAAAGAAAAACTCTTTATAATAATCAGAACTCATAAATCAATACAATTTAAATATAATTTGTCAAAACATTAAGCAAACCCATATACCTTTTATTTTGAAATTTTTTTCAAATTGCTAAATTCGAATCGTTCCATTAAAAGGAAAAAAATTTCAGAAACCAAAAAAGCAAATATTCATTTCAAAACTAAAAAACATCACTGATTAAATATAAACCATAGAAGATTATGGGTTAGGATATTGTGGATTCAATCCTAAATAAGTATATTTTTAAGTGATAGTGAAATTTACCCCATAATTTATAGATATATCATAATGTGTTTCTAAATATTACCAATAAAGAAACATCATAGATCAACAATTCAAAACTGCCATAATAGGGTTGGGCTTCATTATCACACCAAATTTCATGCCCTTCTAATTTATACTATGGATTAAGTTATGCAAATTGTATGTAAAAGTTTATACTATTACATCACTTGAAATAAATTTGGATAAAAGTAAAAAAAATACATCTACTTTTTAATGCTTTAACAAAAAAAGATTTAGGCGTGCATATATGAGTACCACATATAAATATCAAGTATTACATTGATATCAAATTATGATCGAATATCAATTCGATGATCACCATGTATAAGACTTCACTGCAAATAAAACTCTTAGGCATGCATAACTAATCTACCTAATTAAATATAAGGGAAAACAGAGGAGGAAAAAAGAATATGAGAACATGGAAAGAAGAGCAATTAGGCAGACAAAGAGCAACAACAAACTTAAACATGTTAGGGCTACAATAAAATCAATAAATTTATAAGCATAAAATTTATCCATGAGATAAATCTAACAATCATTTATCACGTAACAATTATAACTATTTTTGAAGATGAAATAAATGCATGTATATATACTTCAAGCATGTTGTTTAGTAACATCAACATCATGCTTCCTTCAATCGAAAATGACCGATTCATCAGAGGCAAATAAAAAATATATAACCACTTGAGAGAATAAATTGTGCAACTTTAGTAGGAAAAATCATATGCTTTAATTTTTCAACATGTAATATTTCATTTTAGTAAAGAGAAATTAATTTTTCTCTTTTGTGCATCATGGATAAATTCAACCATGCCAACAAAATTTACTGTATATGCAACCTTTTGGATTACTTAAAAAAGCTACAATATGATATGCTATCCATACCTTTTGAAAAAAGAATAGAGAATGATACTTCAAGGAATTTCAATAAATTCAAATTTAATATGAATTAGCAAAATCACATTAGAAAAAAATAAGCTACTATGTTCATCAAAGTGGAAGCAAATGCATATTGAAAAAAAAATTCACTGAGAATAAATTTCACCACCAAAAGGAAAAGAAAAATACTGACATAAATATCATAAGTTGCAATTAAAGCTAAGTTGTGGATTGTAATGACCTGTAACTAATCGCATAAAAATTCAAATATTTAATTATTCGAATGGTGAATTATATAAATCTAATGCATGTCTTTTTAAATATAACAAATGGAGTTAAACTCCATTTTCAAATACTTTTACATTAATAAGTAAGGAAAAGTATACCGAATAATGTGGTCGGAAATTGGTTTATCGATATACGACTTTAAACCCGTTAAGTCGGAAATTGGTTTATCGATATATGACTTTAAACTTGTTAAAAATTGTCGAAAACTTTTGTACATGTTTTAAAATAAATTTATGGTCCATAAGGATGGTTACTATTAGACCAAAATGTGGTCAAATCAAATTAGGCCATAAGGATGGTTGATATTGGACCAAAATTTGGTCGAATAAAAATTAGGTCATTAGGATGGTTGCTATTAGACAAAAACATGCTCAAATCAAATTAAACCACAAGGTTGGTTACTATTGAACCAAAGGGTGGTCAAATCGGGTTAGACCATAGTTGATAAGAAGAGTTACTATTGGACCAAAGAGTGGTCGAATCAGGTTAGGCTATAAAGAGTTAGGAAATGACCAAAGTACCCTTCTCTCGGTCACCTATACACCAAGTCATAGAGAAGGAGATAGAGAATGATAATATAAGTTGTTTTCATAATATTTCTTCCTTTTTAAACTACTTTCTACTCATCCAAAGAAGCAGGACTCTTTTGCTTGGAGAAAAGGAGCCGAAGTAGGGTTAGAAAGGGAGGACCGGAACATCTTGGAAGAAGGTGATCTTATCTTTGTTCTTGGGCTTGATAGCAAGGTTCTAGGGGTTTATATGGCTTGATCTAAGGCTTATCTAAAGGATAAGTGAGATTCTCACTATTTTATACTAATAAAATATGATTTGTATGCAAGTTATTATGGTAGTTAAACCTTAACTAATGAATGTGCTAACTTTGGACCACCTTACTTCTAAAAAGTATATGAAAACTCTATATGCTATAACTTCAATTATATCATCTTCCTAAACTTTTGTTATGGCCTATGCCTTGAGTTTGTATGTTTGTTGGATTTGTATATAAAAAATAAACTATGAGTTTAAAGTTAGAAAGCGAAAAGGTCGCTATCAATGCACTTTGAAATACTTATATTTTAAATCATTTCAAAGTTATGACATTTTAGTATACTTTGGGAAATTGTTACATGATTGTATTCTTGACTCAAAGTAGTTTAGTTTACAACAAAGAATTTGTTTATAAAATATTTCAAGTTATAAAGAAAGACTAGCAAAAGATAGAACAATATAAAGCTTACTGGAGCCCTTATTATAGTACTTTGTTATAACAATTGTTTTAATCTCCTTACATATAATTCTAAGTGTGTTGCAAATTTTTGTACGTATTTATACTATTAATAATGGTACTTTAAAGTAAGAAAATAGTTTGAAAAAATGATCGTTAATTTAAATAAAAGATATGTATGTGTTGATAACAAAAGTTTTAATAGCATTTTTTTGTAAAAAATGGTTTATAAATTAAGATAACATTTAGGGCCAACTAATAAACTTCTCTATCTAATGGGTGTCTTAGATTAGTAGTCCTTAGGCTTGGGGTTGGATAACCAGTATTCACTCCTCCCTGGCTACTAGCCTGGCTCGTTGGATAGAGTAAGTCTTAAAGGTTGACCCATAAATTTGAGTATCATGTATAAGTGTTTGAAAACTAAGTAAAAAATCGTATGAATAAATGAAAGTGATTAGAGATGTTTACTTTTTAGGACATAACCAGATAGTTGACTTTTTAACTATCGAACATGTCCTTTAACATATAAAATATATAAAAGATACGCGTAGTTTATACAATATGGATATCCTCCTAGTATGGCTCTACCATACATATAAACCCGTCTTTCTCTTTAAGGGCAATGTGTAGGGATATCCTCCCAGCGAGGCTCTACCTTATAGAATGTCCGTTTATTTTCAAAAGAACCGGAAGTGAGTTAACTAGAAATTCACTGTATGATAGTTTTGAAGAGTCCAGAGCCGAATAAGCATATGTAGGTATAATTAAATAAATCTACTTCAAAACTATAAAGTATGTTAAATCGAATGAAGATACTTTTGAAAATCTATGAAGAGGATTCTATTTGGGATGTTGGAACTATTGTACTACCTATTTGGAGGGTGATTCTGAAGGAGAACATCCTTGTGATTTGTTTGGTTTGCTAGACCTGTTGTACTGCTTATCCTAAGAGTGATTCTAAGGGAGATGGTAGAGTTAGCTTTCTTGTTTTTTGCTGGCAAGAAGACTCGAACGCAAACCTCAATTCGGGAAATGACTAAAACTAGGGTATATGGTAGGCTGACTAAATGGATCGCTACATCTGGATGTGTCATATCTTTTCTAGAGAAGATTTTGGTTATATGCGCACATATATGATATATTCGGCGTTGCATATGATAGACGCGATCCAGCTTGGTAACATCCGAGGGTGACATAAATTATATGGGCTCTCAGGTATATCTCATGTAGAGATATACTATGCATTCGGTAGGGAGGCCCCTACCCTTGTCATGTTGGGAAGAGTTCACGAAGTACTGTGGCTCTTCCTTGGAAATCCATTTACCGAATGTCGCCATTACAAATTTGTATGTATACTTAAATACTATTGTGATGTGAGATACAAACATCATAACTATTTTTTATATTTATTTTTCATACATTAGACAATATCTATGTATCAACCTTATTTACTTATATAAGAATGGTTTTGGTTCTTGTGAGGGGAAAACTCGTTCCATGCTATGGCATGGTCTTACAATGTACTATTATATGTTTACGCATATATCTTGAGTTTCTCTTACAAAACCCCTTCTGACTCGAAGTTTATTTTTCCTTAAACTCTCGGGTACTCTTTGAGTAGGCTGAGAAAGGCAGGTTATGTTTTGACATTTTAGGGGTGACAGATGGCGAGCAGAAGGCTTCCGATGACTCAACTATTTTGTTTTCTACTGCATAATTAGTATATGTAAGGGAAAACTGTTATAATCGTCTAGGCTAAAAGTTAGTACATATTTGCAACTCAAATAAAACCTATATTTTGGGAGGAACCAAATGTACTAATATTATATATGATCCTTTCGTTGTGAGTAAATGTTGTTATGTTCTTTCTTCTTGTTCTTTATTTTCTTATACCTTGGAAATTTTCATTTCAATTGCTTAAATGATCGGCATATGAATATCGTGGATGTATTTAGTGTCATCTTTAGGAGTCAGAAAGGTGGGTCATCACAGTCGGTATCAGAGCTTATGTTGAGCGATCACCTTAGCCTGATTGGGGTAAACTCATTAAAGATAGGGTAAGAGATGCCCTCGAATGAGTTATGAGAGTGCGTATTTCTAATTTTCATAATATATATATATATTTGTGTGTGTGTGTATCTTGTAAATAGTCCCTTATTATTCAAACATTTCCCTCAAAGATAGTCTTATCAAGTATTCCTTAAGACATATTACTATATTTTGGTAGTAGACAATAGGGGGACTAGGTTGGGGAAGAGGATCAAAAACTCCTAAAAATACAACTATAGACGGTGTTACAAGGAATGTCGTTGGGGGCAACCAGGTTTTTAGGGATGATGTTGAGGAGGAAATTGTACTGGTCGATGAACTTCGCTTCTTTATGGTGAGATTTCTCTAACTTGGGTGGGAAACCATTCAATGGCACATAATCTATCCTCGGAGTTAAAACATGGCTTCATACATGTGGGAGAATCTTTAGAGATCTCCAATTAGAGGATAAGCAGAAGCTCCTATTAGCCTCATGAAAACTGCAAAAGGTGGTGATGGATTGGTAGGACACTGTTACTTCTATTACTTCAGAGGAGGAGTTTTCATGGTATGAATTCAAAGAAAGATTTAAGGACTAGTTTATTCCAAAAGCTGGGAAGACTCGGCTATTTAGAGAATCCCTTGGTCATAAACAAAGGGATATGATGGTAGCTTGATATGAACATAAGTTCAATGCCATGTGACGTTTTGAACATGGGCACAACGACACCCTACTAAAGAAAAATGAAATGTTTATCAATGGAATGAGACCAGAATTTCATAGAGAAATGACAAACTATATCTAAGGGACATCCACAAATCTCATTAATATGGGTCTAAGATTTAAAACCCTAGCAGCAAAGGAACAAGCCATTGTACCGGTTGGAAGTAGTAGGCCAAAGGTACACAACAACAAATGTGACGACCCACCTTTTTCGACGATTCAAGTCGAAAATAAACCACACGTGTCTAACTCAAACCATTCAAAAGGGTAGACTATAAATGGGGTTTAATAAGAAAATAATGAAAACAATACACAAAATCTCGTAGCGGAATGATAAAATATATTAATCAAATAAACAGTTCATGAAGCTGTTTTACAATATACATTTGATTTCAATTTTTTCAACAAAATTAGAGTACAATCAATAACATACCAAAATAATGCAGAGGAATAATAGTTGTAAACACGGTCTAGCAAACTCCATCTTCATCTTCAAGGAATAATGTCTTCAAACACTGAAATGCTCAAGCTGACCCGAGCGTAATGAGAGGACAAAACACTCGAGTCAGAATTAAAAGTTCTAATGTACGTTAAATCAATAACAAGTAAATATGAGTGTAATAGCTTCAGAGATGTTTATGGGATTTTCCATCTCCTATTAAGTGTACAACGTGGTGCAATAACTTTAGACATGTTACGGGATTTTCCATCTCTAAGAATCTGTTAAACTATCTATATGTAGTAAAATATGTTATATATGTAGTGTCTATCAGTAAAGTAAAGTATTAAAATAGTGTTAAGGCTTTACATTGATCCTCCTTAATACATTTTTAAGTAGGTAGTCTATGTAGGTCCTGTAACACAACCAGTAACATCGGTGGCTAGTGAGTCCCCTACAGGTATAATACTAAAACAAAATCTTAGTGGGTGCATATAAGGATAAAAGTATGACAAGACACATGAGGCAATGGCCAAGGTAGGATTCTACCAGTTTATCCTTTCTGGCTGGTCGTAACACATCGCGGCAACGACTGCCGACCAAGTCAACCACCCCTAAAATCAAATCAAGGTGCACCGATCGAGTCAAAATCATTATGGTAATACAAAGGGGTGATGGCCTCTAAAGGTAGTTAACCCCTTTGCCAGACATAGGTTCCTGTTTTAATCATTCCAAATTGACACAAGTGTTGGGGTCATCCATCATCGTTCTCTTTCTTCATTCCAATAAATGTCGTCAATTCAACCTCAACATTCTGTATAACATCCACCGCGTGCAGGGTTGTTAAAGTGGTTCCAGTAGAATGGCAGAGAGTATGTCATTCATCTGGCCCCGGTCTCTTTAACAACCAATCGTCCATTTTACACACCGGTCGGTTCTTTTAAATTTCAAGAACAAGTCATACTTCATATGAAAATATCAGATTTGCTTCAAAAATCATTTCGAATTCAAATAGGTTATACTTTCAAAACATTCATATTTAAATCAATGATTTAAATCTAAACAATTCCCACTTTTAAAAAAGTTTGAATATTAAAAATGGTTTTGAATAATGAAAATAGTTTGAATATTGAAAATAGTTTGTATACTAGTTTTTTTTCTTTTCTTTTAGCAAAGGTAGTTGGCTTTATAGTGGACCGTGCAACTGTATATATAATGGGAAAACATGTGTTCTGCACATGTACAGAACCGCAAAATGAGAACAATCAGCCCTAAAGAAAAAATAAAGTACAAGAGCTAGGCAAAAAGAGCCTAGACTACTATACAACAAGACTACGCGCCCTCCGAAGTGGAGCAGCCAGCACAAGCATCAGACGATGGGCCAATAACATTAACAAACCTAGAGAAAAGTGCAGCGAGATTTGGATCATAACCATTAGAAGCAGGTGAGTAAATAAATTTCCTATCCCAAGTGACGTCATAAAACTTACTTTTATTCTCCTCACCAATCTCACCAGTCCTAGTAAGAGATAGAGCCTCACCCTCGATATGATACAAAAGACTACGACTCTCACCCCCAACATCGTTGATAAAGGCGTAGTAAGTGTCGGTAACTGGGGAGTAACACATATCAGAAGGGACATGTATCCAAGCTCGCTCCTTAAAATTCTAAACAATGGTATCAGTCAGAATATGAGAGGCATTGACAGGCTGGTCCCTACCAAAAGGATTAACAATAGCAGGAGCGTCAACATCAGGAGACACAATAGCAGATCGACAGTAGGAGCTTCAACAGCAGGAGACATATCGACAGGAGCTACAATAGGAGCATCAATAGAAGGAGACACTTCAGCAGTAGCGATAACAAGTGGAGATACAGAGGGAGGCGGAGCAACCTTCGGGATCCACCTCCTAATTGGTGGATGAGGTAAAGGTACCCGATCAGAAAGAGGTAAAATGCTAGCAGAAGCTGTACATAAACACATCTCCAAAAGATGCCCAAAGGGCTAATAGACCGAACATATCTCCGGTTTCCAACTGTATCGTACTCTGACCTCAGCGAAATGGCCCTCATCGATTCTAACTTTTAGCACCGAAGTCAGAGGCCTTGCAGAGGTTATTTCGATCAGAGCTTTGGCATAAATTAATTTATTTCTGGCCATTGTGTTTGCATCATAACATATCACCTTACCAATAAGGCCAGCAAGCTGATCAGACGACTAATAGGGGAACAGACGTGGGTTATATTGGGGTCGACATTTCCACAAGCACATTGTGAGCTACCACGAGATTTATCACTGACAGTACATTTGGACCCAGATACTTCATGCATAGTATCACGCACATCATTTTCGTGACTAGCATCGGCCATAGTCCCTTTACCACACTCGTATAGGTCAGTTACAACATCACCTCATTTGGTATCATCGCTCAATCCAACAATAGACTGGGACCAAGATTTATTTCCAACAGAAGCCAAGAGGGGCATTAAGGAATGCTCACCGATTAACAATAGGCAGACAGGCGTATTTGAAGCAGCACAGTCCAGATCTATCAGTAGTCACACCAGAGGTTGCCGCTTCTCAACGAATTCAGAGAATCAACACGATCGACATTCTCACTCACGATTTGAATTCTCACAACCGGATCCAAAACAGTAGGTGTGTCCGTAGACGCACCATCCAAGCGAGAAGAAGTATTGAACAAAACGCCAGAGCTTGTGATAGAGCACTCCAGATCAGGCGAGGGGGGAATAGGATTCTTAGAGAAAGGCATGAAAGAGACGAGGTGGAGGCGGGATAGGGAGAGAGGGGGAAAAGACAATGATTCAGAAGAGAACGAACTGGTGATGAGCTATATCGGAGATCCATAATTCCTACAGACACGCCATTTTTGGTTCAGGAGCTGTTTATTTCCAATGTTGAATCTATTATAGTATTTTTGGCAAAGCAATCTATTATAGTTTTAATATTGGAAATAGTTTGGAATGATTAAAATGGTTTAAAGATTGAAAATAGTTTGAATATAAAATAGTTTTAATATTTGTTAATCCTCTTTGATTCGCGACATAACTAGTTAAAAATGTGACCGACTTAAGAGGAAGACCGACTTAACAGCAGCCGATTTAAGGGAGCATACGACTTATAAAGTGTGCCGACTTATAAAGTGTGCCGACTTAACAAGTGTGCCGGCTTAACAGGTTACCGACTTAAGGGAGGCTCCGAGTTAAGGAAGGCTCCGAGTTAAGGGGGGCTCCGACTTAACAGTTCCCGAGTTAAGGAAAGGCTCCGACCTAAAGCACACCCACTTGAAGTAAGCTCCGATTTAAGAAAGCTCCGACTTAAAAGTCTACGAGATACATAAGTCTCCGAGTTAAGACCTACGACATATGCTAAGTCGTTGCCGACTTATGACTTAGCTCATTCTGGACGTTTAAGAGTAACCAGTGCATGTCTATCTCGTGGCCGACTTAAGACCTGCGACTTACTATAAGTCGGCTACGACTCAGAACTTAGACGATTTTTCCTATTCAAATTCTGCCTTATAAATACCCCACAACCTCCAACAAGGGGGGGGACTTTTGGCCATTCATTTCTTCAAGCACCGTTACTCTGTCGAAGTCTCCACTCATTCAGCAATCAAAGATCTTCAAACATTCGAGACACTACAACAAGCTTCGAGAGGAATTCCTTACATCCAACACGGATTCGTCGAGTTTCATCATCAAAGATTGAGCTAGTAGTCAAGAGTGCTTTCGTGATCAAATTGTATTGTATTTTGAAGGATATTGTATCAAATTGTAACCGAATCAGCAATAAAAGACTATAAAGTGGATGTAGGCTCAATTACGGGCCGAACCACTATAAATCTGTTGTTCATTTACTGCTTTTCTGCTATTTTCAGCTTATATCCTGTTCCCGTACCAATGGGTGGTGCTTTCACAATTCTATTACACACACCGGGTGTTAGCGTTCACTTTTTCGCGTTAACATTTTGGTGCTTTCACTGAGAATTGAACTCAGGCGATCGTCCACCGTTGCTTCGCAAAGATTCATAAAGAGAACCTCTCTTAAAAACCAGGAGTTGATCCGAAATAATGACTCCTGGAAGAAGAGGTAGATCGGTCAGATCCAGAAATGCTCATGAAGGAACTTCCGCCTCCCCAACCGCAGACCAAGCAACTCTTACCATTGGAGTCACCAGGGTTGAATTGGATGACGTAGTTTCTGGATTGTACCAACAGATTGAAACCCAAAACGCTTTGATGATGGATAGATTAACTGCTCTGCTCGGGGCAAATCGTCAACCAGAAAACCATCAAACAGCCTTTCCTCAAATGCCACCTTTCCAAACTGAGGGTTCTATGCCGCAGCCAACTGATCATGAACATGTGCCCAGGCAAGCTTCCGAGGGAAGGACTGATGCCTGCCCGGAGATGTCTTTGAACAATAAAGAGTACTTGTCCGAAATGGTTAGCCGCATCATGAAAGACAGCATGCAAAGGGAAGATAATGAGAACGACTGGGGATTTGCACCGAGCAGAACTCCGTTTACGGAAAGAATCCTGAAAGCGGAATTTCCAAGGAAATTTGCACCTCCTACTATCCAAGCCTATAGGGGAACGAGTGACCCTAATCATTTCCTATACAAGTACGATTGGCATATGACCGGTGCAAGAGCGTCAGACGAGATTAAGTGTCGATACTTTCCAGTATACTTGGAAGGTGTGGCTTTACTTTGGTTCACAAAGCTTCCAGTTCGGTCTGTAGATAAGTTCTCCGACTTAACGCAAAAGTTCAAAGAACAGTTCAGATTGTATGCTTCAAAAGCTAAGGATATAATGTCACTGTCTAACCTTGAACAAGCACCCGGAGAATCAATCAAATCTTTCTTGAGCCGTTTCAATATAGCTCTAGCCGAAGTAGAAAATGCAGAGCCACGCATGATCCTGACTTATTTGATGCGAGCCATTGATAAATCAAGCAAATTTGGAATATGGCTAAAGATGAAAGAACCGAACTCACATGAAAAATTTTATAAAAAGGCCGACGAGTTCATTCGCCTTGAAAGCCTTTCTACGACATCGAAAGTAGTTGTTGCCCAAGCTAATAATAACTATGTCCCATCTAATAAAAGAGAATCTGAAAGTCAGAAAAGGGAAAACAACGGAGACGACAGGTGTAGAAGGCGTCGAAGTTTGTTTCAAAGAGGAAGTCGCTTCAACGACAGGAGAGTTCGCTTTTGGAAGATTATCCTTGAAAAGCTCTTGAGAAGTTATCATTATGTCACTCAAGTCATCAAAGGTGTCATCATTATGATGCTCAGCAGAGTTCTCCTTTTCAACTTCCACATCGGCTGATTTTTCAGAAATTCGAGGATTTTCTTCCTCTTCAATAATTGGAGCAAGCGCCGGTTTGCTGGACGTTTCCACAACGCCAATAGAAGTAGAACACTTTACTAATGTAGTGTCTACAGTTGGCTCCTTTGAAGCCATATCTTCCGTTGAAGCTGGGGCATCTGATGTTTGCGCTGGAAGATTAGAAACTTCACAAGGCGGGGTAAAGTGAGAAGAGTGTAAAAGACCGAATTGATGTAAAAATTCGTCTCTCAATAGAAACTGGATACTCCTTTCCTCAACCGGCACCGCCATAATCCTCTCAAAAGTCGCTTTGTGACCGGGATTTCTAGAAGGAGGAGGAAGTGCTGAAAAGAAAAGGGCAAAGTTAACACTCGATAACTCGAACTTCGACAAGTTAGAAAAAACATAAGAAACAGAGACAAATGATCTTACTCCCTACTCTCCAGATGGCGTAAAATCCTGGAGGACAGCGGACATAGAAAAACTGACTTAGGAAATTGTGAACACTGTCGGGGAGACCAACGATCAACTTACGATTTCTAACACTTCTTACAAATGTAATGGAAGGATGGTCTTTGTGCTTTGTAAATGTGCACAGGAAGCGAATTTCTCCAAAATTGGGAAAATGGTCCAGCGTTCTCCTAAAAAGCACACACAGTCCCAGCAGGATGGCGTAGCCATTAGGGTGTAATTGAAAAGGGGAGATAGATAGTCTAAGAAGAAGTTCTCGAAGGCAGTCATTAAATGGGGGATAGCTCCACTCGGGCACATTTGGCGGTTAACTGCGACAAAGCCATGGGGCGGTCTATCAGCAGTATCATCTATTCCAGGGAGCAAAGCGTCAGCTTCGGCAATGCCAAACTGGGTGCATAATTGACAAAAGGTTTTATGGCTCAAAGTAGTAGGAGTTCTTTCTGGAGGATCGTTTAATGGAGTAGCGATTGGAAAAACTCCTCCAGCAGGTTCCAAATCTTCGTGTTGAGATGTCATTCTACACAAGGAATTGGATGATCAAATATTAAGGTGCACGTTTCCTAAAAAGTGTAAAGTGTTGTGCAGAACCAATAAAAATAACAAGTAAGCACAATTGGAATTAAACTAGTCGACAACTGGTCGATTATGAAATTTCAGAACTTGTTAACATTTAAAGTACAGTGTTAATGCAAACAAGTTAGTTTCATTTGACTATTACGATTTTGCTTTAATACTTCACTTGAATTGGTTATTGTATAACATTTTGTTCATGCAGTTCCAAATTGATTTTTTCTTTATCGACTAATCTGTCATTTGATGTGGACAGTCAATGGCAGTATATTTGTCCCTGTGTTCTGCAAATGTTGTGAGTAAACAGGTTGTTGATCTGTAAGATAAATATGGCACGTGGGAAGGTTCAAGCAGTTAAAATTAGACAGTCTGTTCCATCATTTCAAGTCAAGAAATTCATGTCAAAAGTATGTTCCAAGTTAAAGAATGCAAGTTCAAAAATTTCACTAAGTCCTATCTCGTCTACGGCCTAAGGAACGAGCTACGAGTTAAGTCGACGCCAGTTCTTTAAGTCATGCTGTGATGAAGGATTTCAGGAGAGCGCAAAAATCCATGTCCTAGGTCGTCGACCGACTTACGACTTACAACCTACTTTAAGTCGTACACAATTCACCAGGTCATCAAAAGTTAAGTCGTGATTTTTAAGGCCTTAAGTCGTCCATCTTTTCAGTACACCAATTCAACACACTCTTAACCCGTTAACCCATTAACCTCTTCTTCAACCAAAACTCTCGTCCTCTCAACGCATTCAATCAATAGAATCGCCATAAAATCGGTGTGATGTTGTTTCATCACGAACCACGAGTCAGACAAGCTGAATCGCTGCAATCTGTCGCCTCGTTCATACAGATTGTCCAGGTCCAAGACAAATCATCTCGAATCCATCGATAATCAATTGAAACGAAGATTGCAATGGAGCATGACATAAGAAGAATAAGTCAGAGATGGAATTCGCAATTCAGTGACAGTCGAAGATTGAATGGGGAAGCCGATTTCACTTACGCAATACAACGATGAGAATAACTGGTGATTGGGTAATTGATTTCGCCTTCGAAGATTTCAAATGCTTGTTAATAGCGGAATAAAGTGATAAGAGCAGGTGAAGGAAAAGAAGGGACGACTTAAACTATTTATATACTGGGGCAGTAGAAGACGAATCGGTACGTACGACTTACGACCTACGACTCATCTTAAGTCGTTCACAGAGCAAGCTAGGGGAATCGAAGCACACGACCTACGACTTAGGCGTGTATTCGAGGGGCAAATGTTAATCCTCTTTTATTCACGACATAACGAGTTAAAAATGTGACCGACTTAAGAGGAAGACCGACTTAACAGCAGCCGATTTAAGGGAGCATACGACTTATAAAGTGTGCCGACTTATAAAGTGTGCCGACTTAACAAGTGTGCCGGCTTAACAGGTTACCAACTTAAGGGAGGCTCCGAGTTAAGGAAGGCTCCGAGTTAAGGGGGGCTCCGACTTAACAGTTCACGAGTTAAGGAAAGGCTCCGACCTAAAGCACACCCACTTGAAGTAAGCTCCGATTTAAGAAAGCTCCGACTTAAAAGTCTACGAGATACATAAGTCTCCGAGTTAAGACCTACGACATATGCTAAGTCGTTGCCGACTTATGACTTAGCTCATTCTGGACGTTCAAGAGTAACCAGTGCATGTCTATCTCGTGGCCAACTTAAGACCTGCGACTTACTATAAGTCGGCTACGACTCAGAACTTAGACGATTTTTCCTATTCAAATTCTGCCTTATAAATACCCCACAACCTCCAACAAGGGGGGGACTTTTGGCCATTCATTTCTTCAAGCACCGTTACTCTGTCGAAGTCTCCACTCATTCAGCAATCAAAGATCTTCAAACATTCAAGACGCTACAACAAGCTTCGAGAGGAATTCCTTACATCCAACACGGATTCGTCGAGTTTCATCATCAAAGATTGAGCTAGTAGTCAAGAGTGCTTTCGTGATCAAATTGTATTGTATTTTGAAGGATATTGTATCAAATTGTAACCGAATCAGCAATAAAAGACTATAAAGTGGATGTAGGCTCAATTACGGGCCGAACCACTATAAATCTGTTGTTCATTTACTGCTTTTCTGCTATTTTCAGCTTATATCCTGTTCCCGTACCAACAGGTGGTGCTTTCACAATTCTATTACACACACCGGGTGTTAGCGTTCACTTTTTAGCGTTAACAATATTGAAAATAGTTTAGAAAATTAAAATAGTTTATATATTAAAATAATATGATTATTAAAATAGTTTGTATTAAAACTATTTATTTCTTTCACAATAATTTAAACTCATGTTCCAAATCACAACAAAATCAATTTTTCGATTTCCAATTCAAGTCAAATTCATATTCAAAATTCAATTTAAATCAGCCTCAATTCAAAACAATTTCAACTTTACTTCAAATTCAATTTTAAACGATTTATTCAAAGGATGAAAGTTTCAATTCAAATTCTCATTTTTAAATAGTTTAGTTTAAATCCATTTCACATCCAAAACTTTGAAATACCAATTTAAAACATCTTAATTACAATAAATTCAAAGTTTAAATTAAAATTTAACCCTTTAAAATAATTCATTTCCAGTAAATTCAAATCATATCTCAATTTCAACTTTAAGATTTCAAATTAAATCATTAAATTATTTCATTTAAACTATTTCGACTTCAACATTTCAAATGTCGAATTAGAAAATAGTTAAGTTCATATAAATTAAAATTTTATTTTCTTTAAAACAATATCATTTAAATAAATCTAAATTCAAGATTTAAAATCATTTAATTTAACCAAATCTGGTGTCCGTATATAATTTTCTACCCTATAGCCAAGTGATCAGTAATTTCAATTTTAATCACATGAATGGATATATATCATTTCAACCCATAAATAAATGACATAGGTATATATCATTTCAACTTATTTCTTAGTTCATTTCGAATATTACAAGTGACAATTTATAAGATGTCAAATAATAAATAGGCTAATAACAGGAATATGTCCAAATAAATAACAACCATTCATCCAACATATCAATCAATAGACATCCAATTGCAATCAACATCCAAATCAACCAATATGTCATAACAGTTACTAATTATCAATTGTCGGCGTTTAACTAGCAATTATATTTAATATTAATTTAAATATCAATTTAATTCAATATAAAATTCAAATTAATTTAAATGTCAATTTAAACTATCAAACAGCAACCAATAAAATTTTATCACTTCATAATTTCAATTTAACTAACATCAGAACATTTAGTATTGCGTGAGTGGGTTTAATCACTCACCTTTAATTTATAGCCCATTAAAAATCCAATAAAAGCCCAAAATCTTACTAGTCTCCAAATTAAACCAAACTGTTTCATGTTGTCTGCAATTTTGATACGAATCCAAGGAAGAAACTGCGCATCAATCGGAGTTCGTATGCAAAAGTTATGCAAGTTAGAACATTTGAATTTTAAAATTTAAATAAAATAAAATAAAAAAAAAGGGTAAAATGGTAATTACCCATCTTCCCCAAACCCTAGTGATCAAACCCGAATCCCATCCTCATGCACAGCCACCGCACTTCCTTTGTCGAACGCCGCCACCATGCTCACCTCCGACCACATCAGATCCCACCACCGTGCTTGCCACCTCCGGTTGCACCCCCTATGCCGACACGACCACCTCCGGTCACCCACGCCGTCCCCAACCAAGCTCCACCGCTGCCTTTATCGCATATTCTAGCAAACTCGAGGCACTAGTGACATGATCGACTCAGGTAGATGAACTTGTCTTGGCCTCCTCTACCCAGTGGTCACCTCCGATCATCCCATCGATGAAGTACCCCGTCGATCGCGAAACCCTAAATGAACGGCCGATAATTATTCGGCTATTTATGGACAAATAGAGCCTCCAATCGAAAAACAAATTGTAGACACTGATTCCGTTCGTTGAGAGCTTCGCAACAATATATTATATGATAGGATTTGAGCAATTTGAATTTTTGGATTAGATTTGAAATTGGAATTAGGGTTTTGGGATATTGACCATTGAGAAGGAGCAGATTTGAACTGAAATGTACGTACAGAAAATAGAACAGAAGGCTGCTAGGGTTTCATAACAACATATATATAGAAAAAGATGGAACATGAATGGATGGAACAGATTGATTGGGCCCAAGCGACAGCAAAGGCCTAAAAAGCCCGTTTGGCTCCCGAAATGAAATTAGGTCATCCTATATGTCGAAATATAGGTTTTCTATATTTTTAAACTCAATGGAACTAAATTCAAACCATAATTCTATTGTATATAGAAGTTAGCTTTAAAATCAAATTATATTTTTTTTACACGTTAATTAATCGAATTATTATTAAACTGATTTAACCACTTTTAAATTCTAAATTAAAAGTTTTTTATCATCATCCTTGATTAAATAGGAATTAATAATCTTTTAAAATTAAAATTTCCATGTTAAATCAAATATTTAAAATATCAAATTAATTTCAACGTTTAATTACAACCGTAATAAAATCCGTTCATTATATTTTAAATTTCGAACAAATCATTTAATTTTGATTTACATTCTTATTATTAAATTAAAAAAAATACCATATGTGTTCATTAAACATAAGTTTTCATTTTATTACACTCATCGCTCAACAGTTAACATCTCTGCTCATATTAACTGCAATATTTCAATTACATCAATTTCCCATTTGATTACCAAATTAATTTCAAATGGATTAACCATATGAATGAGAATAAAACAATTGTTACATTTAAGTAATTTAAACACATTTTTGAATTTATTGTTTACAACAAAGGTTAAGAAATCTACATACTAAATAATTGATTTCTTATTGTATGCTAACATATCTAGAATATTGTTTATCCCATTCTTTATTAACATTTATTATTACAATCGATGGAATTTACATTCAAACAGTTATTGATTATATTCATATCAAAATCATTAAATTATATTCTAATATGCATTACCATCTTTACCTCATTGAAATTTGTCGTTTTAGAATTCATTTAAAATCAAGATATATATCCTAACAAAATTTTTCATTTATAAATCATAAATTTTAATTTTTGACAATATTAAATTCCAAAGTCTACTTTAATTTAATATTTTTAATTATAAAAAATATGGGTCGTTACAATCTCCTCCGCTCAAAACTTTTTGTCCCCGAAAAGGAACAAGAAAGAATCAAGAAATTTGATATATTTTATTCAAAACAATCAATTTATAACCAATTTAATTTACATATTTAAGTTTAATATAAATTTGAAAATAACTCAACTTCTATGAAAAAATTTCTAAGTCCTAAATTCACAAAAAAATTCGGCAGTATCTCCTTTGCGCGGCTAGGTCTGGAAAAATAACAATATCATATTTATCATATTTCAAAAATAAAGCATCCCAAACCATGGGAAAACAATAAAATACCGCTTCAAAACCGTAATGCGAAAACGTACCTTTTTATCGGGCAAACAACACTTTATTTATGAAACCAAAAGAAACAGTTATTGCTTCCACAAACCTATATCTTACTTACATAATCCAAAAGAGTTAAAATTATGTAAAAAGTGTAATATATTAGTTGTTTCAAATCAATAACACAAGCAACACACATAAATAATAATCACATGCAAACAAAAGCAGCATGACCATTATATGCAATAAAAGAATCCATCACACATCTGTAGCAACCAAGCTAATGGTTTGTCCAGGTTCAGAAACTTTTCATCTACAAGGGTGATAAATAAATTACCAAGTGTACCTTACGCTCAACAGCCTTAGATAATTACTTAATAGATTATTCATGCAACCTCAAACAATTTGAAGTATCATTTCCCAAACTTTCCATCAACCAAACAACATAGAATATAAATATTATTTAATTTTTTATGGTGTACATATATCATTTGTACGCAATACAATTCTGATCGCTTGCTTGAATATACAAATTTCACTTTCAAACTAGTATTGTTAACTTGACTACTCTAGTGCGGACTTTGGTCCGATTTCTTGATTTTAAATCTCCATTCTCCTTGCATAGCCATAAACTATGATAGAAAACTTCAAATTCATATCAAAAATTCATATCAAATGTTTGTCGTCAAGAATCGAGCGAAAAATCCTAATTCGGACTGGTGTAAATTAACATAAATCATGTATTCGAATCTGGATCAAAACTGTTATGCGAATAAATGATCTACGAACAACTTACATAATTTATTCTATTGGTTTCTTTATACACATTATTTACTTTTCATTTATTTTAATTCTCATTCATTCATACAAGAACATCTTTCATTAATTCACATTCATTTACTTACATAAATTATTTTTCATTTAATATTTAAAATCATTAATAAATAAATTCTTAAAGCATATCATATGTTTCTTTGCAGCTTAATTCACATTTATTTACTTATATAATTAGATTTCCATTTAATATTAATATTCATCAACGAATCATTTCATACTTAAGTTTCTCTATTCTTTTTAATTCACATTTATTTTCATAATAGTATTCACTTTTTATTATTCAATTTAATTATTAAACATTTCAAAGCATCAACTTAAGCTTATAACATTTCTTGCAACATCTTAATTCTTTATTTATGGACATAATTTCATTCTGAAACATTTTTATTACTTAACTTTTTTACTTGTATAATATTTCATTATCATTTAGTTTACAAGTTAAAAAACTTCAATTTTTATAATTTCATTAACACTTATCTTTTAATTTCATATTTAAATTTTGAAGTTTCCAACTTTTTAAAATAGTCAAAGATTCCATTCTACTACAATAATCGAAAATCATTAATTAATAGAAAACTTAAGAACTAAATACCAGGTATTCATTTCAAATCATCTAGAAATAATATATACTTGTATCTTTTGTATATCCAAATCATATTTAGGAAATTAAAATTAAAATTTGTTTCACCAAAAAAAACTATGTAGCAAGCTACTACAGTAGTCTTCCCACTTTGAAACTCGAAAATGAATGTTGATGATGCCACGGTCATCATCAAAATTATTTTCCAACTCAACTGTCCCCCCGCGCCACCTCGTGGCACCTAGCACTTCATTAAGCGAATCAAGTCCGAGCAATGCTCGAACTTAGCAACAGGCAACGACTTGGTAAACATATCTGCTGCATTCTCCTTTGTGTGAATCTTCTGAAGATGAACTAGCTTCTCTTCACTCATCGAGACAAGGAAAGACTCTCTCACCTCAATATGCTTTGTCCTTGAGCTGAATGCCAGATTTTCAGCAAAGTGAATTGCACTCTGACTATCACAGTACACATCCACGCCTTTATATACGAAGCCCAAATCACACAATAGTCGCCTCAAATAAAGCGCCTCCTTAGCTACTTCAACTGCGGCTATGAGCTCTGCTTCTATAGTAGACAAAGCCACAATCGTCTGCAACCTCGCACTCCAACTGATCGTTGTCCCACCAATGGTGAACACATGGAGGTTCACTTCCTTCGATCTTTATCACCGGCATAGTCAGAATCGCAAAATCCAACCAAGCTGAAATTTCTATCTCTGCCGCTAAAGACAAGTCCATGGTTTAGAGTTCTTCTAAGGTATTTGAAGATACACTTCATTGCTTCACAATGCGTCTTTCTGGGATTTTCCATGAACCTACCCACCAATCCAACAGCCTATGCAATGTTAGGCCTAGTGCAGACCATGGCAAACATCAAGCTGCCAACTACACTTGCATATGGGACCTTCATCATATAAGCCTTGTTCTTTTCCGAGATTGGAGAGCCTTTACTAGAAAGCTATATGTGCAAAGGCATGGGTGTGCTGATTGCCTTTGCCACTTCCATGCTAAACCGAGCAAGAACCTTTTGAATGTACTCCTTTGGAGTGACGCTCAAAAGTCCTAGCTTTCTATCCCTTTGGATTTCCATACCTAAAATTTTCTTTGCTTCTCCAAGGTCTTTCATTTCGAATTTCGCTTTTAGCTTTCGCTTTAAACTATCGATTTTAGCTTTATCCTTGGAAGCAATCAACATATCATCCATGTACAAGAGTAGGTGCACCCATTTACCATTCTTTAAGTGCTTGAAGTACACACAAGTGTCTTTGATGCTATGATCAAAACCAAGTGAAAGCATAAAAGAGTCAAACCTCTTGTACCATTGTCTAGGCAACTGCTTAAGTCCATACAATGACTTTTTCAATTTGGAAACCCAATTTTCTTTTCCATCTACAAAAAATCCTTCTGGCTGCTTCACGTAGATGGTCTCATCCAAGTCTCCGTGCAAGAAAGCAGTTTTCACGTCCAGTTGCACCAGCTCCAAGTCATGAGCTGCGACGATAGCGAGCAAAATGCGGATGGACGTATGCCTCACTACTGGAGAGAATATCTCAACATACTCCAATCCCTTTCTTTGTGAAAACCCTTCAGCAACTAGTCTAGCCTTGTATCTCCCATCATCCTTCACATTGAACACCCATTTGCAATCTATGGCCCGGCTTCCTTGAGGAGGTGGTACCAAATCCCAAGTCTCCGACTCTAACTAATCTTCCATAGCGCGCATCCACTTCGAACTGAAACATGACTTCAAAGCTTCATCAAGGTCAAGCGGCTCCTCAAGAACCACATGTAGGGCATAGTCGAACTGATCACCAAGATTCAGGTTTGCAAACTGCCAATCACCATACCTTTCGGGTGGCCTAATAGTCCTACGACTGACCCGGGTAGGTACAGCTTCGCCTAAACTCCTTTCATCTTCACCTTGAACCGAACTTCCTCTAGATTCATGCACATCACCAGCAGTACTAGAAGGTACATGTGGACTATCCTGTGATGTTTCATTAACTGTGTTTTCCTTGACAGCATCAACAATAACTCTACTATTTGGTTGGAACACGGGAACTTCTTCTATCTCCTTAAGCCTATCATAATCTTCTGATGTGGTAGGTATCTTCTCCTTCGGATTGAACATAGCGGACTCATCAAAAGTAACATGTCTGGAATGAACAATCTTCCGGTCAACAGGGTTCCAAATTCGATACCCTTTGATACCATCGGTGTATCCCATTAGTATGCCCTTGTATGCTCTAGCCTCCAACTTGTCATCACCTGTATGGTGAACGTACACAGGATAACCAAAAATTCGGAAGTAACAAGATACACTGCTTTATCTCTCCACTTTTCCTCTGGAATCTTCCCATCTATGGCTGAGCACGAAATTTGATTTATGATATGCACCGCAGTTGATAATGCCTCAACCCAAAAGCCTCTAGACAAGCCCACCGTCAATCTCAAGCCACGAGCCTTCTCTAGTAGAGTCATGTTCATTCTTTTTGCAACCCCATTGGATTGCGGATCACCGGGTGTAGTGAAATGTCTCTGAATGTCATGCTGTCTACAAAAGTCAAGGAACTCCCTAGAGACAAATTCACTGCCATTATCAGATCTCAACACTTTCAACTTAGAACCAGATTGGTTTTCAACAAGCGCTTTCCAGTCTTTAAACTTCTCAAAACTCTCTGATTTGGCCTTCATCACATACACCCATACTTTCCAAGAAAAATCATCAATGAAAGAGATAAAATACTTTGCTCCTCTATGAGAAGGAGTAGCAACCGGTCTCCAAACATCTATATGCACATACTCAAGTACTCGCCTCGATCTATGGAGTCTAACTCCAAAAGATACTTTAGTTTGCTTGCCTAACACACACTACTGGCAAAAGTCCATCTTGTCGAAGCTTTCTCCTTTGATCATCTTCCATCTTTGAAGCAACTCTAAGCCCTTCTCTGAAATATGACCCAACTTGAGATGCCAAAGCTTTGTGGCATCCAATGCACGAGAACTATCTACTCCAACACATGACTCTCCAAGAACTGTGGTTCCTTTCAGCAAATACAGATTTTGAAACACATCTCCTTTCATAAGAACTAGTGCACCTCTCGAAACCTTTAGACTATCCTTCTCGATAGTTACCTTGCATCCCAAAGATGCCAATTGTCCTAAAGAAATTAAGGACTTTCGAAGACTTGGAACATACCAGACACCTATCAAAGTGCGTATCACTCCATCAAACATCCTGATCCTCGCTGTACCTTCACCCATTGCTCTACAGCTAGCATCATTACCCATAAGAATAGAGCTTCCCTCTTGTCCAATGAAAGAACTGAAGTAATCCTTATTAGGCATCATATGCAAAGATGCCCCCGAGTCCAGCACCCAATGGTTTGAGACATCCGATATTGCTGCAGACAACACATCGTCAGATACAGACTTCTCCACCGTAAATGATGAAGAGCCATCTTCTTCCTTCTTCTTCAAATCTGGACAATCCTTTTTCCAATGACCAGGTTTCTTGCAGATAAAGCACTTTCCGTCCTTAGACTTTACCCTCCTGCTATTACCGGGCTTCCTGGATTTGGAACGCCCTCTAGAGTGTCAATTCTTCTTATCTTCTCTACCTCTTTCAACAAACAGGCCGTGACTACTACTTCCACCTCTACTTCCTTCACTTATCTCCTTCATTTGATCTCTCAAGCCCTTAGATAGAAGGTCTGACTACAAATCTTCCACTGTCAATGTGTCTCTAGCAAAGATAAGACTGTTAGCGAAACCTGTGTATCGCTCCGGAAGAGAACAAAAAAGAATCATTGCCATTTGCTCCTCATCCATCTTCAAGTCAACAGTCTTCATCTTCATCATGAGATCATCAAAGAAATTAAGATGTTCCTTCACTGAAGTGCCCTCTCTCATTCGCATGGTGAAAAATGTCTTCAGTAATATCAGATGATTAGTCAGAGATTTCTTCAAGTAGAGATTTTCTAGCTTGGTCCATGTTTGCACAAAAAATGGACAAACACCTCAAAGTCGTATGATTTAATAGATATTATGTTGTTCTTAGTGATTTGGGTGATTTATGCAAATGTATGAAAAGCAGGGGCTAAGCTGTAAAAGACACGCAGATTTATAGTGGTTCAGCCAGAATGTGCCTACGTCCACTTTATATGTTATTTCTCTTTTGTTGTTTAGATTACAAGTACAAAACTTGGATACAAGTAAAAGAAAGTTGTTTGAAAGTCCTCTCCGTGCTTGAGCTTTCAAAACTTGTCCCCTATTGTTGTACCCCTGCCCCTCTATTTATAGAGGGAGGCTGGAGGTAGGGGTCTTGGATGTATATGGCTGCTGGTGGGCCTGGGCTGATGTGATATGGCCTGGCACGTCTTGGTCCGGTAGCATTTGGTCCGGCGATGGTTGGCCCGGCATGGAGTTGGTTTATTATGGAGTTGGTCCGGCTTGGCATTGAGTTGGTCCGGCATTGAGTTGGTCCGGCTTGGAGTTGGTTCATTATGGAGTTGGTCCAGCTTGGCATTGAGTTGGTCCGGCTTGGAGTTGGCCTGGCATGGAGTTGGTCCGGCATTGAGTTGGTCCAGCATTGAGTTGGTCCGGTGATGCTTGGATAGGTGTTGGTCCGGTAGAGGCTGGTCCGCCCCTTGCTTCCTTCCGTTGGCTCGATACCGAACGGTTCGGTGGCTCCTTTCTCATCTTGATTTGGTGGTGATAGAAACGTACCCAACATTTGCCCCCCAAAGTAGGGCATATGCTAACATATGTCGTGCTTTGTTTCAGGTTATCCAATTTTGCCGTTTCCATCCGATTTTTAGTACCGAACCGATTGGTCCGGAGGATTACCTTCGCCTATAAGTACGGAACTAGGACTTCTGCTATTGCCCACCGAACGAGATAGCCGAATCAAAAACTTCCTATCGAATCAATCGTGTTTGCCGAATCAGGTGATTGCCGAATGGCTTCTTCGAGTTACTTCGTTTTACCGAATGAACTTAATATAGGATGGTCTTGATGCCGGATGGACTTTATACCGGATGGACTTTATACCGGATGGTCTTGATGTCGGATGGTCTTTATACCGGATGGACTTTATACCGGATGGTCTTGATATAAACTTGCTTGTTTTATACTTCTGCATCCTTCGTTCTAACAACGTGCCCCCCTTTTTTTTGTGTTTGCAGATAAATGTCTCAAAGAGTGGAAACCCGATCAGAGAAGAAAAGATCTCAGGATAGAGAAGAGCCTTCCTCAGTGCCCCCGGCTCAGCCAGGACCTGCCCGTCATGGGCCCACCCCGAGATCATTGGTGGATGGATACGGTCCTCAGGAACTTCTTAACTTGCCTCCTGATTGCTTCCCTAGCTTACTCAAGGGCGAACAACTAGATGTTATATCTCGCTCTTTCGGGATCGACCGAGCGCGCATGTTATTGCCGGACGCGGGAGTGATGCCGTATGATCCTCCCGAAGGATATTTTGCCTACAGCAGATACCATTGCATGTGTGGTGCCATCCCGCCTCTCAACGCCTGGGTAGTCAGCTTTCTCACATATCTAAAGGTAGCTCCATTCCAGCTTTAGCCCAACTCTTATGCCATTCTGGTGAGTCTCTTCGTCATCTTCCAGAGGAGATATGGGCGTCCTCCTTCCAACCGGGAGATCCGGTATTTGTACAACTTGAGAGGCTACAAGAAGGGGTCTCCCTACATCAGCTTGGAATCGGCCGTATCCTTTAAGCCGGTCCTGGATTTATACTCTAAGTACAGCATGTTCAAGAAGGAATGGTTTTTTGTCAGGGATGATTCCGTTTCTATTCGGCGCTTCACCTCCGGATGTAAGTCAAAGCTTTATTTTTAATTCCCGCTCTGGTTGCAATACTCTTTCTTATGTGTTTTTATTTTTTGCTAGCGACAGGTGGTTTTGCGGTCGTGGAGAATGATCGCCTGGTTCAGACCGCAGCAGAAATAGAAGCTATTACTGGGAGAGATAGGTCGGCTGCCTACCTGATCAGGAATGCTACACTCTTGGAGTACAACTTGTTCCTTCCACAGCAGTCTGTGGTCAAGCAGAGGGACACGACTGAAGAGAAGGCCGCCCAAGCTAAAGAAGGGGCCGAGTCGAAGAGCAGTAAAAGGAGGCCCTTTCCGAAACACCCGGTTGTTGGGGGGAAGAAGCTCAAAAAGTCTGACGGTCCCTCTCCCAGCACATTTCCAAATATCCCGGAGGAGGGAGAAGTGGAGGAGGAACAGGGCGAAGATGGAGGAGAAGGCGCTGGAGGTGGCGATGGTGTCGGGGCTTTGTCTTCTGGGCAAGTAGGCGAGATGCAAGAGTGGACGGATGATGCTTTCCGCCAAGCCTTCGAAGGTTCGGAGGGGACGGAGAAGTCCAAGAGAGTCGATAAAGTTGGGACCGGTGTTGATTTATCTTCCGGGAGCGCCTTTACTGAAGCAACTTCGGCGGTTCAAGGTGAATTTCTCTTTACTCTTTTAATTCTTGAACGATGGCTTAATGCATATTGGTGACACTTGGTTTTCATATCAGGAGCGGGTAAAACGGCTAAGACCTTAGATCTTCGGCACAGGCTTGAACAATACAAGCTTTCCAAAGCTACTGCCAAGCCGAAGTCTTCTGCTAACCGCCCGGGAGACATAGTCGGCTATCGTCCTCTTCTCGGAGTTATCGAAGAAGATATACAGAAGAGGAAGAGGAGTCGATCTTCGTCTGAACCTCTTCTTGAACCCTCGGCCCCATTCCAGCCTATTCACAACATTACAGAGGAGGATACCGAGCTTATGCCCTCTCCCCATCTGTCTGAGAACCCAACCGTCATCCCAATAGCTCATCCTGGCTTAGCACGCAATCCGTTTGTGGGTCATCCGGACCTGGACCCGACATCTCATGACATCTCTTTTAATGAGGTTACTGGTGAGCACCTTCTTCCTCGCAATCCTATGGTAAGGGTGCTTGATGAGGCCAAGTCCCTGGACCTTGATTTGCTTACTACTCGGGTTGTCGCTATGGTGAACGAAGCTAAAGCAAATATCGACCGGGTTGCTGAGGAGACCAGGAAGTTGATGGGGCATCATGCCCGACTGGTCAAAGCCGGGGAGGAAATTGGGAGTGCCAACATAAGATTGCGGTTAGTGGTTTTCGACCAGGCTAAGCAACTCGCTGATCTGGCCATCCAGATCTCTCAGCACGAGGCCGCCTCCGGACGTCTAAAGAAAACTATGGAAGAGGCCAACCGGGCCGAACTGCGGAAAATGGAGGCTACTTGCAAGGAACGGATTGATATGGCCATTGCCATGGTGGACGTGGTTCGGAAAGCGGATCTTGAGCAGATAGAGGAGTTATCTGGGAAGCTTGAGGCTGCAAAGCTTGCTCAAGCCAAGTTGAGGGAGGAGATGGAGGCGATGCGGAAATCACTTCAGGCTGACTGCTCGAGATACCAATTGGAGAGAGATGCCGCCGTCGTAAGGTTGTCGGATTCCGAGGCCCGGACGAGGGAGTTTGAAGAGAACGAGGGGCTGATGGAGGGGATGCTCCAGGATATGTACTTCCGTACTTGGAGGCAGGGCAACTTGTCCTGGATGGATGATTACCCCCGGGTTATGGCTAAGATCTATCTCAGGGCTCTAGAGGAGGCCCAGGCTGATGCAGAAAAGGAGGGTGGTGTGGCTTTTAGGATGGATGCTGTTACCGCCCAGTTTACCAAGAAGGAGAAGGTGGCGGTGAAGGAGGGCATGCGGTTGCTTGCAGCTGAGGAGACAGGTGTGCAAGCGGAGGATGACGATCAAGTTGATCAAGGAGCAGATGTTGGTAAGTCTTCCTTTCTAGTCTTTCCATCAACTTGGTTGCTTATCACTAATGAATTCTTTCTCTGACCGGATAGGTGGGCGACAGGACAAGGATAAGACTCCGGCGCAGCCGGCTCCTTGATTCGACCTGGAAAGTTTTCTTTTTGTGGACTTGTCATGGTTGTATATGTTAGTCTTAAAACAGTAAAGTAACTCTTAGGTTGTAATTTTTGCTACTCGTAATAAATAGCTCTATTCTTGACGTGTAATTCTCTAACTTAAGCTGATTCTGTTGTCTTTTGAATGTTTTTGCTATTTTGACATGTTGTATGAGAAATATAGCTATGCATATTCTTGTAATTAAATTGTGATTTGATGTCAGGCTCTTGTTTAAAACATAATTTCATGACTTGCAATGTTAGCGTGAGGTGTGAGTAAATTACAGTCATGTGTTTACACATGAAAGAAGGAAATACCGCCTTTTATATTTTGCTTGTGGATGGCAGCTTTGAATAACCTATGTGACCAAGTAAGGGATGCGGTCCAGTATCTTGCTGTGAGCATCCGCTTCTGTTAGTGAATGTCTCATGTTCTGTGTTCTGTACTTCAAGGATTGTTACAGAGGATAGGAGAAAATTTTCTTAAGTAAAATTGAAATATGCGAAAAAGTAAAACTTCTAATCACGGAAGGCCTTCGATGTGCTTAAGTTCGTGGAAAACGGGCTTTGTAGTCACTTTCCCTAGCTGTGGGTCTTGGAGACATTTGTCACCCATCTTACGCCTCCGCGGGGAGTTAATTCTTTTTTACCACAGCCGCACTTAAGACACATCGGAGCCGAGATCGCGCACAGTAACTACCCGGGCCATTATGGCCCGCAACAGTGGGTATTATTCGATTTACTGTGGCCGGCTAGCGTGTGTGCCGATTGTCAACCGTGAACTGCCCCTGGCTGGCCACACCATATGTTGGGTCTTATAGTCAGTTCACAGTTGCCAGCGAGCCGAACGCCGTAATGAACTGCCTCGGCTATAGTCGCCCTTCTCGGTGGCTTATAATCGGCTCATTACAGTTGGCTTTAAGGGACGTCGCGAGCAATGAGTTAACCCGTAGCAGAGGGATGCCAGAGCAAAAGTGTCTCATTGGCGAGGGCATAGATTCGCATAGTACCTGTTAGGTCTTGTCCAGGTGAAGTTGCGCTGTGGAGTGCTTTGAGTGGAAATGCTATGGGATTTTGTTCAACAGAAAAGGATAAAGTTTAACAAGCAGCCAAGATATAAAGGAACAAGTTAAAAAAGAGACAAGGTTTTTTAAAGTGGTTCGGCACGAAAAGGCCTACGTCCACTGATTCTCTTTGTTAATTCACTTCATATGGGCAGTACAAGTTAAGAAAAGTATCGACGGAGGTGTTGGATGTTCCATGCCCTCTGGAACACCTCTCCGTCCACTGTTGACAAAATATAAGCTCCATTGTGGAGATCTTTATGAATTACATATGGTCCATCCCAGATTGGATCTAGTGCTCCGGGGCGAGGGAAAATTCGTTTGAGGACAAGATCCCCTTCTTGTAAGGTACGATGCTTGACTTTGGAGTTGTATTGTGCTGCCACTTTTTGCTTGTGGGCCGCTGCTTTAAGGACTACATCGTTTCTTCTCTCCTCAACTAGATCCAAAGACATGTGAAGGAGTTCTTCGTTCTCTTCTAGGTTATAGTGGATCCTACGGTGGGAAGGCACAATGGTTTCAACTGGGAGCATAGCCTCCGATCCGTATGCCAAAGAGAAAGGAGTATGCCCCGTTGATGTTCTGAAGGATGTGCGATAGGCCCACAGTGCCGTAGGGAGTTCATCCACCCAAGCGTCCTTTGACTTTTCGAGTTTCTTTTTTATTAGAGTTTTCAGAATTTTGATGACGGCTTCGACTTGTCCGTTTGCCTGGGGATACGCTACGGATGAGAAGATTTTGTGAATTCCGTGCTCTCGGCACCAGTTGGCGAATTCCTCGCTGTCAAACTGAAGTCCATTGTCTGATATGATTTTGAGTGGGACTCCGTACCTGCACAGAACATTTTTGATCAAGAAGTTAATAACTTTTGCTGAAGATACTTTATTCTGGGGTTCCGCTTCCACCCATTTGGTGAAATAGTCGACTGCCACTATAGCATATTTGGCCCCGCCTCGGCCCATTGGTAGCTCGCCGATTAAGTCAATTCCCCATATTGCGAAGGGCCAAGGGCTGGTCATTTGAGTAATCTTAGTTTTTGGTAGCCGCGGAATCTTAGCAAACTTTTGGCATCTGTCACACTTTTTGACGAAATCTAAGGCGTCTTTGCTTAAGGTGGGCCAGAAATATCCATATCGGAGTATCTTTTTTGCTAATGTTTGCCCTCCGGTGTGATCTCCGCAGCTTCCCTGATGAACGTTGGATAAGATTTCCTTGGCCTCCCTCCCAGCGACACACCTTAATAACGGGTTAGAGAATCTGCGGCGATAGAGGATGTCTTCTTGTATTGTGTAGCGGGAAGCTTTCCTCAAGATTTTCTTGACTTCGTTATGCCCGTTGGGTAGTGTGCCGCTTTGTAGGTAGTTTCAGATGGGAGTCATCCAAGTTTCTTCTTCGGTTGCAGCTATCAGATTCACTTGCTCAAAACTTGGGGTCAGTTGCTTTGAGATGGTTACTGCTCCGAAGATGGCGCTGTCTCTCACACGTGCTTGCTTTGCCAATTCGTCGGCCTCTTGGTTCTCTTCCCGAGGGATGTGTTTGACTAAGTAGTGGTCCAATCGGCTAAGAAGTAACTTGGTCTTCTTTAAATATGATATGAGTCGTTCTTCTCGAGCCTGGAATTCTCCTAGTATTTGATTAACAATAAGTTGAGAATCGCTATGAAGACACAAAGAATTGGCTCCGATTTCTATGGCCAGTTCTAATCCAGCTATTACTGCTTCATATTTTGCATCGTTGTTGGTGGCAGCGAACTCCAACCGTATAGCATAGTGCAGTTTATTTCCCCTGGGAGTGATTATTACCACACCTGCCCCCGAGCCTTGTTCGTTTGACGCACCATCCACAAAGAGATTCCACTTGATGTCTTCTGCTATTTCCAATTACTTCTTATCTTCATTGGTAGTGAATTCTGCAATGAAATCAGCCATGGCTTGTCCCTTGATGGCGGTGCGAGGGTGATAGGTGATATCATACTGACTTAGTTCAATGCACCATTTAAGTAGTCGCCCAGAAGTGTCGGGACGATGGAGTACCTGCCTCAGTGATTGATCGGTCAGAACTTTGATGGAATGGGACTGGAAGTAGTGACGCAGTTTCCGTGATGTGATTAGTAAACAGTATGCTAGCTTCTCAAGTTTAGGATATCTGACTTCTACCCCCGTAAACCTCTTACTTACGAAGTAAACTGGCCGCTGCGTGCGGTTGTCTTCCCTTACCAAGGCAGCGCTTAGGGCGTGAGATGACACAGCAAGGTATAGGTATAACTCTTCGCCCTCGCTTGGAATCGAGAGTCACGGTGGTTTCTGGAGGTGTTCGATTAAGTTAAGGAAAGCGGTTCATCATTCGTCAGTCCATTCGAACTTTCCTTTGTCTTTCTTTAGAGTTTCGAAAAAGGGGACGCACTTGTCCGTTGCTTTGGAGATGAATCGGCTTAGGGCGGCCACTTTTCCATTCAGGCTTTGCATTTCCTTTCGAGTGGAAGGTATCCTGATATCCCTTAGCGCTCGGACCTGTTCAGGGTTTGCTTCAATCCCTCTGGCATGGACGATGAATCCTAAGAACTTTCCTGATGATACTTCGAAGGAGCATTTTAGAGGATTCAACTTCATTCCATACTGGCGAAGTACTTGAAACATCTCGCCTAGGTGGCTTACGTGATCGTCGGCTTTCCTTGACTTTACCAGCATGTCATCCACGTATACTTCCATAGTTTGCCTTATTAGCCCCGCAAACATCTTGTTGACGAGGCGCTGGTAGGTGGCTCCTGCATTTTTAAGCCCGAAAGGCATTACCTTATAGCAGTATAAACCCCGGTCAGTGATGAAACTAGTGTGGTCTTGATCGGGAGCATGCATAGGAATTTGGTTATATCCTGAGTATGCGTCCATAAAAGATAAGAGCTCGTGCCCGGCTGTGCTGTCTACAAGTTGGTCGATTCGGGGAAGTGGGAAGCAATCCTTTGGGCAGGCGTCGTTTAGGTTGGAGAAGTCAATGCATGTTCGCCACTTCCCATTAGCCTTCTTCACTAGTACCGGGTTAGCGATCCATTCCGGGTAGATGGCTTCTCGTATGAAGTCATTGGCGAGTAGATTCCTTACTTCTTCATCGAGGGCTGCCGATCGCTCTGCCCCCATACTTCTCTTTCTTTGTTTTACGGGCGCCTTGGTAGGATCAATGTTTAGTACGTGGCATGCTACGTCGAGGGAGATTCCGGTTATGTCAGCGTGTGACCATGCGAATACATCCAAGTTGTGGCGGAGAAAGTCGATGAGTTGCTCCTTCAACTCTGCATCTAGTTGGGACCCAATTTTCAATAGTCTACTCAAGTTGTGCTTGTCTACAAATACAAATTCCATAGCCTCTGCAGGCTCGGCGGTAGCCTCCTCCTCTTTGTCCCTGGGGTCTAATTCATTGAAAGGGTCGCTGGTATATCGAAGAGGAGGGGCTTTCTTTAGTTGCTACGCTTCTAGACTTTTCGTGCAGAGGGCAACCTCTACACCCTTCCCTTTATCCTTCCTGAGGTTGTTGCGAAGTTCAGTCACATAGCAGTCTCGAGCGACGTCCTGATCTCCTTCTACTTCCCCTACTCCATTGTCCGTTGGAAATTTTATCTTTAGGCACCATGGGGCTTGGACAATTTGGAAGTCAGACAAGGCTGGCCTTCCTAAGAAGGCGTTGTAGGCCGAGTGGTTTTCTATTAGCACAAACGTCTGTTTTCGTACAATGGAGCGGGGATGGCTTCCAATTTCAACAAAGAGGTCCAGTTGCCCGAGGGGCATCTTCGCATCTCCAGTGAAACCGTGTAGTGGTTTATTGCAGGAAGATACATCCTTCATTGATAGTTTCATTTTGTCGAATGCATGTTTGAACAGGATATTCACTGAGCTTCTAGTGTCTGCTAGAATTCGGTAAACTTCGGCGAGACCGAGCCGGGCAGAGATAACCATGGGATCCATGTGAGGGTATCGCCTTCCTTCTAGGTCACACTTGCCGAATGTGATGTCATCACTTTCCTTTCGCTTCGGGTGGCGCTCTTCTATAACCGAATTGACACAGTCTTTATTGTCTCTAAGCGACTTTCCATACCTTTCCATCTCCTTCCAGCTTCTGTCCGCGATGTGCGGTCCCCCTGAGATGGTATGGACCACTATTTTCTCTTGACTAGAACCGCTAGTGTTGCGGTTTCCTCTGCCGATCTCCGGTGATGGTGGCCTTGGGTTCTCATTGGCAGGAGCTGGAGTCCTGTCCTGACCTTTTATATAGCGTTCCAGTTTCTTCCTTTTGATGTGTTCTTACATCAAGTCCCGGAGATGATGGCACTCATTGGTATCATGCCCATGAGATTCGTGGAAGCGGCAGAACTTTCCGGACTTCTGCGCGTTATCTGATTCCTTCTTGTATGGTGGGCGTTTGTATCTAACTTCGCCTTGGGTGGCAAGGAAGATGTTTTCGACGGTTTCGTTCAAAGGAGTGTAAGTGTCGAATCTCGGTCCTGGCCGATATAGGCGCTTTTCTCCTTTCTTGCCCCCAACATTGTCTCTGGAATCATTTCTTCGAACGTCCCTTGCCACAGCAGGTGCATTGCTGTGAGTTGCCTTATTTTGCTGTCCTGACTGTCCCTCAACGGCAGCGTCCTCAAGCCTCATATATTTCCCGGCTTCATGGAAGAAATCGGGTAAAGTAGCTGGTTTTTCTTTTGTCAACCTTCTAGCAAATTTAGTGTCCGGATGCACACCACTACAGAGGGCCATTAGGATAAGCTTCTCATCGGCATCTTAGACTGCGGCCGCTGCGGCATTGAATCGGGTTAGGTATTGCTGCAGTTTCTCTTTAGGTTTCTGTTTGACGCTGGATAAGGAATAAGCGTCCTTAGGTTGTTCCACATGAATGCGGAACTGACTGATAAACTTTTCTTTCAACATTTCCCACGAGCTGATGGATCCCTGGGGTAGATGACAGAACTAGGAGGTAGCGAGATCTGCTAAGAATAGTGGAAAGCATTTGCACAGGACTCCCTCTGTCGCTCCACTCATGAGCATATGTTGTGTGTATCTCTGTAAGTGTACAACGGGGTCGGAGGTTCCTTTGTAAGGTTCCATTGTTGGCATCTTCCATTCTCGGGGGGTGATAGCAATTTCGATATTGCGGGCGAAAGGGCTGGTTACTCTAGCGCCTATCCCTCGATCTCTTTGCTCCCGTTGGACGCACTCTCTGAATAAGCGTGCCATCCTTTCATCAGAATTCGGAGCAGATAGAAACGAGATTGGTTCTGTTCTGTGGGATTGATCCCATCCAGATGACCTGTAGGGATGGTATCGTCTATCATTCCTCATATTTTCCAGTGGCTGCCTTTGGTCTTTTGGTAGCATGCTAGGGTCAGCTACAGTTGGCCCTTGCCTTGATCTTCCCCTACTGGGTTCTGATCTAAGCACTTCCTCGGGTCCAACTTCGGGCTGGATTCTAGCTCGGCCCCGTTCACTTGCGTTTCCGTGGTTAGGCAGTATGACAGGCTCAGCTACGGTTGACCTCCGCCCGGTACCTCCCCTGTTGGGTTCGGTCCCAAACGTTTCCTCAGGCCTAATTTCGGGCTGTGCTCGATCTCGGCTCCTACCATGGCTGCTTCTACCATTAGCTCCTTCGAAGAAGGAAGATCTTTGTTGTCTCTGAGATCCTCCAGACTGGGACTCGCCCCATGATTCAGTATTGCGGTTGGACTCTTCTGCATCCCTTAAGCGTGACATGAGATGGTCCACCAAGGCTTCCTGCTGGGACGTGAAGCGGTTAGTTACTTCAACCACAACCCTGTCTAAATCTGCCCTAGTAATTGCTGCGGGCTGTTCTGTGGCAGGAGTGGTTGGATTAGCCTGTCCTTCATTTGGTACTACTGCTAGAGGAGGACGATTCACTTGATCCGTGACCGCTGGATCTGGAAGACTGCTGGATGCGATGTTTTTTCCTTTGTTAACATCTTTTTTCTGCTTGGGAGGCATGTTTTTCCAAACGATGAATGATGCGGTTAGGAAAAGGTTAAGTGGAAGAAGCTGAAGCTTCGAGCTTCTAGTTCTCAGTGAAAGCACCAAAAAATGTTTGCACAAAAAATGGACAAACACCTCAAAGTCGTATAATTTAATAGATATTATGTTGTTCTTAGTGATTTGGGTGATTTATGCAAATGTATGAAAAGCAGGGGCTAAGCTGTAAAAGACACGCAGATTTATAGTGGTTCAGCCAGAATGTGCCTACGTCCACTTTATATGTTATTTCTCTTTTGTTGTTTAGATTACAAGTACAAAACTTGGATACAAGTAAAAGAAAGTTGTTTGAAAGTCCTCTCCGTGCTTGAGCTTTCAAAACTTGTCCCCTATTGCTGTACCCCTGCCCCTCTATTTATAGAGGGAGTCTGGAGGTAGGGGTCTTGGATGTATATGGCTGTTGGTGGGCCTGGGCTAATATGATATGGCCTGGCACGTCTTGGTCCGGTAGCATTGGGTCCGACGATGGTTGGTCCGGCATGGAGTTGGTTTATTATGGAGTTGGTCCGGCTTGGCATTGAGTTGGTCCGGCTTGGAGTTGGTTCATTATGGAGTTGGTCCGACTTGGCATTGAGTTGGTCCGGCATTGAGTTGGTCCGGCGTGGAGTTGGCCTGGCATGGAGTTGGTCCGGCATTGAGTTGGTCCGGCATTGAGTTGGTCCGGCATTGAGTTGGTCCGGTGATGCTTGGATAAGTGTTGGTCCGATAGAGGCTGGTCCGTCCCTTGCTTCCTTCCGTTGACTCGGTACCGAACGGTTCGGTGGCTCCTTTCTCATCTTGATTTGGTGGTGATAGAAACGTACCCAACAGTCCAAATGCCCCTAGCAGTGGTTTCACTGCTAATCTCTGAGATGACATTCTCTCTCATAGCTAGCTATAAAGTAGTAAACACCCATTTCTCCATCTCATTCCTTTCTACGACTGAGATGTCAAGCGTCAACTCCTCAAGGGAAAACACTGCTGGATGGACTTCATTCCTCATTAGAACATCCTTCATCCTTCATTGCCACTTCTCGAAGTCTTTATCCCCATTCCATTTCTTAATTGCCAACTGTGATCCTGACGTGATATACATCCCTCTAGTATATGATCTTGTAACAACTGGAGTCGCTTCATCTCCTGCCATAGCGTTTAACACTCCTTAATCAACCTTGCAGCTTTGACACCAAACTGTTGGGGAAAATCCCTTCAGATGATCATTCTAAGGGAATAAAAAACCTAAAGCAGCGG
Source organism: Allium fistulosum (assembly GCA_030737815.1). Lineage (NCBI taxonomy): Eukaryota > Viridiplantae > Streptophyta > Magnoliopsida > Asparagales > Amaryllidaceae > Allium > Allium fistulosum. The sequence goes on from CM060908.1 coordinate 171,846,606, forward strand.
AAAAACAAAGAACTGGATCGTGATGTAGTGAGACGGAACAAACAAAGATAAACACCAGAACAGACTGTCATAGATCTATGCAATGCAGAAAAATAAATAACACCAGTATTTATAGTGGTTCCACTACCGCGATGCAGTGTACGTCCACTTGGGGAGAGGAGATTTTATTAATCATTGAAAGATTAGAGTTCTAAGATTGATTCACTTTTGGAGGCTATACATAAGAACAATTTAATATACAGACAAAATTCTACAGAGTTTCAGCTCTCTATGATGGCTACCATTGTTGTCCAGAAGCTCCACTATTTATAGAGTGAAGAAATGAGGTGGGGTAGCTGCTATATAGCGGCCCTGTGGTTTGGTTCGGCATGTATCTAGTTCGGTTTGGAAAAACGTCAAGCGAAAGATTTGGTTCGGCATCCAAAATACCAAATGAAATATTCTGTTCGATAAATTACTGAACGAAACATTTTGTTCGGAATTTGTTTTCCCACTTCTCCAAAACTCTATGCCTCTTCCTTCTTTTCGTTCGGCAAATCTGGAGATAAGGTTGTGGTTTTACCGAACAACTTCTTCACTGAATGACTTCAAATCACTGAATGAAACCTCGGTCCGGTCTTTACTTCAACATCTCAACACCGAACAAAGCCTTCTTCCCTAAATCAGTACCGAACCAAAAACTTTATCCTCTTCTTCATTCGGCAAGGTCACTACTTCAATCAAGCTGGGTTTCATGCTTCTTCCACCGAACGAGCTCCTCTTGGCTTCTAGGGTTTCGGCTTGCTCAACTTTGAGAATCTCGGTATCAATTTCTAACAATAACAACAAAAGTGGATGCCCAATCAAGGAGCAACCCAACCAAATGAAAACCTCAGTTAGCTATTGTCATTTTCAGGTTGTTCTGCATGCTTTGTCATGGTGGTAGGTGGTGGATGGATGTGGTTTCTGGTCAATCTGAAGTGTAGTAGTGATGAAGTTTAAGAAGCAAGGAAGTAACAGAGGCAAGAAGATGGGTTTGGTGATCAAAAAAAGAACAGCAAGTGAGGGAAGTAGGGTAGAATAGATCAGGTAGATGGAAGTAGAGGGTTTGGTTGAGAGAGTGTTGAGTTTCGGCATTCCCACGTTCCAAACATGTTCTCTTCACCGTGTCTAGCGTCACCAACAGTCGAAGTCTTCCCATGCCGACATCCCGATTGAACATCACTCCATCGCCTCCCATCGGGCATATAATCTGGTCTTGGCAACACATTGTAACAAAAGGAATCCCCAATGTTACGTGCCATCCATTTATATACCACGATTATTCTGAATATCCTACGATGTGGGACTTTAACATTCAATCCATGCACCCACTACATTTACAATGCGAGCCACACCATACAATCTCCACCTTGGCGAGCATTGCTCAAATCACCTTGGAGTTATACTGAGTCCTCTTCGCAGTTGATCAGGCTGCTACTCTGAGTTCTCATAAGCGGGAAGGAGCGACTGCTTAACCATATCTCCATCTTGACGAGCATCCCATGCTCAAGCCCTTAGGAGCCATGCTTCGATCACATTGCATCATACCAGTCCCATCGAACCATGGAGCTCTAATACCATGTTGTGTTTAGGCATTCCCACGTTCCGAACGCGTTCGCTTCACCGTGTCTAGCGTCATCATCGGTCGAAGTCTCCCATGCCGGCGTCCCGATTGAACATCCCTCCATCGCCTCCATCGAGCATATAATCATGTCTTGGCAACACATTGTAACAAAAGGAATCCCCAATGTTACATGCCACCAATCCCATATGTATACCACGATTATTCCAAATATCCTGCAATGTGGGACTTTTCCGTTCAATCCATGCACCCACTTCATTTACAATGTGAGCCACACCTAACAATCTCCACCTTGGTGAGCATTGCTCAAGTCACCTTGGAGTTATACCGAGTCCTCTTCGCAGTTGGATGAGGCTGCTACTCCGAGTTCTCATAAGCAGGAAGGAGCGACTGCTTAACCATATCTCCACCTTGACGAGCATCCCATGCTCAAGCCCCTTTGGATCCATGCTTCGGTCGCGCTGCATCGTACTGGTCACATCGAACCATTAAGCTCTGATACCATGTTGAGTTTTGGCATTCCCGTGTACCGTACGCGTTCGCTTCACCGTGTCTAGCCGGAGTCAACGGTCGAAGTCTCCCATGCCGACATCCCGATTGAACATCCCTCCATCGCCACCATCGATAATATAATCTGGTCTTGGCAACACATTGTAACAAAAGGAATCCCTAATGTTACGTGCCACCAATCCCATATATATACCACGATTATTCCAAATAACCTGCGATGTGGGACTTTTCCGTTCAATCCACACGCCCACTCCATTTACAATGCGAGCCACACCTAACAGAGAGAGTTGATCAAAGTGACAGGAGAGATGATTAGAGAGGAGGTAAGAGAGGAAATGAAAGGAGATTAGAGACTGAAATAGATAAAGAGAGTTGTAATATAGATTGGTAAATGAATATAATGTAGAAATGAAAGTGTTTTCTTATTTCTCATATCTTTAGTTACATCACATAGTCTAATATATATATATAAGTGAAATTGTAACGGCTATTTTTTCCAACTCATACCTAGCTAACCATAATCCATATATACAAAATTATGTTGGCCCTTATTTATTCATGCACCAATTTTAGTGTGCACGTGCACAAGGATGCACACGCATGCACACCGTGAGACAACCCTCTATCTCCATCCTTAGTCCGTAACCCTTGCAAACTCTGAACCTGCACCACATTTGACATGCCCAATGATCAACTCTGACAAACTGGTGGCCATAATTTGATGAGCTTGGCTAGAATTTGGATTTTCCTACATTTCAGTACCTGAGATCATGGCCATCATAGTTGAGTTGTAACATCTCCCTTCCCCTTAAAAAATAGACCTTGTCTCAAGGTCTACGATGGTAAATCTTCGAATCATTGACCAATAGTCTTCCCAAGTAGCTTCTTCTTCAGTTTTACCCTTCCATTTCACTAAAATTTGCACCATTGCCTTATTATTTATAGGCACCATCCTTCTATCCAATATTCTTTCAGGTTGAGCTACTATCTCCTCCTCAAAACAAATAGCATCCTCTTGAATGATCACTCCATTGCCTACCCTTTTTTCAAGGTGAGACACATGAAATACTGGGTGAACTTTGACATGAGCAGGCATCTTTAGTCTATAGTCCACTGAACCAATTCTTTCATCTACTTGATATGGTCAAAAATATTTTGGTGATAGTTTGTGAGTCTTCTGGTCTTTGGTTGTAATCTGCCTATAGAGCTGTAGCTTTGAGAATACCCAATCACCCACTTGAAACTCTCTTTCAGTCCTCCTTAAATCAGCATATCTTTTCATTATTTCTTGAGCCAACCTTAAACCGTCTTTCAAAAGTTCTAAACTGATGTCCCTGTTGAATAGTATCTTCTCCACCTACTCCACTTTTGCTATGTTAGGAATATAGGAAAGCAACTTTGGAGGATCTGTTCCATATACTGCTTTCAATGGAGTAGTGTTTGCTGATGATTTCTAGGTGGTGTTGTACCCATATTCGGCTAGAGATAACCAATCAATCCATTCCCGAGGCCAATGACATAGAAAACACCTCAAGTAGCCTTCAATAATTTTATTAATTATTTCGGTTTTCCCATCACTTTGAAGATAGTAAGATGAGCTCATTTCAATCTGCATCCTTGTAGTTAAAATATTACTTGCCAAAAATTGCTAGTAAACAAAGTATCCATATCACTGATTATTGATTTTGCATCTTATGTAGCTTAAAAACGCCATTGAAAAATACCTTCGCTACATCCTTTGCTGTATATGGATAGTAGAGAGGGAAGAAATGAGCATATTTGCTTAATCTATCAACCACTACATAAATCACTGTGTGCTTATGACTCTTGGGTAGACATGTTATAAAATCCATAGAAATGTCTTTCCATACTTTTTCAAGAATAGGTACTGGCTTCAATAACCCAAGAAAAAGCACATTTTTCCCCATTAATTCTTTGGCAAATATCACGTGACCTCAAAAGTACTCCATACTTCTTTTCATGTGTTTCCAATAAAAGACTTGCTTTAAAAAATTTATTGTTCCTTTGATACCTGTGTGGCACTATAATGGTGTTGAGTGATGCTCTTCAATAATGTTCGCAATAGTGTCTCTAGGTGATGATCTATTAGGATTTTACCCTTATAAAATATCAAGCTATCCACTAGCTTGTACTTTCCTTTAGGTAGCTCATTATTTTGAATTTTTTAATATGTGTTGTTGGTACCAATCAGACGCTAGTAAAGTACTCTTTTAAGTCTTATAACCATGGTGTTTGGACCACTGATATTACTTAGCTTGGATTTCTCTACTGACATCCCCTTCCTTCCTTGACAATGCATCAGCCATAATGTTTTCTTTGCCACTTTTATATTCCACTTTATAGTCAAAATCATGTAATTTAGCAAGCCATTTGTTTTGTATACCAGTATGTAGCTTTTGAGATAGTAGATACCTAAGGCTTTGGTGGTCAGTCTTTATGGTGAATTGCCTACCCATTAGTAGTCGGCCCAGTGGGAAACCCAGCAAGCCCAAGGACTGGGGCAAACCACTGGGAAAGGGCAACAAAAAGAAAATGAAAAACATGCCCAGCACTAAAATAAGCAGCATCCCACTTAAGCCTAAGAAGAAGGAACACACTCCAGCCAAAAGAAGGAAAGAAAAGCACACACTCTAGCCAGCCTCCATCGATAAAAAATTAGGGCTTTCTAATTTCAATTTTTTTGGCGCGCTGCATCTATGTGGTCGCTAATCGACCTCGGCTCCTCCAGTCTCCTCCACCGAATCTAGCATCACACTCCGCCAACAATCTAGCGCTTGTGCGTCTCTGGTCCTTCTCATCCTTCTCCAACCGAAAATCTAAAATTCAAGGTAAACTTTTGTGTTTTTTTTTTGTTTTTCTAAATTTCCATATGATTCAAATTGCTGAAATTGGGGTCTCTATGTATGGATTAATGAAATTTATTTTGAATGATACCTAAATAACAGTGAAGTTTGGAGATTGAAATGGTTAATGTTAATGTTTTAATTAATTAGTGAAATGGTAGTTGGGAATAATAGCAAAATTTGGAGTGGTTCACTTTCAACTTGCGAAGTAACAATCTAATAAAAAATGACATATTTCCTGATATAATTATTTGAAATTTAACACTGTTTCAATGCTACGCGAAATGCAAGCTAGTGCTATGAACATGAATTTAAGTAATATTTTGCAGGCGAAGTTTGTTACAAATGGATATGCAAGAGTCCCAGGGCTAGTTTTAAACTTTTAGTTGTATCTGGAAATATTTTTTGTTCTGTTTCAAAATTTTAAATTGAATTTATTGCTTTTCTAATTTATTCTACTGTGTTGATGTGATATAATAACATTGCTAATAGCTATTCCTACCTATAGTATTTTGATTTGGTGACTTGTATTTTTAATGTTCGGGATGTTGTTAATTAGTACCATGTTTTATTTTGTTAACATATATTTTTAAAATTTGTCCTGGATACATATACTGTTGTAGTTTAGTTTGGTTTCAAATTTACCTTTGTTAGTTTTCTTATTTGATTGTGTTGATGTTTTTCATATTAGACCTAAAATTGCTTTTACTTCGTTGCAAGTTATCTTCGAACAACCATGTCACAAGAGCGATTAAATGGATTGACAATGATCTCAATTGAAAGTTTGTTTTTAGAGAAACTTGATTATGACACTTTAATTGAAGATTTTGCTTCAAAAAATACAAGAAGTAGTATTTTTCTTTGAACTTCTTGAAAAGTTGTAGCATTTTGTACGAGAAACTAGTATTTGGCATTTTCTTGAATTAACTATTGTTGTCCAATTGATTTTGTATGTGATAACTTTTTTTTGTTTAACATTATGTTAGCTTGCAAAAAAATAGTTACTATTGTTTGTCTTGGAGGGCAACCAAAATCAATTGTGGCTTGGGTAGTCAATTGGTTGGGCCGCCCCTGCCCATTAGATATTGGGACCTCTTTTTGGTAGCTATGATGATAGCCAACAATTCCTTTTCATAAGTGGAGAGTGCTAAAAAATTTCGATGCAAGGCTTTATTGAGATAGCTTATAGGTTTCCCATTTTAATTTAGCACTACCCCAATACCTTGCCCACTTGCATTACATTCAAGGGTAAAAGGTTGTGAGAAATCTGGCATAGCAAGCACTGGTGGATTAATCAGACATTGCTTCAATCGATCAAAAGCCTATTTTGCTTCATCTGACCATATAAATGCATTATTCCTTAACTTGTCTATTAGTAGTTTTGCAATAAGAATATAACTTCTAATGAACTTTCTGTAATACCCATTTAAGCCTAAAAATCAACTTAGTGCCTTCAAACTTTTTGGTAATGGTCATTCCATAATTGCTTGAATTTTCCTGGGGCCTACTGCTACTGATTTCACTAAGATATGTGACCTAAATACTTAATAATCTCCCTTGTAAAGCTACACTTGGATAGCTTGATCACTAATTGATATTGCTTGAATATCTAAATTGTCAAACTAAGATGTTCTATATGCTCACACCATGTCTGGCTATAGATCAGCATATCATCAAAGCATACCTGTATAAATCTTCTTAAATAAGGCCTAAATGTATCATTCATAAGTGATTGAAAAGTTGATGGAGCATTAACTAAACCAGAAGGCATTAGTACAAATTCATAATGTCCATCATGAGTTGTAAATGTTGTTTTATGTATATCAGGCTCAAACATCCTAATTTGATGACAATCAAATTTAAGATCTAATTTAAAATAATATTTGTATCCCTGTAATTAACCAAAAGATCATCGATTAAAGGAATAGGAAACTTATCTTTTACTGTAAGAGAGTTCAAGCTTCTGTAATTTATGCATAGCCTCTATGTCCCATCTTTTTTCCTTACAATTACCATAGGGGAAGACTAGGAGCTATTGTTGTGCCTTATAATACCTGACTCAAGCAATTCTTTAATAATTTTCTCCAACTCATTCTTGATGTGATGGGAATGCCTGTATGGTTTTAAACAGATTGGTTTGGCTCCTGGTATTATGTGTATTTTGTGGTCATGCATTCATTTTAGAGGGAGTGAAGTCTTATAGTCAGTCACTTCAGGGTGCTACTGCAGCAATCCTTTAACTTCATGTGGAATTTATGGGATGGGCTCTTGCTTTAGTATTGAGTGAATTGATTTTGAAAAAACATAGCATCATAGTGAGTTGACCTTGGGCATGTTCCTTGTCCATGGTTTTCTTGTCAACTATCTTAACTTTTTGCTATTTAATTCCCTGCCATATTTAAGTTTTCTTGTCATATGTAAACTTGACTTGTAGCTTCTCCAGATTGAAAGTGAATTCTCCTAATTTTTTCATCCATTGTGCTCCAAGAATCACTGGAAACCTTCTAAGGGAAGTATTAATAAATCTATTGGCATTCTGCATCCTTAGCACTTCAAGATAACACTATTGCATACACCAGAGTCATGGAGTTTCTTCCCATTGGCTACCACTACTTCATAAATTTTAGAATCATCTATTTTAAGCCTTAACTATTTTGCAAGCTATTTATCAATAAAACTTTGTATGGAGCGTGAATAAATAAGGACCTGTATTGGCTTACCCTTTATATTTCCTCGTACTTTAATAGTGGAAAGAGCAGGGATACTACACATTGCCTGTAGGGTTATAACATGGGTTTCCTCCATGGTTTCTTCACCGTACTCCTCATTTTCATCTTCCAGAGGATATCCTTTAATTTATTCTAAGTCATCGTGGGACATAATGCTTTCTAACACATAAACTTGGGTACTTTTACACTTATGGTCTTTATGCCATCTCTCATTACAACCATAGTAGAGGTTTTGTCTTCTCATCTCAATCAGTTGACTAGGAGTTAAACCCTTGCTCTTGGCTAGATTTTCAAGATTGGTGTTACTCCATTCTTAGGCTTTGGATTTATATTAGGATGGTTAGGGTTTTTGGAATAAGGTATGATCTGGGTATTGCTATTTCTGGAAAAAGTAGTCTGAGTGGTTTTACTGCCTTTCTTGGTATGGTTCCATTTGCTTTCAAACATCTTAGTAAAAGATACGACTTCTCTAAAATCTACAGGTCTAGAGGTCAAGACATTGTACCTGATTTCTTCCTTGAGTCCATGAATAAACCTATCAAGCAAGAACTTAGGTGGTACGGCATCTATGTTTTCTTGCAGCCCTTCGAATTTGGTGAGATAAGAGGACACAGTGGTCCATTATTTAAGTTTGGCTAGAGTCTCATAGGGTCTTTCCATGTCTTTTGGATTAAACTTGACCATTATATCTTCTTTGAAGATTTTCCATGACTTATAATTGGGAACATTGCAGGTATACCAATTATACCACTTTAAAGCATCTTTCTTGAGATAGAAAGATGAAACTTCTACCTAATGTTCCTTGGTTTGATGAAATCTAAAGGACTGCTCAACTTAACTAACCTATTCATATACCATATCATCTCCTTTAAAAGTTGGAAAGTAAAGCTTTAAAGATGTGAAAGGTGAGTGCCTATTTGGTTGAGGATGTCCTTGGTTTTGGAAAAGATGGTTTGCGGGTGAATTGTTTACATAAGGATTGTTTACAGAATTAGCAATGGTTCTTGGATTGATTATGGTGTTTTTGGAATTCTAGGGAGGTATTAGTGGGTTGGTGGTTGATGATGAAGCATTATGGGGATTAGGAAGAATTCCTTGAACTATTTCTGGAAGGCTGCAGCCGTGGTTGAGGAAGGGTTTGTGGCTGTCTGAATCTTTATTTGTTGCATGTCCTCGGCCAAAGTAGTTAATATGTTGTGCATGCCTTCGAATTTGGTACTTAAATCTTGAGTGACATGCTTTAGATTCCTCAAGGATAAAGAAGTTCGATTATTAATGGCGTCTTGTCCCTTTACTACTTCTAATTCTTGATTTGTTGTGACAATGTTTGAACTATTGGAGGTTGAAATCTAGGGTATGAATCATGCCCAAATGGTTGCTCTGATACCACTTTCTCATATCCAGGTTGTTCTGCATGCTTTTTCATGATGGTAGGTGGTGGATGGATGTAGTCTCTGGTCAATGTGAGGTGTAGTAGTGATGAAGATTAAGAAGTAAAGAAGTCACAGAGGCAAGAAGATGGGTTTGATGATCAAAGAAAGAACTACAGGTGAGGAAAGAAGGGTAGGATAAATTAGGTAGATGGAAGTAGAGGGTTTGGTTGAGAGAGAGAGAGTTGATCAGAGTGATAGGAGAGATGATCAGAGAGGAGGTAAGTGAGGAAATGAGAGGAGTTTAGAGAGTGAGAGAGATAAAGAGAGTTGTAATATAGACTTGTAAAAGAACAGAATGTAGAAATGGAAGTCTTTTCTTATTTCTCATATCTTCAATTACAGCACATAATCATATATGTATATATATATATATATAAGTGAAATTGTAACGGCTATTTTTGCCAACTCATACCCAGCTAACCCTAATCCATATATACAAAACAATGTTGGCCCTTATTTATGCAAGCAGCAATTCTGTTGTGCACGTGCACAAGGATGCGCATACACATGCACACCATGATACAGCCCTCTACCTCCATCCTCAGTCTGTAACCCTTGCAAACTCTGAACCTGCACCACATTTGACATGCCCGGTGATCAACTCTGATGAACCGGTGTCCATAATTTGATGAGCTTGGGGAGAATTTGGATTTTCCTGCATTTTAGTACCTGAGATCATGGCTATCATAGTGCAGTTGCTACAGCTATTTTGTCTACAATCTTAAAATTTTCAAAAACTAGAGAACTTAATATTTGAAATTGCATTTAAAACATACCAAAATGAAGATGAAAAATACCAGATCTGAAGTTAGCACTTTAAATCTTCGTTGTCCCCTTCAACAATAGCTCTAGATCCAGTAGCTTTCTCCTCCCTAGGAGCCATACCCGTTAAGATTTTACTGTAGGTTCTTCCAAATCCAAAATAAAAGCAGATCTACACTTTAGAAATTTATTCTCGATGAAAGCACATAAAAAAGTTTACTCAGAAAATGGGCAAACACTCACAATCGAATAAAAATGAAAATTAAAAGATTAAGAATCAAATCAAAGATAACACACGAGATTATTATAGTGATTCGGCTAGAATCTTAAGCCTACATCCACTAATAATGTTATTTCAGATTACTTTTGCAATTACAACCAAGATTGCAAGGGTTTCAAATCTAGAGTTAAGTTGATTTCAAAAATGGTAATAATTCAATGCAAAATCCAAATAAAGATCCAAAAGTCTATTTCCAAATGCAAGAGATTTCCTTCCATAGGCGAATCCCTCCACAATTGTTGGTAGAACAAATTTCAAAAAGTTGCTACAAGAAATTACGGATTTACATACGTTAAAATGGCATATCCCGAGCATAGCTAAAAGCAATACCTATACAGCACCTACACCATTTATGGCGTAGGTAAAACTCACGTAGAGAAAAAATACCCATGCCATGCCTACGCTAAACGTAGGATTGTTTCCTATGCCTTACTTACGTCCATTTACCTACGCCTCCCTACATATTTGTTGTCTATTTTTCATATGCCATCCATATGATTTTTTCACTATAGTAAAATTAGATTTACCTACGTCTTTCCTACGCCTTTTCTGAAGCAATTTTGACATATTATTATTGTGTTTCTTTCCATCAAACACAATATTAATCCAGAGTTAGACTGTTCGATACCGATCAGTTTTGATACCGGAGCTATCCCTGAAGAAGTCATCAAAACAAAAATATCTCAACAATCGGTTTGTTCGATACCGATCAGTGTTGATCATTGCCGAATGGTTTTGCTTTCTTGTTCTTAGCTTTTTCTTTATATTGTTACATTCTTTAAGCTTTGGATCTTCGTGACAAAATTTCTCATCTAGGACTGTTCAGTACCGAATGGTTTTGCACCTTCAAAAGTTATCTTTTCTCCAACTTGCATATAGAACCATGTATAAGGTAGAGTGGGTCTCTCTTTGACTTAAGATCGATCGGTACCGATGCCTCAAAACCTTTTGGTACCGATCGATTTATCTTCTCATGTACTTAGCCAAATTTCTTGAGGTTCTTCATTCTTCAATCTTGTCATCTTCTAGGCTTCTTAATCCATTTTTTCATTACCTTAACATCCAGATTCATTCGTTTAGTTCAAACACCAGATAACAATATTATATATATAGTTTTCGAAATATATAAAAAATTATTTTGATAGTCGAAAGTTTTTGATCAGTTATAATTTTTTTATAATTTTTAAAATGTTATTTTATAAAAATATATGCATATGTTAATTGTTTATGTATAATTAATTACAAGTTTTATATAAAACAATTACATTCTACCAAAAAATAAATAAATAAATATTTATTATAATATTTTAAATAATATTCATTAAGATCTTATTTTCAATTTTTAAACATATGCCAAGCCTTTGTCATATGTTTTATTAAATTTGAATTTTATATCTCATTTTCCCAATTAGCGTTAATTTTAGATATTTTATTTCTATCTAATATAATTAATTTTCAAAATTTATAACATATACTATACAAATATTAAACAATGTTTTGAGACAGTCATTGCACATATAAATGGAGAATCTATACTTGCAAATCCCAATATCTATGTGCTTAGACATTAATTATGTACACTTTGATATATGTTGCATAGGCATGACATACACTATGAGTATATTATGATATATTCATAAACTATATAATTATTTTTAATTAAATAAATCAAAAAATTAAATAAAATTAGATTTTACATAAATAACATAGAGTGGATTTAGTACAATCTATTAGACTTCATAAGCCTCAACGATCCAAATAGAAAGAAAAAAATTAAAATCTACTTATTTCATCCATTTGGCCGGTCCGGCTTCATCAATGGTATTGGGCTCAAATGGTATATGCGGTTTAAATTAGCAACTTTAGCGCCAACAATCCGATGAGTGTTTAGAATAGTAGCATCTTGGCTTGGTGTTGAGTAATCAAGTATTCTCCACCCTTAGCTACTAGCCTGGCTCAATAGGTGGAGCAAGTCCAAAATTTTGGCCAAATTGCAAAGGCCCAATTAATTTGGGCCTTGGGCTAATTTTCAGAATCCAATTCAAAATTTTAAAATATATTTTAAATTTATAAGTCGATTTAAAAATATAAAAGAAAATTTTATAAAAGTTATAAAATGTTTTTCAAAATTGTTTTGAAATTACATTTAATATTTTCAAAAATTATTTAATATTAAAGTAATTGAGTTAATTAAATAAATAAATAATTAAATGCTAACTAATTAAAATAAACATACATATTGATATATGTATATGAATAATTATAAATGTTATATATATATTATTAAATTGTTTAAGGTAAATTAAAAATAATATTTCTACTTTATTAAAAATATTTAATTAAAACTATTTTAATTAAAGAAATATTTATTTGATAAATTAATTTATTAAATGTTAATTGGTAAAAGATATATATATATATATATATAATGATATATCTATATAAAACTATAAATGTTATAGTTAATATTCATCTTAAATTGTTTAGGATAAATAAAATAAAATTTTGAACTCTTAAAATAATTTAATTAATTTGGTAATTAAATTAATAAATTAAAATTAATAAGATATTATTTAATTAATAATATACATATGGATATTATATAAGTTAATTAAATGATAAACAATTATAAATAAATTAAACTTAACATAATTGTATAATATAAGTGGAACCGTGAGAAACCAAACTAGGTTTAAGGAATTAAACTTTACATAATTATATAATATAATTGTACAAATACCATGATTTCTGATGTGTTCAACACTCGAATCATGAGAATGTTTCATAAAAAATACGTTATTCGCTAAATTAATATCACTCAATTAAATGTATATGCTAAAGATTATGACTCGCTAATATATAAAATTATCGTCTACCATTTATATATTAATATATTGCTTGCATATTCTTTAGTTGTTGAGAAAACTCAAACTATAGATGTTGTGTATAGTACTTGTGTATTCTTTAATTGTTAAACAAAATCAAACTAGGAATGTTATGTGTAGTATTATTAATATATTAACCAAACGAGGTAAGATACAAGCACGTATTTGTTGAGCAAACTCAAGGTACATGCATTATACTTAGGTCGTCACGAAATGGTAGGTACGAGCAAATAATCTCTTTTAATTTGTTGAGCAAAAACACAAGGTCGAAATGAAGTTTGGACAAAGACCATAGCTTAAGAGTTGTATATGATACAACCAATAAAGTGTTATCCATCGCTTGTAAGCCTGTGGTTTGTTCAACAAACTCACGGCCAGACTCTTAAGGCAGGCGAGTCCTAACACCCACTAGAGAAATCGAAAGATTTCTATGTTTTTCTTAAGGTTTTGAGAAACATAAAAATCTAGTGTAAGCTTATTAGAAAAATGAAATGAGTACATTTAACATTTTAATAATATAAGAACATTCGCTATGTATAAATCGTTCTAATCTACATAAATTAAATTTGCACCATAATGACCAACCTAATACTATTTTCAAAAAATGATAAGCTCACCAAATCTAATTATATTAATTGGCTAAGAGTGATAGACATAGCACTCACATATGAATGCTTATGGTCGTCCATTAATGAACCTTTAAAAGAAAAACCCGATGCAGCTGCTGACCCCGAGACAGTAAAATCTTATAACACTTGGATAGCTGATTGCTAAATCACTCAAGTTTTCATATTGTCTACATTAGACAAACTGTTGCAAAGGCAACACAAAAATATGCGTGTCCATAAAATCATACAAAAACTCAAAGCTTTGTTTAGGGAGCAATCTCGTTCTATAAGGTATAAGGTTGCTAAGAAATTTTTCAATACAAAGATGAGTAAGTGCGATGGTGTTGAGGATTTCATCTTAACAATGAAAAGATATATTGATACTTTTTTAGCCAAATATTACGATAAGCAATGAACTACATGTGGATTTAATCCCACAGTTTGAGCCATTCATATTGAATTACAATATGAACTAGTTGAGTGTTAGCCTCATCGAACTATTCAATATGTTGAGGTCGGCTGAGGGCTCTTTCAAGGATCAAAGCATGTTGTTAGCCATAAAGGGAAAAACACAATCTTTGAAAGGTTCGACGAAATGCAAGCTATTAACAAGAAAACTTGTCCACAACCCAAAGTTGAATTCAAAGTGTATATGACTCTTTCAAGACCTTCTTTCAAAAAGATGAAAGTAGGCAACACTTCTCAATCAGTTTAAGATGGCTATTATCCATTCTATTCTCTTCGCTTTTCTTTTAGAATAGGTTATTGTAGTTGAAACTCCTCCTTATTGGACCTTTCGATTTAGACGAAACACTTAAATCCTTCTTATATTGTCTTTTGAACAAGTTAATCTGACCTAGTCTCCTTGCGAAACCTCCCTTTCTAATTGGTTGAGTTGACGCTACAGTTGGTTCTAATGGGTTAAGGATGTGAATCAAATGGATAGATTCTGACTCCTTCAGAAGCTGACCTTTCGATGACTTAGGAATGGGAGCTAAGGTTCTATGGATATTAGTTGAACTAAGGGTTATGAACTACTCTAGTGGTGACCCTTCGATCCAATTGAAATAAGAAAATTACAAACCGAATCTATTAGGAATATCAAATCAGCCAAATATCCAAAAATTCCATAATCTTGCTTTCATTAAACTCAAGCAGTACAAATTAATCAAACTCCCAATTTAATTTGAAAATTAGAGTTTCTAACTTTAAGAAAATACAAGAATGAAGTGAAAAAATTCAGATCCCCTAAACTAGACCCCTAGGGTCTAATTTATAGGTGCGAGTTTGCACCTTTCGACTCAGTGCTTTCGACTTTGTCAAAAGGTGGCCTTGGAGACCTTTCGTTGCCGTTAACGTTTGGGTATTCTTCTTCACCCTGTGTTGCTTTGTTGTTGCAAGTAAGAAGAGGCACGAGCTTTCGACTATGTTAAAAGGTTTTCTTTGGGGTTTCGAAGGTGTTGAAATGCCGAGGGTTTCAAAGCGGAAGGTAACTTCCGAAAACATGCTTGCGGATTGATGTGGAAACTCTCTTGGTTGTGAAAGGTTTAGTTATGCTTTCGAAGGGGTTTCTCTAACAAAACATCAACCTGAGGAATGTGAATGAAGGCGAAACCTTCAGTTTCGAAAGGTTTGGCGCACATGTGAGTGGCTGTAATTTGCTCCCTTTGAAAAGTGTTCCTCCACTTATTCGATACGTCTTCATGTAAGCGAAAGCATCTGTTTCGAAAGGAAACAATTAAAGCGAAAGGGTGCTTTTAACCCCTTCGAAAGCTTGTAACACATCTTACTTTTGGTTGTAGCATCCCTTCGACTCCTTCAGAAGGCTTTGTTGATGTTATCATCTTTTGACATCCTTCTCTTCTATTCATCTTGGTTTCGATAAGGTTGAAGTGGGAATTGGTGGTAACACGTGCCCCTCCCTCCTGCGAAGGGATGCCTTTGACTTTTCAAGCCATCTACCTCGATACTCTTCTTTACTTTAGTATTGAGATTTCTCGCCTTTTCATATTCTTACATAATTCCTGGTTGTTTATTTAAATTCGATCGTACGGTCTGTCCTTCATGCTGAATTTTATTATAAATCATGTTTCTTTCTTTCCCTCTTTTGTTTATCTACAATTAAAAGAAACTTCTAGCAAGAATTAAAATTCTTAATTTCTTAATAAATTCCTATTTCCAGCAAACAGAAGCTCGAATTTTCCACGCTAAATTCTTAATAAATTCTTATTATCCTTAATAAATTCCAAAACCTTAATAAATTCTTATTATCCTGCTTTTGAACTAACTTTCCATGCTAAATTTTTATTTTAAAATTCATTAGGTAGGAATTTGGATTGCTACTCTAATTTCATAAAGACAACTTAAGTTTTCCATTCATGAAAATATCCTTTGATTCATCTTTATGGCTTATTTTGTTTCATTTCCCATGTCAATTTATATCTAGAATTCATTCGATTTGGTTTTTTTTAACGGTTCAAATTTACATTTTGGGGATTTTTATGATTATTGATTGTAAATATGCACTCAAATCAATTTTGCTATTAATTAGATCTTTTTTTAAAGTAGTGGGTTAAAATTGAATTTTGGGAAGAATGGTTTTTCCAGTTACTTCATAGAGAAGTTTAGCAGTATGAATCACAACTTGACATTGTAATTTTACCTTTCTACCCCTTCGAAAGGGGTTAAGGCGGCCAACTTTGTTTTGGTTTTTCAACCTCTTTCGATAGGGTCGAAAGGAGGTCCAACATCTATCTCTTAATTGAACTGGTCGAAAGTGTTGATGTAGCAAATACGAAGTGGACTTCTTCGAAAGTGTAAGTATGCTTTAACATATTCTGATACCTTTCGAAGAAGTTGTCTGATATGCTTCACTAAATGATTACATAGTGTTAACAAGAAAACTTGTCAACACCTCAAAGTAAAGTTTGAAATATTAGTGATTCCTTTGAAACCTCCTTCCGAATGGGTGAGGGTAACTTATTATCTTTAAGTATGGAAAGGATAGTTTAATGTGCTTACTGGATGCCTTTCAACACAGTCGAAAGGCTAATAAGACTTCAAAAACCACTTTCAAAATTAATTGGATTATTACTCTGTCGGAACCAACTTTTGAAGTTATCAAAGTGGATTAAGGATGAGACTTAAAGATTTAGGGAATTTGGTTGAATGGAGCAGGTTTCGACTTCGTCGAAAGGGTGAACTCTTATTCCTTGTGGTTTTGAGCTAAAACTAATAGGGCATGTGTTTACTAGAGGTCTCGACTCAATCGAAGGGTAACCTTTCGACTAGGTCGACATCAGATGATCATATTTGTATGCAATAAGAATCTCAAAACAAATGAACAATCAAAATTATCATAATCTTTCTTTTATTGAACTAAAGATATACAAATCGAATAAATTCCCCAATTCGATTTCGAAATTATGGTTTACTAGCTTTAGAAAGTACTAGTAAGAAGTGAAAAAAATTGGATCTTCTAAACTAGACCCCTAGGGTCTTATTTATAGGTGCGGGTTGGCACCATTCGGCCCAATGCTTTCGACACGGTCGAAAGGTCTGTTGTCTTGCTTTCGTGTGCATCCCTTGAATCATAGCTTTCGAACTAGTCGAAAGGATTATATAGCTACCCTTCCGCTGGCGCTGAAGAGTGGGCTTCCATCTTTCTGGCTTTATTCCTTTCAACTTGATCCAAAGGTATATTGCTTGATCACTTTTGACTTCATCGAAAGGTGTATAGATGTGCTTTCCAATTAGCCGCTTATGTGCTCTATAAGTTAGCATGGGTGTTGGCCTTTGAGGCTGTCGAAACATGTGCTTTGTGGGTTTTGAAAGAGTCGAAACATCGTAAAAAAATTTCTGCAGAAGCTTCCATTCGAAAGCATCCTCCTTGGCTAGTGCGGAACCTCGTCCTTTGGTGTTATCAGATGAATAATCTTTCCTTTATAGGTGAGGATGGCTCTAACCAATTTGAAAGGCTAACATATGCTTTTAAAAGGGTTATTTTTGCCGAATGTTATTTTGATGAATGTAGACGAAGACGAAACCAATCGTTCCGAATGGTTTGGCGCATGTGCAGATAGTATGCTACTCATCGCCTTCGAAAGATACCTTTCGACCTTGTCGAAATGTCTTTGCTTATCCAAAATATTACTGAAGTGTCCTTTTGGCTTCTTCAAAAGGTTTTGCTGATTCTACGATATTCTTGTCGAAAGCCTTATCTAATGTTACAGAAATCACTCTTATGCCTTTTGATCCTCATCAATGCTCTTCCTCCTTCTTCCATACTTTCACTCTTGAGAATATTTTATGGATAACATTTAACCCCCCTAGTATGAAAGAAGCTTTTATTCTTTAGGAAAAAAATTCCAAACGAATTTCTTTCTTCATTTCCTACGAAACAGTTAATAACTTATATTAGGATCACAACCTTGTTATGAGTCCTTAATGGGTAACTTTAAACTTATGAAGTTGATCTTCAAGATACTATTTGATAATATCTTTAGATAAAGCATTCTGAATAATACACGATCGAACCTCTTTTATTACTAACATTAGATACATGGAACAATATCACCTTGTTAGCAGGCATTGGCTCAAATAAATGAACCTTTGAAGAAATCTATCATACACTCTAGATCTCCCATTCTTGGTTAGGTTTTCTTCAATCATCAGATATGAATTTTTTGCATGAAGTGGTAGGACCTTGTGATCTCCATCTTCATCCTTGCACTTTACGTTAGTAACTTTCATTTATTCATTGATAAGTTAATAGATTGTTTGGTGTCGATGACATTTGATGATATGTAGATCAGGAGCCTCTTTTTTTTTCTTTTTATGGAAACCCATCTGATATTGAGAAAACCTTGTACAGAATTTAAATTTAGAAATTCAACGAAAAATTCGCAAATCATCATAAAGGGATCAAAGATTCATAAACCAGAAGTTCAGCAAGAAACCATTATGAAAATCACATAAGGAAATCAGGAGAATGAAATCCACAAATTACCATAAAAATCAATCATGAAATTTAAAATCCATGAAATCAGAAATTCAGTAGGAAATCATCACGAAAATTCAATACGGGATCTATGAATATGGAATTCACAGTTTATCATGAAAATCGACAATGGAATTTAGAATTCACGAAACTAGAAGTCCAATAAGAGATCATCAAAAATTCAATAAGGAAATCAAAAATATGAAATCCATAAATTATCATAAAAATTAATAAGGATATCTAGAATTCACAAAACTAGAATCCAATAAGAGGTCATCAAAAATTCAATGAGGAAACCAAGAATATGAAATTCACAAATCATCATAAAAATCAATAAGGAAATCTAGAATTCACAAAATTAGAATCCAATAAGAGGTCATCAAAAATTCAATGAGGAAACCAAGATTATGAAATTCACAAATCATCATAAAAATTGATAAGGAAATTTAGAATTCGGAAAATCTACATAAAATTTTCATGGAAAGGAACAAAGAAATTAAAAGTTCATAAAGTCAAGAATTTAGTCAATAATTTGCCAGGATCTCATCTGTCAAACAAACTGCACAAATTTTTTGGTCATAATGGTACAAAGTTAGAAATTCAATAAGAAGCCTATATATCATCATGGAAATTTAATGAAGAAGTCAAGAAATCAAGTATTCATAAAAATAGAAGATCGAAAAAATCATCATGAAAAGAAACATGGGAATTGAGATTTCATAAAATCAGGAATTCAACCAAAATCTTGCCAGGATCTCATCTGACGAATAAACTACTCAAAATTTCACTCAATATGAGTATAAAGTCAAAGAATTTTCTGGTAATGGTAGACTTAGTGGGTTTAAGCAAAAGATCCCTAAGCCTATCTGGCCTTAATTCTAAAGTTATTCCTAAAAAACTATGCCAGAGTTTTATTTTAAACTTATGCCTTGAATAGCAATAGGGATTCTCGTTATTCAAAGGAAAGTATCCTATTAATAAATGTGTAATTCTTAAAGTGCCTATAAGTTAGTAGTATTATTGTTATATTGGAGTCGCGTAGTTCCGTAAAGCCATGCAATCATTCGGAATAGTAGTTCTGTCTTACTAGTCAACCATTCGGAGTAGTAGTTTCATAAGACTAGCCAACCGTTAAGCAGATAGTTCCATCTGGTTTTTCAACTTTGCGGTCGTTTTACCGTTCAGAAGGTACTTCCATTCAGTTGACTGGCCGTTCAGCACTACAAGCTCCGTTTGACTAGTCGGTCGTTCAATAGTGCAAGTTCCTTACTATTACTTGATCGTTCAGTAGTGAAATGGTCCAAATAACTTACTAATATATATATATATATATATATATATATATATATATATATATATAATAGACTCTTCTATCCTAAAGGGTCACCTTATTTCTAATGATTCAAAAGTGGTTTACTTAATCTATTCTTCAGATGAAGTCACTTTTATCTTTGTAGTAAAAATTTGTTATCTATTTTACTCCTTTAGCTTTTTTATATATCTTTACTTTTTATATCATATAATAGATTTATTTATCCATTTTCTTGTCTGGTATCTCCTTTCTAAATGCAAGTTTCTTAATTTCTTGATTTGAGAGTCACTTTTCAAGTTTTGGACGTACTCAAATTTGCTATCTCACATTTTGTTCTTTTTTATTATGATCTTGGATTCCTTGTCTGTTTTCGATAATGATGTTGGACATCTTCATCCTTTTGCCTTTGTTTGTACCCCTCTCTTGGGTTTCATCTCTGTCTCAGACGGTGGATAGATTTCTTTCTTTAAACCTTTGTTCTTTTGGATTTTGACTTTTGTTTTGAGTTGTAGATATCTTTGTCCTTTTTCATTAGTTTAGGCCTCTTCTGGGCTTCCCTTGATTCTAGGGGTATAGTGTATGTTAGGTTGACCTCCTTCTAAAAGGTTGATGATGGGTATTTGACCTGACCCTTCCCCTAAGAGGTGAATTGGACGTTAGGGGTTTTGACAATCCCTCTAGGAGGTGGTACGGATTGGCCATAGGCTATTGTCCCTCCATCCTAGGAGGTGCTACGGATTGGCCGTAGGCTTTTCGGTGGGTACAGGACCCTCCTTCTTTTAGGAGGTGCTACGGATTGGCCGTGGGCTAAAACTTATATGTGAAAATCAGTTTTGGCCATTTAAAATGTTCATGAACATCTTTTTGAACATCAAAGAACTCTTGTAAATGAACCATTCTAATATATTGGGGGATTATTTTTCTGAAAAAGAGTTTGGTCATGAAAGAATCTTTTCATAACGTTGCCTTTTGCAAGGGTCTTTAAATCATTCTTATAGTAGAGACATGGATCTCAAATAAGGGAGTGGGAGGTCATGATTCATGAACCAATAGTTTTTTAATCGAGAATATGATTCTCTAATTTGAGTTTTTGTTGATGAACTTTTGATAGTTTTAAAATTTTCTCTGAAAAGGTATGAATAGGTTTCTCCTTGCCAATGGTTTTTTAGAAAACTTCAAAATATTGAAATTGATTAGTTGGAAGTCCTTGATGTGCATTTACTAATGCTAAATAAAATTCTTTAAAGATTTGTGCAAGTTTATCTTTAAAATAAACAAGTACTTAATCCCCCCTATTTATAGGTAATTCGACAAAATCCTTTCTGACTTTTTGAAATCAACTTTCTTAAAAACATATTTAGGAAAATCCTCCCCAAATGGTAGAATAACATAATCAATGTGTATAGTACATATGGTTATGCTTCCTCGGGTTTTTCTCAGCAAAAGAGATGTCTTGTTCGCGAGTCTGAAAAGCCATGATACATGGTCTAATAGACTTTCACGAATAAGGGCATGCCTTTCTTTGGAGAGTTTTTTATATTTACCCGTCTTGAGTCTATAGTTGAAGCTTTACTACAATCCAGGGTTTCATGGGAGCAGTTCTTTACACCACATTGATTCAAATTTTGAGATGGGGATGAGTTGTCTCGCTCATAGAATTTGAATAGTCCTTCTTAAGCAGCTAAAAGTTTGTTGTACCTTAAAAACATGTTGACTGCCATGGACTGATTTTTTTTTCCTGTAATGACACTCGAACTTTGTATTAATATATGACCAATTCAAATTAAAGAAGTTACAAGCAAAGAAAATTTATAATAGATAAATGCTACGAGGCCTCATAGCCTGATTAGAGTCTAAAGGTGAAGTTGTTAAACTAACTTTCAATCAGGGCTTTAAATGATTGTGTTGTTTCCTTTTGAGGTGGAAAATCTTCTAATCCTTTTTGGTAAAATCTTTTAAAAATCCAGAATTGATTAGGTTCCGAACTATTTTTACCAAGACATTTCAATTCTTAGTTTCATGTTTATTCACTTTATTGTAAGCACAGTAATTCCTTCCTTTTTTGGGTTCTGCTAGTGTTCATGTTTTATAGGAAATGGAGAAATTCTCATCATCTTTTGTCATAGCAAAGATATAGGAAAGTGGTTTGTTTATTTCCACTGGTCTATATTTAGATGTCTCCGTCTGACTATCTTTTTTGTTTTCCTTCCATCTAGAATTTTTGCTGGGATGATCGAAGTCAGATTTTTCTTCTTTCTATTTTTGTTGATACTTCTACACAGCATGATGCATTTCCTCTAAACAGATAAATTTATCTACTCGAGAATAGAAGTATTGTAGATCTTTGCATTCATTAATATAAAAGTCTTTCCAAAAAGGGGTTTGTTCGATCAATCCTGATTGAACTGCCATTAGTTTTTCTTAATCGGTCGCATTTTTAGCCTTCAATGCTTCCATGTTGAATCTTTTAATGTATTCACCAAGCAATTCCTCCGGTCTTTGTTTGATGTTAGCTAACATGTAGGAATCCATTACTGGATCCTTATATATGTGAAATTGCACTATGAATTCATAGGAAAATTACTCCCAAGAATGGATGGTTTTCACTTGGTAATTCCTGTACCATTTGACAGCTGCCCCTTGAAAAGTTTCCAGGAAGATTTTACAACGAACTACTCCAGAGGCATTATAGAGATCCATTCGTATTCCAAAAGCTACTAAGTGATCATCTGGGTCGGTGGTTCCATCATACTTTAATGGGGGGAATTTGAATGTGAGGACGGATGCTGACTGCCATTATTTCTTCGAAAAAGGGAGTCTTTTATTCGATAATATATTTCTCCAATTCAAGGAGTACATCTTTTACTATATCCTTTGTGACTTCGTTGAGAATGTTGTTGCGGTGATCTTTACTGTCTTCCAGGGTTAAACAATTTGATTACCCAAGGAACTTTTCTACTTTACTTTCTTGGCTTAACTTCTCATCTTTTGCCTCATTTAGAGATTGCACATCATTTTCTCCTTCCATGATCCTTAATAATTCTTGAAATGGAGCCCTTTCAAAAAGTTCTTGAATTGCTATCATTTGTTGTTGTAGATTCTGGACTTTAATCTTGTTGTTTTCCAATCTTTGTAGAGTTGAAGGTTGTCCAATTTCCATATTATCTAAGTTGAAGTTCGGGACAATATCATTTTCCAAAGTTGATTGTGACACAGCTTCTTCATTCGGATTGTTATTATTATTCCTTGCTCTCACCATCTTCTTCTTTCGAATGAAGTACTCTATTAATCGTTGGTGAAAGTTATTGAGAAGCAAAGGTTCGAGCCCTCCTTCTAGCGCCAAAAATGTTAACAAGAAAACTTGTCAACACCTTAAAGTGAAGTTTGAAATATTAGCGATTCCTTCGAAACCTCCTTGCGAATGGGTGAGGGTAACTTACTATCTTTAAGTACGGAAAATATAGTTGAATGTGCTTACTGAATACCTTTCGACACAGCCGAAAAGCTAATCAGACGTCAAAAACATTTTTTGTAATTAATTGGATTATTACTCTGTCGAAACCACCTTTCGAAGTAATCAAAGTAGCTTAAGGATGAGACTTAATGGTTTAGGGAATTTGGTTGAATGGAGAGGGTTTCAACTTCGTCGAAAGGGTGAACTATTATTCCTTGTGGTTTTGAGCTAAAACTAAAAGAGTATGTGTTTACTAGAGGTCTCGACACAATCTAAGGGTAACCTTTCGACTAGGTCGACATTAGATGATCATATTTGTATGCAATAAGAATCTCAAAACAAATGAACAATCAAAATTATCATAATTTTTTTTTATTGAACTAAAGATATACAAATCGACTAAATTCCCCAATTTGATTTTGAAATTATGGTTTACTAGCTTTAGAAAGTACCAGTAAGAAGTGAAAGAAATCGGATCTTCTAAACTAGACCCCTAGGGTTTTATTTATAGGTGCAGGTTGGCACCATTCGGCCCAATGCTTTCGAAACAGTCGAAAGGTCTTCTATCTTGCTTTCGTGTGCATCCCTTGAATCATAGCTTTTGACCTAGTCGAAAGGATTATATGGCCACCCTTCTGCTGGCGCTGAAGAGTGGGCTTCCATCTTTCTGGCTTTATTCCTGTAAACTTGATCCAAAGGTATATTGCTTGATCACTTTCGACTTCATCGAAAGGTGTATAGATGTGCTTTCCAATTAGCCGATTATGTGCTCTGTAAGTTAGCATGGGTGTTGGCCTTTGAGGCTGTCGAAACATGTGCTTTGTGGGTTTTGAACGGGTCGAAACATCGTAAAAACTTTGCTGCAGAAGCTTCCATTCGAAAGCATCCTCCTTGGTTAGTGCGGAACCTCGTCCTTTGGTGTTATCAAATGAATAATCGTTCCTTTATAGGTAAGGATGGCTCTAACCAATTTGAAAGGCTAACATATGCTTTCGAAAGGGTTATTTTTGCCAAATGTTTTTCTGGTGAATGTAGACGAAGATGAAACCAATTGTTCCGAATGGTTTGGCGCATGTGCAGAAAGTATGCGACTCATCGCCTTCGAAAGATACCATTCGACCTTGTTGAAATGTCTTTGCTTATCCAAAATATTGTTGAAGTGTCCTTTTGGCCTCTTCAAAAGGTTTTGCTGATTCTACTATCCTCTTGTCGAAAGCCTTGTCTAGTGTTTACAGAAATCACTCTTATGCCTTTTGATCCTCATCAATGCTCTTGCTCCTTTTTAATACTTTCACTCTTGAGAATATTTTATGGATAACATTTAGCCCCCTAGTATGAAAGAAGCTTTTGTTCTTTAGGACAAAAATTCTAAATGAATTTCTTTCTTCATTTCCTACGAAACAGTTAATAACTTCTATTAGGATCACAACCTTGTTATGAGTCCTTAATGGGTAACTTTAAACTTATGAAGTTGATGTTCAAGATACTATTTGATAATATCTTTAGATAAAGCATTCTGAATAATACCCGATTGAACCTCTTTTATTACTAACTTTAGATACATGGAACAATATCATCTTGTTAGCAGGCATTGGCTCAAATAAATGAACCTTTGAAGAAATCTATCGTACACTCTTGATCTCCCATTCTTGGTTAGGTTTTCTACAATCATCATATATGAATTTTTTGCATGAAGTGGTAGGACCTTGTGATCTCTATCTTCATCCTTGCACTTTACGTTAGTAACTTTCATTTATTCATTGATAAGTTAATAGATTGTTTAGTGCCGATGACATTTGATGATTTGAAGATCAGGAGCCTCTTTTTTTCTTTTAATGGAAACCCATCTGATATTGAGAAAACCTTGTATAGAATTTCAATTTAGAAATTCATTGGAAAATTCACAAATCATCATAAAGGAATCAAAGATTCATAAACCAGAAGTTCAGCAAGAAACCATTATGAAAATCACATAAGGAAATCAGGAGAATGAAATCCACAAATTATCATAAAAATCAATCATGAAATTTAAAATTCATGAAATCAGAAATTCAGTAGGAAATCATCACGAAAATTCAATACGGGATCTATGAATATGGAATTCACAGATCATCATGAAAATCGACAAGGGAATTTAGAATTCATGAAACTAGAAGTCCAATAAGAGATCATCAAAAATTCAATAAGGAAATCAAAAATATGAAATCCATAAATTATCATAAAAATCAATAAGGAAATCTAGAATTCACAAAACTAGAATCCAATAAGAGTTCATCAAAAATTCAATGAGGAAACCAAGAATATGAAATTCATAAATCATCATAAAAATCAATAAGGAAATCTAGAATTCACAAAATTAGAATCCAATAAGTGGTCATCAAAAATTCAATGAGGAAACCAAGATTATGAAATTCACAAATCATCATAAAAATTGATAAGGAAATTTAGAATTCGGAAAATCTACATCAAATATTCATGGAAAGGAACAAAGAAATTGAAAGTTCATAAAGTCAAGAATTTAGTCAAGAATTTGCCAGGATCTCATCTGTCAAAAAAACTGCACAAAATTTTTGGTCATAATGGTAAAAAGTTAGAAATTCAATAAGAAGCCTATATATCATCATGGAAATTTAGTAAAGGAGTCAAGAAATCAAGTATTCATAAAAATAGGAGATCGAAAAAATCATCATGAAAAGAAACATGGGAATTGAAATTTCATAAAATCAGGAATTCAACCAAAATATGAGTATAAAGTCAGAGAAATTTCTAGTAATCGTAGACTTAGTGAGTTTAAGCAAAAGATCCCTAAGCCTATCTGGCCTTAATTCTAAAGTTATTCCTAAAATACTATGCCAGAGTTTTATTTTAAACTTATGCCTTGAATAGCGATGGGGATTCTCGTTATTCAAAGGAAAGTATCCTATTAATATACTTTTGAAAGCATAATTTTATTTTATAGGTTTTGAAACCTCTAGTACATTCCTAATTTTAATTTATTTTAGGGGATGTTGGGAGTTAGAAACTCATTCTTCTTTTCTTAAATTAGATTGAGGAAAACATATTTTGTTTAAGTTGAAAACCAAACCAAATCTTTCGACTTGATCGAAACCTACTATACCGAATCAAGTTTGGTTGCTTGTACATTTTTGAAGCCTTACATCCTTTTTGACTTACTCGAAATCCATTGTAACTTTCTGTTATTTGATCACCATTTTATACAAATTTTGTCAAAACGTCCCATAGCCCTTTCATTTATATTGATATTACTTAAACTCAAGTCTTTCGACTTAATTGGTATATAGGGTTTCGACGACATTCATATTCTTTGAGTAAAACAAAACTCATGGGTTTCAAAATTGTTGAAAGATTTATTTATCCTAATTACAAAATGTTGTCAGCGTATATTTATATTCAAACTAGTTATGTAGGCTTTAACTACTCCTTTCACTAATAAAGTTTTCCTTGGACTTTCGACATTTTCGAAAGGTGTTTGTTGGGGTTCCTATTCCATTTTCCCTTTTGACGCTGTTGGAAGCCCAATGAATTTCATTTTCCTAAACTGATTTAACATTCTTTCAAGGATATGAAATTTCATATATTGTTTGATATTTGAATTGTTGTAATAGGTTTTCGATATCCTTTAAAAATGTTGATGATAATAGATCAAATTATAACTTTATACTGAAACGATTTCACCTGACAGGATCATGGGTGTGAAAAAGGTCTCCTAGAAGCCAGAAAAAGATACAGTACTAGTGATAGAATCTTCTCCAAAGAAGATCTAAGCAATTTCCAAACATTCTTTAGTATCCACTTAGGATGAGGTAGACGACATTCTAAATGACTTTGGCATCACTGGGGTTGAAACTATTCCCCTAAGTGATAACGACACCATTCAAAATCCTTCTGAAGGATATTTCGCCTATACTGCTATCCATATTTGGCACGGTGGCTTCCTGACTTTCCCAGACTTCTTATCCAAATTCTTGACCCACATGGGCATTGCTCCCATCCAGCTATCTCCCAATGTATATACATATCTTCTTTCTTTAGAACTTATGGCTCTAAAGTCGGGAATTCCTTCGTTAAATGCTGAAATTCTCAACTATTTGGTCCGCCTAGTCAAAATCAGCAATCTAAACAACCAGATCTTCAAAGCTAACCCCCACCCCAAAAAAACTAATCTCTGAAGGGGTAAACAAATTTATAGAATGGGAAACATAATTCTTCTGCATCAAATGCTTTCCCAACATCGGTGGAGTCTTTTCTTCTCCTCATAAGTTGATCGTAGTCTTTTTCTTTATTCAATTACTTTCCTTTGCTAACCTACACTTCTTTATCAGGTCCTTCTGTTAAAGAATTGAATGAACAAGATAAGAACACTATAAAGTTGTTGATTACTGCCTTAAGTAGCATTGAGAATATGCTTACTCTGTTGAATCCCTCAAACCTTCAAAAGCATTCTCTTCTTCCTGCTGGACAAAGAGTCCTTGGTCAACCTCCTCTGGTTCAACACACTTCTTGAAGAAAATGCTTCTTATCCTTGGGTGATCCTAAGAACCTCTCCCATATGTCTCCTATTTGTCCTGATCCCTCTAGTAAACTTAGACATAGTATTTGCAGTTTGTTGTTGTGTTACTTCTTAAATTATTTTACCGACTTGTATTCTTTTGAATTTGCAGCAACTGCTCCTCAGGTTGAATCAATCACAAGTGATCTAGTTCTCTCAACTTCCACCCTCGTGCATCATCCTTGACTCAGGCCATCGTTAGGTCAAAGATGGTTGCTAAAAGAAAATTGGGCAAGGTGGCTGTTGCGGGCCCATCCCTCAAGAAGGCCAAGATTGTTGAAGTTCCAGATTCTTTGCCACCAGAAGAGGGTGAGACTATTGATATGGGAAAACCTTTGGAGAGTCCTACTGTTAAAGCTTCTCTCGATCGATCCAAGACAACTCCTTCAAAGGACGATCCCCTATCTCGCATCATTGTTTCCTGCTCTCCTCATGTCATTGAGCAGATGTAAAAAGACTTAGAAACTTCAACTCTCTCCTAGGAGTTGAGCCCTTCTAGACCCACATCATCAGTGCCTATAAGTGATTTTGAAAAGATAGTTTAATCTATCTTGAACTCTTTGTCCTTTGCTTTTATTCACCTGCCTTCTTCTATTCCTGACTCGGCGGGTCACTGTCGGTGTCTAATAGAACAATAACTTCTGATATGTTTCACATTATTTATCCTTATTATCATTGTTTCTCTCTGAATGCTAACTTGCATCATACTTTTCCTTTCAAATTTCCAAAAGCTGACTCACTCTTCAAGAAAATGCGTCAAAATCTTCTACTGAGAACTCCGGGATTCAAGAGGAAATCTCAACTTTGAAAAGCCAAATCACTTCCCTATCTGCTGATAATGATATTGCTATGAAGGAACAGGAAAGAATGAAAGCCTCTCTCGCTCAGGCAGAGTCCATTATTTCTGAAGAGAGGAAATTAAAACAACTTCTAGCTGATGAAAATATGGCTTTGAAAATTGCCTTGAAAGAAGCCGAAGATGAGAAAGCTCAAATGGTGATCAAACAATCCTCTCTCATGAAAAAATTAAAGAAAGATTCTCTAAAGTTGGATGTTAATACTATTTTTGATGCTAAGCAACGGGTGTCACAATTTCTAAATACTTCCCTTGATGATATCATTGTCAACTCTTATAAGGATGCCTTGATGCTTGCCTATGCCAACAACATTGAAAAATGCCCTGATTTGAGCTTTCCTTGACGCGACCCTATTCTTGCCAATAGATTTATGGACAAAGTCAAAAGAATGGAGCAGGAAGTTGAAGTTCCTGAGAGAGAGGAGATTGATGCCTCCAAATTTTTATCTTTTGAAGTCCCTTCTATCGAAGTAGACTCAGATTCAGATGAAGAAGGTGATGAAGATGAAGCCGCCATGGAAGGCGGTAATGATGATGACGATGATGATGATGATGATAAGGATAGAGGCTAGGGTTCAAGTGGCAATGGAGATGGTCACACCGATGTTCATGAAAAAGATGGTGATGGCATTACTAGGGCTTCAGAAAAGGTCAACCCGATCCAAGTATCTATGAAGCAAGCCCACCTGAACCCCCAGAGCCTTTTGACCTTCAAGAAGAGACTGCGAACATCAACATTGAAGAACAAAAGGAGAAAATGAAGGTCTCTCAAACTATAATTCCCGTTTCTCAGGTATGGGATTCTTTGTCTAAATGGCTTTCACTTCCAAGATAATAATAGTTTACATCTTTTATTTAGATAAGGAAGAAATCCATCCACCTTTATAAAACCAAGCTTGAAAGAAAACAAGCAGAAATAAATAGCTTGTATGGAGAGTTAGATAAGTAGTTAAAAGAACACAGTACCCTCTCTGACAAGTATCATAGGCTTAACAAAAGTGTGGCAGCGTTAGCGTCTTTTAAAGATCAAGAAGCTGCCTCACGACCGAGGAGGGCACGCCTTTGATACGATAATATTTTGAAAGAGAATCGAGAGTTAATTACGCTCTTTTGGATCTTGGTTTAAGAGAGGAATATCCCTGTAGACTTCCTATACAAAGCCTATTGCAGACATCCAACTATAGATTTTTCATACTTTGGTGATTTTAGTGGGGGTCTACTTAGGCGTTTACACAAGAGATATTTAGATGAATTTTGATCTGATCCACATCTGGGAACCTGCTGGAATTTACCATGAGTCATATCGATTCCCCATGAGTTGCCTCCTTAAAAGCTTAAATATTATAAGGACAAATTTGTTTCAAAGTTATTCAAAAATTCAATTTTGTATAAACCGGATGAACTCTTATAATTTTGTAATAATATCGATTTTTAAATTTCCTATTTTAACTTCCTTTTATACTTAATTACATTTTATTACGTTATCAAAGAATAAATGTCTCCTAGGCTGCCTTGAATCTAGAGATTATTTAAACAAGTATGTTAAACTTAGAAGAGAATATCTTGAAAAGGCTTCACTTTTGAAATCTTCAAAATTAGCCAGATACTGCTTTCTTAGAGACTTGTAGAGACTTTACATGGAACATCCTCGCCTTCATTTCGATTTTCTTGGCAAAGACAAAGAAAAACTTCTTAAGGAAATTCGGAAATATCACACCAGATTAATATGTCGTCACATTAGTCCTCCTGCCGAGGAATGGGATTATAACAAATATCCTCCAGTTATTACCCCGGAAGGATTTAATGCCCCATTTGATTCAACAGTTATTCTTTCGGCTAATTCCTTGAATAAAGTTAAAAATGTTGTTTCTCAACTTTAAATGTGAAAAAAGTGTCCAATGAAATTATACCTTTTGTTTCATTTCTGCTTAAGTTGTAATTCTTTATTGTTATAATAAAAGAGATTGATTATTTGAGTCTTGACTTTATTTTCTTTTTGTTTGTTTAAATAGGAGTTACATTTATCTATAATGCCGCTTTAGTTAGATTCAACATCTCATTTTATCAGTATCAAAGATAGGTTGTTAGCAGATATTGAAAAGAAAAAGCTCCTTAACGACCCCTTGTCTGCTCGTGTTTAAGGCAACACCGAAGTGTTAGAATAGCGTAAGAAATTTTTACTTCAGAAGATGATTGTTAGGGGTCTTAACGATCAAATTACAAGTCTCGAGGCGGATGTTAAGAACAAAGACGAAACAATTTCTCAATTAAAGCGTCAATTTAAATCAAATCCCTCGATTGACTTCGATCAAGATATGTCCAAGCTCCTCTAACAAATAAGTGATTTAGAGATAAAACTAAATGTCAGTTAAGCCTAGTGTAAATCCTTGGAGTTTATCGTGGGAGACAACATTTAAAATATCAATTTGTCAACTTCTCCGACTGCTCGTCTACTGTGAAATCGACAAGATCCTCATCTTTTGCTATTCAAAAATGACTACTAACCCTCCACCTGGCTTAGATGAGAGCATAGTAGGAGAATGGTGCATAAAGGTCAAATTCGAAATGATGAGATATTTTGACAACCAACAGAAAGTGAGGTACTCATAGTGTATAAATGAGTATGCGCCATGCGGCTATGATTCAGAGACTCGAACATGATAAATATCTTCTTCGAAAGCACATCGCAAATTTAGAAAGGCAAAACAAAACTCTCAAAGGTGCTAATAAAGCTTTCAACCATGCTTTAAAGGCTCGCATTGATTCCAATGATGATGCTGACGAAGTAAAGAAAAAGGAAAAGAAGCTCAAAGAGACTCTTTGTATAGCAATTCAGCATATCGTCGATCCTTTAATTGCTTAGAATCTAAATAAGACTATTCAAGACTTGTAAATCATACACTTGTGTTGTATACGTGTAAATAGTTTTGTAAATTATGTAAATATCACCTTATTTGTAGTCCTTTCTTATAATCTTGTTTTTGAATCTGCTTTTTGATAACTCGAACTATGGCTTCATATTTGCTGGCCCATTTAGTCTTCCTTACCAATCTCATTTCCCTGAAAAGTTCGAAGCAAACAATATTCTTTATCGTTAACTTGAAATCTATATATAAGTTCATCTACATTATTAGTGGAAGTTAACATATCATTATGTAAACATACGATATTAAGTGAAAAGTAATTCTATAATTGAATACGGTTGAATGCTTTGAAATCCATCTTTGGTAATGATGAGAGAAAACTAGGAATTCAACTTCAATTATATTGATAGAATACCAAAAAACCACTCTGATAGAGAACCATAAATTCAATTCTAGATTTAATTCTAGATGTTTAGAAATTCA
Source organism: Allium fistulosum (assembly GCA_030737815.1). NCBI lineage: Eukaryota > Viridiplantae > Streptophyta > Magnoliopsida > Asparagales > Amaryllidaceae > Allium > Allium fistulosum. The sequence continues at coordinate 171,878,818 of CM060908.1, forward strand.
TCTTCCGAAGATACCTAATAGAAAGTCAATAATAATCCTGTAATAGAAGTCCAAAAATCATTATCTGAAAGTTTGTAGTAGAAGTCCAGCGACCCAGATTCGAGCATTAATGAATGAAATTCAAAAGTTAAAGGATCCAGAACCCAGATTCGGGTATTGGTGGATGATAATTAAACATCCATAATAATACTCTTCATAATAGAAATCTTAAGCCCAGATTTGGGCATTAATGAATGAAGTTCACTAATTAATAGAAATTGCCCTGAAACCCATATTCGGGTATGATGAGGACTATAGATTATTAGTAAAGACCCAAAAGCCTGATTCGGGTATTAATAAGTGAAGTCTCAAACTTAATAAAGAAAGACCCAGAACACAGATTTGGGTATTATAAGTGAACTTCCGGAGTTCTTTTTGGATAATTAGTCGAAGGCTGTAAATTTTTATTTAAGCCTACTTTTTGTACCGCACCTTGGGTTTTGACTCTTTTGACATGTGTTAACCCTTTAGGCCTTATATGTAGTTTCTATTTGATTTGCCGCTTCTTGAGCTTGGACATCTTAGTCCATCATTTGATATGCCGCTTCTCGGGCCCGGATGTCTTAATCCATCATTTGATATGCCGCTTCTCAGGCTCGGACGTCTTAGTCCATTGTTGTCTGATGTGCTTGGTTAGCTTATCCACAAGCAGGACCCAAGGACTTACTTAACCTCCCTCCAGGAGGTGCCTTGACCTGGCCATAGTGTGGCGCAATCAAGGGCTAGTTCGGTGCCCTAGCCAGGACATAGAGTAGTGGGACCAAGGGCTTACTCCGTCCACCCTCCAGGAGGTGCCTTGACCTGGCCATAGTGTGGCACGATCAAGGGCTTGTTTTATGCCTTGGCCAGGCCATAGCGTGGCGGGACCAAGGGCTTACTCCATCCTCCATCCAGGAGGCGCCTTGACCTGACCATACCATGGCACGGTCAAGGGCTTGTCGATGCTTTAACCTGGCCATTGTATGGCATGGATAAAGGTTTACTCCAACCTTCCTCCAAGAGGCACTTTGACCTGGCTAGCTCGCCGCGGACAAAGGCTTTGACTGTTTAAGGTATTGTCCAAGTGCAAGGAGAATTATACCCCCAACCATGTAGAATTTTCTTAGTAAAGTAGTTCTTTATTGAATCCAATTAGGATCTCTATACAAATTCATTAATTTTGCCTTATCTGAAGAAACTGATAACCATTCCTTCCAATGCACTACATTGATTTGTCTCTTGTCCATTCATCATGTGGTAATGATAATAGGATCCTCCCAGATTCCTTTCATATTTAGGGTACTTCTTCTGTGATGGCCAATATTTGAGCTCTTCCTTGGTTAGCAGGTAAACATTCTCGATTGATATTGTCAAATTACATTCATTAGGGAGTCTCGACTTGAAGCTTGTCTTTTGAGGATAGTTTCTAGATTTTTTATTACTTGGATTTGGAGCTTCACTCTCAATGACTAGTTTTCTTTTTAAAACCCTTTGAAGTTCATATGTTTGCAATGTTCCACTTGTTGCTTGATGCCACTTATGTGCAAAGGCGTTGTAATCAGCCACCATTCCCTCTTCAAAGATTGTTCCTCTGGTGTAGAGTAGAATTGTATTCCTCGTTTGGTCAAATAAGTTGTTACTTTCATTATTCGTTCCTCCTAAGGCAAAATTGGTATGGGACTAATATGAAAAGGGTTTAAACTGCATTTATCTAGATCATAAGATTCAGCTTTCTTTTTCTTTATGATCCTTAAAGCTTCCAATCTCAACATTTGTTCCTCATGAAGTTTAGAATCATTAACTATCCTATGGGAGAATCCAATTGGATGTGGCTCTGAGGATCCTTGTTCGGACTCTTTGACTTTGCTAAACATGATGATGTAAAGTTTAAAGTAGATAAGCTTGGAATATAATTGGGTTAAAGGAAAGTGCAATTGGAAGTTCAATAAGATCGGAGGTTCGATCTCTCCTTCTAGCACCAAAATGTTAACAAAAAAACTTGTCAATAACCCAAAGTTGAATTCAAAGTGTAGATGACTCTTTCGAGACCTTCTTTCAAAAAGATGAAAGTAGGAAACACTTCTCAATCAGGTTAAGATGGCTATTATCCATTCTATTCTCTTCGGTTTTCTTTTCGAATAGGTTATTATAGTTGAAACCCCTCCTTATTGGACCTTTCGATTTAGACAAAATATGAAAATCCTTCTTATATTGTCTTTCGAACAAGTTAATCTGACCTAATATCCTTTCGAAACCTCCCTTTCAAATTGGTGGAGTTGACCTTAAGGTTGGTTCTAATGGGTTAAGGATGTGAATCAAATGGATAGGTTCCGACTCCGTCGGAAGCTGACCTTTCGATGACTTGGGGATAGCAGCTAAGGTTCTGTTGATATTAGTTGAACTAAGTGTTTTGAACTACTCTAATAGTGACTCTTTGATCCAATTGAAATAAGAAGATTACAAACTGGATCTGTTAGAAATACCAAATCAGCCAAATATCCAAAAATTCCATAATCTTGCTTTCATTAAACTCAAGCAATACAAATTGATCAAACACCTAATTTAATTTGAAAATTAGGATTTACAACTTTAAGAAAATAAAAGATTGAAGTGAAAGAATTTGGATCCCCTAAACCAGACCCCTAGGGTCTTATTTATAATTGTCGGTTGGCACCTTTAGACTCGGTGCTTCCAACTTTGTCGAAAGGCGACCTTAGAGACCTTTCGTTGCTGTCAACGTCTGGGCATTCTTATCAACCCTATGTTGCTTTGTTACTGCAAGTAAGAAGAGGCACGAGCTTTCGTCTCTGTCAACAGGTATTTCTTTTGGGTTTCAAAGGTGTTGAAATGCTGAGGGTTTCAAAGCGAAAGGTAACTTCCGAAAACATGTTTTCGGATTGATGCAAAACCCCTCTTGGTTGCGAAAGGTTTAGTTATGCTTTCGAAGGGGTTGCTGTAACAAAACATCTTCCCGAGGAATGTGAATAAAGGCGAAACCTTCAGTTTCGAAAGGTTTGGCGCACATGTGAGTGGCTGTAATTTGCTCCCTTCGAAAAGTGTTCCTCCACTTATTCGAAACGTCTTCATGTAGGTGAAAGAATCTGTTTTGAAAGGAAACAATTAAAGCAAAAGGGTGCTTTCAACCCCTTCGAAAGCTTGTAACACATATGAGTTTTGGATGTAGCATCCCTTCGACTCCTTCGAAAGGCTTTGTTTATGCTATCATCTTTTGTACATCCTTCTCTTCTATTCATCTTGGTTTTGACAAGGTTGAAGTGAAAATTGGTGGTAACACAAGCATGGTTCGAAGAAACGGGGTTCGAAGAAACGTGGTTTGATGAAATGCAAGCGTGGTTCAAAGAAACGTGCTTGCAGCTTGATTCTCTATCTTATCTAAGTCATTTAATACCAACATAGAACTTTTATCAAAATTAATCTTTAAAATAGAAAGTAGTTTAAAATTATATAAAATAATTTTAAGCGCTATAAAATAGCATGGTATCATCCAAAAATTAGATAACGGAGAGGCTTCTACTTGTAATCTCATTACCTACATTATCTAAAATCTCTTTACTAGTAGCTAACCTGATAATCCTAGTAGAAACATTAGCAACTAAGTTAAACAATATAGACGACAAAGTGTCACCTTGCCTAAGTCCACATTTCGATTGGATTTTATTTCCTAATATGTCATAAACCATGGTACATGAATTTTCAATTTTAAGTATAATCTAACCTACCCATCTAATAATGAAACACCTGCCAGTAGTAAATCCTTTAGAAAATCTCAATAAGTTGAATCGAAAGCTTTTGCAAAATCAATTTTTAAAATCGTGCAAGCGGTATTATTTTGGCAATGGTAGTTAATGAATTCTTGAACTACCATTACACCATCCATATTATTTTAACATTTGATAAAGGTAAATTGTGTATTTGCATATTAGCTAAAACCACAATATTACTTAAACTATCAATTAATCCATTAGCACTTAACCTATTAGCTATAACCTTACCTATAAACTACAAGGAATACAGTGATTTCCGGTGGCTTTCGTCCATAGGCGACCTTCGGGAGTCATCGGAAATCCCATCGGAATATAAAACACGGATTTCATCTATTTCCGACGAAAACGACGATGTCGTTCCGACGGCTTCCGATGGCATTTTCGATGGCAGTTCCGACGTTTTTTCCGATGGTATAGACGTCCATGTGGCTTGAAAACTTGTAGGAAAGCCATCATAAGCCGTCGAAAGCCATCGGAAATATTCGATCAATAGACCGTCGGGAGCCATCAGAAATCGTTGCTGAATTTTGCCTATTAAGCCGTCGGGAGTCGTCAGAAATCTGGGTGAATTTTTTTTATTTCAGTAGCCAAATAGCACATCAATATCAATATATATCACAACACATAAAAATCAATATATATTAGATATATAAGCTAAAATCAATATCAATATCAATAACAACATAAAACTCATACATTATCATCTCAATCTCAAACTCAAACATTACCACCAATACAAAACAAACCATCCATCATCAATCTCACACACCCAACTACAATATGTACATCCAACATCAATGTACAACATATACAACGTCTAAACTTCCAACCAAACACATCCGTCCAACAAATCAACCCCATAAATCAACATCAAATACCATATGTCCACAAATCAACCTAACCATCTCTCATTGTATATATATACAAGTTTAAAAAACAAAAACTGTGAAACATACCTCTTGACTCGTCGTCGTCTACGTAACCACCAGACGAAGGGAATGCTCCATGACACTCCACGTACTCGGCCAGACGCTGGTTTAGTTGCTCCATTTGCGCTGCTCAGAGGAGGTCCGGCTCCTACAGCTGTGTAATCTTCTGTCGAAGCTCATTAATCTCAGCATTGTCCTGAGCCTTTTGATAAGCCTTTTGTGAGGCCCGAGCCTACAAAACAAGTCGAAATATGTTTAAGTTATTACGTAATTTTTATAAAAATTAAGTAATTTTCACAAGTTAGTTAATTTTTATAAATTACTACTTGCTTGTCGTAGCCATAGCGCCTATTTCAGGGTGTCAGGTCCATAACAGAGTCGAAGATAGCGTCCTCCTCATCAGTGGTCAATTGCTCCCGTCCCGATTGCTCGAGCATCTGTGCATGTGCTTAGGCCTATTAATGGATACTTTCGGATGCAGATAGTGCCATATCCGCATTTGTATCCAAAATCATTTTCGGATATCGAATATCCGCATCCGTGGATACGGACGGATATCGGAAAATTATCCTATCCGCTAACGACCAATAAATCAAGAAACATAAATGGAAAATTTTAATTTAACATTAACGTTTTTCAATCTCTTTTATCATTAAAGCATTAAAAATGAACAAATATGATGATAATAAATAGTTTTGAGCAGTTAATATGCATTTAGTTCATATAATATAAACTTCTAACTTAATAAAATAATAAATAAATATCTTTCATTGTATTAAAATACATATATTTTAAACTATAATCTTGAAAAAATCTGAACGGATAATTTTCGGATGTAGATGTCTTCATATCCGCATCTGCATTTGTTTTTCTAGGTATCGGATATTTTATTCGCTTTTCGGATATGGATGTAGACGGATTTCGGATTTTTTGGGTATCCATTGACAGCCCTACACGTGCTTGCATAAATCTTTCCTACAACGCAAAATTAAATGCAATTAAATATTACATGACATTATTATAATATTTTATAACTAGTTAATTAAACTGATCATTACTAATAACTTATAACTTAAAATATACTTACATGTGTGGCGTATGCTTTATCATCCTTATGTTAGGCATACGTCACTAATCCCTCGTTGTCGGTCTGTCTGACAGCATGGGTATGTGCAAATACATCCATATACGAAACAGGACCCCTACGCGCTCTTTCCTGCAATAATTATATATTGTTGTTGTTTATACAAATTTATACAAAAAATGTAATAACTGTTCGTAGTTGTAATTAATCAATTTACCAGGTCCTCGCGATGATGCGAAAATGATTTCGAGCCACCATGGTGTGTGACTGGATTTTTTTGCCTGTTCGCCGAGTTACTATTTGACTCCGCCTACAAATTAAAAATTAAGATTATATTTTACAAGTATAAATTATGTATTCTCTACTGAAAAAATTAACGTGATATCTGATAGACTTACCCTGAATTCATCGCTTCTCCACCATGCGACCCAAGCATCCCATACACTGGCGCCCATCCAGCTTGGCTTCTTCCCAGATTTTCTTATGGTAGACATCGTATCCCAGTAATTCTTTGCAACTTTAGAGTTCCAATGGCGCTGGCAAAGAGAAACGTCATCTTCTTGTAGGTCTACTGCTCCCTGTATATATGTTGAAAAAAACTATAAATTATGCATTTATACTTAGTCAGCAAATTGTGAAGTGATTATATATAATGATATATAAATTTTCACCTACCAGGAAGTCCTACCAGATGCTCTCCCATACGTGCTCTGGGATCCTACTTCATTTGGGCCACCACGTAGTCATACGGCTCATGTATGCCTGCTTAGAAATGCTGGGAACTATATTTGAAGGCTCAAGCTCAAAACCCTGCATTAAATATGATACAGACAAATCATGACTAATATATCATACAAAATATTTATAATGCTGAAGTAAATTTAATACTTACCATCTGCCTTCAGTAGCAATCTGACCACCGTACGCGGCGCTACCTGGGACGGGCCGTTACCATTACCTCCGCTGCGAACGGTCCCTCTCTGAGACGAAGAGGAGGAACCAGACTGTGAAGAACTCCGACGCCTGAAGAAAGTCATCTATAATACCTATCATATACGTATTATTTTATTATAGCAGAACATATCATTCAATTATGAGTAAACATATCAAGTTTTAACATCAATAATCGCATATAACATATAAAAAATGTAACATCAATACTCCTATAAATTACCTTTTTTTAACATGTATACTATTAATCAGTCCTCGTGGTTTTTTGATTCAGACTGGGTTTCGTACTCTATATTGTTTTCCTCTATGGTCTCAAATGCTTCTACTAATACATTTATTCATCATTTGGAGGTCCAAAATCGGTTTGATCATTTGTTTTTGTAATTTCGTCATTTTCCTTGATATTCGCTTGGTATGCTTGTTCGTTTGGAATATTCTTTCCATCAAACGTAAATCTTGCTTTCATTTTAAAAACTGCCGACCAATATGCTTTATCTCTTTTTTACAGATGGATAAGGAGTATAATAAACTTATAGGGCTTGTTTTGCTAGTATAAGCAGATCATACTTATGATAACGTGATGTATGCTTTATTTTGATAATGATATATTTTTGGTAACAAATGTTCCATTATTACAGGACTTTACATCCCACTCGGTTTACTGTTCTTATAGTCGAAACATCTACGAAGAATAGAGGAAATCCCATCAGGAAATATTAATCCTTCCACCCACTTTAATAGTGCTTTAACTTGGTTACTGTCTAGCTCATAGCATGCATTGGGGTTTTTTCCATCATTTGGCTTCATATGAAGCTCAGGACGATTGCATATTGCCTCTACATCACATCTTAGTTTCAAATCGTCCTTAGTCTTTCCTTTAACATTCAAATCTGTGTTAAATACATTATCAAACACATTTTTCTCATTGTGCATCACGTTGATATTATGACAAATTAGGAGATTTTTCCAATAAGGCAACTCCCAAAATGTAACAACCCAAAATTTAACCCATAATAATTAATTTGTTAATTCATTAAATAATAAAATACCTTTGTGAGGTTGTTAGAATCAAACCATGGAAGTTGCACCATTGTGTCCGTAGTAATTTTCTGGTCAATTTCCATATATAGAACGTCAGAAACCGAGCTAATATGACCCAGTTATAAAATAAACAAAATAAGCAGAAATAAGAAGAATATATATATATACACACAGGTCGACCGGCTGGTCGACCTGGGCAAAGGGGCGGTCGACCGCTCGGTCGACCCGCCTTGCTTTTTGGCAAGTGAACGAACGTTCGTTCGAACATTCCAGAGCCCCTAACTGACGTATTTTGCATCGTTTTAACTGATCTAGTCCCTCAGTTTCTACATCCGATGGCCCTCATTCAGCCTATGACATGGTTGCATCCTATTCAATCTCCATATCCAACAGTCCGAGATCCACTTCTACACCTATAAATAGACCCCTAGACCTAACACTTTTTCTCATTCAAGGTTTTCTCCAATTGGGTTCACCTTTCTAGGAAGGACCCTAAATGGAATAATTTTTTCAAAGGAGAAAATCGTTATAAATTAAATTATTTTACAACTCCAAGTGGATCCGAGAAGACCAAAGAAAAAGCTTAGAACCGAAGGTGAGTGATTGTAATTATTTTAAGATTTCTTTAAGTAATTTAAAATAATAGGGTTTCCAATAGTTGTAGTTTTACTATGATTTTTGGAATAGCCTTTTCAGTAGTTTATTTACAGTTTTTAGAATTATTTTCAGTCTATTTCCTTTCAGCTATTCTTTTCAGTAATTTTGGTTTATTTCTGTTAAGCATAGCTTTTTATTGATTTACAGTTTATTTACAGTATTTAAGTTTATTTACTGTTATTTATTTCTTATTTACATCTTTTTTGACGTTTTGGATTTTATACAAGCGTCTATTCACTTCATCCCCCTTTTCTTCGCGTATGGATTAGAATAAATTAAACGCGAATATGGATTATATAAGTAAGAATATTGAATGAAGAAATTAAGATGTAAATTATAAAGACTGTAATAAATAATGGAATTGGACTGTAATAAATAATGGAATTGGACTGAAATTACGCTTAATTATAATTAGAATTGGACTAATTAAAGATAATTGGCATAGTTATAACTTAGAATTATAACTAAATAGAGTAAAAGATGAAAAGAGCTTATTTTCACACTTAGACCTTGGGTTAAGTAATAAGCATGATTATAACGTAGGTTATAATAAGAAAAAGAACATAATAAGGTTTATCTTAAGACTTAGGATAAATTAATAAGCACAGATAGTAGAGAAAAGCGTAAAGGCTTATTTAAATAATTTACCTAAGTTAATAAGCAAAGATGAAAGTAGGACCTGTACCAAATAGCATTTCCTATTAGAGAAAATGGTGGTCCCACATTAGCATGAAGTGAGACGAGGGCACGCTTATGCTAAAAATGGTAGTAATTGGTCAAATATAAGTCCAAATCATGGGGGATTTGGATAAGGGGTGCAACTAGATATTGTTTGGATGAAGGGCTAGTACCAACAGCATTTCCCCTATAAATTTTATGGACACACGGTGATCTCATGTTAACCTGGAGTGGGATGAGAGGCACGCTTATGTTGGAAGTTAGAGGTAATAAGAAGACCCAATAGGTGGAGCAAAAGGTAGCATGGGCATGGTGGTAGTTACGCGTGCGACTTCCATTCGGGTGCTCAGTAATAGCTATGAGTTCCAAGCACTTAGTATGGGTGTCTTTCGTAAACACCATTGCCTTCTGTGTAGGGGGCTATATATGTCGTCCGGATCCACGGTGGTTGCTCTGTGCATCTTCCGTAGATACCATTGGCTGCTGTGTAGGGAGTAATATAGCGGCTGGTCCACAGTAAGGTCTATGGAGTAGGAGGCCGATCAAAAAGGGTAGAATTAGGGTCACATCCTAATTACAGGATTAGGAATTCAGCCGAATTAAAGCAGAAATCAAGGACAAGTGCAAGCAATCAAAATTAACCTATCTTATAAGTTAAGCAATATTTAATCGTATTTATTTTCAATTTATCCCTTTCCTATTTCCTTTATTATCCTTATTTATGCTAGAACTGTTGTAGAGTCTATTACTTTTATCTTGTTTAAAGAATCTAGAAATTACTATCATTCACCAGACTTTTAGTCTGACCCACTCCTCTATTTTCCCCTTTCCCCCCTAAGGCAATCAAGGGAGAAGTCGATAGATTGCTGCAGCTTGGAGTTTTCTTGGAGGAGATTTCTTCTATGTATCTCTTTTATTTCAGCTTTTGTTCTTTCTATGCACTAGCTTATTATGAGGGATATTATGTACTCTGATTTTGAGACTATGAATTTTTATTTCATAAGACATGATGGGTTTTGAGATATGGATGTTGTATTTGGTATTTGACTTATTTATGAAGTAATTATGAAGCTTTGTTTTAATTAAGTTATTATTTTAGTTTCCGCTGTTTTTACCTATTTTTGTCTTGTGAATCTTAGTCTCTGTTAGTTTCAGTTATACCTACAATGCACCATGCCTTTTAATGTGTACTTTTGGGTATATTAAGGGGTGTTGGGTGTTTCACTTGGTATCAGAGCTTAAGGTTACAGGATCCCAAATTTTAAAAAAAAAGTAGAGTATTTTTCAAAATAACTTGTTTTAAATGTATTTTTCAGAGAAGAACTTTTAGAAATGATTTTTAGGTATAAAAGAGTTTTTATAAAAATTCCCTCATAAGTCCAGTTCAATTTCCCTTTGACTCTTTCCTAAACTACCTTTTTCTTTTCGTAGAATGGCTGATGCCCTGAACCTTCCCGAGGGCATTCCAGTCCCAGCTTGGTTTCGTAGGTACTTACAAGCCACGACTCCAGAGGTGCACGGGCCTGTGCCCAATCCTGCACCAACGAGTGGGGATCCCATCAACCCACCTGCCCCCATCAATTTCTCTAATCTTTGTAAAGATTTCACGAGTTTGGATGGAAGACTTTTTTGGCAAGGAGACTTTTGTGGAGGTGAGAGCATGGCTTAGGGACACAGAAAGGAATTTTTGGTCTTTTGGGATTGGATGGTCAGCAGCGAGTTCAGCTAGCCGCTTGGCAGCTAAAGGAGGAGGCATCTTATTGGTGGGAGGTGATCGAGTTGGATGGAAGGAATATTACTTGGGATGTATTCCAGGAGCGATTCGATAGGAAGTTTCTATCTTAGGCAGAAGATAGTGTTCAGTTGGAGATGTTTATCAATTGAAGAAAGGGAGTTTGTCTATTACGGAATACATCAATCAATTCAATGAGCTGTCGCAGTTTGGTATGGATTTGGTGAACACACAGCATACGAAAGCTATAAAGTTTACGAAGGGATTGAATTAACCCCTTCAGGGGTTACTGCTGACTCATGTACTGATGGGAGCTACTTATGAGTCTTTGGTCGAGATGGCGCTTATGTCGGATACGGTCAAGGAGGGAGAGTCTAAAGAGAAGATTAAATCAGAAGGTCCAAAGAAGAAGTGGTGGGAAAAGAATAAGAAGAAGAAGAAAGGTGATGGTCCTCAGAAGCATATTAAGAAAGGAATAAAGTGCCATAGTTGTGGGAAGGTTGGACATATGGCCAAGGATTGCTGGAAGGAGAAGATGAAGGGTAAATGCTATACTTGTGGGCAACCCGGTCATATGAGTAGGAGTTGTCCCTAAGGAGCGAGTGCACCAGTTGCGCAGATTCAGGCGTTACACACAGCACCTTCCAGTAGTATTCCAGATAGAGGTAAGAAAGTCATAGTTGAAGGTTCCGATTTCTATATCTAATTTTCCCATTCGGACTTTATTTGATTCTGGAGCATCACATTCTTTTATCTCTAGCTCTCTAGTAGATTGTTTGCACTTGGACATATCATTAGTAGTGGACCCCATTATTGTTTCAAACTTCATAGGAGGATCGGCACACTTATTTATGGTTTGCAGGGTTTGAAAATCTTTATCCTAGGCGTAGAATTTGACTGCGACGCCTATGTTTTGGGATTCTTAGGGTATGGGATGATCTTAGGGATGGATTGGCTATCCACATACGGAGCTATCTTAGACTGCGAGAGGAGAGTTGTTAGACTTGAGACTTGCAGTGGTAGGACTCTAGAGGTATCTTGCGACCCATAAGGGTCAGTCATGTTGAGTTTTTTCTATTCCCTCGATTCATCGTCATCAGAGTTACATTCGGTTCCTGTCGTCAGAGATTTTGCAGATGTCTTTCAGGAGGTTAAGGGACCACCCCCTAAGAGACACTACACCAAACAGTCCATTTTGTAACACTTTTCCGCTTTCAATTTGTAACGGTTATAACCGTTACCTGTTTCTAACGGTTATTCTGTTACTAACATTTATCACGGTTATTAGCGTTACCAAATCTGGTAATTTTGTAAATAATTAAATGCAATATAGATAGGATTGTAATTTTATCATCGGTTATTACTTAACCTATTTCTAACGAATAACATTTCGTTCTTTCAACATTTTTCCTCTTTCGTTCGTTTAGGTTATCGCCAATCTGTTCTACCACTACTTTCGCTGTCTACCACCGCCTCCGCCATCTACCACCTCCTCCGTCGTCTTCCATCGCCTCCGTTGTCTACCACCGTCTTTGTCCTTTTTCCTACCAATTTGACGAAGAAGAAGGAGAATTAGGGTTGCGTTCAATTTAGGCAATCGACTGCAAATAAATTTTCAAATTCAAATCAGGTAATCACTTCAACTTTAATTTATTTTTTGAAATTAGGTATTTTGTGCTAACTTAGGATTTTTGCTAGAGTTTTTGACTGACGTTAGTAACACCATAGTTAGTGTGCAGCTGAAAGTAATGAAATTCCTTTGCCAAAGTAGAACATAGAGATTTAGAAAGAAAGAAATTTATCTTCAATGAATTTTGGATTTAAGATATTTCATCTCTTGGTGTCGTTGTGTGACTGGAACGAACGTAAGCCTGTAATTTTTTGTGCGTGCTGTTTTTACGCCTTTGATGCCCTTGATGTGTTTGAATCACCAAATTAATGAAGGATCTAGGATTTGCTTTGTTCAATTTGGTTTTTCCATTGTGAATGTTGTGTTTTTCTTCGGATTAGGATAACTACGTTTGAGCATGTGGATGGGTTGGATTGGAGATAAGCAGAAGACTCCTTTAACTTTATTTTTTTTCTAGATAAGGATGTGTAGTGTTTTGATTTTCCTTATAGTAAATTTTTGGATATATTAATTATAAAGTTAGTAACATCATATGCGTTAGTAACATCATATTAATTATAGAGTTAGCTAATTATATTGTTGGATATATACAAGTCTCAATCAGCAGAATTTGCTTTCTCGTGACCATCTTTCTACATGCTTACAATTGGTTCTCGTTCAATCCTGTAAGTTTTTGTATTCGGTTTAATTCTTCTTTCAAGTTTCATCAATTCAGGTATTTGGTGATTTCTTTCCACTTTTGTATACAATGCCCTAATACCATTATTTATGCTGTTGTGAATTGGGACATCCTTCCTAAAATACACTGGTTATAGACGGTACATGCATCAAATAAAATGACAATGGTGGGACTTCTAATTATAAGCAAGCAAAAATTTATGTAGTAATAAATAGTAATGAAAATTTTGGCACATAGACCTTTCAAAATCTGCCAACTATTTTATCTCTGCAATGTAATATCTTGCCGATTTGAATAAAAATAAAAATCATAAATAAATAATTAAGATTTTTATTGCGAGGGATTGATGACCTTTCACAATTTTAAGAAAGCATAGTATGAGGGTCACAATTTCCACATCATCCTACAACCATTGAATATATTAGAACTTAAAAGAAGAAGACATACTGTAAATGCATGTTAGGTTGTTGAATATATACTGCAAATGCATGTTAGGTTGTTGAGGATTGATATGGACATGTTAGTTCAACTCTAGTGTAAATGAGGTATATAAGGTGATAATAGTGGGAAGTGCACTGATAAAAGCATTAAAGAATATTAATTGTATAAACATAAATATTTTATCATTGTAGTGAATCTTCTCAAAACACTCTTTGTTCCTACAAAATAGTAACTAGATTTTCTATGATTTATACATATTACTATTACACTCCTTACTGGCTCTTACAACTTAAGGATATGGATACCATAACTATAATTTTGTTAGAAGAAAATGAGCAGTATAAGGCGATAGTAGAGGCCATGATATTGTAAAGAACATTAACAAATTATTTTATATTGTTTGTTTAGAGTTATTATCAGTGCGTACGTATCATAAGTTGATATATATTGTTTTATAGAAACTGCAAGTGAACAGCAAAATGCAACACAATTGGCACTAATTAAAGTGTTGTAACGCATAATGCTCAATTTAGATTTTAATACTTTCTATAGATGACATGAAATCATTGAATATTTACAATAGTCTCGCTCATTTACTTAAAACCGAGTAACATGGAAGATAACTTAAGTGTCTTAAGTTTAGCTCCTAAACAATGCTTTTAGAAATGTAAGAAATAGCTTGTTTCCATAATTACAATTTTGAACGACGTAAGATATCAATAGCGAATCATATGAATTATATAGGATATCAATAAACATATATTTTGTTACAAGTACATGTTTTCATATTACAGTTTTGATATCACATATATAGATTTTTAAAGCAATAATTTTAAAAACTTCTGGTATATGAATAAATAAAAAGGAAAGAAAACATCAAGTATCCAAGGATTTTTTATCATTATTAAGCGAGGATCGGTTTGACAATAAACTGCATCTACCACTTCACTAACAAAATGATCTACTCATAAACTCCTTGCTAAAACACCAAATACATGCAGTGGAAGTGGTCCAAGTTTTTTTTGGCTCTCTGCAATATTTTCCAGGTACAGGTTTTGCTGCTATTGTCTGAAAAAATGAAATTAAAAATCCATTATTAAATGTATATGGTACTATAATATCATGCTTTCCTAATAAGTGTATGCTAAATAAGGTTGATGGTAATTGGACATTTGCAGATAATTGGAATATTCATTACATTACAGAAAGCAAGAGTAACATTTTTAAAGTAAATGAAAGCAGAAACTGAAATAAAACAAATAGTTTGCAAATAAAATAAAAATTGGACAAACAACACATATTGTAGATGTTAGTGGACGAAGTGGTTTTCCACAGTGGTCAACTGTCTGGATGCCTACTTCTTCCTTTTCTTCTCTGAAGTTCTTCCAAGTTTCTTTAGCTTACCATTAGTCTTTTTTGAATCAGCCTGAAAAGGACAGTAATATATAAATAAATTTGTATCTGTGTTATGAACCAATATTGTGGTAAGGTCGGT
The DNA here is from genome assembly GCA_030737815.1 of Allium fistulosum. Lineage (NCBI taxonomy): Eukaryota > Viridiplantae > Streptophyta > Magnoliopsida > Asparagales > Amaryllidaceae > Allium > Allium fistulosum. The sequence goes on from CM060908.1 coordinate 171,893,938, forward strand.
ACCCCAACATCCTAGGCCACGTTGAGCTATAGTTCCAGGTTCCATAACGTAGCCTGTTTTTGTTTCTGCGTGCACAAATTTTTTGGTTTTCTGTGTTGTTAAGGTTTTAGACAGTATAGTACTAACATCAGTAATTGGCATAAAGTGTTGCATCTATTTTGTTGAAAAAACCTGCTCAATTTCTGCTTCCCCTTAACCTCCTCAAAATGTGAATAAATCATTAACAACCTGATTAGATATAAGAAAATGTAGATCGTATAGGATAGTAACATCAAGCGATAAATGGTAAACTTATCAGCTTCACTATAGTTTATGGTCACATTTTCATAGTGTACTAGGATCAAGAAGCAGCTGAGGAAACCAGGCTATCGAGTCAGTCCTAGATGTATGAATACCTTGTTAATTTACTTGCAAAACTCTCAATTATACTTGTGTCGTACCATTGCCAAACACATGATAGTAAACATTGAACTTTATTGGGTATTATGCAGGCATTAGTTGAAGCAGCGGAGGAAAGACAAAAGGAAAACTCTACATCGACTATGAAGCAAGTGTTTGGAAAGGAGAAAAGAAAAAACTATTGTCGTGCAATTAGCTCTACATCGACTATGAAGCAAGTGTTTGGAAAGAAGCACCTATTTATGAAGCACCACAAAATGGTAATTACAAGCTATTTGATATAATTGATGGAGGTTTTGTTATTTGGCCTGAGTGTCGTGTTCGTTTAATTTCGAATCTTTAGTTATGTATGATGAACTTGTGAAATTTCGAATCTTCCTTTAATTTGGTGTCAAATATTTGTGTAATTTAAGTTGTATGTTTGGATGCGTAATTGCTTATTGTTATTGAAATTCTGTAATTTTTGATATGTATGTACCTACTGTATTATAATAGACAATTCTGTAGTGTAAATGCTAGCAAAAATGCAGCTCTACATGGTTTGGTAGCTGTAACAAACATATTCATTACTAAAGACGAAATTTATAATGAGCATAGTCGTTACTATTGATGAAATTTGTAACGAACAAGTGCATTACTAATGATGAAATTTGTAACGGACAAGGTCGTGATAATTTAGAATGACAACCCCTTCTTCCACCATGAAAGGGGAAACTAAGTAACGGAAAATACCCGTTACAAACCGATGCAACTAATAACAAACTATTTCGTTACAAAAATTTAGATTTCTAACGACAAAGTCTGTTGGTAAGTGATATATCTAATAACGGGTAGAGGCCGTTATAAATATTTGTAACGACATACCTCACGCCTGTACCGCTCATGACTATATTTGTTATAAATTTCATTTGTAACGACTATATTCGTTACAAATACACATTTTTGGTGTAGTGAGAGAGATTGACTTCAGGTTATTATTTGACCGAGAATGCTAAGCCAGTAGCATTACCTGTGAGGTACATGGCACCTAGGGAAAGGAAAGAATTGAGCAAGCAGATTTGCAAGATTTTGGAGAAGGGATTCATAAGAAGGAGCATATCGAAGTGGGGAGCGCTAGTCGTCTTTGCCACTAAGGCGGATGGTTCTCTCCGACTTTGCGTGGACTATAAGGAATTAAATAAGCTCACCAAGAAGAACTGATATCCACTCCCTAGGATTGATGATCTTTTTGACCAGTTGGTAGGTTCTTCAGTTTTCTCTCATCTTGATTTAGCCACGGGATTCCATCAGCTTAGAGTCATTGATGACAGTATAGATAAGACTGCTTTTAGGACACCGGGCGGATTCTTTGAGTGGTTGGTTATGCCTTTTGGGCTAACCAATGCCCCAGCCTATTTTGTTGATTTAATGAGCCGCATCTTTAGGGATGTCCTAAATAAGTTTGTAGTGGTATTCGTGGATGATATCTTGGTATTTTCCAAGAATATGGAGGAGCATGCTGTTCATTTGGAAGAAGTTCTTCGCACACTTCGTAGTCATCATTTGAGAGCTAAGTTTTTGAAGTGTCATTTTTGGAGAGAGGAAGTTCATTTCTTGGGGCACGTAGTCTCAAAGGAAGGTTTGGATTTTGACCCCACTAAGGTTATTGCAATGAAAGATTGGAAGGCCCCCAAGAACGTTACCGAGGTTAGGAGCTTCCTAGGATTGGCTGGCTACTATAGGAAGTTCATTAGAGACTTTGCCAAGATTTCGGCACTACTCACGTGCCTTACTAAGAAGAATAAAGCTTTCGTATGGGACGGGTCTAGGAGCGGTGTTGATGCAAGAAGGAAGGGTAGTGTGTTATGGTAGTAGGCAGTTGAGGATGCATGAGAAGAACTACCCTACCCACGATTTGGAGTTGGCTGCCATAGTTTTTGCACTTAAGGCTTCGAGGCACTATTTGCTTGGAGAGAGGTTTGAGCTTTTTATCGACTATAAATCTTTGAAGTACCTATTCTCGTAGAAGGACTTGAACTTGAGGCAACAGAGGTGGATGGATTTTTTAGCCTCGTATGATTTTGAGATACCTTATACCCTTGGTAAGGGTAATGTGGTTGCGAATGCATTGAGTAGAAGGAAATCAACCCTTAGTTCTTTGTTCGTAGAGTGGAGGAGCTTGGAGTTTATTTCTACTTTTGATTTTAAGCCCTCTATGGACATTACTCCCGGATTGCTGGTGACGTTAGAGGTGAGGCCTACCCTTATGGATCAAATTGGCTCGAGGTAGTGGCAGGATTCGGATCTCATGGACATTATGGATAGGATTAGCCGAGGAGAGGTCTCGAGACATCTTCAACACTATTCCATTGATAGCAGAGGGTGGCTTAGGAGAGATGGGAGGCTTTGTGTTCCACACGCCAGTGACTTGTTGAGTGCAGTTTTGGAGGAGGAGCACCATTCCCGTATGACTATTCATCCGGGTGGTGACAAAATGTATCGAGATATGAAGAGAATGTTCTATTGGGGTGGCATGAAAAAGGATGTGGCGGAATTCGTAGCTAAGTGTCTCATATGCCAAAGGGTAAAAGCAAAGCAGCAGAAGTCCAATGGATTACTTCAGCCCTTAGACGTGCCGGAGTGGAAGTGGGACAGTATTTCTATTGATTACATTGATGGTTTACCCCGTTCTATGAAGGGGAACACTAGCATTTGGGTTATTGTTGATAGATTGACCAAGAGTGGTCACTTCATCCCAGTTAAGAGTAAGCGTACAACTTCATATTTGACATCCTTGTATATTCGAGAGATAGTCCATCTACACGGAGTTCCTTCTAGCATTGTTAGTGATAGAGATCCCATTTTCACTAGTGAGTTTTGGAGAAGATTACAAGAGGCGCTAGGGACGCAACTTAGGTTGAGTACGGCCTATCACCCCCAGACAGATGGCCAAACAGAGAGGGTAAATAGGGTGCTTGTGGATTTGCTGCGGATGTGCATTTTGGACTTTGGAGGAACTTGGGAGGATCATCTTCCGTTGGTTGAGTTTGCGTACAATAATAGTTACCAAACAACTATAGGAATGGCACCATTTGAGGCTTTATATGGGAGACCTTGCAAGTCCCCTAACCTCCTCAAAGACGTCTGCAAAATCTCTGACGATAGGAACCGAATGTAACTCTGATGATGATGAATCGAGGGAATAGAGAAATCTCAACATGACTGACCCTTGCAGATCGAAGGTGTTGAAACTGTCCCTTCGAAACCAATATGGTGTTGAAACCATCCCTTCGAAAGCAGTGGATAAGTGGCCATATTTTAAAAACAAAGCAACCCTTTCGAAACCATCTGGGTCGAAAGGTAAAAAGGTGGTAGCAAAAGGTTTCGACTTAGTCGAAAGCAGTTGTTTTAAAAATGGAGGCGCAACCCAATCGAAACCATTTCTTTAAATCCATTAAACTTAGTCGAAAGCTAACCGAGTCGAAAGCTACTCAGTCGAAAGCCATTTAGTCGAAAGTAAGCAGGTGCATTTTTAATTTAAAAGCAAATTACCGCCTCTACCCCTTCGGAACCCTTGGTTTCGATTATACACCTTTCGCCTTCTATCCAATTCGCTACGTACCAATACATTGATACCATGCGCATTGGTTTCGATGGTGTTGAAGGCGGAAGGACTTATTCAAAAGACAACCAAGGCGGAAGCAGGTGCCGAAAGCATCGAAACAGTGAAAAACATGTAGCAAATAGTTCTTTTCACCAAACCTGCTTTATGTGTCAAATTTTGATTGGTTGCCTCTTTCTTTACCAATAAAAGTACTACAATTTCAGAACTAATCTTTTTGAATTATTTGCAAAAAAGCCCCTTTTCCTTTTATAAATACATAAAACATTTAAGTCCAATACCTTAAATAATTTTATATACCCATCAAAACACTTAGGAAAATTCTACAAAAATTCCAAAAATTCTCTTTTAATATTTTTTCCAACATATAAAAATTTCAGACCCAAATCTTTTATTATTTAACCGTAAATAATTATTAACCCAAATTAACATTTTCTTTCTAGAAAATTCATATAAATTACACAATTATTCAAAAAATTCTAAAAATTGGAACCCATCTCCAAAATAATATTTAGGATCTTCATAAAAATTCGCAAGGCATTTGGAAGTCATTTTATAGGGTTTTCACCTTAAAACATATCATAAAATCAATATGAACATTTATAAATCATCAACATGTATATATAATCATTTCATCATTCAAAATCATGGCAAACCATTGCAAAACACTTCGGATTTCATCTTAAAGCCGAAAATAATAAAAATTTGAGATGTAAACATTATTCACCTTAGCTTTAGAGATTAAAGAGATGGAGATGTGAATGGATTTGATTTGCTTAAGCTTCTTCCTAGCTTTTCTCTATCTTCTTCCTCTTTCTCTTGCTAATGGTGGCCAGCCTTAGTTTTAAAATTTTTTGATAAAATCAAATGGACGTGTAGGTGGTACATGACCAATGGCTTAGGAATATAGGAATGGCCTCTTTCTTATTTTACCCCTCCTCTATTTCTATTTAACTCTTATTTTAATTCATATGTTAAATGGCATGACTACCCTTTGATTAAATCAAATCTCAATCCCCTAATCAACACATTATTTTATTTAATTCGACTAATTAAATATCCTAAATAATGTTACAAAATTCTAGGGTGTTACACATCCTGTGTTCTCACATAGTGCCATCTCATATAATGCGCGGTTATAGAAGATGCATACTAACTTTGAAGTCTAGGAGTGATGGGTAAGTAATGCATACGCTTGTACGTAACATCGTTTCCCTTCTTTTTTCTTGCTTTGTATCTTTCCTGATAACATATTTTACAATTCCTAAGATTGATGTCTTCTTTACAAAAAAACATGCAATCATTTAAACATGTATCTATTTTTTGATATGGCAAACCAAAAGCAGACATAAGTTTTTTCACTTCATAATGATTTTCGCATATTAAATTATCGGGTGGCATATGCCGTTTCGCAGCTTATATTATAGCTGTAAACCCGGCTTCTGTGAAGTTGTATTTTAATTTCATCACAATGTATTCTGTAGTTACTAATAGTTGGGTATCGCTTGTATAACCATCCCAAAAGGGTTTCTTAGCAGCATCCAATAAATCATAAAAATGTTTTGCTCCAATATTTGGTTCTTCTTCGACAGTAACATCGTTACCATCAACTTCAATAGTAGGGAACATTGAACGTGCCGCATCTTCAACCATATCTTCTATGAGATTCATCGGAACAATTTCATTATCCACCTCCTCCTTCGAATGTATGGGATTAGGTGCTATATGTTCTCCATGACGATCCCATACCAAATAATTCGGCACGAAACCATATTGGTGCAAATAAACTATTACCATATCCGATATCAAATGCTTCAATAAATTGCACCTACTACATGGACAACGAATTTCTTCGTCGTTTCCATTATTACTTAAAGCGACTTCAATAAAGATATGTACACCATTTTGAAAATGTTCACGTATTGACCCTCCAATTTCTCTTCTTTGTGGTACATCCAGCTCCGATCAATAAAATAATGGACCATTTTCCTACTTTAAAACATAAAAATGTATTAATCATTTACGTATTGACATTTTATTTTTCAATTAAATCATACATTTAAATTTTTGCAAATATATAATATTATTCTATTTAATTTTATTTTCAAATGGATTTACACAAATTATATGAATATAATCTACAATTTTTAGGTAATTGTTTTACACTTTGATAGTTGGTCAACCTACTTCCCATTACAAACACAGTAGTAATTAGATTTTGTAAATCATTTCATTTTAAACGATTCAATAAAATTTTGGCAACACTTCCCCTTTGTTCCCTGTATCGTACACATATGCGTGTACATAAGGAACAAAAAGAAAGTTTTGTCGAAATTTTATGAACCGTTTAAAATGAAATGATTTGCAAAATATAATTACTTTATTGTGTTTGTAACTTGTCCAATAAACAGACAAATACGATAAATATTGTATCAGATGAATATAAATGTCCATTCTGTGATAAAAACGAATATCCATATAACGATCATATACAATACTTGTCAAATAGGGCCAAAAACTATCTAAGGGATTTATAAAAAGCAAAGCGTATTATACAATAATTTTTACAATAATTTATTTACAGTCTAAGAAACTCATACACTAAATCGTCGTTTTCGTTATCTTAAAAAGGCATACACTAAATCCTAAGCATCGACTTTAATTAATTCACACTAGTTCTAATGCGTGTATGCACTAATTATTCAACACATATACACCAATTAACGCATATATACACTAAACAAATTATTTTCTCAACATTTAAATGATAAACAATTATAATAACAACCTAACTAGCATTTAATATGGTATAACAAACAATCAATTTGGTAGTATAAACAACTATAACAACAAATTAACCCTAATTTACAAAATCAAAATTAAATAGAGTTTATAAATTAAACCTTCTTGAAGAGAAATAGCTAATGGAGAGACTTAAAATTGAAGATGGCGACGGTCTTAGAGGCGTGGAGGCTTGCTGACGGCGTGAAGGAGGTGAAGGATGAGCTTTAGGAGGAGATTTGGGAAGAAAGATAATGAAGAAAACCGTCAGCCTGGGACTTTGTTACTCGCGACTTTTCGATGGCTTCCGACGGCCACCGATAGCTATATTTACGACGGCTTCCGACGGCTGCCGTCAGCAAGTTTATTTTATTTTTAGTAATGCAACGGCGATTGCTTGCCATAGGCAGCCATCGTAAAAATAACGATAAGCCATCTGCGGCCGTCGAAAATGGACGTCGCAATAAACAGTGTTTCTAGTAGTGATAATCTTAAAAGAACAATATAATAATGAGTTAGGTCTAAAGTCTTTCAATTCATTTGCCTATACTTTCTTGTGTAAAAAAATTACATTAGCAAAATTAAACATATCCAATTGAAAAGAACCACCATAAAATTCATTAAACATATTAATTACATCATATTTTAAAACATCTCAGAAAATTTTATAAAACAAAATAAAAAACTCATCAGGACCAGGTGATTTATCACTAGGCATACTATTTATAGCCATCAAAATCTCATCTTTCGTAAATGAGTTTTCTAATATATCTAAATTAATTATACTGCCATCGGGATACAAATCACCCATTTAGTCTTAATCCTATGCTCTTCTTAGTTTCAATAGTTTTTATAATAGTTGGTATAAATTGCACGTATGTACATCTAATAGCGAGAGAATTTTACTTTTTATTAATAAACACAAAGGCTTTTGCGATCACAACACCTTTATTTCAAGCAGTTTTGTTAGTGGTGCTGGATGCAAATTGATAGTAAAATTTCATTGATGGATGGTCGGAAAAGAGAATGATGACGGATGTTGTAAACTGTTGGTGAGATTTCATTGATGGGTGGTAGGTAGTTTTTATAATTTTAAAAGGACAACGTGTATATTATATTCATTGAATTCTCTTTATTAATAGTAGAGATAAGCAAACACATTGTTTATTTCATTTTGATCAAAAATCTTAACATTATTGATTAAAATTGATTTTATGGTGTTACGTTGTTTATGAAAAAACATAGTGTTCTTATCCCCTTCATCCATCCGCTAGACCCTAGCTTTTTTTTCTATATCACTTCCTCCTACATAATAATTTTACTTAATTCTTCATTTAGATTTGAAAGCATATTTTTCTCTAAAATATTCAAATGTCTAGATTCTTCTATTTTATTTAACTTTAAATTCACATTTAGTAATTTATCTTTTTTTACTTCTAATGTTGCCAATAACGCCTTTATTCCATTTTTTAAGAAAAATTCTTAAATCTTTAAGTTTACTTACAAATACTTTAGCTATGTTTCCTAAAAATATATAACTACAATTACTCAGAAAGTCATTGTTTATAATAGAATCCTTAAAATTGTCTTCTAACAATCACATATATTCAAATCATTTTTTTTTATTTTTAACATTTTGTTTAATGCAAGATAAAATAATAGGACCATGATCCGAATAAACACTCGGAAGTCCAATGATCTTACAAACAAAAAATATATCTTCCACTTCTAATAAAAAAAACTATATAAAAGTGTTATTGAAGGGTCTTCTCTATTATTCAACCAAGTGAATCGCCTATTGTTCAGTTGTAACTTAATCAAAATACTACTAACAATAAACTGATAGAAGGCGGCAAAGTCATCTTCTCTAGGGGATCGTTTCCTAAAACCTAATAACATTGAAATCTTCATCCAGAAACCATGGACCAAGAGCAAATGTTCTATACTCTAGACACTCACTCCAAAAAACCCTTCAATCGATCTTGTTATTCGATCCATAAATATTAGTGACATTAAAAAATGAGCCATCACTAAGGTCGATAAATGTAAGGTGCATCAAATGAAATTTAATAATAGATGGTAATAGTTCAACATAATTTTCTTTCCAACCCACCATCGAACCTCTTGAACATCCCCTAGCCGAGAGATGAACCCAATGACTGAAGTGAAGTCCTCCTAAACTCCTATAAAATTTGTAACCATGATGTTCTATTTTTATTTCTTGGAAATATCAATGTTATTATATTTAAAAAACACCTAATTTACTACATTTTTCTAAATCGTATTGATCCTAAAGTTCTAACTGATATATCTTATGATCCAAACAATCTAACATATTATAATTTTCTACTTTTATGTACTCGGTATCTAACTGAGTATCATCAAAAATAAGACGTGAACTCATAACTAAGTGATGCATATTACTAGTAGATAAATTGCTCTGAACACAAATGTTATATGTAAAACCTAACATAATATTCATATCTGAGTTAGAGTCATTGGATACTCTAGTGGCTGCTCTATGAAGACAAACACGTTTTTTACCAATCTAAATGAACTCGTGAAACAATCTGGTTTTAATTCTTTTATCTTTTGTCCATGCTCGCTTTCAAATTCACAACTTCAGTCCACGTCAGCATAAATCACGTTTAGCTCCCTGCCACTTTACCTACTCCTGTATCCTTCAGTATTATATTCAGCATCACGTTTCCCTATGTCACAGTCAATACACGGGCCTACTTCTGTACTTTTCATTTCCAGTTTCAGGCCACAAAATTTTTTTTCTCCAACTATACATAATTCCATCTCATCAGTATTACTTAACTCACAGACACATTCATTAATTATACTTCTTCGGTACCAATAACATCTTTCTTGAGGACTTCTGATTGCAATTCTCCCTCTAAAACCGTATCCATTTCTTCTTCAATACAAATTACCCTGTCACATTCATTATTTAGGCTTACTTTGATACAAACATTATCTAGCCTCGAGCCTCAATTCTTTAGTCCAATACTGCCCTTAGTGACGCAGCGGATAATTCAAAACGATCTTCAATCGGTGAAAGTAACAATTCGTGGATTGATGGATACTGAAATGCCCGAATTCGTTGATCCGAAGATACCGAACTCTAGCTATCTCTGACTCGTTGATCCGAAGATACCGGAAAAGAGATCTACGATTCTTCGACGTTGATCTTGCGCACAAGATACCGTGAATCGGCTTCAACAAACGATGATCCGAGCGCACTCGAATGACGTTAGTGGAGATAGGAGATACACTCGACTACCAATTGAGATTGAAAGCACAAAGCTAACAAAAGAGAATTTTATTCAATATTCAACAACCCTTACAAATGAAACAACTCGCCTATTTATAGGCTACAACACGCAAGCAGAAAAAAATTCAACTCCTAAGTCGGCAACCGACTTAACAACATCTCCGACTTAACATAAGTCGTCTACGACTTACAACACAGTTCAGAAAAACTTAAAAAAATTACAAGTACAATGGTCACACGACTTAAAGAAAAATGCAACGACTTAATGCTGACTCGGTGACGACTTATGGATAACTCGGCAACGAGCTTCACGATCTACAGATAACTCGGCAACGAGCTTCGCGATCTACAGATAACTCGGCAACGACCTATTTTCTTCTTCGCGACTTACTGGAGCTTCATGAGTCATTCGCGCCTCAAAATCATCTCGCGCGCGCATATGGAGAAGGCAGGGAGGAGACTAGGTCGTAATGGAATTGGAGTTAGGTCGTTCACGATTTGACGAGGCGGGGTTAGGTCGGTCGCGACTTTGGGAAGAGGCGTTAGGTCGGTAATGTCGATAGGTCGGAGCATGGAATTAGGTCGTAGGTCGGTGATGTCGACTGGAGATAGGTCGGCAATTGGATGGGGTAGGTCGCTGAAATTAGGTCGGAGGTTGTAGCTTAGGTCGTAGATCGGCATGGGAGTTGGAGATAGGTCGTAGGTCGGCATGAAGGTTGGGGATAGGTCGTAGGTCGCGATTGAGGTGGGAGTTAGGTCGGAGCCTCTGGTCTTCGAACCTAGGTATGCTGCTTCATCATCCTCCCCTTGTTGACAAAAATTCGACCTCGAATTTGTACTTCTCTCTTTTTCAACAAGCTCATCTCCATGGTACGGAATCAAATGTTTAACGTTGAAAACGTCAGCAGTGTGAATGTGATCTGGCAACTTTAACTGATAAGCATTGTCATTGATTTTCTTCAAGATTTCTACTGGTCCAATCTTTCGAGCTTTCAACTTGTTGTAAGTCCCAACTGGAAAACGATCTTTCGTCAATACCGCGTAAACAAAATCACCCTCTTTGAAGACTACACTCCTTCGTTTCTTATCCGCCATTTGTTTGTACTTCTCATTTGTCTTTTCCAATCGTTCCTGAACGATTCTATGGCACTCCGTCAACCCTTCAACAAAATCAGCAGCTTTCTTAACTGTCTTCTTTGATTGTGGTATTACCGTTAAATCCAACGGTCCCTTCGGTAAGCTCGAATAAACAATCTGGAATGGACTGAACCCAGTACTTCGATTCACAGCATGATTATGAGCAAATTCTGCCTGGCATAACTTCACATCCCAACTCTTCAGATTATCTTGAACAAGACATCTCAACAAGTTTCCCAATGATCTGTTAACCACCTCAGTCTGTCCATCCGTTTGCGGATGATAAGCACTACTAAATTTCAGCTTTGTTCCCACCATTTTCCACAAACTCAACCAAAAGTGACTCAAAAATCGAGTATCTCTATCCGACACAATAGATTCTGGCAATCCATGAAGTCGATAGATCTCCTTGAAAAACAATTGAGCAACATGAACAGCATCCGCCGTCTTCTTACAAGCAATAAAATGTGCCATTTTCGAGAATCTGTCCACCACCACATATATGGAATCGTTACCTCGCTGTGTCCTCGGTAATCCCAACACGAAGTCCATACTCACATCAACCCATGGTTTAATTGGTACAGGTAATGGCATATATAAACCAGCATTAGTCGCAGTTCCTTTCGAAACCTGACAAATATGACAACGCTCCACAAACCTTTCCACCTCTTTCCTCATCGATGGCCAAAAGTAGGATTGTGAAATCAACTGTAAGGTACGGTCTCTCCCAACATGTCCTTCTTCGTGTAACTCTTTGATAATCTTCATTCTCAGACTACCCTCCGGTATGCACAATCTATTTCCCTTGAAAAGAAAACCATCAATCATCATAAACTCATCAGTCTTCCCTTCATTGTCCCTTTCAACAAATTTCTTAAAATAAGAGTCTTCTGCAGTCTGCTCCGGCAATAATTCAAAACCAGTCACCTCAACTTTCATTGTTGTCAACAAATGACTCCTTCTACTTAAAGCATCAGCCACACGATTTGTCACCCCTGACTTGTGTTTAACAACAAAAGTAAACTGTTGCAGATATGCAATCCACGATGCATGTCTTGCTGAAATCTTGTCTTGCCCTTGTAAATGCTTCAATGCTTCATGATCAGTATACAGAACAAACTCTTTCTGAAATAGATAATGTCTCCAATGTTTAATAGATTGTACAACAGCATAGAACTCCACATCATATGTACTGTATCGCATCTTCGCTCCTGACAACTTCTCACTGAAATAGGCAATTGGACGCCCCTTCTGGCTCAACACCCCTCCAATCCCAACCTTGGATGCATCAGTATGTAGTTCAAACACCAACTGAAAATCAGGTAGCACTAGAATTGGTGCAGACGTCAGCAATTCCTTGATTTTTCCAAAAGCAATCCCTGCTTCCTCTGACCATGAAAACTGTTTGCCTTTCATACAATCTGTAACAGGCGCCATCACACTACTAAAGTGTGGGATAAACCTTCGATAAAATGAAGCCAACCCATGAAAACTACGAACTTCCGTTATCGTCTTGGGCTGCGGCCAATTTCTGATCGCCTCAACTTTACTTTGGTCAACCTGTATTCCTTTCTCTGAAACAACATACCCCAGAAATAAAACACTATGCGTCATGAACACGCATTTCTTCGTTGCAGCATAGAATTGTTCTTGTCGCAATACCATCAGCACTTCTCTAAGATGATTCAAATGTTCCTCTGGACTCCCACTGTAAATAAGAATATCATCGAAATACACCACCACAAATTTCCCAATGAACGGTCGAAAAATCTGATTCATCACCCTCATGAAAGTACTTGGTGCATTGGATAAACCAAATGGCATGACCAACCATTCGTATAGACCCTCCCTGGTTTTAAAAGCAGTCTTCCACTCATCGCCTGGTCTGATACGAATTTGATGATATCCACTCTTCAAATCAATCTTCGAAAAGATAGTAGCTCCACTTATCTGATCCAACAAGTCATCCAACCTCGGCATTGGAAATCTATATCTCACAGTGATCTTATTCAATGCTCGACTGTCAGTGCACATCCTCCACGTCCCATCCTTCTTGGGTACCAATAAAGCTGGTACAGCACAAGGACTCAGACTCTCCTGCACACGCCCCTGCTCAAGCAATTCCTCTACCTGCCTTCGCAACTCTTCATGTTCCTTCGGACTCATTCGATAATGTGGTCTGTGTGGCAACACAGCACCTGGAACAAGATCTATCTGATGTTGTATATCCCTCAACGGTGGCAACTCCGTTGGTAACTCCTCTGGAAATACATCGTCAAATTCTTTCAAAACTGGTTTAACTTCTTCTGGAATTTCAACCTCTTCACTGCTTTCTCGTCCAATCAACAAGAATACTTCTGGTTCTTCCTCAACCTCCTTAACAAACTCCTTTAAAGTCAATAAAGTTTTCAGCTCTTCGATTTCTTCTGACTTACTTTCTCCTTGTGGTCTCTTCTTTGGAACTAGGATAATCTTTGTGCCTTCAAACATAAAACTGTAGCTATTGGTCCGACCGTCATGTTGTACTGCTCGATCATACTGCCATGGTCTTCCCAATAATAAGTGGCAAACATCCATCTCTACGACATCACACCAGATTTCGTCTTTGTATTTCTTCCCAATAGAGAATGGAACACGAACTCGTCTATCCACTTTCACTTCTCCTCCTTTTCTCAACCATGCTAACTTGTATGGACTCGGATGTTTCTCTGTTTTCAATTTCAACTTTGTCACAGCCTCGGTTGAAATAATATTATCACAGCTTCCTGCATCAATCACAAACTTACACACCTTCCCCAGAATAGTACATGTTGACTGAAAGATGTTACTCCTCAACCAACTAGCTTCTTCCTGCTTCGGTGTTAAACACGATCTCCTCAGCATTAGGTTACAACCTTCATCTCCTGACGCAATATCTTGCTCATCCTCCTCAACTGGGCTAGAACAATCTCCATCACCATCCTCATCCTCAACTTCTGCAATCATGGTTCTCTTCTTTGGCTTTGGACACTCACTGCTTTTATGACCCAATTCCTGGCAATTGTAACATTTGAACCCATTGTTAAACTTTGCCTTCTCAGCTTCTTTCACCACTGGTCTACTGATAGATTTAGCAACATTAGAACTCCCACTAACACCCTTCACTTGATTGTTAGAATTAGTAAACACACCACCTCCTCGTCTACCCTGCTTCTCCCAAGCCAACACTTTCTGATGTGCTTCGGCCACAGATCTTGGATCGAACATATTAACCATATCCTGAATCTGCATTCTCAATCCCCCAATGAATCTAGATGTCAGCTGCTCTTCCGTTTCCATAATATCATTCCTTGCAATAAGCTGATAAAACTCATCTGCGTAATCATTAACAGTCTTTGTGCCCTGCCTCAAGTTTTGCAAACGTTGATACATCAGAGATTGATAATTGTAAGGTAAGAACGTTGCTTTCATCAATTTCTTCATCTTCTCCCAAGATTCAACTTTTGACTTCCCCATTCGTTCACGTGTAAGTTTGGTTTGCTGCCACCATGCCAAAGCTCTACCCCTCAACCTTGTAGCAACCAACTTCACTCTACGACGTTCTGGAACTTCTTTGAAATCAAAAATTTCTTCAACATTAGTCACCCAATCCAAAAACTCCTCAGCCTGCATACCACCTTTGAATTCGGGAATTTCAGTTTTCATACCAGATTCCCACTTGTGATCGTACTCCGACTGATTCCTTCCTCGTCCACATCCTCGTCCATGAACACTACCACCATCATACTCTTCTTCACCATCCGATGTATAACGATGTCGATCATGACCACCAACATCTCTACCACCACCATTTCTTCCATCAACATTCCTACGATCCACATTCCTCCGATCTCGATCAGTCACATTTCTATCTCGACCTCGATCATCAACATTTCTATCACAATCTCGATCCACGCTTCTATGATCACTATCAACACTTCTCTCCCGATTAGAATGTGGTGAAACTCTACTTCTTCCATGGCTCGATTCAGGTGAAACCCTTCTCTGATTTTGACTCATTTCCAACATCATCCTCTCTAATCGACCAATCCCTTCCGTAAGCTTCTCATTGAAATTCTCGTTGATTCGTTGCTCCATTTCGTCGGCCTCTTCTCTTCCGTACAAAGCATTAATATTGCGATGACGTTGAACTCGTCTTGGCGGCATGATTGAATTCTTCACAAACACTTCAACAAATTCACACTTCACGATTCAAACACCTTTCGAACTTTGATCCAAAATGAAATGGATCGAAACTCCAACTTTGTTGCAAAAATATGATGATCACGATGAACACAACTTCAACACTTCAAATTCTCGGCTCCAAGACTCGATTTAGCTATGATTGGCTAAAACAAGCTCTGATACCAAAACTGACGCAGCGGATAATTCAAAACGATCTTCAATCGGTGAAAGTAACAATTCGTGGATTGATGGATACTGAAATGCCCGAATTCGTTGATCCGAAGATACCGAACTCTAGCTATCTCTGACTCGTTGATCCGAAGATACCGGGAAAGAGATCTACGATTCTTCGACGTTGATCTTGCGCACAAGATACCGTGAATCGGCTTCAACAAACGATGATCCGAGCGCACTCGAATGACGTTAGTGGAGATAGGAGATACACTCGACTACCAATTGAGATTGAAAGCACAAAGCTAACAAAAGAGAATTTTATTCAATATTCAACAACCCTTACAAATGAAACAACTCGCCTATTTATAGGCTACAACACGCAAGCAGAAAAAAATTCAACTCCTAAGTCGGCAACCGACTTAACAACATCTCCGACTTAACATAAGTCGTCTACGACTTACAACACAGTTCAGAAAAACTTAAAAAAATTACAAGTACAATGGTCACACGACTTAAAGAAAAATGCAACGACTTAATGCTGACTCGGTGACGACTTATGGATAACTCGGCAACGAGCTTCACGATCTACAGATAACTCGGCAACGAGCTTCGCGATCTACAGATAACTCGGCAACGACCTATTTTCTTCTTCGCGACTTACTGGAGCTTCATGAGTCATTCGCGCCTCAAAATCATCTCGCGCGCGCATATGGAGAAGGCAGGGAGGAGACTAGGTCGTAATGGAATTGGAGTTAGGTCGTTCACGATTTGACGAGGCGGGGTTAGGTCGGTCGCGACTTTGGGAAGAGGCGTTAGGTCGGTAATGTCGATAGGTCGGAGCATGGAATTAGGTCGTAGGTCGGTGATGTCGACTGGAGATAGGTCGGCAATTGGATGGGGTAGGTCGCTGAAATTAGGTCGGAGGTTGTAGCTTAGGTCGTAGATCGGCATGGGAGTTGGAGATAGGTCGTAGGTCGGCATGAAGGTTGGGGATAGGTCGTAGGTCGCGATTGAGGTGGGAGTTAGGTCGGAGCCTCTGGTCTTCGAACCTAGGTATGCTGCTTCATCACTTAGCCATACCGGCAGCCCAACCAACTTCAGATTCATCAAAACTATCAATAATATAAACTTCCTCCCCTAAGTTCAACATATCAACATACGAAATAATGTACATGTTATTTGTATCGGTCAGCACTATATTATTTGTACCATCACCAACGTTGTTCGGTATATGAACTGCAGCAACCAGACCCCTAATATGCACGACTGCACCATCTTCATCATTCTCAAGCCAATAGTCTATTGTAGCATAATCTCCAACATTTATGATAGAATCAGCACCAATAACAGCGCTGCTAGTAGATGGATGATCAGTATCTTTACAAACCATCAAATTCCTCGATCTGCTGTCATCAGTAGCAGTGCTCTATGCATGCTCTTGTACACAACTTGCTTCAATAACCGGTCATAAATTACTTCCTGCTGTTGGTAAACCACCAAACAGTTATCACAAACCATTTTTGCACTTTTTACTTCATTAGGTGTGCTATTCACAGTTGCCTGTTTTTCATATACCAACCCACCGCCTCTGGAATCACTCAAACCAGCGCCTTTTTGGTACACTTCATCATCAACAGTAGGCAGCACATATTCATTCTTGTACACTTCTTTCTGCAAATCGCCATTTAGAAATGCATTATCCACATCCAATCGTCTGATATTCTAGTTTTTATGCAATGCTCTAGTAAGTGTTACCCTGCCTTTCGGACAAAGCCAGGATATCAACAAAATTGGCTAAAAAGGACGGATATCAGGATTGGAAATTGATTGAAATGAGGCTATGATCGATACTGAAAAAATTGGACTAAGCTCCAATCAAGGTGTGATCGATTAGGAATGATGAACAAGGCTGGGAAGGCTGCATTCCAAATTTCAGGTCAAACGGAGTTCGTATGCTCAAGATATGGATGGATCAATATTGGAAGGAGGTGGTTTCGTATCGTTACTTTCGTTATGATCGCAGTATGCTCGGTTGTGGATCGATGGGTTTCGTATCGATGCAATGCGCATCGATTGGATGGATACGGCAAGGAATGTTGGCATGCTTTGTATCGATCAAAGCTTGGATCGATACAAAGGAAGCAGGACTTGGATGGATATGGACAACACATTTAGAACCTTGCTTTGGATCGATCATAGTATGTATTGATCCTGATCGATACGAAGCGAGGACTTTGGCATCGATACGAAGGTGGGATGCAGGCATCGGTACGAAGGCAAGAAACTGATGGATACGAAGGGTAGCTACCGAAGGTACATTTCGTATCAATCGATATGAAGAAGCCGGTCAATGGGAGGAGCGCATTGCACGGATCGAAGCGTGGAACTCAGATGGATACGAAGGCTACGGTTATGGACATGGGGACTAATGGATACGAAGTGATGGAGAAAAATTGATGGATACGAAATCCGTTGATACGAAGCCTTTAGCCTACTCACAAAAAAAAACTTCGATCGATCATAACTCTTATTCTACAAGTCCAAATGCTATGAAATTTTCACTGAGGCTTTCTTATTCACTCAAGAACATCCATGATCGATATCAGCTTCATTGGACCATTTTTGAATCGATACGAATGATACTTGGATCGATCAAGATCGATCTCGAACGACTCCAGATCGATCTGGTGGGCCCACCTACGCATGAGAAGAGGTATTCCAGGTTTTGGGGCAGATATTTTCAGATCTGCACCTATAAATAACAGCTCAATGACAATTAAAATGGGATCTTCTTCTGCTTTTCTAGGCGAAACTCTGCCATTTTGTTTACTGATTTCAAAGGCTTGTAACTGTAATTACAATATAAAAGAAATAAAAGTATTGATTCAAAGTGGACGTAGGCCGAAGATAGCCGAACCACTGAAAACCTTGTGTTCTTTACTTTTTTACTCATTTTAATTTTGCTATTTCTTCATTTTTATTCTCTACTTTATGTGGATCTATAATCTGTGATTGGATATTGAGGATTTGTGTGTAAACACTTGTGCTTTCAAGACATTCGGGTTTTGTAACCAATTTTGGCACAAACACTTTGGTGCTTTCACTTAGAAGGACTAGCACCCGCTATACCGGATTTGGAGTTCAGATTTGGAAAGCTAAAGGATTGGATTTTGGGAAGCAATGGCTAAGAAATCAACAAGAAGACAGAGAACGGAAAGGATTCAGCATGATGGAAATCAGGAGGCCTCTTCAGGAGCTAATCAGACCTCAGTTTTCATCACCAGAGATGAGATGGAGACGATGATGGATACTATGCAGGAAAGGATGCTGAAAAGGCAGGAGGAGATGATACAGAACTTACTCCAACAGGTCAGACAAGCTGAAGCGCATAATCAAGAGAACGTAACTGTAGGAAATGCTGGAAATAGGGATCGTGAAGCTCGAGCAGCAGAATCAGAGGCAGTTCATAATCAGGATCGAGAAAACGCAGCAAACAGGATGTAGGACAGAGCAGGACCATCGGGAGCAGCTCCTGTGCTTGGGGGCATACCCCTAAATCATGTTGGCTCGATTCCAGGAAGAATACCAGGCGATGCTATGCAGTTTGGAGTTGATCGGGATATGGATGCTCATCCAGAAGGACTGACTTCACGATTCCGTCGCGGACTCGGGGGGGGGGGGGAGGGCAGGTTGGAAATCGCAGACAGAGGCTACCACTTGATGACAACGACGGGTTTGCAGACATGATCAGACGGGCTATGAGGGGAGGATTGGTGAATAGAAATTTGGAGGACGTGAACATGAGTCCCTTTACTCCTATGATCAGGCAAGCTAGGAATCCATGGGACTTCAAACTACCAACGCTGGAGATGTATGATGGGAGAACAAATCCCGTTGTTCACTTGATAAGGTACATGAGACACTTGGAAGTACTGGGGGCATCTGAGGAAGTCATGGCACGGTGCTTCCCTTCGTATTTGACGGATATAGCAGCACTATGGTTCAGACAACTGGAAAGCGACTCTATTGGCGCATGGATGGAGTTGATTGAGATATTTATGAGGCAGTTTCATGTCCACATCGTGAGAACCACGAATGTGATGACTTTAACATCGCTGAAACAATGGAAGGGAGAATCACTTAGGAATTTCTTAACTAGATTCAATGCGGCAGTAGCTTCGGTGGTTCGACTGATCAGTCGATGGTTTTGATGGCAGTAGTCTTAGGAATTGCAGATGAATCAGATTTTAAGATATCGTTTGAACGAGATCCACCAATGGATCTCGGGGAGTTTTTATCACGAAGCAGAAAGATTTTTACGACAAGAAGATGCAAAGGTTGAAAGAGAGGGGAGAGAGGCTGAAGTTTATGCGGTAAAAGGTGGAGGTCCGCCTAGGGTGGATTCAAACAAGGACGATAGAGGCAAAAGGAAAATGAACGATAACGGTAGCACATCGAAAGGCAACGGAGGGAATCAAAATTTTCTTCTTACATGGATTTGACTGAAACTCTAGAAAGGATTTATTTGGATACTCGATGGCGCCTCCAATATCAAAGGTCGGCAAAAAGGGAACCCTTTGAATACGAGCGGGCATCAGGAAAGCATTGTCTATTCCATGAGCTGAATGGGCACAACACAAATGACTATAGGCATTTGAAGGATATTATTGAGTAACACGTGAGGAATGGTCATCTACAACAGTACGTAAGGAATCGAGTTGTGACTGTGGAATGGGAGCGGCCACCGCCCACCTCAGATGAAAATGGCACTAGATCTAGGCATCATCAGCTTATTATCAGCTGAATGGATTTATGGCTTTGAATAAGTAATAAACCCCGAAGTGATGCGGCTAAGTCACTTACACATGTACAGGATCGAGGATGGTCCCTAGGCATGCTCTGAGATGATGATAAACAATGATGCTCGGGTTTATGAAATCTTATTTTCTTCTTGTTTTCCGCGGACTCTGGTTTCTTTCTTGGTACTATGGTCATTTGATTTTCTTGGTTGTACGGACTTTTATTTTGTCAATTGGACTTTGTATTGATTGGATTTAAATTAATGTAAAAAATTATACAGGTTATGCGATTACGGTCCCGACCGAAGAGACGGGGCAGTAATCGCAAGTTACAAGTCCCTTCGCTGGAGAGCGATGGAATGGACTCGAACGCGATACAAAATTCCTCGACCGAAGGGCCGAGGCCGGAGAATACAAAAGTCCTCGATCGGAGCGTCGAGGTCGGAGAATATAAAAGTCCTCGACCAAAGAGTCGAGGCCGGAGAATATAAAAATCCCCGACCGAAGAGTCAAGGCCGGAGAATATTAAAGTCCTCGATCGGAGAGTCGAGGCCGAAGAATACAAAAGCCCCTGACCTGAGAGTCGAGGCTGGAGAATATAAAAGTCCTCGATCGAAGAGTCGAGGCCAAAGAATATAAAAGCCCCCTACAGGAGAGTCGAGGTCGAAGAAGGATAAAACGACCCGACGAGGTCTATGGATTTGGATTTGGACCTAGCGAGGTCCCAGACTTGGATAAAGCGAGCCGAAGGGGTCATGAATTTGGTTATTGGATTCTGGATATGAATGGATTAAAACTCAGTTGACGGGTTCGGATGGATATGGAATTGGCTAAGGATTTGGTTATTGGATTCAGAATCGGATATCGACTCAGAGCAGTCGCAGATTTGGACAAGGATATGGCTATGACACTTGGATAGAATGGCTTGGTAATGGATTGGATTATGGATCGGATGGTATGGCTATGGATGGAATATGGATTTCGGATGACGAATTTAAAGCTATTAAAAACATGCCTTCTTATCGCAAGGCATGTTTTGGGGGGCAAATGTCACCCCGCATTTTGGACAAGGCCGGGATATCAACAAAATTTGCTATAAAGGATGGATATCAGGATTGGAAATCGATTGGAAATGAGGCTATGATCAATCCCAAAAATTGGACTAAGCTCCAATCAAGGTGGGTTCGATTGGGAATGATGAACAAGGCTAGGGAATGCTGCATTTAAAATTTCAGGTCAAACGGAGTTCGTATGCTCAAGATATGGATGGATCAATATTGGAAGTAAGTGGTTTTGTATCGATACTTTCGTATCGATCGGAGTAGGCTCGGCTGTGGATCGATGGGTTTCGTATCGATGCAATGCGCATCGATTGGATGGATATGGCAAGGCATGTTGGCATGCTTCGTATCGATCAAAGCTTGGATCGATATGAAGGAAGCAGGACTTGGATGGATATGGACAACACACTTAGAACCTTGCTTCGGATCGATCACAGTATGTATTGATCCTGATCGATACGGAGCAAGGACTTTGACATCGATACGAAGGCGGGATGCAGGCATCGGTATGAAGAGGGCAACAAGCTAATGGATACGAAGGGTAGCTCCTGAAGGCAGACTTCGTAGCGATCAATACGAAGAAGCCGGTCAATGGGAGGAGCGCATTGCACGGATCGAAGCGTGGAACTCGGATGGATACGAAGGCTATGGCTATGGACATGGGGACTGATGGATATGAAGTGATGGAGGCAAATTGATGGATACGAAATCCATGGATATGAAGCCTTAAGTCTACTCATAAAAACAAGCTTGGATCGATCATAACTCTTATTATTCAAGTTCAAATGCTATGAAATTTTCACAGAGGCTTTCTTATTCACTCAAGAACATCCATGATTGACCTCAGCTTCATTGGACCATTTTTGGATCGATACAAATGATACTTCGATCGATCAGGATCGATCCCGAACGACTCCAGATCGATCTAGTGGGCCCACATGCACATGAGAAGATGTATTCCAGGTTTTGGGGTGGATATTTTTAGATCTGCACCTATAAATAGCAGCTCAATGACAACTAAAATGGGATCTCCTTCTGCTTTCCTAGGCGAAACTCTACCATTTTGTTTACTGATTTCAAAGGCTTGTAATTGTAATTACAATATAAAAGGAATAAAAGGATTGATTCAAAGTGGACATAGGCTGGAGATAGCTAAACCACTATAAACCTTGTGTTCTTTGCTTTCTTACTCATTTTAATTTTGCTATTTCTTCATTTTTATTCTCTGCTTTATCTAGATCTATAATCTGTGATTGGATATTGAGGATTTGTGTGTAAACACCGGTGCTTTCAAGACATTCGGAGTTTGTGACCAATTTTGGCACAAACAGTAAGAATAATTCTAATTCTTGTTGATTTTACAACTGTAGAGAAAGTTTCATTAAATCAAAACCATGCTGCTGCTTGTATCCCTTGGCCACCAGTCTTGCTTATATCTTGCAATTGTTCCATCTGGATTTTTCTTTAATTTGTATGTCCATCTGCACTCTATGACATTCTTATGCTCAGGTGGATATACTGGATCCCATGTTTTATTTTTCATAAGTGCATGGTATTCTTCATTCATTACTTTCTTCCAGTTTAAGTCTTTTATAGCCTGATCAAAAGTATCTAGCCCTTTTGAAGTAACAGTATGCAGCCAACATTTTATGACAGACGTTTGTCATAAAGTGACAAATGTCTATGACTATAGGTTTTGAAAGCCGAGAATGTGGACAGACGTCTGTCACTTTGACAGACGTCTGTGGTATCAGGGAATGTTTTCTCAAGGTATATGACAGACGTCTGTCGTATAGTGACAAACGTCTGTGACATTTTTCAGCTTATTTTCAGACTGCGTTTTGGTGTGAAAATTTGTGAGATTCGGAGGAGCAATTATGGAATTTTTCCTAGGTTTTCTACTCTACTATATAAGCTATTTTTAGGATTTAGAGACGTGAAAACTGCAAAGAGATTAAAGGTTTAATCAAGAGTTTTAGCCTCCATTAATTAGAGTTTTATCTAAACCTAATTTTTTTTCAATTCTCTTCTCCACAAATCAATTCTATTAGAATTTTGATCATTGTAATCAATCTCTTGTAATTTTCTCATTGGTATTAATAAAGGCACTCTCTCAAAGTGGATGTATACTAACAAGACGTTAGTGGAGCCACTAAAAATCGTTGTGTGATTTATTTTATTGTTATTTTTTTGATTATCTATTGCTTGTTTGGAGATTGTGATTGGTTTTGGATTGGATTGAGATATTGGTTGGTTGTTTTTACACTTCTTACCATGATCTTGTTTTCCGTTGTGCTTTGGATTTTATTTGAGTGGTACTGAGTTAGAATTTCCCACAACATTTGGTATCAGAACTTTGGTGTTGGTAGGTGGTTGTAGAAACGCCGGAATTAGATAATACCTCAGGTAGTTTCCCAATGATTAATCCAAGTGGTGTAGCATCTTATGTATATGGATCATACGCGGTTCGGGATCACAATTGGTTATAGACAAGTGGAATGGCGATAATGATTTTGAAAAGTGGTAAAGGAAGATGAAAGAGGTTTTAAGGAGGAATCGAGTGCATCAGGTAGTGTTTGACACACATTTGTTTATTAGAACCTCTATTCTATGATTTCGGTGACAACAACTATACAATCATATACATACAATATATTCCATCTGTTTGTTGGTAAAAGCTTTCAGAATTCAAAATATCGTGACTTGAAGACAACCAGTAGAGGAGAAGAATCATTGGTATTAGAAAAGTTATTATAGTGTGTTATAGTCGTAGATATATAGTTTGTAAAAACGTAACTATAGAAGTTAATATGTATCAAACGTCTATCAATATATATCAGATGTCTGACTATGGTCTCTGTTTGAAAAATTAATATGTCTCAGACGTCTATCAATATATATCAGACGTCTGACTCTGGCCTCTGTTTAAAAAATATATATTTAAACAGGCGTCTGAGTATTATAGACAGACGTATGTGCTGGGTAATGGGAAAAATCAATGAATAGGCACTTTCTTCATTCTAATGGTTGCATCCATATCTCTTCAATGCACCTCTTCTTCCTTAATGATTGCAACCCTTAGACTAAAATAGAATATGTAATGATTCTAAGAAACAACTTACTTCAATTTTATAAATCTCATATCTATACTCTTTGCATATTCGGATTTCTAAAAGCAATCAATATATCAGTTTTATCACTTCCTAAAAGCAAAGCTTCATATACACATACTACTCAAAGGAGATTATAGGAAGATTTGTTTTGTGCAGTCAAAATCAGTGTTACTAAGAACACATACTTGTCAGGAAAGATTTTTGTATCAAGCCTATTCCTCCGGGCTAAGCGAGGGTTGTTTACTAGTTAAGGTCGAAGTGGAGCTTGGGGACTGGACGTAGGATAGAAGGTCCGAACCAGTATAAAATCTCTGGTGTGATTGTTTCTTTACTTTTTATTCACTTTACCCTGCTAGTTATAAGTTTGCTATTTATTACACTTGCATACTAGATATAAATACACGATCCATACACACTTTCATTTGGTATCAGAGCACGATTATTTCAAGTTATAGTAACACTTAATTGAAACATATTTAATATGGCAAGTACGTTTCAAGATGGTCAATACACTACACGTCCTTCACTATTCACTGGATCTAATTATGCTTATTGGTCTACACGAATGCGTATTTTTATGGAAGCTAATGGTCTAGAAATTTGGTTAGCAACTCAAAATACATATGAAGCATCAAACACAGACATAAACACTTGGACAGATGCTCAAAAGAACATGGCAACAAAACAATGCTAAATCCATGAATGTTCTATTTTATTCACGTGACTGAAATGAATTTTCACGTGTTATGTTGTGCATTACTGCATATGATATATGGCTTACACTACAAATCAGTCATGAAGGCACAAACAAAGTAAAAGAAACAAAGATTTCCATTTTACAGAATCAATTTTATTCATTTAAAATGAAAGCAAATGAATCTATTGGTGATATGTATGCTAGATTTCAAACTATTCAACATGACCTTATGGCACTTGGAGTCAAATTTACAGACTTCGATTTAGTTACACATATTCTAAATTCCTCAACTAATGAATGGGAGCGAAAAGTGTTGGCTATAGAAGAGGCCAATGATCTATCTCAACTAAAAGTTGAAGAATTAATAGGAAATTTGATGTCGTATGAAGCAAATTTGCAGGAAAGAAAAGAACAAAACAATGAAAATAAAAATATAGCTTTTCATGCCAATGATAATAATTCAGACTTCGATAACAATGATATCGTATTTATTGTCAAAAATTACAACAAGTTCAAGAAATTCAAAAAGATGACGAGATCCCAAAACGGAGGAAATTCAAATTCATCTAACCAAACTTTGATCAAATGCTTTGGATGTGACAAGCTCGGACACATGAAGAAACAATGCCCAAAACTCAACAATGACAAAAAGAAAAGCAAGTTCGAGAAATTCAAGATAAGAAAACGGGCTTTTCAAGTAACTTGGGATGACTCAGATTCGTCTTCATCATCAGACAGTGACAACAATAGTGATTCTGAGCAAGCAAATTTATGCTTCATGGCAAACACTAAGGAGGTATGTCCTGATCTTACTTACAATGAAATTTTAGAACTTAGCATGGAACTAGATGACAAATATAGGGAAATTAAGAAATTAAATAAAGAATATATTTCTAAAATTAATCGTATGGAGCTTGAAATAGGATTATTAAAAGATGAGAAAACCATTCTAGAAGAAGAATTAGAAACCACACTAGAAAAATATAAAAATCTATCTAGTCAAAATGATTCTCTATTATGTAAAATAGGAAAAGTTAAAATCGAAAATGATGATATTATAAAAGAAAACATTTATTAAAGGATAATCTAGAAATATCAAAATCCTAAATTTCCAATCTTAAAAATGATTTAGATAAGATTACAAATAATATTTCAAAATTCAATAAAGGAAAGCAGAATTTGGACAACTTGATCAAAAGTTCTAAACCATTTGGAAATCGGAATGGATTTGATTTCAAGAAAACTTCAAAACATAGAAAGTATAGCTCACTATATAAAAAGTCAAGAAGTCTCATACTGGAGAAAAGACTTCTAACTCTAAAATAATAAAAATATGGATTCCAAAATCTTGTAACAAATTAATTAGACAAAACACACAGATAACTATTTGAAAAATGTTGTTCATAATAAAAATTACTCTTTTAAAGTCCTAAACCCTCTTGGGTATGGCAACCTTCTCTTTCTAACACTTAGGACCCTAAGAAAGGAAGTGGCTACCAATTAAACTGTTTCCATCTTGCAGGTACCCAAAAGAAAATCTAATAATAATGGGAAATGGATACTTGATAGCGGATGCTCCAAATATATGACTGGAAATGCACAAATATTATCGAATATAACATATAGAGATGGTGGTGCTGTAACTTTCGGAGATAATTCAAAAAGATTTGTCATTGGAATTGGAGATGTCATCAAGGTTGGTATGTCCACTTCACCTGTTATTACAAATGTTCTTTTAGTTAAAAATCTAAAACAAAACCTTTTAAGCATTAGTCAACTTTCTGACAAAGGATTTAAAATTGATTTTAAGAAAAATAAATGCAACGTATTTGATCAAAATAAAAATCTAATCTTTGAAGGTTTAAGAAAAAGAAACATCTATGTCTTAAATATGAAATTTAATAGCACTGAGGATTTATGCCTATCCGCAAATTTTAATGATCCATGGATATGGCACAAACGGTTGTGTCATATAAACTTTAGGTTTACGAACAAATTGGCTGAACATGAATTAGTTTAAGGTCTCCCTAAATAAACTATAAAGTTAAAAATTTATGTGATGCATGTCAATATGGCAAACTAAAGAAGAGTTCTTTTAAAACTAAAAAGGAAATTTCTACCAAAAAACCTTTAGAATTATTACATCTCGATTTATTTGGACCTACTCAAGTACGTTCAATAAATCTTAACAAGTATGTATTTGTTATTGTAGATGACTTTTCAAGATTGGACACTATTTTTAATACATAAGAGTGATACATTTGATATGTTTAAAATTTTCGCTAAAAGAATTAAAAACTTAATGAATCTTAAAATAAAGAATATAAGAAGTGATCATAGAGATGAATTCGAAAATGAGATTTTTGAATATTTTTGTAATAAAAAGGGAATTACACAAAAAAATTATTTCCTCAAACACCACAACAAAATGGTGTTGTAGAAAGGAAAAATTGTACGCTCCAAGAATGTGCACGAACTATGCTTAACATTAGTAATCTACCAAAGAATTTTTGGGCAGAAGCTATAGCTACTGCTTGTTATGTATTGAATCGTGTCACATTACGTCCTTTAACCAAAAATACCTGTTATGAAATTTTTTTGGTAGAAAACCCAATGTATCATACGTTTGAATATTTGGTTCAAAATGTTTTATACTAAAAACTAAAGATAATCTTAGAAAATTTGATTCAAAAGATGACGAAGGAATCTTTGTTGGATACTCAGATCGTAGCAAAGCTTATAGAGTATTTAATAAACGTACTAGCACTATAGAAGAAAGTCTACATGTTTCGTTTGACGAAAATATTTTCAATAATAAAAATAGTGATGATGATGAAATTTTAACAAAACCATCTGAAAATAACATAGTTGTACATAACAATAATGAGAATACTGTTGACAATGATAAGACGTTAAGATCACCACCTCGTATTTTGAAAGACCATCCAATTAAAAATATAAATGGTGATTTAAATACAAAAGTTTCTACCAGGCATCAATTAAATCAAACGAGTCGCGTTGCATTCATTTCAAATTTTTAACCTAAAATTTTTAAAGAAGCATCGAATGATGAGTGATGGATTATGGTGATGCAAGAAGAACTCAATCAATTTGAAAGAAATGAAGTATGGGAAGTTGATTAAGACCTACGAATCAATCCGTAATCGGGACAAAATGAGTTTATAAAAATAAAACCGATGAAATGGAAACAATGTTCGTAACAAAGCAAGGTTAGTAGCACAAGGGTATAATCAAGAGGAAGGCATTGATATGAAGAAACGTTTGCTCCTGCTGCACGTCTAGAAGCTATCCAAACGTTACTTGCTTTTGCATGTCATCATAACTTTAAACCTTTTCAAATGGACGTAAAAAGTGCTTTTATAAATGGTTTTATAAATGAATGGGTTTATGTTGAGCACCTTTGTTGTTCATACACGAAAATTTTCCTAAACAGGTATATAAAATCAAGAAAGCTTTATATGGTTTAAAACATGCACCTCGTGCATGGTATGACAGACTAAAAACTCATTTAATAAATTCTGGATTTCAAGTTGGAAAAATAGATACAACTTTGTTTATAAAAAGAAATCATAATGATATTTTAGTTATTCAAATATATATGGATGACATAATATTTGGATCAATAAATTAAAATCTATGTAACGATTGTGCAGATATCATGAAAAATGAATTTGAAATGTCCCATAAGGGAGAATTAAATTTTTTATTAACTTTACAGATTAAGTAGTTAGAAAATGTATTTTTATAAATCAAGAAAAATATTGTCACAATTTGTTAAAACGTTTTGAAATGGAGAAAACATCGAATAAACCAATGCCCATAAGCACAAGTACCCATTCAGATAAAGATGAAAATGGAAAGGATTTTGAAAAAAATTATATCGAAGTATAATAGGATCACTATTATACTTAACGACTAGTAGACCCGATATCATGATGAGTGTGTGTCTGTGTGCAAGATTTTAATCTCAACCTAAAAATTCACACTATCGAGCAGTTAAACGTATTTTGCGTTACTTAACTAACACTAAGGATTACGGTCTTTTCTATCCTAAAGACAGCTCTTTTGAACTTGTATCCTATAGTGATGCAGATTTAGGTGGTTGCAAAACTGATAGGAAAAGTACAAGTGGCACCTGTCACTTTATCAGTCAATCTCTAATCTCTTGGTTTAGTAACAAACAGAATTGTGTATCACTTTCAACCTGTGAAGCACAGTATATTGCTGCTGCCTTAACTTGCGCTCAAGTAATATACATGCAACAAAACTTAAAGATTTTGGAAAAATAATAAACAAATCTCCAATATATTGCGATAATACTGGTGCTATAAACCTTTCTAGAAATCCAATTAATCATTCTCGAACAAAACAAATAGACATTCATCACCATTTTTTAATAGACGATGTTGAAAAAGAAGTAATAACTCTAGAATTTGTAAATACCGAAAATCAAATAGCCAATATTTTTATAAAATCACCAAGTGAACAAACCTTTATTAAGGTAAGGCGTGAATTAGGTATTTTGTCATTACATGATTTATAATGCAATCTTAATATATATAAAAAATTAGAACAAAAATTGAAGATAATGGCACTCAAACTCCACACTCATGGGAGGAAGTTGCATGTCTTTCCAATGTTCTATCATGATTCTTGAATTCAAACCATACATATCTTAATTTTACTGGTGGCCGAACAAAGTCCTATTCGTCCTTACTGGTCTCATCCTAAGCCATCATCCGAGCAGACCAAAATCGAACCGAATTCATCGGAGAAACAAAACTATCATTCTCCTGATTCACATGCTGACAACTAAAGAAATTTTTCGTACACGACGGACGTTTAATATATATTAAATAAGCATATTTATTCATAATCGTTTGTAATTCCTTCTCATATTTAATAATTTTGTTTACATATACCAAACTACACAGAAATAGAATTAAAAAAACAAAAAAATATAAAAAACAGAGGTCTGAATAAATACCCAGACGTTTGGTAACAAGTCCAGGAAAATTATTGGTTTCAGCATAGACGCCTAAAATAACACCAGGCGTCTAAATTCAGGATCAATTTTTTTCTTCGACATAAACGTTTGAAAATAATATCAGTTGTCTGTGTAAGCGTTCTACAAAATAAAAAAAAATAAAAAGCTTCAGCACAGACGTCTAATGGAATATCCAGACGTCTGATAAATCTCTTTTGAAAATAATTTTTCCACAGACAGACGTCTGGATTTCCATTCAGACATCTGTTTGACCTTTCTGTCTAAAAAATCATCCCGTTCAGACGTTTGGTCTTCAAATACAGATGTATGTTTACGCCTGAGCCCACACCTTTTCATTTCAATATATACCATCTTTTTCTCCTATTTCATTTTCCACCATTGTCATTCTTCCAAAAACTTAATACCCTAATTCCCAAATTCAATTTCCTCTTTTCAATTTCAAAATCAAGGGCTCCAAAAGCTAAAGTTCCCGTTGCTAAACATAAGAAAGCTACAGCAGGCCAAAGCTTCCAATCTTCCGCTCAACAATTTGTCACGGATAATCACATAGAAGAATGGATTGTTGAAAAAGAACATGGAAAGGCAAAAACTACAAGAGTTGGAGAAAAAGCTAATTCACTCTGGTCCGTTCTATCCCATTCGCCATTTCATTCATTATGATGCTACCGATTTAACTGAAGATACTCATATCTACCACCGGGTTTACTATGACAATGCTGGGAAGATAGATCAACTAGCAGTATTCCTCTTTTTAATTAATCTTTGCTCCTTAAAACTTTTGAATATTCCTTCAGATGAGGATAATTAGATTTGGACTAGTGTTTATGGAAACATAATAAAATTTAATGTTGAAATGCTTGGTCAAATTCTTAATTGTTCTTATACGGGAATTCGATTACAAGAAGTTCCCGATACACGATATGCCCCAAGAGATGATGTTACTCGTCTTATTTGGGAAGGTGGTATACGGAAACTAAAAGCATCTAGTTTTCATCCAAAAGCCCGACTACTTAACCGTATGCTTGTCAACACAGTCATCCCTAGAATAGGTAGTCATGAACAAGTATATGAAGATGATCATAAAGCTTTGTATGCTATATTTGGTCATATTGAAGTCAATTGGGCACAATATATTTTCGACCAAATTAAAAGCTTTTAGACACCTACACATCGAAGCACCGTCAATGCTCCTTATATAATGAGAATTCTACGGTCATTTGGAATTCCTTCATATCTTTCCCAATATGAAGAAATTTCAGTTAAAGATAGTGGCATTCGATTTCTCTCTTTGATGCATCTACCTAAAACTCCGTCGAGTATAACCCCTTTCTCCCAATATTAACAACTACAACAACAACAACCACCTACAACACGACCTTCGCAATCTGCAAGAGCTTCAGAAACTACTGAGTATTACTCTTCAGAGATAAAAGAAGCTAGAATTGCAGTAGGACAAGGAGAAAACTATCGAGATGTTGCACTTTAAAATCAACGTATCCTCTCCTTGAACCAAAAAGTGCTAGATAAAAAGATAACTCGCTTAGAACATTCCTTTTCTACTAGAATGAACAAAGTAGAAAAGATGTTAGAAAAGGTTGTTTCAACATTAGGAAAAGTCATGGGAAAGGTACGGGGTCGTTCATCATCACGGTCTTCATCCTCTCCATCCCCGACACCACCACCGCTGCCATAGGTATTTCAACCAGGACGTTCTTCAGGCACAGGTTCGTCAGCTGATCCGGCACCATACTTTCGTCCTAGTAAGGCACCAATAAATGTTGACACTGAAGAAAGCGAAGATATCACTTGGCCTCCATAAGACCCTTCGCACTACAGTCATTACGCATCATTTCAGGGCCTCTCAATTCGAGAGGATGAGGAGTTTCTCAGTGGCAACACGACGGATATGATGAAGACTCGTCTAATTTCTAGGGTTACTACAACTATTAGTGAGTATTCTTTTATTTTTAGCATGTAGGTTTTTTGTGTCTCTGTTTGATTTCATTCGAACAATGTTTTTGTATAACTATGATAAATATTATATGTGATTCTGTGAAACCTTATGCTCTTTATATTTTCCACATTTCATTCTTTCTGTATCTCCTTTTGATAATGCCAAAGGGGGAAAGATAACATATTACATGTATATAGGGGGAGAAATCACATTCAGGGGGAGTTATATGCTTATTCGATAAGTGATTGTATAGTTGTCATCATCAAAAAAAGGGAGAATGTTAGAACCTCTATTCTATGATTTCGATGACAACAACTATACAATCATACACATACAATATATTACATCTATTTTCAGGTAAAAGCTTTTAAAATTCACAATATCACGACTTGAAGACGACCAGCAGAGGAGAAGAATCATTGGTATTAGAAAAGCTATTATAGTGTGTTATAGTCATAGATATATAGTTTGTAAAATCTCCTTTAGTAGTTTTTTACACAACATTCCATGACAAAACTTTTATAAGCCTTTCATTATTTCAAAAAAGGTAACTATAGAAGTTAATATGTATCAGACGTCTATCAATATATATCAAACGTCTGACTATGGTCTCCTTTTAAAAAATTAATATGTATCAGACGTCAGTCAATATATATCAGACGTCTTACTTTGACCTCTGTTTAAAAAATATATATTCAAAAAGACATCTGAATATTATGGACAGACGTCTGTGCTGGGTAACGGGAAAAATCAATGAACATGCACTTGCTTCATTTTAATGGTTGCATCTGTATCTCTTCAACGCACCTCTTCTTCCTCAATGATTGCAACCCTTAGATTGAAATAGAACATACTAAAGGATGCTACTCTTCAAGAAAACTCTTCAACATCTATAAATATGTAAAGATTCTAAGAAACAACATACTTGAATTTTCTAAATCTCATATCTATACTCTTTGCATACTCTGATTCTAAAAGTAATCAATATAACAGTTTTATCACTTCCTAAAAGCAAAGCTTCGTATACACATACTACTTAAAGTATATTATAGGAAGATTTGTACTGTGTAGTCAAAATCAGTGTTACTAAGAACACATACTCGTTAGGAAAAGTCTTTTGTATCAAGCTTATTCCTCTGGGCTAAGCGAGGGTTGTTTACTAGTTAAGGTCGAAGAGGAGCTTGGGGGATGGACGTAGGACGGGAGATCCAAACCAGTATAAGATCTCTAGTGTGATTGTTTTTTTACTTTTTATTCACTTTACCGTGCTAATTATAAGTTAGCTATTTATTACACTTGCATATTAGATATAAATACACGATCCATGCACACTTTCATTGTTTTCAGCTGACATCTCGGACGTTGAGAGAGAAGAAATGGAAGAGTGGGCATTCACTACAATTCAACTTGCTATGGGAGAGAATGTTATCTCAGAAAATAGTGGTGAGACTACCACTAAGGGTTTTTGGGTCAAGTTGGGGGAGTTGTATTTGATGAAGTCATTAACTAATCATTTGATCTTGTTGTGAACATTCTTCAACTATAAGATGAAGGAAGGTACTTCGCTAAAGGCCCACTTGAATACCTTTGATGATTTGCTAATTAAGATGAAGGCGGTAGATTTGAAGGTTGAAGAAGAACAAAAGACGATGATATTGTTGTGTTCGTTGTCGGATCGTTATATGGGTTTCTCAAAAAATTTGATCTATAGCCGGGATACTTTGACTCTTGACGATGTCAAAATAGGTCTTCTTAGCGAGAAGTTGCGAGATCAAATGAAGGAGTAGGGTGATGGAATTAGTGGTGCTAGTAGTGGTCACGGTTTATTTATGGAGAAGGAGAGATATGCGAAGAAGGAGAACCGTGGGCATTCTAAATCAAGGAACCCTTGTTGGAGAGGAAATTCGAAGGAAAGAAAGGGCAAGTGCTATATTTGTAAAAAGCC
Source organism: Allium fistulosum (assembly GCA_030737815.1). Taxonomy (NCBI): domain Eukaryota; kingdom Viridiplantae; phylum Streptophyta; class Magnoliopsida; order Asparagales; family Amaryllidaceae; genus Allium; species Allium fistulosum. The sequence goes on from CM060908.1 coordinate 171,928,111, forward strand.
CGGCCATTGGAAGAATGAGTGTCCGGACGAGGACAAGGCAAAGAAAGAAGTAGCATCTTCATTCATAGCGGTTGATGTGCACGTAAAAGTGCATATTTTTACTTTCATATTTAATTTTCTTTTAATTAAATAAATGAGCATAATAGGGTATTTTACATGTTTAAACCAAAATTTCAATTGTTTTTAAATTATCATTTATCCATCTTCATTTCGGGGGGTAAAATGGTAATTTTGTGTATGGTTTAATTTGAGAAAATTAATTTGCATATTTTTATTTGTAAGAAATGAAGTGCAAATATGAAGAGGGTTCATGAAAGAATGCATGCGCATATGTTGATGGCAAATGAAGAATGGAAATAAATGAATTCATGCAACATGGAGGAGCCCACTAATCCACTACCATATGGTCCACAATTAAAAGCACATGCACATGTTAATGGAGGTTTAAAGACATGTTAGTGGGGATTAATTAATTCCCTAATGATTATTTGGAGGTTAAACTTCCTAATGGGCATTTTAGGTAGTCCCCTAAAATATGAATTAGGATTTTAAGCATGTATAAATATCTCCTATGTCTCATGTAATTATCTTCTTACCTTTCATGCAAGTTGTAGCACAAAATCAAAGATAAATAAAAGTTTCTTTCAGGGCTTCTTAGCCTTGTTTTTATTTTCATGCAATTTACAGTTATGCTTTCTTTTTTACTCTTTTAATTCTCTTATGCTCCTTTTTATTTTATGTTAGCTCTCTTTTATTTTAATAGCTCTCGTTTTCCTTTTCTTTTCATGTTGAAATCATTCTATGTTATCATGCTTTCAAATATGAGTAGTTAAACCCCTTCAATTTAGGGGTAATAAAGCTCTCATGAAATATATTAAATTAACATAATGATTTCATTTGTAATCTCTCTTATGTGCTTGATGGAAAGTATGAATGATTATGGTTTACGTTTCTTTTTTTTGAATTTTGATAGCCTATGTTGACATCTCAAATAGGCTACGCTTAACTTCATTTAAAACATAAGATATTTGTTCATTTGCCTAAGTGATTTTGATGTGAAAGTTAAGCTAGAATGAAAATTTGATGGTCTATGTTACTAATTGATAGTAAATAGATTTTATTTTTCATATCATGATCATGAGAGTTGATAAGTGGGTTTGAATGATGTGTTAGAGTTTGATGGTTTAAGTTGTGCTGATTAATAGCTCAAATAAACCATACTTATAATAAGCACATTAATCATTTCTACTTAATATTTTTTAAAGAGAGGTTACAAGTGAATTTTGTGTTGATTTATGTGAATGATTGAAAGTGGATTTGCCTCTAAATTGTTCTTATTATCATAGTTTATTCACCTTTGCTCTAGTTAAATTTTTGCAATTTTCCTTAGTTTAAAACCACTTCAAAACTTGGGCTAATTAGATTGAGTATTATTAGATTTTAATTCATTCCCTGCTGATTGACCCTTACTCGCATTGGTACTACAATTGTACGCCGTGCGCTTGTGGTTTATAACGATAATATTTTTAAAGGCAATTTTTTAACCGATAGAAAATTCACTATTATTAACAAGTTTTTGGAGCCGTTGCCGGGGAATTGCAATTTAATTTTTTTTACTCTTCGAATTATTATTATTTATTTGTGCTATTTTATTTTTTGTTAGTTAAAAAAGAAGAAGAAGAAAAAAATTACATTGCATTTTTGCATTTCTATTGTTTGTTTTGTGCTGTTTTGTTTTTGTTTTAAGCTATTCATTTTTCGTTCATATCTCTTACAGTTTTTCAAGTTGAACAAGTTTTTGTTCTCTATTCTAGCCGAGTAAGTCAGTTCTCTACTGTTAAAAAAAGAAAAAGAAAAAAAATTCTATGTTGCATTTAACTTTCTCCACACATTGACTTTTGCTACAGGCATTCTCTACACATTGCATTTAAGTTTCTGTTACATTAATTTCAATTCACTACATTGCTTAAGGCATCTCCATTTCGATTTTATTACCCCAAAAGTAACTCTTCCAACAAAAAATTAACCCTCTCCAACTCATTTGCTTTCAACCTCACCTCCCTACACAATCCGACCTCACCCAATCACCACCCCGATAAAAACCCTCAACCACGATGTTCACTTCCTTCCTAAATCCCTGACATACATCAAATAATGCTGCCATCAACTTTCTATTGCCAGTGCACTTCCCCAACATTTCAAATTACCATTACGAAAACCACGCTGCATTGAACACCTCATTTCCAACCTAGAGACTTCCATACTGCATTGCCAACCAGCAACCATCTCATCAACACAACATTACCTGCCTCTACCGCCATTCTCTACCATCACCCTTACATCTTTTAACCAACCAACATCCTCAACCTATACCATCAAATACTTCCACCAAAATAAATTGCACCATCCCTATTAACATTCACCACAAACACATTCACCTTCTACTAATTGTCTGCCAACAACAGTTCTACACTACATATCAAACCATACTACTGCACACAAGAACCAATTCAAAATAACTCACTGTCCACTTTTACATCTGCCATACCATACATCACTGACCACCATCTTCAAACTTCACCATCCTCCTTGCCTCTATCATCAACCACACTTCACTGCAACCACACTTGGAGTACTACAGCAACTACTCATACTTTAACAACTTCAACCATCTCTCTACTGCCATTGCCTCCTTCCTACCACCATCCTCCTTACATCACCAAAGCATACACTTCTACTACCAATTCCCTCCTTGTTACAAAACTGCCTACAACTCCATTCACTGCCATACTATCAACATATGCAATCAATATACAACACATCTCACTACCTCGATCACCTCTGCCACTCCATACTTCATCAACACAAATTTAAACACTTTCACATCACATAAATCTCCACAAGCATCAACAACCATCACACAACCTTCAACTAGTCATCACATAATCTGAAATAGTCACAATCACAAACCATTCACTGTTCCATTACCATCACCCACTTCTGACATCCTAACTTCTGCTTCACCTCTGCCCAGTTATGCCTGACCAGTGCTCTACCACCGACTTCACTGCCTCGTCAAACACCCTCCTCATTGTCTAAAATTTCAACAGCAACTTCCTATTCCAATATCCATCACAACAAAACCGCCATAGTTCCAAACTTCAACAACATTCCTACCCAAACAAACAAGCCTGTATCTCCACCTTCAATTTCAACCATCCCTCTCTTCTTGACAAACCCAGCAGCACCTTTAACAATCACCCAAACTCCACTCCAAACCACAACCGCCATCACAAACCAAATCCTCAAATCGACTCACTTCAACCGACCATCACCATCCATCGCCTGAAGGAAATCCGCAACCTCCAATCACCTTGCCTGAATCAAATCATCAACCACCCAAATCACGCCAATCCCTAGTAATTCAATCGCGATTCGACTTCTTATTCTTTTTTTGCCTTTTCTTTTCTAATTTTTTTAGAGAAGACGTGACTGTGGATTTAAGTTCTCTATTTTAAAAAAAGGGTAGCGGGCTCTTGGGCTTCTTATTGGGTTGAGTTTGATATATATATATATATTAGTTTATTTGTTTTGTTTTGTTTATTTTGTTTAGTTTGTTTATTTTATTTTGTTTAAATCACTTGTTTTATTATGATTTGAATATTCAATCTTTTGTTTTGATTTTGTTTAATTGTTAAGTATTTTGTTTAGCTTGTTTAATAAAATAATATATATATATATATTTAATAAAAAACCGTATATATCTTGTTCAAAATTTCAGGTTGCAAAAGTAGAAAATCAAATGGAAGAATCGCTTGCTAGTTCGCTCTGCTTGCCAAATAAATTGCTTGCTTAAAAAAATCGTTACTTTGAAAAATCAATTTTTTACTAATAATTCTGCATGCTCTGGTATCGTGCCATTATCTTTTATTATTTTCTTTGCATTGTTGGTTGCTTGCATTTTAAAAAAATTTAAAAACAAAAACAAAAATAAAATAAATTTTCATTCGTAGTTGCATTGTTAATACACATTTAATTTTGTTTTGCATTCATATCATCTTGTTTTTGTTTTTCTAAGAGCAACACCCAAATCCACTAAGGTGGGGGATTTCATCACCCCTTTCTTTTGCCTACAAATTGCATTTCATTGTAGAATTTGCTAATAATAACGGTTAGACGTTGGACTTAAGGGTGTCGCGAGCTCACTTAGGGCTTAATTGTACCTTGACAAGTTGTCCTCTTTCGGCAATTTATTTTCTTGGTGTCTAGGCTACGACAGAACAATAATCATATATAAATATTACGTTGATTCGAAATATTATAGTGATTGTTTTCTGAAGGTACTTAAACCTTCAGGTACATTACTACGGTGATTTGTGGCGCACCGATAACTCTTGTCCGTTACCTGGCTAAGAACTATTTTGTTGGGTTAAGACAAAGTGTGACTATACAATTTTGGGTTAGGAGCTACTAAGAACAGAAAATTTATAATTAAGTCATTTAGTTGCATTAGTTCATGCATATTTAAAAAAAAAGAAAAAAAAATCAAAATCCAAAAATTAAAAAACTGCACATTTTACTTAACTTGGTTCTTTTTAAAAAAATCCAAAAAAACTTTTTAAATCTTTCCTTTTAAAAAAAAGAAAAAAGTTTTCAAACAAAATCAAAAATCCAAAAAAAAACAAGCATTTTATTTAATTAGATTTTTTAGAAAAACCAAAATCCAAAAAAATAAAATTTAAAAAAAATAAAAGCAAAAACATAAAAAAATAAAAATTTGAAAATCCAAAAAAACAAAAATCAAATCTCCCTTTTGAAAAATAAATTCTCTTTGGTAAATACTTTTCGTTTAAAAAGAAATTTCGCTTCATTTCGCCTTCTATACCTTGTTTCATTCTCATAAACTTGATTATCACTTCTTAACTTTTTCTTGTGCATGAGTACTTGGACTCGTGACACAACAACAAATCGTTTAACTCGAACAAACGATCCTCCAATGATGGCGGACGAGAATGCCCCTCGAATTGTCATGGATAGAATCATTCCCGATAGAGTTTCTATTCCTTCTTGTATCACATTACCCTCCCCAACGGGTAACCATTTCGAAATTCATTCCAATCATATTGCAACGCTCCCAAAATTTGGCAACTTTGAACACGATGACCCATACATTTTCTTAAAGAAATTCAAACAATTATATGTGACCATTAAACTTCAACAACTTTGTGATGGTGGAATCAAACTTCGGTTAATTCCATTTGCTCTTACCGATTACACTGAAAAATGGTTGTACAACTTACCATCAAACTCGATAAAAACTTGGGAAGAATTTGATAAAGTTTTCTTAGAAAAGTTCTACCCCTTGGAAAAAAACAACTAAAATCTGAAACAAAATTGTCAATTTTCATCAATTCAGGGGTGAACCTTTCGTAAAATATGTTGAAAGATTTAAAGAGCTTTTGATAAAATGTCAACACCATAATTTTGAAAAATGGACCTTCTGCCAAATTTTTTACGATGGACTTGAAAATAGCTCACGAACCATGCTTGAATTGATGTGCTAAGGCAATTTTCTCGCTCAACATCACGATGATGCTTGGCAATTTCTTGAAAACCTAGCCGAAAAGTCATCCCAATGGGAACGTTCTAACGAAAAGTCAATTTACTCACGATCGAGTGCACACTCGATAGGATCTTCTTTGGCTTTGGAAACTAAAATCGATGCAATGATCAATAAATTCAACAACGTTTTCTCATCCAACCTAAGGAACCAAGCTTCCCAACCAATGTGTTATTAATGCAACGATCCGAATCACATAGCCGATCAGTGCCCTAATTCGATAGAACAACTCAATGCTTTCAATAAGGTTAAAAATGATTTGTATTCTCCAACATACAATCTTGGTTGGAGAAATCATCCTAACTTTGCATGGAACCAAAATAATTCCAATACAAATTTGGTTCGTCCCAATTTTCAAGCATTTTCGAACAATGCTTCGAATCCTCCCTTTCAACCCAATCATTTTCAACCAAATTTTACGGGTCCATCTCAAAATTAACCGCAACAATCTTTTTCTCCCCAAGATGATAAATGTTTGTCTTCACTTGAGAAAAGTCTTAAAACTTTGGCTAAAGCAACCACTCAAAGCCTCCAATCAAACAGAAATTTGCAAAATTTGTTAACCTCATACATACAGAACACAAGTCAATCGATTGCTAAACATGAAATGCAAATGAGTCAATTAGCTACGTTGTAAGTGAACGTGAACGAGAAACATTCCCAAGTCAGCCAATTTCGAATCCCAGAAATCAAAACACGAATTCGAATCAAGCCCATGTTTTTCAAGATAGCAGCGTAACCCAAATGAATGATATCATGGCTTTACATTCCAGTAAACAAATCGATAATCAAGTTGTTAATCCAAATGATTTACCTGAAACTCCTCTTGACACTTCAAAAACAAGCATCTGAGAAAAACATTGAATCAAATTCCAATCTAAATTCTTCTTTTACTCAAGTAGACCGACCTACTGAGTATCGTGTTCCATTTCCACATCGCCTTCGACCCAAGAAACACTCTGATCAAATGGTAAAGGTGTTGGAAATTTTTAAACAAATCAAATTAACGTCCCGCTTCTTGATATCGTTTAACAAGTCTCAACTTACGCTAAGTTTCTCAAGGACTTGTGTACTCAAAAACGACACACTCATATATCCAAGAAAGTTTTCTTAGCTGCTGGTCTTAGCGAAGTTTTGTCTCAATTAATTCCCATAAAATAAAATGATCCCGGATGTCCGACGATCTCGTGTACGATAGGAGACAAGACGATTAATAAGTGCTTACTAGACTTGGGTGTGAGTGTCAATTTGATTCCTTATTCAGTTTACCAGCAACGTGGCTTGGGTGAACTAAAACCGATGAAAGTAACTCTTCAATTTGCCGATAGTTCAATAAAGAAATCCGTGGGAGAAATTGAGGACATACTCATAAAAATTGGTCAATTCATATTCCCCGTTGATTTCATCATCCTTGAGACACAACCTGTGAATAATCCGATGAGTCAAATTCCATTGATTTTAGGCCAACTTTTCTTGGCTACGTCAAATGCCCTAATCAATTATTGAAACGGTTCGATGAAAAATTCTTTTGGAAACATGACTTTGGATCTTAACATTTTCAGTATCAAAAATTAATCAAATGAACCACAAGACCACACGCTGTAAGTTTGATCCATTCAAGAAAATTTTGATAACGAAATAGTTGACCTAAACAACAAACATGAGACCGAATACGAACAATTGTTTCAAGTTAAGCCTCACGAGATTTAAAATGCGCTTTCGTTTGAACCCCTTACTATTGAGTTAGATCTTTAACCAAATTCTTTGATTGAGCAACCCCTGAGGTTGGAACTCAAACCCCTTCCCAATCACCTTAAGTACGCATAATTAGGTGACAACGAAATGTTTCTCGTCATAATCTCTTCAACACTCTCTCTCTCTCTCTTGATTAAGAAGCTTCCTTACTTTCAATTTTGTCGAAAAATAAAGAAGCAATTAGATGGTCGATCACCGATATAAAGGGAATTATTCCCGCTCTTGTTCAACATCGTATCCATTTAGTTGATGATGCCAAACCTATTTATGACACGGAGCGAAGGCTTAACCCAAAAATGAAGGATGCAGTTCATGACGAAATTCTTAAACTCCTCGATAACAGAATCATATATCCTATTTCTTATAGTTCGTTAGTTAGCCCAATTCATGTCGTGCCTAAAAAGTTTGGGCTTACCGCTATCAAGAATGACTTTAACGAACTCATTCCAACTCGTACTCAAGCGGGTTGGCGTGTTTGCATTGATTATCGAAAATTAAATGCCGCAACACGTAACGATCACTTCCCTCTTCCTTTCATTGACCAAATGCTTGAACGTTTAGCCGGCCATGAATTCTATTGCTTTTGTGATGGTTATTCCGGTTATAACCAAATTCCAATCGCTTCCGAAGATCAAGAGAAAACGACTTTCACGTGTCCCTTTGGCACTTTTGCGTATCGACGTCTGCCTTTTGGCCTTTGCAATCCTCCTGCTACTTTTCAAAGATGCATAATCAGCATCTTTTTCGATATGATCGAATGCTTTCTTGAAGTGTTTATGGACGATTTTCCCATCTTTGAAAACTCTTTTTCCGAGTGCTTACACCATCTTGAGTTGGTTCTTAATTGTTGCAAGGACAAACACTTAACGTTAAATTGGGGAAAATGCCATTTTATGGTCAAACACGGCATTGTCCTTGGGCATGTCATGTCAAATAAAGGCATTGAGGTAGATAAAGTGAAAGTCGATGTAATTGCAAATCTACCAATTCCCAAATCTGTCAAGGACATTAGTTCATTTATTGGACCCGTTGGTTTTTATCGACCCTTGTTGAAGAACTTTAATAAAATTGTCGACCTCTGACGACACTTTTTGGAAAAGACGTTCCATTTGACTTTAAGTCTGACTGTGTTTTTGCTTTCGAACGTCTCAATAAAAATTCATTTCCGCTCCTATAATTTGCTCACCCAATTGGGATCTTCCTTTTAAAATAATGTGTGATGCTTCTAACTTTGCAGTTGATGAGGTCTTAGGACAACGCATCAACAAAATTCTTCATGTCATCTACTACGCTAGTATGACTTTAAACGATGCTCAACTCAATTACACGACCACTGAATAAGAGCTTCTAGAGGTAGTCTTTGCACTCGAAAAACTATGACTTTATTTGATTGGCTCACACATTACCATTTACACGGACCACTCCGCTCTTAGGTACCTTTCCTCCAAAAATGATGCTAAATCTCGTTTGATCTATTGGATCCTTTTACTCCAAGAAATAGACCTTACGATCAAAGAAAGATAAGGATCTGACAATGTCATTGCTGATCATCTATCGCGTCTTCCAAATGCACCATCTTCTTTACCAATCAACGAGAACTTTCCTAACGAACAACTCCTTTCTATTTCTGTTGATCCATTATATGCCGACATATTGAACTATTTAGTCACTAAGGAAATTCCTTCATTTTGGACGAAACAAGATAAATATAAATTTCTTTCCTAAGTCAAGTACTTCTATTGGGATGATCCATACTTGTTTAAATATTATTCTGACCAAATCATTCGACGATGCATCCCGTATTGCGAAATCAAAAGTGTTCTTTCGTTTTATCATGACCAAGCTTGGGTGGTCATTTTGGTCCAAAGAAAACAGCCGAAAAGGTGCTTCAATTTTGTTTTTACTAGCTTACAATTTTTAAAGACACATTTGTGTTTTGTAAAACTTGTGATCGCTGCCAAGTGTTAGAAGAATCTCTCAACGAAACATAATGCCTTTGAACCCCATTCTTACGATCGAAATCTTTGATGTTTGGGGTATTGAGTTTTCGTTTCCCAATTCTTTTGGAAATCTGTATATTCTTCTTATTGTTGATTACGTCTCTAAATGAGTTGAAGCCGTTCCTTGTAAAACAAATGACCATAGAATTATTGTGATATTCATGAAAGAAATCGTCTTTTCAAAGTTTGGAAAACTTCGCATAATAATAAGGATAATGGAACCCATTTATGTAATCGTTCATTTGAAACTTTGGTGAAGAAATGCTCGATAACCCACAAGTTATTCACTCCTTATCATCCTCAAACTTGTGGTCAAGTTGAAGTTTCAAATCGCCAAATCAAACATATTTTGAAGAAAACTGTTAATAAAAATCGAAAAGATTGGTCACAAAAATTGACAATGCGCTTGGGCTTACAGAACTATGTACAAAACCAATCTTGGGATGTCTCCTTTTAAGCTTATATATGGTAAAGTGTGTCATTTACCCATCGAACTTGAATAGAAAGCATTGTGGACAATTAATAACATAAACTTTGATCTTGAAAAAGCTGGCGAAAATAGAAAATTGCAACTCAATGAATTAGAGGAGATTATGAATGATGTATATGAAAACAAAAAAAAATTATAAAGAAAGAACAAATTTTTTTCATGACAAGTCAATCCTAAGGAAAACATTTTCGCCAAATCAAAAAGTTCTTTTGTATGACTCTCGACTTCATTTGTTCTCTAGGAAATTAAAATCAAGGTGGACAAGACCATACATCGTACGTACTGTTTTTCCATGCGGTGCCATAGAAATTGAAAACCCTAGGGATGGATCGATTTTTTAAATCAATGGTCATAGTTGAAAGTCTTAGATGCAGTTGGAAAGTGATCGAAAGGCAGTGCATGATCAGTATATCTGGCCTCAGTATATCTGAGTTAGTTGTGTAAATAATAATAATGTTAATACTTTTCATAAATAGAGAGAGCAAGCAATTGAAATCCAAGCACTATTTTCAATTATTTGATTCAACTTGGTATTCAAAAGAAATAAAAATACCAGTTTGCAAAACTTTAATAATTAACTAAAGGATACATTTCATAGTTGCTCTATGTTATCAACCGAAACAACTAGCTGAACTAGAGTCTAATTGTAAAGATAACTTAATTTTTGTTGGAAGTTTTGATGAGCAAAAGGACTAAAATTTCTTGATAATGACCAAAACTTATATTTAACTTACTCGTGTCAATTTAAAAGTAAATTCCTCATTCGTAAGTATTTTTGAAAACTTTCATCATATAGTCGCATTAGAAACTGCATATCGCATTTGGAATTTGTGGGTAGTATCCGTTGAAAACCCCCATGAGACAACACTCATCCTACTAGAGACACCTAGAGGTTTAGCGGCTTGTTGCATATGTTCAATGAAATTGTGTTTCCTACAAAACGGATTTATCTTAGTTTTAGTTTATATGAGGATGAATAAAAAGATAAGTGTGGGGGTATTTTATGTGCACGTAAAGTGCATATTTTTACTTCCATATTTAAAATTCTTTTAATTAAATAAATGAGCATATTAGGGTATTTTACATGTTTAAACCAAAATTTCAATTGTTTTCAAATCTTCATTTGGGGGGTAAAATGGTAACTTTTTGTATGATTTAATTTGAGAAAATTTATTTGCACATTTTTATTTCTATTCGTAGGAAATGAAGTGCAAATATGAAGAGGGTTCATGGAAGAATACATGCACATATGTTGAAGGCAAATGAATAGAGAAAATAAATGAATTCATGCAACATGGAGGAGCCCAATAACCCACTACCATATGGTCCATAATTAAAAGCACATGCACATGTTAATGGAGGTTTAGAGTCATGTTAGTGAGGACTAATTAATTCCCTAATGATTATTTTGAGGTTACACTTCCTAAAAGGCATTTTAGGTAGTCCCATAAAATAGGAATTAGGAGTTTAAGCCTGTATAAATACCCCTTATGTCTTATTTAATTATCTTCTTACCTTTCATGCAAGTTGTAGCACAAAATCAAAGATAAATAAAAGTTTCTTTTATTGCTTCTTTGCCTTGTTTTTACTTTCATGCGATTTACATTTATGCTTTCTTTTTATGCTCTTTTAATTCTTTTATGCTCCTTTTTATTTTGTGTTAGTTGTTAGCTCTCTTTTATTTTAATAGTTCTCATTTTCCTTTTCTTTTCATGTTGAAATCATTCTATGTTATCATGCTTTCAAATATGAGTAGCTATACCCTTTCAATTTAGGGGTAGTGAATAGGGCTGTAAATGGATACCTGAAAAATTTCAAATCCGTCCGCATCCGCATCCGAAAAGCTAATAAATATCTGGTATCCGAAAAAACGGATGTGGATGCGGATACGAAGACATCCACATCTAAAAATTATTCGTCCGGTTTTTGTCAAGATTATAGTTCAAATTATGTGTATTTTAATTCAGTGAAAGATATTTGTTATTATTTTATTAAGTTGGTAGATTATATTATATGCACTTAATGCTTTTTAACTGCTCGAAACTATTTGTTATCATCATATTTGTTAATTTTTAGCACTTTTATAATCAATAGGATTGAAAAATATTTATGTTAAACTAAAATTTTCTTTTTATAATTCTTTATTTATCAGTCGTTAACGAATAGAATAATTATCTGATATCCGTCTGTATCCGTGGATGCGGATATCGGATATTCGAAAATGATTTCGGATATGGATGGGATTGTAACGACCTAGAATTTTGGGTTATTTGAAATTATTTATTTAATGTATTTTAAATATTGGAAAGTAAAATTTTATCAATTTAATAGGTTGAATTTCAAATATAATGATTTATTGATTATTTAAATGTTAAATTAAATAATTGAAATCGTGAAAATAATTTAAATCTTGGATTTTATTTAAAAAAATAGTTTAAAGGCTTATTAAATTTATATTCATAAAAATGAAGGTAATAGAACTTTTAAATTGAATTTAAAAGTTATTTATTCGATTTTAAAATTAACTCGTTTAAATTAACATATAAAAATAGCCTTCCAGGGCACAGTCTTGGAATTCGACAAAACTAGTTCCATTGGATCCGTAATAGTGTATTATTATCGGATTTCAAATTTAATAGCGTTTGGAGTTATCCTTTGGTCGTACGGTATAGAAACGCATCGAAATTAATATTGAAAATTCAATATAATAATTGGGTCCGAAAGGCTATCTTCTCCATACGATCGAAGTAGACCTTGGAACATGTTATATCGCATTCGAAATAAGGGTATAACATTATAAACACCTGGTGGCACGCCTCGATTGGGATTCAAAAATTTTAGTTCGATATTTTCAAATTTAAATAATATATATTTTCTTTGACTTGACCATACAGTGATTTCATCCCATAATACGTCTATCAGTCGCACCCTACCTATCTATTGCTATACCACCTTCCTTTTTAAATACTCTTCCCTCTTTCTTGTTGGAAAAATGAAAACAGAAAGAAAAAAAATGAAAATTGGAAACTTAAAAAAATCAATGCTTTTGAAATACAAACCGGAAGATTACGAAACAAGTTTTAAAATTCAAATTTTGAGTTTATCTTCGACAAGGCATTCGAATTTGATGGTGCGGCGGTTGTTTGGGTTGCTCGATAGAGAAGGGCGAACTGCAGTTGTAACTAGGGTTTGATTTATTTCGAATTTCGATCATCGTTCGGGAATTTGGATGTTGGAATTAAGTTGGGTAGGACATTACGCATCTTGGCCCTAATTTTGGTGGTGTGCGGTGGCCAGAGGTCGAACGCGACCTGATGGTGGTTGTCGCGTATGCAGCAGGTCATGACTTGCTAGGGTTGTTCAAGTTTGGATTTAAGGGCATAGGCGGGTGCGGTTTTTGAAGAGGGGTGTAGCGAAGTCGACGGATTTGAGTTTCGTAAACCATAGCTCTGTATCATTGGAAGGAGGTGCACGACCATTGGGTTCTTGTGCGTGTACAGGTATTAGGAGGGAAGGAGAAGATGCTTGGAGCGGGCTTTGGGCCGTGATGGGTTTGATTAGTGTAAGTTAGTGAATTTAAATAAAATTTAGTAATATGAATTTGTTTTAATAAATTCAATTTCTTATAAATATCATATCTCGTTCGTTTTAGGTCCAATCGAGACATGGTTGGTTGTGTTGTGTTTGTATCGACGAATATGACGCATAAGAATTGGATTGATTGAATTTGGAGCTTTTGGAATTTTCAGTTAAATTCGAACGCGTTCGAATTTAATCAAAACCAAAACACGAAAGCGACCACAGAAATTAAAGGTGAGTGTTTTATAACGCTCACAACGTACTAGAATATTTTTATTCTAGTTAAATTTGAAATTATGAAGTGATAGAAATTTATTGATTGTTGTTTGATAAATTTAATTGTCATTCGAATTAACTTTTAAAAATTAAAATTGACGATTAACTTTGAAATTGGAATTTAATTGCCAGTAAAATACCTTATATTGATAACTATGGAATTGTTGTGAATTATTGGCTGATTTGGATGTTCATTATGATGGATGCTATTGATTGATGTTTTGGATGGTTTGGATGTTTATTTATTTTGATAGATCATGTTATCATCATGTATATTATTTATAGTACATAAAACTGTAAATTGAATTATTTCGAATAAATTAAGAAATAGGTTGAAATGATATATACCTATGACATTGTAATTTGGGTTGAAATGATATATATCCATCTCTAAAATTTAATTGAAATAACTGATCACTTGGCCATAAGATAGAAAATTATATACGAACACCGGATTGGTTAAATTAAATGATTTTAAAATTTTTGATTTGAAATTTATTTAAATGATTTGATTTTAAGAAAATGAAAATTGAATTTATGGAAATCGAATTATTTTCGAACTTGAGCTCGAAATGTTAAAATTTTAATTTGGTAATCGAAATTGTTAAAATAATCGAAGTTGAGATTTTGAAGTTATAATCGAAATATGATTTGAATTTCAAAAATTGATTTGTTTTTAAAGGATTTGAAATTTCATTTGAACTTCGAATTATTGCTAAGTAAAGGTAATTTAATTGGATATATTGATTTGGACTCAAGAATGGAATTTGTTGTATGTTTTGAACCTTAATTCGAAGATTGAAGTTTAATTTGAATTCAGTAATTTTAATCGATATTTTTGAAAATCAAACTCGAATTTATATAAATCCAAATGGTTTAAAACTGAAAATTGAACTGGAATTAATTCAAATTGGAATTGAAATGGATTAATTGGAATTGAGATCGAAATTGAATTAATTTAGAATCGAAATTGAAATTGATTTGAATATAAACTAGGATCGAAGTTAATTTGAATTGAAATCGTAATTGAATTGATAAAAATCGAAATGGAAATATAAAAGTGATTTGAATTGGAAAATTTGGAAATTTAATCAGTTTGACTTTGAAACTATTTTCAAGTAAATTATTTTGATATAAACAATTTAAATCTATCTTTTTAAATATTCAAATTATTATGGCTTTCCAAACTATTTTGCTATATAAACCATTTTAATACTTAAACTATTTTATATTAAACTATTTTAACCATTTAAACTATTTTTAAACTATTTTAACCATTTAAACTATTCTAAACTATTTTAATTATTTAAACTATTTTAAAACTATTCAAACTATTTTTCAAAAATTCAAACCGGTCAAGGGTGGAATGTTTATTTCTTAAATCATGGATTTAAATACGATTTGGGTTAAAATGAAGTTATAACCTAAATTGAAATTTGAAACGATTTTGGAAGCGAAATTGAAATATTAAGGCGAAAATGATTTTGAATTAAAACAGTATATTTTGAGTAAATATGATGATTTCGAAATAGATTTGATTTTAAAGCGAATATGATATTTTGATATCAAGTATGAATTGTTTCCAAAATGTAAAATTACTAACCGGTGTGTAAAACGACGTTGGGTTGTTAAAGAGACCAGGGTCGGATATGGGCATACTCTTTATTGATACCGTAACCACTTTAACAATTATGTACGTGGAGTGATGATCCAGAATGAAGTGGTTGGATTTGGCGGCGTTTGCTGGATTTGAAGAAAGTGAACGATGATGGATTAGCTTGACACTTGTGCCAATTTGAAATGACTAAAACAGGAGCCATACCGGCCAAGTGGGTTAGCTACCCCGAGCGGATGCACTTCTTCGTATTACCATCATTTACGTTGTGATTGATTGGTGTGCACCCTTCGATTTTATGGGAGTGTTGGACGCGGTGGTCGATCATGGCTATGATGCATTACCACCAACCGGGAAGGGTAAACTAGTAGTATCATACCTTGGGCATTGCCTAATGTGCCTTGTCATACTTTTTTCCCTAAACGAGACCACTACGATTTTGGTTTAGTGTTGTCATATCACGGCGCATCCTTATCCGTCGACGGTTTACTAGTGTTTTATATGCAAACTGTACGACAATGCTTAAAAACGCGTTAAGGGGGATCAATGTAAAGCCTTAGCGCTAAGAAAAATATTTATTTTACTGACTAGACATTATATATGTAGCGTATTCTACTATATATAAATATTTTGACGGATCCTTAAGAGATGGAAAATCCCATAACATCTCCTGAGTTATTGCACGCACGTTATACACTGGATAGGAGATGTGAAACCTCGTAAACATCTCTGATGCTGTGGCACTCATTTATACATGATATCGATTTTACTCACATAAGAATATTTTGGTCCTGACTCGAGTGTTTTATCTTTTCATTACGCTCGGGTCTGTCCTGAGTTTTTTAGCTTATCGAAGATTATTCTCTAGAGGACGAAGACGAAGATTTGGTATATTATTACTAGTATTATTCCATCATTGTTTGTTCCGATGCATTATTTTATTTTTTCTATTGTATATATAACTTCGCTAAATGTTGTATAAATTATAATCAAAAGTATAGTAAACAGCTTCATGAACTGTTTATTTGGTTATTATATTTTGTCATTCTGCTGCGAGATTATGTGTTTGTTTCCTTCTTCTTTTCTTATTGTTCTGAATTAACCCCATTGATTATCTATGTTCTGGATTGTTTGAATTGGACATGTATGAATTATTGTCGATCTAAACCTTCCGCAATGTGGGTCCTCACAGCTGGTATCAAAGCTTTGGTTTAGCAATAACCTTAGCTTTGTGGGGTTTGACTCATTAGAGATAGGGTCAGTAGTACCATAGAATGAGTTTTAGTGTGTGTGTATATATATATATATGAGCACGTATCTGTTAGTGAATATAAAAAAATTGTTTTATATTGTGTTGGTTGATTTGTTGAGTGGCTTATGGATTCTGGTCAATATGAGTAATTAACATTATTGATAGGAATCTCTAAACACTTGAATAGAACTATTCGACATAGTATTGTTTTGAAATTAGGTAAATGAAATAATTTTACCCTGATTATATTTTATATATCAAGGAATAATTTTTAGAAATTATTAGGGTATATATAGTGTGTTGGTGGTTAGGAATGATAATATTGGTTATTATCATTAATTGGTTGTTGTGCCTTAATAAATAATGTTTATTATAAAATAAACAATGATAAAATATTTGTGAAATATTTTAAGGAAGTGAAATTTTGAAAATATAATTTATAAATGTGACTTATAAATTAAAATGGATTTAAATTGAGAAGTTTTGAATCTAAGTCCTGGAGATTTTTAGATGTGTTCCAAAGTGTTTTGGAAATAATAATGATAGTATTATTTTGGAAGTGTTTTTTTAATAAGAATGGTTTTTTTTTAAAAGAAATAAAAGTAGTGAACTCACTTAGGTCGCTGGAATATAATTCCGATGATGATCGCGACATCATCGGTGTTCATTTTTGAGTTTCTAAGTGATGGATTGCTACCGTAATAATTTGCTAACGGAGTCTTGGTTTGATAGATAAGTTTTTTATTTTAAGAAATTTAAAATTTTGGTTTGGTATAAAAGTGAGATATGTATATATATATATATGATTTCAAATTGATTTGAAATTAAAACGGATGTTTAGATTCTGAAATTTGCTATCTAAGTGTTTGTGAAATGAATAAAGATAAGTTTTGAACTTATAAATTTGAGAAATGATATAGATAAGAAAAGAAAGTGTGAAATTGAGATAAGAGATTAAATTTAACTTAAGGAAAGTTAAATGAAGTGATTGAGGTAGTAGAATAAAATAGTGAAGTAAACAAATTAAGTAAATTTAATTGAACTAATAAAGTGAAATTTGGAAATTTACCCTAAGTGGGGCTAAATAAAATACAATTTTGGAAATGGAATTTATCGAGATTTGAAATAATTAATGAAATAGGCTGATTAAGCTAACTAATTTAATTAGCGAGTAAATATGGTTTGGGATAAGGTTGATAAAATTCAATATTTAAAATTGGGAGATAAATTGAGTTAAATGGAATTGAATTTGAATTTGAATAGAAGTGGATATAAATTTAAGTGGTGAAGTGGTAATAAACATAAGAACTTTTGTATAAAAATGTTTATATTTGACTTAAGAAAATTTGATGAGAAAATTCTTAAGAGATAATTGGTATTGAAAATAATACTAAGAAATTAAGCAATGTGAATAATGCAATGTGGATGAAAATTGTGAATAATTGAATGGAAATGAAGTAAATGTAAACAAAGGAATTTGGTATAGCTAAGAATCAATAAAAATAAATACGTAAGTTATACGTATATTATTTTATTTGCATAACGATTTGATCCAGATTCGAGCATAGAATTTCGAGATAATTCATATCGATCTGAGTTAGGATTTTTGGCGAACCCTGGATATGGGTTTTTGATTTGATTCTGGAATTCTCTATCATAGTATATGGTTATGCAAGAAGAATAACCGTTTTGGATCAAGGAACCAAATCTGAGTCCGCACTAGAGAGTCGTGTGAAAGATATTAGTTCAGGAGTAAAATTGTGTGATCGAGTGAGCGATCAGATTTGATATTGCATACAGATGATATATGTACATCGTACGGGCTTAAGTAAAGCAAATATTGGAAATTGAAAATGCAAAATATAAAATGATTTTAAATTATATGATTGGATATCATTGGTAAATAAGATGCAGGTATTTAAAATTAAGAAAAATTTGGATTGCCCGACAAAAAGGTACATGTTTATTTTGTCATTTGATTTGATGGTTGTATGATTGAGCCATTTAGCTTTTGTTGGTTTAGGGGCATTTGTAGTTGTTCCGATCTAGCCGCGCAAAGGAGACATTGGTGAAATTTTCCGAAAATTTAAGGAGTTAGAAAATTTTGAGAAAATTTTTAATAACAAAAATTTGATTTTGGATTATAACTTGAAATGATTGAGTAAATAATATTATTTGGAATCTATGTATGAATTTGGTTATTAGTAATAAATGGCAATGTGGTTTCAACAAATTGATTTTGAGAAGTTGTTTCAACTAATTGTTTTGGGAAAGTTAATGGATTTTAGGCCATTCTTCTTACCTTAGCAATTTCGGGGACGAAATTCCTTTAAGGGAGAGGAATGTAACGACCCAGAATTTTGGGTTATTTGAAATTATTTATTTAATTGATTTTAACTATTGGAAAGTGAAATTTTATCGATTTAATAGGTTGAATTTCAAATGTAATGATTTATTGATTATTTAATTGTTAAATTAAATAATTGAAATCGTGAAAATAATTTAAATCTTGAATTTTATTTGAAAAAAAAATAGTTTAAAGGCTTATTAAATTTATATTCATAAGAATGAAGGTAATAGAACTTTTAAATTGAATTTAAAAGTGATTTACTTGAATTTAAAATTAACTCGTTTAAATTAACATATAAAAATAGCCTTCCGGGGCACAGTCTCGGAATTCGATGAAACCTATTCCATTGGATCTGTAATAGTGTATTATTATCGAATTTTAAATTTTGTAACGTTTGGAGTTGTCGTTTGGTCGTACGGTATAGAAACGCGTCGAAATTAATATCGAAAATTCAATATAATAATTGGGTCCAAAAAGCTATCTTCTCCATACGATCGAATTAGGCCTTGGAACTTGTTCCATTGCGTTCGGAATAGGAGTATAACATTATAAACTCATGGCGGCACGCCTCGATTTGGATCCGAAAATTTTAGCTGGATATTTTCGAATTTAAATAATATATATTTTCTTTGACTTGACCATATAGTGCTTTCAGCCCACAATACGTCTATCAGCCGCACCCTACCTATCTATAACTGTACCACCTTCCTTTTTAAATATTCTTTCCTATTTCTTGTTGAATGAATGAAAATAAAAAGAAAAAATGAAAATTGGAAACTTAAAAAAATCAATGCTCTTGAAATACAAATTGGAAAATTAGGAAACAAGTTTTAAAATTCAAATTTTGAGTTTATCTTCAGCAAGGAATTCGAATTTGATGGTGTGGCGGTTGTTTGGGTTGCTCAACAGAGAAGGCCGAACTGCAGTTGTACCTAGGTTTTGATTTATTTCGAATTTCAATCAACGTTTGGGAATTTGGATGTTGGAATTGAATTGGGTAGGACATTTGGCATCTCGGCGCGAATTTTAGTGGCGTGCGGTGGTCAGAGGTCGAACACGACCTGATGGTGATTGTCGTGTATGCAGTAGGTCGCGACTTGCTAGGGTTGTTCGAGTTTGGATTTAAGGGCATATGTGGGTGCGGTTTTTGAAGAGGAGTGTAGCGAAGTCGACGGATTCGAGTTTCGTAAACCATAGCTCTGTATCATTGGAAGGAGGTGCACGGCCATTGGGTTCTTGTGCATGTATAGGCATTAGGAGGGAGAAGAAGCTTGGAGCGGGCTTTGGGCCGTGATGGGTTTGATTAGTGTAAGTTAGTGAATTTAAATAAAATTTAGTAATATGAATTTGTTTTAATAAATTCAATTTCTTATAAATATCATATCTCGTTCGTTTTAGGTCCAATCAAGACATGGTTGGTTGCGTTGTGTTCGTATCAACGAATAAGACGCATAGGAATTGGATTGATTGAATTTGGAGCTTCTGAAATTTTCTGCTAAATTCGAACGTGTTCGAATTTAATCGAAACCAAAATGCGAAAGCGAAAACAGAAATAAAAGGTGTGTGTTTTATAACGCTCACAACGTACTAGAATATTTTTATGCTAGTTAAATTCGAAAGTTTGAAGTGATAGAAATTTATTGATCGTTGTTTTATAAATTTAATTATCATTCGAATTAACTTGTAGAAATTAAAATTGACGGTTAACTTTGAAATTGGAATTAAATTGCCAGTAAAATACCTGATATTGATAACTATGGAATTGTTGTGAATTATTGGCTGATTTGGATATTGATTGTGATGGATGCTATTGATTGATGTTTTGGATGGTTTGGATGTTTATTAATTTTGATAGATCCTTTTATCAAATATAAATTACAGTATATAAAACTGTAAATTGAATTATTTCGAATAACTTAAGAAATAGGTTGAAATGATATATACCTATGACATTGTAATTTGGGTTGAAATGATATATATTCATCCCTGAAATTTAATTGATATAACTGATCACTTGCCATAGGATAAAACATTATACATGAAAGTCGGATTGGTTAAATTAAATGATTTAAAAAAATTTGATTTGAAATTTATTTAAATGATTTGATTTTAAGAAAATGAAAATTGAATTTATGGAAATTGAATTATTTTCGAACTTGAGCTTGAAATGTTAAAAATTTAATTTGGTAATCGAAATTGTTTAAATAATCGAAGTTGAGATTTTGAAGTTATAATCGAAATATGATTTGAATTTCAAAAATTGATTTGTTTTAAATGATTTGAAATTTTATTCGAACTTTGAATTATTACTAAGTAAAAGTAATTTAATTGGATATATAGATTTGGACTCAAGAATGGAATTTGTTGTATGTCTTGAATCTTAATTCGAAGATTGAAGTCTAATTTGAATTCAGTGATTTTAATCGATATTTTTAAAAATCGAACTCGAATTGTTATAAATCGAAATGGTTTAAAATTGAGAATTGAACTGGAATTAATTCAAATTGGAATTGAATTAATTGGAATTGAGATCGAAATTGAATTAATTTGGAATCAAAATTGAAATTGATTTGAATATAAACTGGAATCAAGGTTAATTCGAATTGAAATCAGAATTGAATTGATAAAAATCGAAATGGAAATATAAAAGTGATTTGAATTGGAAAATTTGGAAATTTAATCAGTTTGACTTTGAAACTATTTTCAAGTAAATTATTTTGATATAAACAATTTAAATCTATCTTTTTAAATATTCAAATTATTTTGGATTTTCCAAACTATTTTGCTATATAAACCATTTTAATACTTAAACTATTTATATTAAACTATTTTAACCATTTAAACTATTTTTAACTATTTTAACCATTTAAACTATTCTAAACTATTTTAATTATTTAAACTATTTTAAAACTATTCAAACTATTTTTCAAAAATTCAAACCGATCAAGGGTGGAATGTTTATTTTTTAAATCATGGATTTAAATACGATTTGGGTTAAAATGAAGTTATAGCCTAAATTGAAATTCAAAACGATTTTGGAAGTGAAATCTAAATATTGAGGCGAAAATGATTTTGAATTAAAATAGTATATTTTGAGTAAATACGATGATTTCGAAATAGATTTGATTTTAAAGCGAATATGATATTTTGATATCAAGTATGAACTGTTTCCGAAATGTAAAAGTACCAACCGGTGTGTAAAACGATGTTGGATTGTTAAAGAGACCGGGGTCGGATATGGGCATACTCTCTATCGATACCGGAACCACATTAACAACTGTGTACATGGGGTGATGATCCAGAATGAAGTGGTTGGATTTGGTGTCATTTGTTGGATTGATGAAAGAGAACGATGAAGGATTACCCTGGCATTTGTGCCAATTTGAAATGACTAAAACAAGAGCCGTATCGACCAAGTGGGTTAGCTACCCCGAGCGAACGCACTTCTTCGTATTACGATCATTTACATTGTGATTGATTGGTGTGCACCCTATGATTTTATGGGAGTGTTGGACGCGGTGGGCGATCATGGCTATGATGCGTTACTACCAGCCGGGAAGGGTAAACTGGTAGTATCGTACCTTGAGCATTGCCTCGTGTGCCTTGTCATACTTTTATCCCTAAACGAGACCACTACGATTTTGGTTTAGTGTTGTCGTATCACGGCGCATCCCTATCCACCAATGGTTTACTGGTGTTTAATATGCAAACTGTACGACAATGCTTAAAAATGCGTTAAGGGGGGTCAATGTAAAGCCTTAACACTAAGAAAAATATTTATTTTACTAACTAGACGCTAAGAAAAATGTGTAAATACTTAACTCCATTTAAAACATAAGCTAATTGTTCATTTGCCTAAGTGGTTTTTATGTGAAAGTTAAGCTAGAATCAAAATTTGATGGTCTACGTTACTAATTAATAGTAAATAGATGATACTTAAAATAGATTTTATTTTTAATTTCATGTCATGGTCATGAGAGTTGATAAGTGGGTTTGAATGATGTGTTAGAGTTTGATGGTTTAAGTTGTGCTAATTAATAACTCAAATAAACCATACTTATAATAAGCACATTAATCATTTCTACTTAATATTTTTAAAGAGAGGTTACAAGTGAATTTTTGTGTTAATTTATGTGAATGATTGGAAGTGGATTTGCCTCTAAATTGTTCTTATTATCATAGTTTATTCACCTTTGCTTTAGTTTAATTGCAATTTTTCTTAGTTTAAAACCACTTCTAAACTTGGGCTAATTTGATTGAGTATTATTAGAATATAATTCATTCCCTATGGATCGACTCGTATACGTACTATAATTGTACGCCGTGCGCTTGCGGTTTATAAAGATAATATTTTTAATGGTGATTTTCTAACCGAGAAAATTCACTGTTATTAACAACGATGGAGAGTGGAGTTGGTGAGGGAGACGTAGATTTGTTGACGGTGGTAGCATCGGATGTTTCGGGTAGCGAATGGGTGCTCGATTCAGGGGCATCTTATCATATGACATCGAATAGGAATTATTTTTTTTCTTATATCGACAAAGAAGGAAATTCAATAGTTATGGGTATTGGTGCTATTCGTAAGTTGAAAGTTGGTTCCGTGCATATTCAGATGTTTGACGGAGTGGTTCGTACTCTCACTAATGTATACTATGTTCCAGGACTTCAGAAGTCTCTTATCACTTTGGGGCGGTTGGATACTTTAGGATGTAAGATCACTATTGAGAGTGATAGCTTACGGGTTTCAAAGGGTGTACTTGTGGTGATGAAAGGTTCCAGCACTCATGGTGTTTATTTGCTTCAAGGAGTGATTATAGAAGGTGAAACTTGTGTGGGAGTTGATAGTTCTCGTGGCTTGGATGCGACTAGGTTGTGGCAATTGAGGTTATGTCATGTCTCGAGAGGAGTTTGGATATTCTTCGAAAGAGGGAGATGATCGATGGAGAGAGTTTCAACAAACTAGAGTTTTGTGAGGAATGTGTCATGGGGAAGCAAACAAAAGTTTCATTCGGTGAGGGAAAACATGATTTGAGAAAGGTTCTCGAGTATGTTCACACGTATGTTTGAGGACCGGCACTGGTAGCTTCTGTGGGGGGAGCCAGCTATTAGATTTCTTTCATAGATGATTTTTCCCGAAAGGTATGGGTGTATGTAATGAAGGCTAAGTTAGAGGCATTTGCAAAGCTCAAAGCATGGAAAGCTCTTTTTGAGAATGAGAGTGGCAAGTCTTTGAAGATTCTAAGGTCCGACAATGACAGAGAGTATGTTTCTAGAGAGTTCTTGGAGTTTTGCAAGCATCATAGTATTCAGAGGCATTTTACTATACCAAGAGATCCGCAACCGAATGGTGTTGCGGAGAGGATGAACCATACTCTACTTGAGAAAGCTCGATGCTTGAGATTGACATCGGGTTTGTCTATGCGATTTTGGGCTGAAGATTTGTCAACCGCGGTGCATATTGTGAATCGAATTCCATGCTCAGCTATTGGTAACAAAATTCCGGAGGAAGTGTGGAAGGGAAAGAGCGTTGACTTGAGTTATCTTCGTGTGTTGGTAGTCCGGTTTATGTGCATGATCCAGGAAATGATAAGCTTGAACCTAGAGATTTCAAGGGGATTTTGCTTGGCTATACGGACGGAGTAAAAGGCTATCGGATTTGGAATCCAGAAATGAAGAAGATTGTGAATTCTTTCATGTTACTTTTGATGAGTCGGCTTTGTTCAAGGATAATGAGAGCTCATTAGATGTTCCGGATTGGGTTTATAGTGAATCAAAGGAGAAGGAAGTTATTTCCACATTTTGTCCAAGGAGTAGAGAGAGTAGAGTAGTTGAAGATGCTTGTAAGGAGGAAGCGGTTGATGTAACATCATATAGTCCACAAGGTTCCACTAGTAGTGTTAGTGACCTGCATGATTCTAGAGAGGGTTCGATTCAAGATGGAGCCAAAAGGAGTTTGGGTGATGGTATTGCTAGTCGGGTGGGTCGTCGTGCTATAAGGCCACCCGATAGATATGGTGATGGGAACTATCTTAGCTTTTGTGATAATTTAGACTATGCTCTTCACGTGGTTCAAGATGAGCCGATGGACCTTGATGACGTCATGGAGTCGAGTGATAGCTCAAAGTGAATTTGTGCCATGGAGGACGAGATGCAATCGTTGTTGAAGAATCAAACTTGGGATTTGGTTCCACTTCCTAAAGGAAACCATGATATTAGGTGCAAATGGATATACAAGGTGAAGGACGGTGGGAGATGCAAAGCTAGGCTAGTGGTTACGGGGTTTGCATAAAGGAAGGGAAATGAGTATGATGAGATATTCGTGCCGGTTGTGCGTTATACTTCAATCCGAATATTACTTGCTACAGTTGTTATTCACGACTTGGAGTTGGAGCAACTTAATGTGAAAACTGCCTTTTTGCATGGTGACTTTGATGAAGACATCTACATGGAGCAATCGGAAAGTTTTGTTGTTGATGGTAAGTCAAATTTGATTTGCAAGTTAAAAAAATCACTATATGGTTTAAAGCAATCGCCTAGACAATGGTACAACAGATTTGATCATTTTATGCTTGAAAATGGTTTTAATTAAAGCATCAAGGATGCTTGTGTATATTTTAAGAAGTTGAAAAATGATTGTTGGGTGTATTTACCCTTGTATGTTGTAACATCCCTCATTTAGAGGCTCAAAACTAACGGCTACGGATGCTGCAGTCACCCATAGTTATTAATCCTCGGCGACTAAATATGGTAATGTTAATTACATTGATATATCATAAACACGTGGATATGAAAAAATTTAAAATTTCAAAATAATATTCATATTCCATTCCAAAATCCTTTTCAACATTCTTTACATAATCCCACAACGTAGCCACGTTCAGATAAATATATTTATTACAACATACTCCAACAGCGACATATGAAGATGCCCCCTTGGTGATCAGAGTATATAATAGGCAAATACAACTTTGCCTTAACAAAACATAGCACAGCGGATTCAAACTGAACATAACTCAAAATAGATACAATGCCTCTTACGCGTCTCCGGAAGATTATTCGTCTAATGAGGTACCTGAAAACCTCAACCCTCAGACTATTCAAATTAATTGAGTACCCGAGATTTTAAGGGGAAAACAAAAACTTCGAGTCAGACATAAAGCCTGGTATGAATAATAATCTACCATCTCAAATCATTTAGATATCTAGTAAGACCACGCCGCTTAAAGGAACGGGTTTTTCTCTCACTAGTATCCTAAAACATTTATAAAACCATATATTGTGCTCATGCATCCACAATGGTTAAAACATCTCAAAATAATATAATATGATGGTATGTAAAACAAATGAATAAATTCGGGATTACCCATCCCCCTTTATTTTGACTATCTATCTCAGTTATAGTTTTTAGGATTACTATTAACCTAATAGTTTTCATGAGCTGACTAATAACCAGTTAAATTTTTAAGGACTCCCTGTCCAATTACATAGTTTTCATGGAAGCACTATGAACCTATTGGTAATTTCAATATCTTTTCATTTATCCTAGTTTTCATGGGCTGACTAGGAACCTACTAACTAACTGTCAATATCTTTTCTTTTATCCTAGTTTTCATGGGCTGACTAGGAACCTATCTTTCTGACAACTTCATTTCTACATAGTTTTCATGGGCTTACTGTGAACCTATTAACCCCTGCTAATATCTTTTTATATACACAGTTTTCATGGGTTTACTGTGAACCTATTGGCCCCTGCCAATATCTTTAATTTATATTCATTATGGGTCAACGTAGCTGGTTATTTTTCCTTTCCCCAAAATACTGTTATGGGTTAATAACTATGTGAATAAATATATGAAGAAGTATACATAACAACAATTAATACCAACACCTATGGTTTATTATCTTACATACATACATATATATATATATATATATCCTGGTTAAACCCTTTAACCTTTATAATCAATGAAAACTTCTTCATTACAAAACCCTTTGTTTATTTATGACATGGTTATTCTTTAAATTGAGATTGGGTTTATGTTTTGAAATCTTAAAACATCTCTTTCGAAGCCTCGGGATGACTTCCGTCGAAAGCAAAAAACTTATTTTCAAAACATAATAAACATTCCTTTCGAAGCAAATAAAAGTACCCCTTTTAAAAGCATTGGGTTTATGCTTTAAAACATCATTTAGGTCAAAGGGGTTATATACGAAAGTATCTCTTTCGAAACTCTTATAAAATTGTTTGGGGAAAAGTTGATGGTGTCAGAACCATCTAGTCGAAAGCATAATCCTTTAAATTAAAACTTTGAAGGATGGAGTCGAAACCCTCTTTGACTCTATTGCCTTTGAAACCCTCAACCCCTTTCGAAAGCATTTAGGAAGCGGCTTAATCCTTCTTTCAAACAACACTACCCTTCGAAAGCATTGATGACTTCAATATCCTCGATAGGTACAAGAATTGGCGGCATGGCTTCGACTGAGTCGGAACATCTTCTTTCGAAAGCATTTGTTTACAACTAAAAGAACTCATTCGAAAGCCCTTTACTTTTAAAACAAAATATGGCAACCCCTTCTAAAGCTATTATAAAACTCCTTTCAAAACCATATGTTTCGACTATGTCGAAAGCTTTAGTAAAACTAAGGCAAGCGTTTAATATTTTAAAACAAACACAGGTATCGAATCCATCGGAAGCAAAGCTTTCGACACCATATCTTCCGCCTTTCTGCAATCCACTATGTACCACCTAGATGATACTCGGTGTATTGGTTTTAGCTTAATGGGGTTTCGACGTAGGGCGAAAGATATGATTCGAAAGGTACCTCTAATAGAGGCGAAACCTGTTTTTTCTGGGTTAAATGCCAAATTTATATCAACTAACTTGCCTACGTATAAGCATATAATTGGTTGCCTCAACTTTTTCCATGCTTTACAAAACTAATCGCCTTTTATTTTTGGATAAACATCAATATTAGCTTTTTGCAAATAAATCCTTCCCCTTAATTTATATGTAAACCATTTAAATCCTTCTCTTAAAATAAGTTATTTCATATTGCAAATTACTTCAGAAAAATCCCCAAAAATTTCATAAATTCACTTTGATCATGTTGTCTAACATATCAAAATTTCAAACCCAATTTTCTGAAATAATTCTTAAACCCAATTAATCATATTTTCATACAAAAATTCATAATAAACTTTCCAGAGCTTGGAAAATTATCAAATTTGAAACCCAACTCCTAAATCATGTTTTGCATGACATATAATTTTTCCATGGCATTTAAACCGCATTATCACTCGATTTTGGCCTAAAACCATATGAATCTTCATTTAAACAATCTTGTTTAAATTTAAACAAACATTACTTCAAGCATATCATCATCAAACATCATATAATCCAATTTAACCTTAAATCCAAAACATATAATCATAAATTAGAGATGGAAATTATTATTCACCTTGATTTATGATAAGGAGATTGTTTTGGATTTGAGATTATTCCCTTTCCTTAATTCTTTTTCTTTTCTTTGAATTTCCTTTCATTTTCCTCTCTAATAATGGCCGGCCTTATCCTCTTTAGCTTATGTTTATATTTTTTTGTGAAAAAGTGATAATGAACGTATATGGCCTAAGAGGTAAAATATATATACATATAAAGGTAAATGTTATGGGTGGCTAATATCTATTATACACTTATATCATTTAATTAGTATATAAACCATTCTTTAGCCCTATTAAATTAATAAGCACGACCACTTAAATTTATTCAAATCTCAATCCCCTTATCACTTAACATTTTCATTATTCTATTTAATTTATCTAATTAAATATCATGAATAATGTTATTAAAATTAGGAGTGTTACATATATGGACGACATGCTCATTGCTTCTAAGGATAAGAATGAAATCAATATGTTAAAACTGAGTTTGAAATCGGAGTTCGAAACGAAGGATCTTGGAAAAGCAAAGAAGATATTGGTCATGGAAATAGAAAGGGATCGAAAGCATTTTGAGTTGAAATTGACTCAAAAGGAGTACATACAGAAAGTGCTTTGCCGGTTTAGCATGGAGAATGCAAGGGCATCATATACACCTTTACCTTTACATATGAAGCTTTCGAGTAAGGGATCACCTATCTTGGAGAAAGACAAGGCTTATATGGCAAAGGTGCCATATGCTAGTGCGGTTAGAAGTTTAATGTATGCTATGGTGCGTGCAAGGCCCGATATTGCAAATGCCGTCGAGATGGTTATTCGGTATATGGCTAATCTGGGGAAATCGCATTGGGAAGCGGTGAAGCTTATATTGAGATACCTTAGAGGTACATCATCTCATGGTCTTGTTTTTGGCGTTAGTGATGGGAAGAATTGCAAGTTGGTTGGTTATTGTGATTCAGACTATGTCAGTGATAAGGATCAAAGAAAATCAACTTCCGGATATGTCTTCACACTTGGTGGTACGTCCATAAGTTAGAGATCGAGATTGCAGACCGTAGTTGCTTTATCCACTATGGAGGCGGAGTTGATAGCCACGGTGGAGGCGACAAAGGAGGCACTTTACTTGAGGCGATTGTTGTGTGACTTTGGATACGAGCATGATAGTGTCGATGTTTGATGTGATAGCCAAAGTGTTATTCACTTGGCGGAGAATTTGGCGCTTAGCTCGCGGACTAAGCATATTGAAGTGACAGAGTCATTTCTAGTAGCTATGGATGAAGATAAGCAAGTATATCTTCGGAAAGTGCACACAAAGGATAACGCGGTAGATATGTTCACTAAGGCATTTCCAGTTGGGAAGTTCGAGCACTGCTCGAACTTGATTTTCTTTTTGAAGTGCTAGGTGCCACGGGGTGGCTCGGTTGAGGGAGGAGCTTGATTATGGATGAGGAAGAGTATCAGTGAGGGATTTTGATTCTATCTTCTTGGTGAGTGCTAGTTTACCCTCCTTAGCACTTTAGTCTTTGGTGAGACGATTTGGGATTTGGATGTTTTCAACACTTCATTGGCGGGAAGGGACTTTGCCTGAGCTTGTTGATGGAGTGAAATAGACGGTTGCTTTGAGAGCTCATTGGGAAAGAATTCATGTTTGGTTGAAGGTAGAAGTGGTGAATGTTGGTGCTATCGGCTGTTGATGATGGTATGGTACCATTGGAGTTGGAGATGGATATAGTGTCGAGGTCGAGTGTTGAATTTTAGCGACACTATATGGAGAATTGAAGAGGTCAAAAGTAGCTTTATAACGGTGAAAATGGTTCGCAAATCGGAACTCGAAGGAGGAAGATATGGCGATAAAGGTGGAGTGTTGTGGCCAGCATACATCTCTCATAAAGTGACGGACGTCTGTGACTATAGGGTTTGGAACCCAAGAATGTTGACAGACATCTATCACTTTATGACAGATGTCTGTGGTGTTAGGGAATGTTTTCCCGAGGTATATGACAGGCGTCTGTCGCATAGTGATAGACGTCTATGACGTTTTTTAGCCTATTTTAAACCCGCATTTTAGTGTGAAGATTTGTGATATTTGAAGGGGCAATTCTGGAATTTTGTCTAGGTTTTCTACTCTCCTATATAAGCTATTTTCAGGATTCAGAGACGTGAAACTACAAGGAGATTAAGGGTTTAATCAAGGGTTTTAGCCTCCATTAATTAGGGATTTATCTAAACCTAATTTTCTTCAATTCTCTTCTCCACAAATCAATTCTATTAGAATTTTGATCATTATAATCAAACTCTTGTACTCTTCTCATTGGTATTAATAAAGGCTCTCTCTCAAAGTGGATGCACACTAATAAGATGTTAGTAGAACCACTATAAATTAGTGTGTGATTTATTTTATCGTTATTGTTTTAATTATCTATTGCTTGTTTTGAGATTGTGATTGGTTTTGGATTTGATTGAGTTTTGGATTGAGATATTGATTGGTTGTTTTTACACTTCTTACCACGATCTCGTTTTCCGCTATGCTTTGGGGTTTTGATTTGAGTGGTCTCGATTTAGAATTTCCCACAACAAATTCTTCTCAACACGTTCCTTATTCCACTTAGTTGAATGCAAAGGTATGGATGGTGTTGCGACTTTTGGATTGTAGACCTTTTGTGTTGTCTTCACATCTATACTAGAGAAAAGAAATACATATTCATTAAACACTACATGTGTACTCACAAATATTTTTTCATTGCTATCTAAACAACTATACCTTTTTTGGTTTATTCCATAACCTAAAAATGTACAAGGAGTTGGTCTAAAATTTAATTTACGAGTATTGTAGGGTCTTAAACAAGGAAAACCTAAGCACCCAAAAGTTCTTAGACTTAGATAATCTGGTTTTATGTTGAATAACTTTTCTATTGGACACTTGTTTTTCAACACTTTGGTTGGTAGTCTATTAATCAAGTATATTGTTGTCTTAAATAAGTCTGGCTAAAATTTTAAAGGAAGAGATGCTTGTGCTAAAAGTGTAAGATAGGATTCTATTATATGTCTATACTTCCTTTTAACTAATCCATTTTTCTCGGATGTATAAGGACATGTAATTTTAAGAATTATTCCTTTCTTTTTAAAGAAATTACTAAGTGGTTTAAACTTGGTACCACCATTAGTCTGAATAATTTTAACTTGATGATTGGTTTTTTTCTTCTACTTGAGCAATAAAATGTATTACTACTTTACATGTTTCTAACTTTTTTCTAAGAAAATAAGTCCAAGTATATCTACAATATGCATCAACAAAAGATATATAATATTTAAAATCATAGTCTGAACTGATGGGTGCTGGACCCCATAAATCAGTAGCAACCATCTCAAGAGGTTTATTGCACTTGGTTTGTGAGTCAGAAAAAGTGAGTTTATGACTTTTACCCATTTGACAACATGTACATACATAGGGTAAAGAAATATTTTTAGAAGGGATTTTATTTTCATCTAAGATCTGCTTCACAACATTTGCATTAGGATGGTCTAACTTGTAGTGCCATAGATAAAAATTATTTCTACTTCTTTAGGTAATTTCAGAAAGATTACAACACTTTTCTCTATTTCCAAAATTCCTTGAGTTAACAAGATTAAACTTGTATAGCCCTTTGGTTGCATCACCC
The DNA here is from genome assembly GCA_030737815.1 of Allium fistulosum. Taxonomy (NCBI): domain Eukaryota; kingdom Viridiplantae; phylum Streptophyta; class Magnoliopsida; order Asparagales; family Amaryllidaceae; genus Allium; species Allium fistulosum. The sequence continues at coordinate 171,960,146 of CM060908.1, forward strand.
CGCAAAATAATTTCTCTAGTTATAGTATCTCTAACTAAACAATACATAGGATAAAATTCAAAATAAACATTGTTGTCACTTACAGATTGCGACACACTCTTGATATTTTTCTTTATTGGAGGTACTCTTAACAAGTTATTGAGATATAGTTGTCTTTCACCTTTGATGCAAGCAATTCTGGTATGTGTTATCTTAATAAACTCATCATTGCCCATGTGTACGGACTGATTACCTCTATATTCCTTGTTGCCAAGATTTAAATTGTCTAGATTGCTTGTAATATGATTTGTGGCTCCAAAATCAGGGTACCAACTTTCATCATGTATATCTTCAGGATTTTTGATATTAATTCTTGACTTATCTAATTAATTACTTGATTCTTGCTGTTCTTGAGCCATATTTGACTTGGACTACTATTTCGTTGATCATCTGGGTTTTGATTCGGCGTATAGCTTGCATTGAATATGAAATAACATTTTGGTGTTGTATGCCTAATATTTTCACAAATTTGACATTTGGGTCTATTATTACTGTTCCATCTTCCTTTGCCTCTTGCTCTATTTGATTGTCCACCTCTCTGATGACATCGATATGTCCTATTGTAATTTTGATTCTTGTTTCTTAAGTTAACTGCATAGTTAATTAACAGATCTGTATCTAGTAGTTTCTTTTGATCAATCCTTCCTTCATGTGTAATAAGTGTTGAGTGAACATATTGCATTGATGGCAGTGTTTCTTTAAATGGGATTATTGCTACTACTACTACTTTATATTCTTCATTGAGACTACTTGGAATTGTTAGCACTCTTTCGGTATCTGACATTTTGTGTTCTACTTCTTCTAATAAATCACATGTTTTCTTGATCTTTGACAAGTACTCTCTCATTTATAGATTGTCTTTTCTGATATTCTGCAATTGTCTTTTACAATGCATTATTTTGACAGTTGATTAAGAAATAAAGATTTGTTCTATTGTTGTCCATATTTCATTGGATGACTTGCATCTTATTATTTGTGGTAGCAGATTAGTACTTATTGAAGATATTAGCCATGTACTTATCAAACTATCTTATCTCTGATTCTTTGTATATTCATTATTGTTTACTACCATGTTTTGTTGATCAGTTACAAACTTTGGTGGGACTGGAAGTGTACCAAGAACAAATCCTTCAAGACCATATCCTCAAATGGTAGTTCCAATCTGAATTTCCAAAGAAGTTAACTGTCTTCATCAAGATGAACTGTGATAAGTTGGCTTCGAGGATTGACAACTATCTTGATCAGATACTCTATTGCAGTTTATTGTTGAGAACTTCTAGTACCGTATGTTGTATTTTCTAATGTGGTAGAATTTCTTTCTCCTTCGGTCATGATGAAAAGATGCTATCAGAAAACATTGATGATTCTAAAACAGGTAGTTTGCAAGAAATGATTTGGAATAGGTTTGTTGCAGCCGAACATAGGCGATGAAACTTTTATGATGAGTTCTTGGCATGACATTTACTTTCTTGATGCTTTAATAAAGATCTTCTCACTTTTTGAATTCTATTTTTTGAATTTCTTATTGTCAATCTACTTGTTTTATGATAGAGAATTTGATGTAGCCATCGTTTGAAATTATTAGCAAGGCATTTGTTCTTTTGATAGATTTGAAAGAAATTTTTCTAAAACTTAGATGATGAGATTGATTCTCTGATAAGTAAACTCAAATGATGAGATTCAATTCTCTGATGAGTATTTTCTAACCCGAATTATCTAGTGTTAAGCAAAAAGGAAGCTCTGATACTAAGTTTGAATTTGTGATAATTTGTTGATTCGAAAGAATAGTGTTGCTACTAAAATATCCTTTCGACCTTGTCAAAACTAGATTGAATGAAAGAACAAAGAAGAACAAGAGGGAAAAGCTCCAGCAGACCTTTCGAAGGAGTCAAAAAAATGCAACGACCATAGACTAGAAGTATCAAAACCTTTCAAAGGGATCGAAAGCACGCTTCCGCTTTAATGAACACCTTTCTAAGCAGGTGCTTCCGCAAGTGTGAAGACCTTTCGAATGAGTTAAAGAAGCAGATTTTGAGGATAATGCATAACAACCTTTCATATGCGCGCCAAACCTTTTGAGACCAAAGGCTTCTTCGCCTCCACTCAAATCACTCAGAAGCATAACATGGTCGGAACAACCCCTTCGGAAGCAGATTCAAGCCTTTCGAACTGGTCGAAGCCATTAACATCCAGGGAAGGTTCCGCATCAAGTCGCAAGCATATGTTTGGAAGCTACAAACAGCATCGAAACCATCACCACTTCAACATCTTCGAAGCCCCTAGAAACAACCCATCGATAGAGTCAAAAGCTCTTACAAAGCAATATAAAGAAGGGAAGGTGAAACTTCTCCTTTCGATGAAGACGGAGGCATTCGAGCCCATTCGAAAGCATTGCAGAGGGGAGCGCAAGTGCCAAAGGAGTCAAAAGGCATTTGAAGCCACCTTTCAACCGGGTCAAAAGCACTGGGTCAAAAGGTGCTAATCCGCATCTATAAATAAGACCCAAAGGGTCTAGTTTTGGGGATCTGAACTGATTCATTCTACACTTGTATTTTTTTAATCCTGAAAAGTTGTAAACCCTAATTTGTAAATCGGATTAGGGAAAAAATTTCAGTAAAGGCTTTGTTGAGTTACGAAAGGGAAGTCTTCAATATTCTTGATTACTTTGTTGTTTCGAAAGCATTTGTTAGATCTAACTCTATTTTTCAGGTATCGACCCCATCAATAGACACCTTCCGATTTGGTTGAACCCCTGCATTTTTAAGTGATTCCATTTATCAGCTCCAGGCCACCTTTCATTGAACTTCTACCTTCTAGTGGATCGAAACCTTAACCCAAGCCAGTTTTACCTTTGATTCCCGATCCAAACCTAATTCGTTTAAGATTCTAGCTTTCGATAAGGTCGAAACCATTCAAAACTAACCATAACCCTGAATTTTAGAGCCATCCATTGGGCACCCGCAACTGCCTCGAAAGGACTGTTTCAAAGGAAAATTTAAAATACTCCATTCATCTCAAAAGACCAAAAATAAGAGAACTTAAGCCTTTCGACTGAGTCGAAAGGTCAATAAGAAGGAAATTTCACAATAAAGTCTATTTCGAAAGGTGATCCAAAAGAAGGCATCCATATCCTAGCTCTCTCGAACAAACCAAAAGAGATAAAAAGGGTTAACCTTCCTTGTTACATCAACTTTGGGGTGTCGACAAGTTTTCTTGTTAACATTGGCACTAGAAGGAGGGGTTTGAACCTCCGTCTCTGTTGAACACCCAATACCTCACACATCTACCCCAACTTTATTCCAAGCTTGCCCACTCTAGGCCTTACTTCATCATGGCCAGTAGAATAAAAAAATCCAAGCAAGGATCCTCGGAACCACACTTAGTTGGATTCTCCCTAGGCAGCTAATGGTAAGAATCTCCACGAAAAACAACTGTTAAGGATGAAGGCTTTAAGAATCATAAGGGAAAAGAAAGTTCAAGCCTATGATCAACTTAAATGGAGTTTAAACCCTTTTATGTTGGCCCTACCCCAATCTTTGCCTTAGGGGAAAAGAAAAAGGAAAGCGATAATTTATTTGACTAAATGAGAAAAACAATTCAACACTATACCAAAGGCACAATCTTTGAAGAAGGAATAATGGTATATTACAACGCCTTTGCACACAAATGGGGTCAAGTGATAAGCGGAACAATACCTACAACGGAACCCCAAAGAGTTTTAAAGAGAAAACCAATGATCAAAGTGGAAACTCCAAAGCCAAGTAATAAAAGATTTAGAAGCCATCCTCAAGAAACAAGTTTCAAGTTAAGCCTTCCTAAAGAGTGCAATCTAACAACATCCATAGAGAATGTCAACTTGCTAACAAAGGATGATCTCAACTATTGGCCATCACAAAAGAGGAGACCAAAATATGAAAGGAATATGGGAGGGTCCTACTGTTATTACCATATGATGAATGGTCATGGAACTAACCACTATAGAGCCTTGGAAGGAATGATAATAAACTTTTTCCGTCAAGGCAAGTCAATGAGTTTGTAAAGAAATATTGAATAAGATCAATAAAGAGCTACTTTTCTAAAGAGAATCTACATAGTTAGGAGTGAAATGCTCCTTTTATTTGGACATTACCTTAAATGGTCGAAGCCTTTGTCCATGCTGAGTGGGCCAGTGCAGAGCACCTCCTGGAGGGACGAGTGTAAGCCTTTAACCACGCCATGTTATGGCCAGGTTAAAGCATCGACAAGCCCTTGGCCGTGCCTTTGGTCAAGTCAAGGCACCTCCTAGAGGGAGGAGTGTAAGCCTTTATCTGCGCCAAACTATAACCAAGTTAATTAAAGCATCGACAAGCCCCTGTCCATGCCACGCTATGGCCATGGCAGGGCACCTCCTGGAGGGAGGAGTGTAAGCCTTTATCCATGCTATGCTATAGCTAGGTTAAAGCATCGACAAGCCCTTAGCCACGCCTCTGGTCAGGTCAAGGTGCCTCGTGGAGGGAGGTTGGGTAAGTCCTTGGTTCCAGCCTCTAAGAATGAGCTAACCAAGAGCACCAAACAATAATGGACTAAGACGTCCAAGTCCTAGAAGAGGCTAATCAAACAATGGAATAAGACGTCCAAGCCCGATAAGTAGCACATCTACAAAAGACTAAGAAGTCCAAGCCCAAGAAGAGGCTCATCAAATAATGGACTAAGATGTCCAAGCCCAAGAAGTGGCATATCAAATGATGGACTAAGACATCCTAGCTCGAGAAGCAGCCAATCAAACCGCAACAACGTACAAGGCCTAAAGGGTTTATACATGTCGAGGATGACAAAATCTAAGGAGTAGAACGAAACTCCATTTATTAATACCCGAATCTGGGTTTCGGTTCTCTCATTTCTGAACTTCATCGATCGATACCCGAATCTAGGTTTCGGTCTTTATCAGACACTTACAGTCTTTATCATACCTGATCTGGGTTTCGAGATTATTACTTGATTTCACTTATTAATGCCCTAATTTGGGCTTGAGATTTCTATTATGGATTTTTGATTATCCACTACTAATGCCTGAATCTGGGTCAAAGACTTCTATCAAGAAAATCGTTACTGTTAATTTCCAGCCATCATCCACAAATATTTGAATCTGAATTTCAAGTTGGTTTCGGGCTTCTAAACTTTTAGATTTCATTCATTAATGTCCGAATATGGGTCATTGGATTTCTACTATAAATTTTCAGATAATGGTTTCTGGACTTCTATTACTTAATCATTGTTAACCCTCTATTAGTAATCTTCAGAAGATGATTTTCTAATATGCTTATACCCCACGCTGAGGATAAAATTTTCCACCAGCAGACTTCAGATATTCTAGCAATATGGTTAAAGTTAATTTCTTAATTATTTCTCATCATGATCAAAGATGGGTTTCAAGACATTTAATCAAATACAATTACTATTCATATATCACCATACGATTGACATAATGATTTGTTAATCTACGCGAATGATATAGATAGACTTTTGTATCAATTTCAAGCTAACAATATGAAATATTGTCTGCTTCATACTTTTCAGGGAAATTAGAACAGTAAAGAAGAATGAAAGGTCCAGCAAATACATAAATTATGATATGAGCCATCAAACAAATGTTTTAGAGATAAAATTACAGGAAAGGATCACAAACTATGTGATATTTACAAAATTTACATGATTTACATAACTTATGAAATTATTTACAAGTGTATAGAACAAATATATACATTTCATAAATATAAATCTTTCATAAATCTTGAGCAGCCTTGTTTAAGTTCTCAGCGATTAAAGGATATACGATATGACGAATAGTGATACAAAGAACCCCTTTAAGTTTCTTCTCTTTCATCCTGATCCTGTCTACATTGTCGATCACATCAATATTAGTTTTCAAAGAACGATTGAAAGATCTATTTGCACGTCTAAGGGTCTTATTTTCCCTTTCCAATTCAGCGATGCGCTTCAAAAGGAGATATTTCTCATGTTCGAGTTTTTGAATTCTAGCAGCATATTCGTTTGTGCATTATGAGTATTTAACTTTTCGTTGTTCGTCTAAATATTTCATCATTTCGAATTTAACTTTCCTACACCACTCACCCACTACCTTCTCGTCTAAGCCAGGGGGAGGATTTGTTGTAGTGGGAAATTGCTGAGCAGCAAGGGAAGTAGATCTTGTAGATTTAGCAGCAGATGGAGTAGCATGAGGAACTGGTAAATCAATACTCAAGATATTATTCCCTATAATAAATTCCAACGACTCGCACTAAGCTTGATTATCCTTCGATTTCATCTCTAAATCGCTTATCTATTGGAAAAATTCCAACATTTTGTGATCGAAGTCAATTAAAGGATTTGACTTAACTTGACGCTTCAGCATGGAAATTGCTTCATTTTACTATTAACATCTGCTTCTAAATTGGCAGTTTGATCCTTGAGATTTCTGATAATTGTTTTTTGAAGTAGGAATCTCTTATGCCATCTTAATGCTTCGATGTTGCCATGAAAACGAGCAAGTAAAGTATCTTCAAGAAGTCTGCTCTTTTCAAGATCCGCTAGTAGCTTATCCTTAAGATCGATAAAGCGAAATGCTAAATCTAATGATGAGGCGCTACAAATAACTGTAATTCCTATTTAAATACAAAATGAAAAAGAACGAAGTCAAAACCAGAATGAACGATCTCTTTATTAATGTAATAAAAGATTACAAATCAAGTAACAATGAAACTAAAAGATATAAAAAACATTTGTTTTATATCAAAAGATGAGAAACAACATCTCTAACTTATTCAATGAATTGGTAGAAAGAATAACTACAGAGTCAAAAGGGATGTTAAGTCCTTCCTGAGTAATCATCGGGGGATATTTTCTATAGTCCCATTCCCCGACTGGAGGACTATCACGACTATAAATTAGTTTAGTATGGTAGGTCCGGATCTCCTTAAGTAGCTTTTCTTTCCCATCACCAAGGAAATCAAAGCGGAGACGAGGATATTCCATGTAAATTTTTTGTAAATCTCTAAGAAACAATATCTTGCCAATTTTGAAGATTTTAAAATTGATGCCTTTTCGTGATAAAATCTTTTCAATTTAACATATTGACTTAGGTAAGTGATCTCTAGATACAAGATTGCCTGAGGAACATTATCTCTGTGATAATAAAATAAAATGCGGCTAAGTATAAAAAGAAGACTAAAACAAGTATTTACAAATCAATGTTATTACATATTCACAATCATTCATCCGGTTCATACAAAATTGACTTAGTAAATAATTCTGAAACAAATTTATCCTTATAAAACTTGAGTTTTTCAGGAGGAAGGTCTTGTGGAATTGATCTGACTCGAGGCAATTTCCGATGTGCTCCAGGATGTGGTCAGATCTGAATTCGTCCAAGTATTTTTTTCGTGTAAACACCTAAGTAAACCTCCACTAAAATAACCCAAATATGAGAAATCAATGGTCGGGTGTCTATAATTGGCATTTTATAATAAATTAACTAAAATGTCTCTCTCCTCGATCAACATCCAGAAGAGGGTAATTAATTCCTGGTTTTCCTTCAAAAGAGCATCATATCGAAGGCACGCTCTCCTCTACCGTGGGGCAGCTTCTTGATGCTTAAAAGAAGCTAACACTGCCGCACTAGTATTAAGTCTATAATATTTTTCAAAAAAAATGTTGTGCTACTTCAATTATTTGTCTAACTGCCTATATAAACTATTTATCTCGCTTGTTTCCTTTCAAGCTTGGTTTTATAGGGGTGGACAGACTTCTTTCATATCGAAATAAAAGATTTACAATATTATTATCTTCAAAGTGAAATATTTAAACAGAGAATCCCATACCTGAGATACCGGAAATGATGCTTTGGAAACCTACTCCTTTTCTTTTGGCACTTCGATATCAATAAAAGCAGGCTCCTCTTGAAGGCCGGAAGGAGTAGGAGAGTTAGGCGGAATCGCTTCAGGAGGAGACGAATCCTTTTCAGAGGTCTTCGTATTATCATCTCTGTCTTTTTCAGAAGCTTCAGTTTGGCCACCTCCATTGCCACCTGAACCTTGTCCACCATTGATGTTATCTTCCCCATTACCATCGTTATCATCGTCGTTATCATTGTCATTATCGTCACCCTCTTCTTCGACGGCCTCATCTTTATTGCCTTCATCTTCGGAGTCAGATTCGACTTCGAAGGAAGGAACTTCAAAGGAGAGAATTTTGGAGGCATCGATCTCCTCCTTTTCAACAACTTCAATTCCTTGCTCCATCTTTTTGATCTTGTCCATAACCCTATCAACAAGAGCAGGGTCGAGCGAGGGAAAACTTAATTAAGGACATTTCTCGATATTATCGGCGTAGGCGAGCATCAAAGCGTCTTCGAAAGAATTCATCATAATATCTTCAAGAGAGGTGTCAAGAAATTGTGACACTCACCGCTTTGCATTGGAGATGGTGTCAACTGCCAATTTCAAAGAAGCTTTGTTCCTTTCCAACTTTTCCTTCAGAAAGGCTTGTTTTGCCGCCATTCAGATCTTCTCCTCATTGAATTCTTTTAAGGTCATTTTCATTACCAAGTTTTCATCGGCGAGGAGTTGGCGGGCTTTCCTTTCCTCTGAGATTATGGATTTCGACTGAGCGAGAGAAGCTCTCAATCGCTCTAGTTCAATCATAGCTTCATCTTTCTTTGCGTATAAAGAAGAGACTTGATTCTTTAAGCAAGAAATTTCCTCCTAAAACTTAGAGGTTTTGGTAGAAGATTTGGACGCATGTTCTTGTAAAGATAACCAACTCTTGGAAATTTGAAAGAAAAAGTACAGCATAAGTCAAGAACTTAAAGAAGAATGGTAACAGTAAAGTCAAGTGAAGAGAAACTTACCAAGAGTTGTTGTTCTATTAAAGAATGATAGTGACTCGCCAAGTCAGAAACAGAAGTAGGCGGGTGGATAGAGGCAAAAGATGTAGAATTTAAGATGGATTGGACTATCTCTTCAAAATTATTTGAGGATGTAGGAGATGATGGCCTAGGAGGAACGAGCTTTTAAGAAGGGGTCATCTCCAAAGCCTTCTGCATCTGCTCAATCACACTTGGAGAGCTCGAAATAACGATGCGAGAAAGAGGATCAACTGCAGTGGGAGTCTTCTTGGGTTAGTTGAAAATAGTTTCAACAATCGGACTCCCCAAAGTTTAACGATAAAGACTACTCCTTCTCTGGTGGTGGAGAATCAAAAACTTCCACTATTTTTGCAATCTTTAGAGGTGGTTCCACCATGGACGATTTGACCAATTTTCTCTTGACAGCTACCTTTGTTTTAACGAGGGCCTGAGAAAAGTGTGACGATCCTCCATTTTGGATGATTCTAGTCGACAATAAACCACACATGTCTGACTCAAACAGCCCAAAAGAATAGATTATCAATGGGGTTTTATTCTAAAGAAATAAGAAACAAAAGAATAAAATTACAGAATCTCGAAGCGAAATGACAAATTATAATAATTACATAAACAGTTCATGAAGCTGTTTAACAATATATAATAATTTCACTTTACAATATTATAAGAGTTATACATTTAACAAATATAACAAAGTAATGCGGTAGAATAATATTAACAAATACGGTATTCAAACTCCATATTTATCTTCAAGAAATAATATCTTTGAAACACTGAAATACTCAGGCTAGCTCGAGCGTAAAGGAAAATAATACACTCGAGTCAGAACTAAAATTCTTATGCAAATTAAATCAAAATCAGATGAAATATGGAATGCAGATAACTACATTTCTAAAGTTTCAAATTTTCCAGAAAAGTTATTATTTTCAAATTCAAAATACAACAAATTTCACAATTAATCCATTCTAATAACTTACAAATTTACAGAAAATTCAAAATTAAATTAAGAGGTCAGGAGATTTGATTTATGAAAATTTTCCAAAGTTTCAAAATTCAATTTATGAAAACTTCCTAGGGTTTCAAAATTTAAATTTGAAAACTTTAGGATAAGGTAACATTAGTTTATTTCTCAAAAATCATTTTTATGGTTCAAAAGGTAAATCTAAACATACTAATTTTTTTCACATGTCAATATAAGAAATCCAAGGGTTTGTACCCTTATTCGGTGTTCAAATAATCGATATGAAAAATTATATGCTTACAATAAACTATAGGATAATAACATGGATATATCAAAATAAATAAACAAACACACATTCAATCATAATAGCATCCATTACAACATAAAATCAACATTCAAATCAACCAATTCAACAAATAAACCAATTCAACAACATGTCACAAAAATTATTAGTTATCACATATTGGTGTCTAACTGTCAAGGGTATTCAAATTAAATGTCAAACTAAAATTCCCAACCAACAATCAATAGTTTTATCACTATATGACTTGGTTTAACTTGTAATAAAATTTCAGTATTTCGTGAGTGGGTTTAAACACTCACCTTTTGGCTTTCCTTTTTCTAGTCAGATTTGGATCCGCTACTACTTTCTATTTTTTTTGGTTTCCTTGCTATCTTAATCTTTTTTTTAAGAAAGTTTTAGAAGAGACAAAGAAGTTTGTATAGATCTGGATTTGAAGAAAAATATTTGGAAAGAAGAAGAAGGTTTGAAAGAAGAATAAAATTTAAAGAAGAAGAATTGAAAAAGAAAAGGAAGATTTGAAAAAGAAGAAGAAGATTTGAAGAATAAGAAAAATATCGTAAGCTTTGAAAAAAAGGAGAAAAATGAGATTTGAAGAAGAAACATGAAAAAGAAGGAAGGAGGAAGGTGAAGAGAGAAAAAAATGAAGCTACAGAAGATGTGATTTGAAAAATGAAATGAGGCTACAGGAATAAAGACGGAAACAAGTGAAAAACTAATAAAGTAAATATAAACAAACTGGGAATTGAAATAAAGTAAAAATATGAACAGTCTAAAAAAACGGTAGGTATTAAAAAAGGTGAAGTAAAGGAATAAAACTATGAATGAAGATAAAAAAATAAATCTTCCGTTTTTAAATATGAGCTTCAGGAGAATAAATTGCCAACGAAAGGAAGCTACAAGAACTAATAATGCATAAACAAAATGAACTTCAGAAATGGATAATAGTAAATGCTAATGAGGTGGCATGAATATTAATTTGGTTGTTCACATTAAAAATGGAAAAAAAATTTCAGGTAAAGTACTTGGTAAGGAGCAAACGAAACAAATGAAAAGAATGTGGTAATTATTAATTAGAAAATAAATAAATGAGGCTACTATTAATTAATAAGAAATGAATGAGTAGTCTAATAATTAAATGGATGCTCAAGTGGAACCTACATAGAGAACTTGAAAATGAAAAGAAAGAAAATGCGGATGTGGCAATAAATATAAAGCAAATGAAGGGACCACGTATATATTATAAACAAACTTTTGGGGTCCAAATTTCAAAACTTACTCCAATTAATTAATTTCATTAAACTAAAATATACACATACTTATAACATCCAATTCTTTATTAAAACATTCGTTTTATGTTAATATATGCACATTCCATTAACTCAATCAATCAATCAATCAATCAACTAATCAATCTATATATTTAATTATGTTACTCAAACCAATTTTCTTAATTCATGAATATATATCTATCTATGCATTATAAAAATGATTTACTTTACTTTTTTAATTACTGTATTGGTCACATTAATGCAACCAATTTACAAGTTTTGACCATATATAAAATGGAAAAATAAATGTATGTGAACATTTGTAATTAATGTACAATTGTTAATACAAGTTAATTTCTAATTGATTCCACAACATTTACACAAGCATAAACCCTCTGATATAATTTAAAATTTGAATACTAATAAGTGTGTTTATATATATTATTCCAAAACTCAATTTTTCTTTTTATAAAATCATACTTATTCAAAATAAAATTTTTATTTTATACATCTCAAAACATTTATTTTAATTAAAATGTTCATTCCATTTTAACACAAAAATGCAAGTTCCTATATTAACTCATTCATTACAATTTCATTCCTGCTTCCTTTTAATTGAAACATTTCGATTAATCTGATTCCAATTAATTTCATTACTAATTTCAACGAATTCTAACTATAAAACACCATTTTCTTTTCATTTATACTAATTCAAACATGTTTTATAAAATTTTGTATACAACAAAATTTATACACTATTTACATAGTAAATATTTTATCTTATTGAAAATCAACTTCTCTAAGATATATTTCAAATAACAACTTATGTTATTCTTTCATTAAAACATTCACTCAATACTTTATTTAAATTCAACATTTATTATTTCGATTAGAGATAAACATTCAATTTATTGTTGTCAAGTCAAAGCTTAAACTTCATTAAAATGTTCGTTTTAATTTAATTTAAAATGTAAGTTCTTATGTTGGACTTATTTATTAGGATGCACTTGTCTTTTCTTTTCAATTAAAGGATCCAACAACTCTTATTGCAGTTTATATTCAATATTAGATTTCAAACGAATTCTCATTATACCACAATTGTTTTCTATCAATTTCATATATTCCAAGATTTACTTCTTAAATTATTCCATTCTTATATTAACATATATTATTACAATAAATGGAACTTATATTCAAACAAATATTAAATAAATCATATTCAAATCAATATCATTAAATTATATTCTAATATGCATTACAATCTTTTACCTCATTAAAATTAGTTGTTTTAGCATTTATTTAAGATCATGTTTTATATCCTAACAAATTTACATTAATAAATCATAAAATTTTAATTTCTAAAAAAATTGAATTTCAAGCCTTAATTAATTTAATATTTTTAATTGTAAAAAGTACGGGTCGTTAGAAAAAGGATGGCGCATGAGAAGTCGAAGAGAGAGGAGCATGATCGCTGATGGGTTTTTCTACCTGAGGAGCAGCTGAAGAGAATTCAGTTAAATTATAAGTCAGCAGAATAATTTGAAAAACAACACAATAATAGATAATAAGTGCATCGTTTATAACTTACCGGAGTGGTCAGAGCAGATAGGTGACATTGGGGAGAAATTTGTAGGATCTCCCAAAGAGAGGAAGTGTTTGCTTCGGGACGCATGTTGGATCAAAGGGGGTTGGCCGAGAATCCTTTGGCTGGTCGACAAGAGAGAGTACTTCGGCAAATTTTTAGGATTCAACGGCGTTAGTTTATTCCCAATTTTGCTTGAAGCCATAATTAAGGACTCCACTGTTCCCTTATCATCCTCATTTAATCTTTTAGCATGGGCATCTGACAAAAAGCATAGATCAGCAAAGAAAAGAAACTATATGAAAGGAAAACAATGAAAACTGAGCTTACGTGGAGTAGAGAAAGTCCCGCTAATGTAGGGGACGCATCTAACAAAAATGAATTGGTTCTCCCGGTCCCTGAACTTGTTCACTCCTTCAGATATCAATTTCTTAGAAGGATTTTTCCGGAAGATTTGGTTGTTTTAGTTGCTAATCTTAACCAACCGAACAAGGTGATTCAGAACTTCAGCACTTAAGGAGGGAATGTCGGACTCCAGTGCCATTAACTCCAAAGATAAGAGATAAGTGTACACGTTGGGAGATAGCTGAATCAGAGCAATTCCAAGATAAGATAAGAACATAGACAAGAATTTCGAAAAAGGAAGAAATCCACCGTGCAAGATGTGGATTGCAGTATAAGCGAAGAACCCTTCAGGTGGGCTATTGATGGTGTCATTTTCAGCAGGGGGATTGTTTCCACTCTGGTGATCCCAAAATCATTAAGGATTGCATCCACTTCATCCTGAGTGGATATCAAAGAACGCTTGGAAGTAGCTTCGACCTTCTTTGGGGAACTCATGATTCTGCTAGGTGAAAACGTTCCAATTAGAAATTACAGTTTGTTATGAAATTAACATTCTTCTAAGGATTACTAGAAAACTATCATAATAATTTGGACCTCAAATAAGATATGAAACTTCATATTCTTAAAAGAATGTTAAAGTCAAAAAATGATATTTACTAAGCTTTCGACATAGTCAAAAGGGAAATAGAAGTTAACAATCAACAAAACCCCTTCAACAGTGTCGAAAGCCTAAATATAAACATTCAACGAACTTTTGACAGGGTCAAAAGAGAGGAAGGAAATGTATGTCTAACCAACCCTCATCAACAATGTCGGAAGCTTAATAAATGCTTTGTTATTAGAGGGGAACGGTTAAAACCTACACAGCAAATTGGAACAAAGTATACACAACCAATATTCAATAAACAAGAGTGTTGGGCGTATTCTCACCCAGAAGATCTCAAGACCAAGAAGCTTGATTCATCCAGGCTTGCCTAAACTCCATTCGGCTTCCTACCACTGCCGGACCAACTCCTACTTCCTACCATTACCGGACCAACCCACTTCCTACCACTGCCGGACCAACTCCTACTTCCTACCACTGCCGGACCAACTCCTACTTCCTACCACTACCGGACCAACTCCTACTTCCTACCACTGCCGGACCAACTCCTACTTCCTACCACTGCCGGACCACCTACCACCGGACCAAGACATTCCGAACCAACACATGCCAGGCCAGACCACATCAGCCCAGGCCCACCAGCGGCTATATACATCCCAGACCCCTGCTCCCGACCTCACTCTATAAATAGAGGGGCAGGGGTACAGCAATAGGGACAAGTTTGAGAGCTCAAGCACGGAGAGAACTTTCAAACAACTTTCTTTTACTTGTATCAAAGATTTGTACTTGTAATCTAAACAAGAGAAGAGAAATAACATATAAAGTGGACGTAGGCACATTCTGGCTGAACCACTATAAATCTGCGTGTCTTTTTACAGTTTAGCCCTTGCTTTTCATATATTTGCATAAATCACCCAAATCACTAAGAACAACATAAGATCTACTAAATCATACGACTTTGAGGTGTTTGTCCATTTTTTGTGCAAACATTTTTGGTGCTTTCATTGAGAGCTAGAAGCTCGAAGCTTCAGCTTCATCCACTTAACATTTTTCCTAACAGCGTCGTTCGCCACTTGGAAAACATGCCTCCCAAACAGAGAAAAGATGTTAACAAAGGAAAAAACATCGCATCCAGCAGTCTTCCAGATCCAGCTGTCACGAATCAAGTAAATCGTCCTCCTCTAGCAGCAGTACCAAATGAAGGACAGGCTAATCCGACCACTCCTGCCATAGAACAGACCGCAGAAATTACTAGGGCAGATTTAGACAGAGTTGTGGTTGAAGTAACTAACTGCTTCACATCCCAGCAGGAAGCCTTGGTGGACCATCTCATGTCACGCTTAAGGGATGCTGAAGAGTCCAACCGCAACACTGAATCATGGGGCGAGTCCCAGTCTGGAGGATCTCAGAGACAACAAAGATCTTCCTTCTTCGAAGGAGCTAACGGCAGAAGTAGCCATGGTAGGAGCCAAGATCGAGCTCAGCCCGAAGTTAGGCCTGAGGAAACGTTTGGTACCGAACCCAACGGGGGAGGTACCGGGCGAAGGTCAACTGTAGCTGAGCCTGTCATACTGCCTAACCACAGAAACGCCAGTGAACGGGGCCGAGCTAGAGGCCAGCCCGAAGTTGGACCCGAGGAAGTGCTTAGATCAGAACCCAGCAGGGGAAGATCAAGGCAAGGGCCAACTGTAGCTGACCCTAGCATGCTCCTAGAAGATCAAAGGCAGCCACTGGAAAATGTGAGGAATGATAGACGGTACCATCCCTATAGGCCATCTGGACGGAATCAATCCCACAGAACAGAACCAAACTCATTTCTATCTGCTCCAAATTCTGGTGAAAGGATGGCACGCTTATTCAGAGAGTGCGTCCAACGGGAGCAAAGAGATCGAGGGATAGGCGCTAGGGTAACCAGCCCTTTCGCCCGCAATATCGAAATTGCTATCACCCCCCGAGAATGGAAGATGCCAACAATGGAACCTTACAAAGGAACCTCCGACCCCGTTGTACACTTACAGAGATACACACAACATATGCTCATGAGTGGAGCGACAGAGGGAGTACTGTGCAAATGCTTTCCACTCTTCTTAGCAGATCTCGCTACCTCCTGGTTCTATCATCTACCCCAGGGATCCATCAGCTCGTGGGAAATGTTGAAAGAAAAGTTTATCAGTCAGTTCTGCATTCATGTGGAACAACCTAAGGACGCTTATTCCTTATCCAGCCTCAAACAGAAACCTGGAGAGAAACTGCAACAATACCTAACCCGATTCAATGCCGCAGCAGCCGCAGTCCAAGATGCCGATGAGAAGCTTATCCTAATGGCCCTCTGTAGTGGTGTGCATCCGGACACTAAATTTGCTAGAAGATTGACAAAAGAAAAACCAGCTACTTTACCCAATTTCTTCCATGAAGCCGGGAAATATATGAGGCTTGAGGATGCTGCCGTTGAGGGGTAGTCAGGACAGCAAAATAAGGCAACTCACAGCAACGCCCCTGCTGTGGCAAGGGACGTTCGAAGAAATGATTCCAGAGACAATGTTGGGGGCAAGAAGGGAGAAAAGCGCCTATATCGGCCAGGACCGAGATTCGACACTTACACTCCTTTGAACGAGACCGTCGAAAATATCTTCCTTGCCACCCAAGGCGAAGTTAGATACAAACGCCCACCATATAAGAAGGAATCAGATAACGCGCAGAAGTCTGGAAAGTTCTGCCGCTTCCACGAATCTCACGGGCATGATACCAATGAATGCCATCATCTCCGGGACTTGATTGAGGAACACATCAGAAGGAAGAAACTGGAACGCTATGTAAAAGGTCAGGACAGGACTCCAGCTCCTGCCAATGAGAACCCAAGGCTACCCTCATCGGAGATCGACAGAGGAAACCGCAACACTAGCGGCTCTAGTCAAGAGAAGATAGTGGTCCATACCATCTTAGGAGGACCGCACATCGCAGACAGAAGCTGGAAAGATATGGAAAGTCGCTTAGAGACAATAATGACTGTGTCAATTCGGTTATGAAAGAGCGCCACCCGAAGCGGAAAGAAAGTGATGACATCACATTCGGTAAGCGTGACCTAGAAGGAAGGCAATACCCTCACATGGATCCCATGGTTATCTCTGCCCGGCTCGGTCCCGCCGAAGTCTACCGAATCCTAGTAGACACTGGAAGCTCAGTAAATATCCTGTTCAAACATGCATTCAACAAAATGAAGCTATCAATGAAGGATGTATCTCCCTGCGATAAACCGCTACACGGTTTCACTGGGGATGCAAAGATTCCCCTCGGGCAACTGGACCTTTTTGTTGAAATTGGAAGCCATCCCCGCTCCGTTGTACGGAAACAAACATTTGTGCTGATAGAAAACCACTCGGCCTACAATGCTTTCCTAGGAAGGCCAGCCTTGTCTGACTTCCAAATTGTCCTGGCCCCATGGTGCCTGAAGATGAAATTTCCAACGGACAATGGAGTAGGGGAGGTAGAGGGAGACCAGGATGTTGCTCGAGACTGCTATGTAACTGAACTTCGCAACAACCACAGGAAGGATAAAGGGAAGAGTGTAGAGGTTGCCCTCTGCACAAAAAATTTGGAAGCATAGCAACTAAAGAAAGCCCCTCCTCTTCGATATACCAGCGATCCTTTCAATGAATTAGACCCCAGGGACAAAGAGGAGGAGGCCGCCGCCGAGCCCGCAGAGGCTATGGAATTTGTATCTGTAGACAAACATGACTCGAGTAGACTATTGAAAATTGGGTCCTAACTAAAAGCAGAGTTGAAGGAGCAACTCATTGACTTTCTCCGCCACAACTTGGATGTATTCGCATGGTCACACGCTGATATGACCGGAATCTCCCCCGACGTAGCATGCCACGTACTAAATATTGATCCTACCAAGGCGCCCGTAAAACAAAGAAAGAGAAGTATGGGGGCAGAGCGATCGGCAGCCCTCGATGAAGAAGTAAGGAATCTACTCGCCAATGACTTCATACGAGAAGCCATCTACCCGGAATGGATCGCTAACCCGGTACTAGTGAAGAAGGCTAATGGGAAGTGGCGAACATGCATTGACTTCTCCAACTTAAACGACGCCTGCCCAAAGGATTGCTTCCCACTTCCCCGAATCGACCAACTTGTAGACAGCACAGCCGGGCACGAGCTCTTATCTTTTATGGACGCATACTCAGGGTATAACCAAATTCCTATGCATGCTCCCGACCAAGACCACACTAGTTTTATCACCGACTAGGGTTTATACTGCTATAAGGTAATGCCTTTCGGACTTAAAAATGCAGGAGCCACCTACCAGCGCCTCGTCAACAAGATGTTTGCAGGGCTAATAGGGCAAACTATGGAAGTATACGTGGATGACATGCTGGTAAAGTCAAGGGAAGCCGACGATCACGTAAGCCACCTAGGCAAGATGTTTTAAGTACTTCGCCAGTATGGAATAAAGTTGAATCCTCTAAAATGCTCCTTCGGAGTGTCATCAGGAAAGTTCTTAGGATTCATCGTCCATGCTAGAGGGATTGAAGCAAACCCTGAACAAGTCTGAGCGCTAAGGGATGTCAAGATACCTTCCACTCGAAAGGAAATGCAAAGCCTGAATGGAAAAGTGGCCGCCCTAAGCCGATTCATCTCCAAAGCAACGGACAAGTGCGTCCCCTTTTTCGAAGCTCTAAAGAAAGACAAAGGAAAGTTCGAATGGACTGACGAATGCTTAACCGCTTTCCTTAACCTAATCGAACACCTCCAGAAACCATCAGTACTCTCGACTCCAAGCGAAGGCAAAGAGTTGTACTTATACCTTACCGTGTCATCTCACGCCCTAAGCGCTGCCTTGGTAAGGGAAGACAACCGCACGCAGCGACCAGTTTACTTCGTCAGTAAGAGGTTTACGGGGGCAGAAGTCAGATATCCTAAACTTGAGAAGCTAGCATACTGTTTACTAATCACATCACGGAAACTGCGTCACTACTTCCAGTCCCATTCCATCAAAGTTCTGACCGATCAACCACTGAGGCAGGTACTCCATCGTCCCGACACTTCTGGGCGACTAGTTAAATGGTGCATTGAACTAAGTCAGTACGATATCACCTATCACTCTCGCACCGCCATCAAGGGACAAGCCATGGCTGATTTCATCGCAGAGTTCACTACCAACGAAGATAAGGAGCAATTGGAAATAACAGAAGACATCAAGTGGAATCTCTTTGTGGATGGTGCATCAAACGAACAAGGCTCAGGGGCAGGTGTGGTAATAATCACTCCCAGGGGAAATAAGCTGCACTATGCTATAAGGTTGGAATTCGCTGCCACCAACAACGATGCAGAGTATGAAGCAGTGATAGCTGGATTAGAACTTGCCATAGAAATCAGAGCCAATTCTTTGTGTCTTCATAGCGATTCTCAACTTATTGTTAATCAAATACTAGGAGAATTCCAAGCTCGAGAAGAACGGCTCATAGCATATTTAAAGAAGACCAAGTTACTTCTCAGCCGATTGAACCACTACTTAGTCAAACACATCCCTCGGGAAGAGAACCAAGAGGCCGACGAATTGGCAAAGCAAGCAAGTGTGAGAGACAGCGCCATATTCAGAGCAATAACCATCTCAAAGCAACTGACCCCAAGTTTTGAGCAAGTGAATCTGATAGCTGCAACCGAAGAAGCAACTTGGATGACTCCCATCCGAGACTACCTACAAAGCGGCACACTACCCAACGGGCGTAACGAAGTCAAGAAAATTTTGAGGAAATCTTCCCGCTACACAATACAAGAAGACGTCCTCTATCGGCGTGAATTCTCTAACCCATTATTAAGGTGTGTCGCTGGGAGGGAAGCCAAGGAAATTTTATCCAACGTTCATCGGGGAAGCTGCGGAGATCACATCGGAGGGCAAACATTAGCGAAAAAGATACTCCGATATGGATATTTCTGGCCCACCTTGAGCAAGGACGCCTTAGATTTCGTCAGAAAATGTGACAGGTGCCAGAAGTTTGCTAAGATTCCACGGCTACCAACAACTGAGATTACTCAAATGACCAGCCCTTGGCCCTTCGCAGTATGGGGAATTGACTTAATCGGTGAACTGCCAATGGGCCGAGGCGGGGCCAAATATGCTATAGTGGCAGTCGACTATTTCACCAAATGGGTGGAAGCAGAACCCCTGAATAAAGTATCTTCGGCAAAAGTTATTAACTTCTTGATCAAAAATGTTTTGTGCAGGTACGGAGTCCTGTTCAAAATTATATCAGACAGTGGACTTCAGTTTGACAGCGAGGAGTTCGCCAATTGGTGCCAAGGGCACGGAATTCAGAAAAGCTTCTCATCCGTAGCTTATCCCCAAGCAAACGGACAAGTCGAAGCCGTCAACAAAATTCTGAAAACTCTAATAAAAAAGAAGCTCGAAAAGTCAAAGGGCGCTTGGGTAGATGAACTCCCTACGCCACTGTGGGCCTATCGCACATCTTTCAGAACATCAACGGGGAACACTCCTTTCTCTTTGGCATACGGATTGGAGGCTATGCTCCCAGTTGAAACCATCGTGCCTTCCCACCGTAGGATCCACTATAACCCAGTAGAGAATGAAGAACTCCTTCACATGTCTTTGGATCTAATTAAGGAGAGAAGGAATGATGCAGCCCTCAAAGCAGTAGCCCACAAGAAAAAAGTGGCAGCACACTACAACTCCAAAGTCAAGCATCGTACCTTGCAAGAAGGAGATCTTGTCCTCAAGCGAATCTTCCCTTGCCCCGGAGCACTGGATCCAATCTGGGACGGACCATATGTAATTCATAAAGATCTCCACAATGGAGCTTATATTTTGTCAACAGTGGACGGAGAGGTGTTCTAGAGGGCATGGAACATCCAACACCTCCATCGATACTTTTCTTAACTTGTACTGCCCATATAAAGTGAATTAACAAAGAGAATCAGTGGACGTAGGCATTTTCATGCCGAACCACTTTAAAAAACCTTGTCTCTTTTTAACTTGTTCCTTTGTATCTTGGCTGCTTGTTAACTTTATCCTTTTCTGTTGAACAAAATCCTGAGCATACAGCATTTCCATTCAGAACACTCCACAGCACAACTTCACCTGGACAAGACCTAACAGGTACTATGCGAATCTATGCCCTCGCCAATGAGACACTTTAGCTCCAGCATCCCTTTGCTGCGGGTTAACTCATTGCTCGCGACGGCCCTAAAAGCCAACTGTAATGAGCCGATTATAAGCCACCGAGAAGGCCGACTATAGCCGAGGCAGCTCATTACGGCGTTCGGCTCGCCGGCAACTGTGAACCGACTATAAGCCCCAACATAAGGTGTGGCCAGCCAGGGGCAGTTCACGGTTGACGATCGGCACCCACGCTAGTCGGCCACAGTAAATCGAATAATACCCACGATTACGGGCCATAATGGCCCGGGTAGTTACTGTGCGCGATCTCAGCTCCGATGTGTCTTAAGTGCGGCTGTGGTAAAAAAGAATTAACTCCCCGCGGAGGCGTAAGATGGGTGACAAATGTCTCCAAGACCCACAGCTAGGGAAAGTGACTACAAAGCCCGTTTGCCACGAACTTAAGCACATCGAAGGCCTTCCGTGATTGGAAGTTTTACTTTTTCACATATTTCAATTTTACTTAAGAAACTTTTCTCCTATCCTCTGTAACAATCCCTGAAGTACAGGACATAGAACAGGAGACACTCACTAATAGAAGCAGATACTCACAGCAAGATACCAGACCGCATCCCTTACTCGGTCACACAAAACATTCAAAGCTGCCATCTACCAGCAAAATATAAAGGGCGATATTTCCTTCTTTCATATGTAAACACATGACTACAATTTATTCACACCTCACGCTAACATTGCAAGTCATGAAATTACGTTTTAAACAAGAACC
This sequence comes from Allium fistulosum, assembly GCA_030737815.1. Taxonomy (NCBI): domain Eukaryota; kingdom Viridiplantae; phylum Streptophyta; class Magnoliopsida; order Asparagales; family Amaryllidaceae; genus Allium; species Allium fistulosum. The sequence goes on from CM060908.1 coordinate 171,982,055, forward strand.
TGACATCAAACACAATTTAATTACAAGAATATGCAAAATATAAGAAGCCGGTTGCGTCGAAGTCTTATTCTTGTCCTGTTGCCCACCTGCCCGGTCAGAGAAAGAATTCATTAGTGATAAGCAACCAAGTTAACAGAAGGACTAGAAAGGAAGACTTACCAACATCTGCTCCTTGATCATCGTGATCTTCATCCACCACTTCCACACTTGCCTCCTCGGCTGCAAGCAACCGCATGCCCTCCTTCACCGCCACTTTCTCCTCCTTGGTAAATTGGGCGGTAACCACATCCATCTTGAAGACCACTCCACCCTCCTTATCCGCCTCAGTCTTGGCCTCCTCTAGAGCCCTGAGATAGATCCTAGCCATAACCCGGGGGTAATCATCCATCCAAGACAAGTTACCCTGCCTCCAAGTACGGAAGTACATATCTTGGAGCATCCCATCCATCATCCCCTCGTTCTCCTCAAACTCCCTCATTCGGACCTCAGAAGCCCGCAGCTTCGCAACGGCAGCATCCCTCTCCGATCGATACCGTAGACGGTCAGCTTGAAGGGACCTCTTCATCGCCTCCAACTCCTCCTTCAACTTAGCCTGGGCAAGCTCCGCGGCCTCAAGTCTCCCCGATAGTTCCTTTACCCGCTCGAGGTCCGCTTGCCGAACCTCATCCACTGTGGCAATGGCCATGTCAACCCGCTCCTTACAGACGGCCTCCATCTTCCGCAACTCTGCCCTACTGGCCTCTTCCATAGTCTTCCTCAATTGTTTGGATGCGGACTCATGCTGAGAGATTTGGATGGCTTGATCGGCAAGTTGCTTAGCCTGGTCGGAAACCATCAACCGTAGCCGAATGTTGGCGCTCCCTATCTCTTCCCCAGCCTTGACCAGTCGGGCATGATGCCCCATCAATTTCTTGGTCTCCTCAGCAACCCGGTCAATATTTGCCTTAGCCTCATCCCCCAGAGTTACAACCCGAGTAGTAAGCAAATCAAGATCCAGGGATTTAGCCTCGTCAAGCACCCGTACCATAGGATTGCGAGGGAGAAGATGCTCACTAGTAACCTCGTCGAAGGAGATATCATGAGAGGCCGGATCAAGGTCTGGATGACTCACGAACAGATTGCGAACTAAGCCCGGGTGATCTATCGGGGTGAAGGTTGGATTCACAGACGGATGAGGGGAAAGCCTAAACTCAGTATCCTCCTCCGTAATATCGTGAACAGGCTGGAGTGAAGCCGGAGGACCAGGAAGAGATTCAGACGTAGATCAACTCCTCTTCTTCTTTTGTGTATCTTCTTCAATAACTCCAAGAAGAGGACGATAGCCGACTACGTCTCCAGGACGGCTAGTAGGAGGCTTCGGCTTGGCGGAAGCTTTGAAGAGTTTGTATTGTTCGAGCCTGTGCCGAAGATCTGAGGTCTTGACCGTTTTTCCCGCTCCTAGAATGAAAATCAAATGTCACCAACATGTATTGAGCCAACATTCAAGAATTAAAAAAAAGTAAAGAGAAATTCACCTTGAACCATAGAAGTTGCCTCAGTAGAGGCACTCCCGGAAGGTAAATCTACACCGGTCCCAACCTTATCAGCTCTCTTGGACTTCTCCGTTTCCTCCAAACCTTCAAAGGCCTGGCGGAAAGCATCATCCGTCCACTCTTGCATCTCGCCTACTTGCCCAGAAGACAAAGCTCCGGTACCATCACCACCCTGTCCTTTGCCACCGTCATCACCGTGACAATCACCGTCACCTTCTCCACCGCTTCCACTCTCCGCCTCACCTCCTTCATCCTCGCCTCTTTTCCCCTCCACTTTATCCTCCTCCTGAACATCTGGATGTGTGCTGGGAGAGGGGCCATCAGACTTCTTGAGTTTCTTCCCCCCAGCAACTGGATGCGCAGAGAAGGGTCTCCTTTTACTGCTCTTCGCTGTGACCCCTTCTTTAGCTTGGGCAGCCTTCTCTTCGGCCGTGTCCCTCTGCTTGACCATGGACTGCTGTGGAAGGATCAAGTTACGCTCCAAAAGTGTAGCGTTCCTGATCAGGTAGGCAGCCGACCTATCTCTCCTAGTAATAGCTTCTATTTCTGCTGCCGTCTGAACCAGGCGGTCATTCTCCACGACCGCAAAACCACTTGTCGCTAGCAAAAAATAAAAGCACATAAGAAAGAGTATTGCAACCAGAATGGGGATTAAAAATAGAGATTTGACTTACATCCGGAGGTGAAACGTCGAATAGAAACGGAATCATCCCTGACAAAGAACCATTCCTTCTTGAACATACTGTATTTGGAGTATAAATCCAGGACCGGCTTAAAGGTTACGGCCGATTCCAAGATGATGTAGGGAGACCCCTTCTTATAGCCTCTCAAGTTATACAAATACCGGATCTCCCGGTTGGAAGGAGGACGCCCATATCTCCTCTGGAAGATGACGAAGAGACTCACCAGAATGGCATAAGAGTTGGGCTGAAGCTGGAATGGAGCTACCTTTAGATATGTGAGAAAGCTGACTACCTAGGCATTGAGAGGCGGGATGGCACCACACATGCAATGGTATCTGCTGTAGGCAAAATATCCTTCGGGAGGATCATACGGCATCACTCCCGCATTCGGCAATAACATGCGTGCTCGGTCGATCCCGAAAGAGCGAGATATAACATCGAGTTGCTCGCCCTTGAGTAAGCTAGGGAAGCAATCAGGAGGCGAGTTAAGAAGTTCCTGAGAACCATATCCATCCACTAATGATCTCGGGGTGGGCCCGTGACAGACAGGTCCTGGCTGAGCTGGGGGCACGGTGGAAGGCTCTTCTCTATCATGAGATCTCTTTTTCTCGGATCGGGTTTCCACTCTTTGAGACATTTATTTGCAAACACAAAAAAGCACGTTGTTAGAGCGAAGGATGCAGAAGTAAAAAAAAACAAGCAAGTCTATATAAAGTCCATCCAGTACAAAAGTCCGTCTGGTAAAAAACTAATCCGGCATTCTCAACTAAAAAACTCATTCGGCATTCTCAACTAAAGTTCATTCGGTACGTAGGACACACAAGTTTCATTCGGTGAATACCACGCAAAGCCATTCAGCGAAGGGAAGTTAAGTACCTGATTTGGCAAGCTAAAGTGGTTCGGCAGTAGGGTAAAATCTGATTCGGCTATGTGACTGATTTGGCTCGGCTGTCTCGTTCGGTAGAAGGTAGCAGAAGCCCTAGGCCCTTATTTATAGGCGAACATAGACGACCGGACCGGCTGATTCGGCGAAAGCATCCAAGCTAACGTCATTGGTTTTAAAACAAAGCACGGCATATACCGGCATATGCCCCACTTTGGGGGGCAAATGTTGGGCGTATTCTCACCCAGAAGATCTCAAGACCAAGAAGCTTGATTCATCCAGGCTTGCCTAAACTCCATTCGGCTTCCTACCACTGCCGGACCAACTCCTACTTCCTACCATTACCGGACCAACCCACTTCCTACCACTGCCGAACCAACTCCTACTTCCTACCACTGCCGGACCAACTCCTACTTCCTACCACTGCCGGACCAACTCCTACTTCCTACCACTGCCGGACCACCTACCACCGGACCAAGACATTCCGAACCAACACATGCCAGGCCAGACCACATCAGCCCAGGCCCACCAGCGGCTATATACATCCCAGACCCCTGCTCCCGACCTCACTCTATAAATAGAGGGGCAGGGGTACAGCAATAGGGACAAGTTTGAGAGCTCAAGCACGGAGAGAACTTTCAAACAACTTTCTTTTACTTGTATCAAAGCTTTGTACTTGTAATCTAAACAAGAGAAGAGAAATAACATATAAAGTGGACGTAGGCACATTCTGGCTGAACCACTATAAATCTGCGTGTCTTTTTACAGTTTAGCCCCTGCTTTCATATATTTGCATAAATCACCCAAATCACTAAGAACAACATAAGATCTACTAAATCATACGACTTTGACGTGTTTGTCCATTTTTTGTGCAAACAAAGAGGAAAGACCTTTCGACACTATCGAAACCTATAATCTTAGTTTTACCAGAGGAACATGAATGCTTTCGAAACCTTATATGTTAACTAAGTCGAAAGGTTTCAAGTTTGAATAATGTTGACAAGAAAATAAAAACCTTGGGACGTTTCGATGATGTTAGGAAAAAGGCAATGATTAAACCCCAATTAGTTATAAATGGTTTTGATAGAAACGAAAAGTGGTATATGATTTCGAAGGCATAACAACAATCAAATTTAAATCGATGTAGTAGTTTTCGACTGGGCTGAATACAGTAGATTTCGTCTAGGTCGAAATGTTTGATATGCAACTTATACAAAGTATCTTTTCTTTAATCCCCTTTGCAAAAAATATGTATTTTAACTTAAACAAATTGGGAATAAGTGTGTTCTAAAGGTATCGAAACCTATGCAACAAAGTTTAAGCTTTCGAAAAAATGAATTATAATAGCCAACTTCTTCGAAAGGTGATTGAATATGCTAACATACAAAATTGCTTTCGAAAAGGTTGACTGCATGCTGCTTTACTATATAACCTTTCGACGAGGTTAGTCAAATGAAGCGCTACGCTACCTTTCGACCCCATCGAAAGAGGTTAAGAAAGCAAAACAAAATTTGCTGCCTTAATCGCTTTCGAAGGGGTAGAAAAGTAAATTTGTGGCGCTAATTTTTAATTCGTACAGTTCAAAACTTCTAGGCAAAGAAAACAGGAAACTTCTTCTTCCCCAAACCTGATTTCAATCCAGAAATTAAAAAAAAATTAATGAATTTAGACGTAAATCAACCACTTAAAATTTTAAAATCGTTAAGATGAAAACTCGAATTCGCTAAAAAAACAACAAACAACAATAACCGTAGAAACTGAACCTGGAAGGGTTAAAATGAAGATAAGCAAGAAAAGTGAATCGAATCAAACATTGATGTAGAATAAAAGAACTCTTTCAACTAAATTAAAACTCGATTAGTTACAGATGGATTAAAGCAATGATTCAAAATCCAAACCGTGAAAGATTTCGAGACTGAAACTAACCATAAACTAAAGGAGAGAAGAAAATTCAAAAAGTGAAGCGATCAAAACTTACCTCAGATTTGTATTTTTGATTATTGGAAAAGTTTATTTGAGAGTTTGAGGATTTTAATTTTGTTTAAAGATGATTTTGGTTTTAGATAAATGAGAGAGAAGAAGATGAGAACGCGACTTATAAGAAAAGTCAGTAGGAAAAGCAGGCCGCCCGATCAAATTTAAATGAACGTCCCAGATCCATGCTGGAATATGAAAAGGTGGGAAAAGTCAAAGACATCCCTTTGCAAGAGGGGCAAATGTTGCTACTAAAATATCCTTTCAATCTTATCGAAACCAGATTGACTGAAAGAAAAAAGAAGAACAAGAGGGAAAAGCTCCATTAGACCTTTCGAAGGAGTCAAAGGAATGCAACGGCCATAGACTAGAAGTATCAAAACCATTCGAAGGAGACGAAATCACGCTTTCGCTTCAACGAACACCTTTCGAAGTAGGTGCTTCCACGGGCATGAAGACCTTTCGAATGAGTTAAAGAGGCAGCTTTCGAAGACAATGCATAACAACCTTTCATATGCACGCCAAACCTTTCGAGACCAAAGGCTTCGCCTCCACTCAAATCACTCAGAAGCACACCACGGTCGGAACAACCCCTTCGGAAGCAGATTCAAGCCTTTAGAAATGGTCGAAGAAATTAACATCCAGGGAAGGTTCCACATCAAGTCGTAAGCATATGTCTGGAAGCTACAAACAGCATCGAGACCATCACCATTTCAACACCTTCGATGCCCCTGGAAACAACTCATCGACGGAGTCGAAAGCTCTTACAAAGCAACATAAAGAAGAGAAGGCGCAACCGCTCCTTTCGATGAAGATGGAGGCATTTGAGCCTATTGGAAAGCATTGTAGAGAGGAGCGCAAGTGCCAAAGGAGTCGGAAGGCATCTGAAGCCACCTTTCGAGTAGGTCGAAAGCACTGGGTCGAAAGGTGCCAACTCACATCTATAAATAAGACCCAAGGGGTCTGGTTTTGGGGATCCGAACTGATTCATTCTACACTTGTATTTTCTTAGTCCTAAAAAGTTGTAATCCCTAATTTGTTAATCGAATTATGGAAAATTGTTCAATAAAGGCTTTCTTGAGTTACGAAAGGGAAGTCTTTAATATTCTGGATTACTTTTTTGTTTTGAAAGCTTTTGTTAGATATAACTTTGTTTTTCAGGTATTGACCCGATCAATAGACACCTTCTGACCTGGTCGAAACCCCTGCATTTTAAAGTAATTTCATTTATCAACTCCAGGCCACCTTTCATTGAACTTCTGCCTTCTAGTGGATCGAAACGTTAACCCAAGCCAGCTTTACTTGTGATTCCCGATCCAAACCCAAGTCATTTAAGATTCCAGCTTTCGACAAGGTCGAAACCACTCAAAAGTGATCATAACCCTGAATTTTAGAGCCATCCATTGGGCACCCGCAACTGCCTCGAAAGGGCTGTTTCGAAGGGAAAGTCAAACGACTCTATTCAGCTCAAAAGACCAAAAATAAGAGAACTTAAGCCTTTCAACTGAATTGAAAGTTCAATAAGAAGGAAATTTCACAATAAAGTTTGATTTGAAAGGTGATCCAAAAGAAGACTTCCATATCCTAGCTCTCTCCAATAAACCAAAAGAGACCAAAAGGGTTAACCTTCCCTATTACATCAACTTTGGGGTGTTGACAAGTTTTCTTGATAACAAATAGTAAATTGCAGCAGGTATTGAAAAGAAGAAAACTGAATTGTATTGATATTTTAATACTGATACATGCTCGTTTACGCTGATACAACGGTTGTACATATAATGAAAGAGTGATGGGTAATGGGATTTTTGTTATTGCATACTCGAACCACTACTGTTATACGGCATAATATACTTCGCTCTGTTAACAGCCGCTTATTCCATTATTTCATTATTCACAATAAAAACATTAAAGCATTTTCTTTCACCAAGCATAGATAAACAAGCAAGTTTCTTGTGACCAAAATATTCACTTCTAAAGCATCATGTCGGTTCTCTAAATTCTCTAGCTAAATGTGAAGCTCCTCCACATCGATAACAAATTGGGTTGTTCATCTTTTGCATGATCCAAGATTTCATTCGAGAAAGATATGGATTCAAACAAAGAGGTTCCCATTTCTAACTACATCATCATATGACAAGCCATTCTGAGAAGAAGAGAAGAAAGCTCCAAAAGTAGAAAACGAAGAAGAAGAAAATTCATGAGAACAAGGATGAGATGCCATTTATAGACGAGTATTGCTAAAGTAACGGAAATATGTTTTGTCAAAAGCCGCGAATAGTGTAAATTTTGCTTCGATTTCATAGGCTGAAACTCAGATAGCCCATTCATTTCTCTTTAATATGCAGGTTTTGACAAAAAATGCTTCGAGTAGAGTAGAATTGTTGGTTATAGATTTCTGTCATTATGACTAAATACGAGGAACCCACCATTCCAATTGGGGAAAAAATTAATTTAATTTTTTAATAGTTTTAGTTAATACCAAATGATAACGATATTAAAAGAATTTAAAGCCAAAGAGATTTAAGAAGACATTTGTAAAAAAACACAGTAAATAGGATCGAAGAGATTTAAGGAGACATGTTAAAAACACGTTCTTTGTTTTTTTGGTTTCACACAATTTAGTTTTGCAAGCCTACGGTAGACAAACCTCCATAACGGTCGGTTTGATAAAATAAAATTTAAAATTTTCAAAATGGTTTTGAAAAATTAATGTAATATTTTTCAAAAAATTTATAAATATTAAATTGATTATTATGTATATATAATATAATTAATTAAAAGTTAATTAATTAAAAAATACATAAGTATACATAGATTTATGTATATAATTATAAAGGTTAAAGTAGAAACTTTAACTTAAAATTATTTAAGGTAATTTAAATAAAATTTTCAAAAAATATTAAAATATTTAATTAAATAAATAATTTATTTGATAAATAATTAATTGTAATTAATTAAATAAATATGATGATATATATAAATAAAAATCATAAAATTTATAGTTTAATAATCTAATCTCTTTAATTTTCGAAAAATTGTTTTGAGAAATCAAACTAAATAAATTTTCAAAATTTATTAAATATTTAATTAAACTGTTTATTGAATAGTAAATTAATTGATTAGTTAACTGATTAATGTATATATATATATATTTATTTATTTATTACATATACATAGTTTAAGATAAATAAAAAATTCTAAAATATTAAAATAAAATTTAACTAAATCGGTTAATTAAACTAAAAATTTAAATTAATTAAATATGATTTAATTGATAAGATACATATAAATATTATATAAGTTAATTAAATTATAAAAGCTATAAATAAATTGAACTTATATAATTATATAAGTACGAATATAATATAAGTGGAACCATAACAAATCCAGAATAGGTTTTTGAAATAAATACATACAACCTGTACATAAACCGTAATTTCAGATATGTCTCACACTTGAATCGTAAGAGTATTACATAAAAATATACTATCCTTAAATCAATATCACTCAAAATATATTAAAGATTATAAATTTTTGATATAATTTCCCACTATCAGTTATATACGATAGATCACTTGCATATGCACTAGTTGTTGAGCAAACTCAAGCTAGAGATGTTATGTGTAGTGCTATTAATATATTGCCTAGATGAGGTATGGTACATGCTTGTATTCATTGTGCAAACTCGAGGTACCTGCATTGTATGTAGGCCATTGAGGGTTGATGGTAAGAGTGAACAATATTTATTTTTTGTTGAGCAAACTCAATGTCGAGATTAGGGAAAGACAATGGTTAGGACATAGGAGTTGTATATGATACAATCGATAAAGAGTTATTCATCACTCGTGGGCCTACGAGCAAATTCAAGGTCAAAATCCTAAGGCAAATGAGTCCAGACATACGCTAAAGAAATCAAAAGATTTTTTATATTTCTCGTAGGATTTTGATGAATATAAAAATTTAGCGGGACCCTTAGTAAAAAACACTACGCCATAGATGACCTTCTGCAACACAAAAAAAATGTTGGCTCAGGCCCGAAAAATGTTGCCATAGGTCTATGGCAACACTTTTAGGGTGATGCAATTTTTGCCGTTGCCTTAGACCTCAAAGGCAACATTTTGACTATCTAAGGCAACATAAGTAATATTGTTGCAATAGAACCCTATTTGGGTCTATGGCAACACCTATAGGTATCTGTAGCAACATTCCAAAATGTTGCTATAGATATTAACTTTCTGAATTTGTGGGGCCCACAATGTAGAGCATATTTGGTTTTTTAATAAAAATAAATATTTATTTAATAAAATGCTATTGCACAGAATTTGATATTTAAACAGTAATTTATTTAAATAAATATTTTATTTCAACATTTGAAATAGTACAAATTCCTGACTCCACTATTTTACAATTCACATATACAGATATTCCTCACTACATCACTTAGTTCACTCATTACATATGCAGTTTCAATTTATATAAACACCGACACTGACAAATATATGACGAGCCGAAGGCGAGCCAAGAAGCGGGTCTGGGCGCAGCGCCGGCGGGGGTCCAGGGCACCGCAGTCCCGGCGGGGATCGACCTAACCGATTTCGGAAGATCGAGCCTTCTTTGAAACGACGTAAAATGATGCACAAATGAACACCTCCTGCGAATTTAAACACCTCCTCGATGATTGAGTTTTGCAACTCTTTCATGGCTTCTTCTGAATCATCCGACCTTTTTCCAGCCATCATTCTTAGCAAATTGTTCAGTGAAAACTGAAATAACCTTGCTTTTAGCTCTACCTTGGTAAAAGACCTGAAACCATGATAAATAAAAATTGACATTTCATCGAACAGGTTGCGTGTTAATAAGTAATACATTACCCTTCACTGCCACCATCCCCAAACTTCGGCAACTTACATCCCCAAACTGCTGCAACTTACACTGCCACGAACCTCTACACAAAATTGACATTTCATCAAATAGGTCACGGACTTCGGCAGCACGAACCTCTACACTGCCACCATCCCCAAACTGCTGCAACTTACATCCCGTACAGCCCTTAACCTATGCCAAAACACTCACCAAACCTCATTACCAACCCGCTGCCGCTGCCACTGCCAACTAAAATCTCACAGTTCCAAATCTTCACCCAAACCCACACATACTTCTAAACCACCAGCCTCCATCCTCTAATTGCCTCACCAACAAACTATTTCAGTTGCCAAATTCGACTTCAGGTTGCCAAATCGCCTAATCGCCTAATCACCTTATCACAATCGCTGGTTACCCATTCAGACAACCCAAACAGACATTTCCAGATCTCGGCAACAAAGCAAACATCGCTCGACATGTAGGCAAACAACAACGAAATTGGAGGTGAGAACGAAATGGGAACGAAGCTTGTCTGAGATCACTACCAAACTTTGAAAAAAGGACGAGATTTTGTTTTTGGAAGAAAAAAAAAAGAAACGAAAATACGATTTGGAAATTAGGGATTTCGGAAATTGGGGGTGAGAACGAAAATGATATGAAAAGTAAAGCGGGAAAACGAAAATTTGTGGCAAATTGTAGCGGTGATCCAGTTTAACAATCCGATTAAATGTAGACCGTTGGATCGTATTCACGCGGATTGCTAATTTTATTAATTTTTTAATCTGAATACATCTATAGCAACACTATATAAAAATGTTGCATCGTGTTACACTTTTTTAGCTAGAGCAACACATTTTTATGGCTAAGGTAACACCATAAATACAACGTTGCAGTAGGACCAAAATTTTATATCTATCGCAACATTTTAGCTGGCAACACCTTGCAAAATGTTGCAGAAGGTCATCTATGGCATAGTGAAATAAAATGACAACAGTTAACATTTCTAACATTTTAAGAAGCACTTGCCATACAAAATTAAAATTATCTATTCAGTGAATTCGTGCAAGTAGTCTAATTGATAAATTATTTATCAAACACTATAACTATAAACACCTTTACAACATGAAAAAGCTATGTGGTAGGTTTTAATAGCGTTTTAATAAATGTTATGTAATGACATGTTGTTAAAAGTCATCGAGTTGTAACAACATTTATATAAAAGAAATTGATTTAAGTTTTCTACTACATGAATTTCTGCTTTGAATACCATTTTACAATGTTTAATATATGTTGTAAAACATACATTTTATAGTTTTAGTTCTCTTTTCAAAGCGTTCATGAAATTCTGTCTTTTGTTGTTTTAACAATGCTTAGACAAATTTTATTTTTATTTTGATATTTTATAGCACATATCTTACGTCGTAATTTCATAAACACAATATCTACATTTTTATTAGCCCGAATCAAACTCGAACAATTAGGCTGGCAATTAAAACCGAGAACCACAAACCAGAACCGAACCAAACCGAGAAGACCCAAACCCGTACTGAACTCGATGGGTCTTGGGTCGGGCCTGGGTGATGAAAATACCATAAAGACCCAATCTAACCCGACCCATTGCAACTCGACCTGAAAGACTCAACCAAAATATGTGCATTTTTAGTGTTATTACCCAACTAGAGCTGAACCGACCCGACCTGAATCGAACTGAATCTTGGATCGGTTAGGTCTAGATTTTAAGATATATAGTTTAGACCCAACAAAACCTGACCCGCTAGAACCGAGACCTGCTGGGTTAGGTTCTGGTCCGTTTGGTCCAGTCAAATTGCCACCCTTACGAATTATAATCATTTTAATGCATTTAAATAATTCAATACATTATATATAATAAATGTATTCGTTCTTTCACAATATTCTTAAAACCAAGATTACACAATATTTCCAAAGTTTTCATAGTCTTCACACACCAAGTTAACATAGATACCATTACAAGGCAAAATACACAGCAAAATAAAATATGCTTACTATACCCAAAAGAACTTCAAAAATTAGAATAAGGCAACATTGTGCTACTCCAAAAAAAATTAATTACCTATTATAAATTCAACTATTAGTAATTAAATATAACATGACATATAGATTTAACAATGGTACCTAAAATAAAAACAAATTATTTACCATGCTTCTAATTAATAGATTGTGGTATGACAATTGATTTTCTAATTAGAGTCAAACCATGCTTGACTGACTATAATTATCTTTCCATCATTGATAAATTTGGTACTCTAAAATGTGTACGTTTCAACACTAAATACCATCAAATTAACAAAAAATGTGATCACATGCGCACTTAAAAGCGATGTTCATTATACTTATTAATATCTCACGTCCAAATAGAATGTTTAATGTTGTTATTATTATTATTATTATATATTATATATGTGTGTATATACATATAATATGTAAATGTGTGTGTATGTGTTATAGATATATGTGCAATTCAACTTTTGGAAAAAAGACAAAACCTTAATATAATATTTCAAAGGTAATTGTAGACACTATAAAGTAAGTATATACAAGATATTACTACAAACTATGAGACAAATTAAGTTATTTTGGTTAAAATATAAAAATAAGCATAAAGGAATACCATTTTGACAATTAATATTTCCTTCAAATATTCAAAATAAATTGTCGAAATTCAATTATGATTGCTTTTCTATACTGATTATTTTATACTTATTTTTTGAGAACTAGTTGTGAATCTTTTAAGTATGGGAACTTTCTTTTTGAAAATAAGCAAATGATCCAATTTGTTCAAACTCAAGTGCATCATAACAAGATAGAACGAGAGTATGCTTTAATTGAAACCTCTAGCAATATTAACCACAAATGTGTAACTTGTATCATTTTTTTCAATCCTATCAAATCCCACAGTGATTTGATCCTCTTTTTCCACTTCAATCTATACAGTGGTATTATGTTTTCCACATAAGTCCATCATTTCCTGCGTTTCCTTCATCCGACCTATTATTCTTCCATTGATCATCATTCTACCTACAAATCAATAAACCATATAAATGATATCAAGCCACATATACATACGTTAAAGGTGCATTTTGTAGCGGTAATTCTACCTTGCATCATAGCTAAAATGATTTCATGGACATGGTATATTGAAGTCAAGCAATTAATACTTTACACATGAATAAAGATGCAATATATGTCTACCAATATATCAGTGGAAAAACAAGAAGTTCTATAAGTCTTGGAATCTGTTGTAAAAAATGAATTATTAAAAATATTGAGAAGAGTGATTGAATTCCCCTCTTAGTTAATAGTCCCACACTATGGGAAACTATAGAAAAATCCTATTTAAATATAGGATTATCATGAGAAAGGGTGGGCCCTTTGGGCACCTAATGTTTTTCCTTGTGTTGAGGAGGGAGACCATGCTGACCACCACATGTGCATGCATCGACCGACTCGACTCGACCCGGATCGGGCAGTATATTTTTAAACGGACATTGACTTGGTAATAAGACCTAGTAAACCTAGATCTGATATTTTTTCATGACTTAGCCCCGATTTTCTTTTCAGAATTTTCCTATATAAACCAAGCTATGTTCACAAAGAAAATTATCAACTTTTCAATACTAGTTTTTCCCTTTTTCTTCTGCTTAAACCATCTTCAGATTCGAGCAATATTTTTTGGTCCTATTGACTCGACGGTTTTTGTGCGAGGGGCTGTTGATAATTTTTATATAGGGTAGTTTTATCTTGGAGGTGGTGATGCACTATTGATGCCTTGGACGATTTTGTCATAGCGGCGAAACGTCTTGAATAGAGCGACCTAGTCCACGACTCAGCCACAAAGACACTGCAATTAGAAATCGAGGTACAAAAAATTTAAGACATTTTGGTTTCGATACCTAATGACTCTACTGGCTACGATGCAAACAAACCGTTAAAATTTAAGTGGCGTCAATTCAAACGTCAAAGAAAAAATGCAATTTTCCCAACTGTTAAAAAGGTGGCGCATGTTCTGACAACAGAAAAACCAATGCTGCCTGAAGAAGCAACGGATGACCAGAAAAGGCTTTGTTAGACTAGATGGACTATGACTACCTCTGCAAAAATTATGTTCTTAATGGCTTGGGCGACGATCTATATGGCTACTACAACTCAGACAAGTTGGCAAAGGAGATTTGGGATGCGCTGCAAAAGAAATACGATACCAAGGAAGTTAGAGTGAAAACGTATGCCATCAGCCGCTATTTAAAGTTTTAGATGACGACCGATAAAACGATGGAGGCATGGTCACATGAACTACAGAAAATTGAACATGAAATCATCTTTAAAGGTATGGCTTTAGATGAACAATCTCAAGTTGCTGTGTTAATTGATAAATTACCCCCTAGCTGGAATGATTTTAAGAATGTTCTCAGGCATAAGACTAAGGAGTTTTCCTTAGAAAGTTTGATTATTCATCTTTGTATTAAGGAGGAGGAGGCCAAAAAACAGAATCGGAAAGAAGATGTGCTTATTGTTTCTAACATCACTAAGAAATCCACAAGCGTGGGTCTGAAACCAAATGCGATATTTTTTTTAAAATCAAAATCGCACACCGAATTAGAACCACAACAATCAGCCTCAGAAAAATCAGCATAATGCCATCCTAAAGAATGGTACTAGATAGTTATTCTTATGTTGCAACTGTGACAAACCAAGACATATGGCACACAAGTGTCTAAGTAGGTCTAATCTTGCACCGCAAGCTAACCTGACTAAAGAAGCCCTGGTGGCTATGATTATTGAGATCAACCTAGTCGGTGGATCAGAAGGGTGGTGGGTAGACGCTGGTGCTTCTCGCCATGTCTGCTGTGATCATGAAATGTTTAAACATACAATGTTGCTAATGACATAAAAGTGACGTCGAGAGATTCTTACACCGCTACTGTTGCTAGAATTGAGACTGTGGAGTTGAAGTTTACCTCTGTAAAGAACTTGTTGCTGAAATACGTGATGTATACTCCAAAGATGAGGAAAACTTTAGTACCTGGTTTCTTGCTAAATAAAGCTGGTTTTACTCAAACTATAGGGCCTAATCTGTACACCATCACTAAGAATGGTGTTTTTGTTGGTAAAGGTTACGCTGTAGGTGGAATGTTTAGGCTAAATGTTGATTTGAATAAAGTTAGTAGTTTTGCTTATATGCTGTGTGATTTTACTATTTGGAATGCTAGACTTTGTCACTTTAATAAACGACTTATTCATGACATGAGCAACCAAAGAATAACCCCTAAAGTATCCATAAGTAATTCAGAAAAATGTGAATATTGTAGCCAAGCTAAAATTACTAATACCCCACATAAATTCATTTTTAGAGAGTCAAAATCATTAGATTTAATACACTCTGATATATGTGAACATGATGGCACTCTAACTAGGGATGGAAAATGCTACATTATTACTTTGATTGATGATTGCTCTAATTTCACTTATGTTTATCTCATGAAAAATAAAAGTAATGGGCTAGATATGTTTAAGTTATTTGTCACTGAAATTGAAAACCAATTTAATAAGAAAATTATGAGATTTTGAAGTGATGGAGGAACAAAATATGGATCTAGCTTATTCATTGAATTTTATAATCAACAAGGCATAATTCATGAAAAAACCGCACTCTATTCGCCTAAATGAACGGTAAAGCTAAAAGAAAAAATAAGACTCTTATCGAATTAGTTATAGCTATTTTTTTAAATTCAGGTGCAGCATCACATTGGTGGGGGAATTTTGTTAATTGTTTGTTATGTATTAAACTGAATTCCTAAATCTAAGACCAAAAAGCTTTTGAGATTTTTAAAAATCATAAACCCAACTTATCTTACTTTAAAACTTGGGATTGCTTAGCATATGTTTGTATTCCAGACCCTAAAAGAATTAAATTAGCAAGTCGAGCATATGAATGTGTGTTCATTTGTTATTCCATTAACAGCGAAGCATATAGATTTTTTTTTGATTTGAATGCTCGAGTTATTATTGACTCAAACGATGTTGATTTCTTTGAAAATAAATTTCCGTTTAAACTTAGTAATAGTGGGGGCACATCTACTACTAATATCCAACAATCAGAAATAATGTACCTAATGTGAAAATTGAATCTGAACCTAGAAGAAGTAAAAGAGCTAGGATAGGTAAAGATTTGGGTCCAGAATATTATGCTTATGCACCAGCAGAGGACCCTGCTAATCTTAGAGAAGCTCTGGCAAATGATGAAATGGAATCTCTTGAGTCAAATAAAACATGTCATCTAATTGACTAACCTTCAGGTTGTAAAACTATATGTTGTAAGTGAGTACTTAAAAAGAAGCTTAAACCTGATGGTACAATTGATAAATATAAGGCTTATCTTTTAGCTAAGGGATTTAGACCAAGAGAAAACATTAACTTTTTTGACACCTGTTCACCTGTTACAAGAATAACACCAATTCGAGAATTAATTTCTCTTGCTTCACTTTATGATCTAATAATTCACCAAATAGATGTAAAAACCGCTTTTTTGAATGGTGAATTAGAAGAAGAGATTTATGTGGACCAACCTGAAAGTTTTTTTATACCTGGTCAATGTTAGGAAATCAATTCTATGGTTTCAATGATAACAACTATACAATGTAAATTGAATGTACATATATATCTATATTTACAGGTAGTTGATAGAGTAACTTCACCAAAGAGACTAAAACAACACTCAAGAGAAGAATCAAAAGACGTCAAATCAGTAGAAGTTGAAGAGAAATGGGACATGCACAAGATAAAGCAACATGCACACTTTCAAACGTCTGAGTGCACTATCCAAACGTCTGAATGATTCCTCTGGTTCGTAATTCAGAAGCAATCAGACGTCTGGTTACCAACGTCAGACGTCTGAAAAGTACCCAGGCATAAAACAGATATGAAGACCAAACGTCTGGATAATAAACTCAGACGTCTGAAATGCTACCAAACACAAAAATATATGAAGGCCAGACGTCTGAGGTTACTTTCTAGACGTCTGATTATAGGGTCGACTGTGTATTTTCAAAGTTCAACTGTCACATCCGAAAAGACACATCCACTTCTCTTTGTCGCAACTCTTCATCACCATCAGAAGCGGCTTTAGGGAGATTACAACAGATGCAACTATACAAGAAAACTCTTCATCACTATAAATAGCATCAGGAATTCAAGAGAAGAACTTACCTTACTCACTTACGCTCTTATCTCTTATACTCTGATCTCTAAGCAATCAACTACCTGTATTTAACTCTTTCATATATACAGAACTCCTCATTCAAATATTCTCTAGATAGATATATATATTGGAAGCATTTGTACTCAATAGTCAACATCCGTATTATAGAACACATTCTTGACAAAGAAACTCTGCTATTGTAAACCTGTTCCTCCGGGTTAAGTGAGGGTTAGTTGAAAGGAAATTCCGAAGAGGAGCTTCGGGACTGGACGTAGGACGGGAGGTCCGAACCAGTATAAAATCCTGGTGTGACTATTTTCATTTACTTTGCTACTATCATTTATCAAGTTATATTATATAGTTAGCTGTTTATACTTGCATATATATATCCTATACGATCCACTCATATAGACTTTCAATTCGTATCAGAGCAAGGTTTGTTTAAAAGAACAGTAACACGTTTTTTAATCATTCTAATATGGCAAGTATTTTTCAAGAAGGACAATCCATAGCACGACCCCCACTTTTTAATGGCTCTAATTATTCATATTGGTCAACACGTATGAGAATTTTTATGGAAGCTAATGGTTTAGAAATTTGGTCAACCACTCAAGATAAATATGAAGCACCAACTACTGCTATGAACACATGGACCGATGCACAAAAAACATCAGCGTCAAATAATGCTAAAGCTATGAATGTTCTGTTTTGCTCACTAGACAAAAATGAATTTTCACGTGTCATGTTATGTACAACTGCTTTTGATATTTGGCGTACCTTACAAATTACACATGAAGGTACAACAAAGGTCAAACAAACTAAAATTTCAATTTTGCAAAATCAATTTTCATCATTTAAAATGAAATAAAATGAAACTATAGTAGACATGTATTCTAGATTTCAAACTATTCAACATGATCTTATGGCATTAGGAGTTAAGTTTACTGATTTTGATTTAGTTTCTCGAATACTCAACTCTTTAACATCTGTGTGACGATCCAATATTTTAACAGTATTATTTTAATAGATATTTAATCTAATTTAAATAAAATGTAAACTGATCATTTTAAAATGAATAAATCTTCTGGAAATAATCGCCACTTGTTTATATCGATTTGTATTTTTGAAAAGGAAATTTGATTTTGGAACTTTAAAATAAATCTCTTAATAATATTTATAATAAAGTCTATCAATATAAAATATAAATAATGGTATTAACTTTCAATGGAAATTTTTATTTCAAATCTATTTATAAAGGGAAACCATGGTTTGAAAATTTAAAATAAAATCTTTCAAAAATATTTAAACTAAATCTTATAAATTTTAACATAAGTATGAAAATAAAATTATAAGTAAATTTAGTATTGTTAGTTTAAGTTTAAAAATAAATGAGAAATAAAATTAAGCATTTGTGTTAAGAATAAATTACATACTTAAGTAAAATTTTGTAACAAAATTAAAACAGGAGAAAAATATATGTACATAAAATAAAACCATAAGTAGTCATATATGAAAGCACAAACCAGGTAAAGTAAATTTGAATGTAGCCTGTAAGTTTAGATATGCAGGCAAGAATAGAAAATAAAGTAAAAATTAATGTGAAGCTTAGTATGCAAGGCAAAGTAGTTGTAGGCAAGAACAAAGAAAAGTAAAAATATAAAATATCTATCTACATATACGAAATGGATAAGTTTGAAGACACAAAGTACATTAACAATAAATGTTTTATCTCTAAGCAGCAAAACAAGGTCATTCGAATGTTATAAAATATCATTTCAGCCTCCAAATGTTAAAAAAAATCTCTGATCAAAATTTAACCAAAATCTTCCAGTACCATATACTTCTGGTACAAACAACACAAACCTGTCCACACTATCTTTTATATCCCATCTTTTGTCTCCATTTCGGTGATAAGCAAAACTGAGTATGGAAAAAAAATGAAGATAGCAACCTAAAACACAGCAACTAAATCACCTTCAAATCAAATCAAGCAAGAAAGATCAAGTTGTAACTTAATCCAGGAAGCAGCTCTGTTCAAAATTTCTGTGAGTAACTTCTTTTCCTATCAAGTCTAATCTGTTTGTTTTATGATTGTTGCATACAACCAATGATTTAAGTGATGTTGAATTGATGGATTAAAAACTTTTGCAAGTATATGATTGTGGTTTATGTTGTGGATATCTGTGTTTACAAATTTATCTGCGTGTATGTAGAACTTTACCTCTGTTTTGTTCAAAACAGGCTAGATTAAGTTTAAAAATCTATACCTCTTGATATAAAAAGTTTTATGTTAAGATCTCTAAAGGAAACTTGTTTGAAGTTTTCAGATTTAGCTGTTAAAAATATTTTCAACTTAAAAATATTAGGCGTATATTAGGAAAACTTTAAATTTACAGTAAAACACATACCAATCATGAAATAAATTGTTTAAATCTAATGTTTTGTTTATATAATCGAAATCGTCTGGTGAAATGATGATTTTAGGTTATAGTTTCATGATTTTTAAACTTGTGAGTTGTGAGTCAGGAGAAAATGTATGATGACCGTAAGTTGAACTTTTGTCATTTTCCGGTGATCGGAGCAAGGTGGGTGGTCGGGATCATGGTCGAAGCTAGCTGGAGGGTAGACTCATTTGGGAAAAATGGAAGTTGATTTTTCTGTTGGTCGTGGTGATCGGGATGGGTCGTAGTAGGGTTCATGTCCAGTTTTAGGACTGTGATGTTCTTGGGGTGGTCACGGCGTTTCAAGAACGTCAGAGTTGATCGCGAGCGGGGAAACGAATTCAGGGGTTCGAGACGAAGCTTGGGGAAAGACGGTGGGGTTCACCGAGGTCGGAAATCGTCATGGGGAAGTTTTTTTTTTCCGATCGTCTTTTGGGTCAGTTTGATCGAGATGGTCAATCTCTGTCTGGTTATTGTTTTCATTTTTCTGACGGGACATGTTGATTGTCGGGGTCGATTGCGAGTGGATGGTGGCCAGGGAGATGGTCGGCGACGAGTTTTTTTGGGGTACACGTGCACGGAGTACTTGTGATTTACAGGTGATGTGAATCTTTAGGGAAGAAAGTTTCGACTCAGGTTGAACTCGTGTGGGGTGCGTGTTTGTCTCGAGTAGCAGTATTGGAGAGAGGCACGTGTTTTGTTGGGTTGCTCGAGTGGGTCTCGAAGTGGTAGATGATGAGGACTCGGGGTTTCTGAGTGTCTGGGCTCGGGTCAGTATGTTTGTTCCAGTTTAAAGTTTTTGGAAGAAAACTTTGTTCAAGTTTAAAATTTAAATTTAAACAGGATGCAGGTTTCAAAGATTGGAATGTAATAAATAAAGTTTTGTAAGTCAAATGTTTAAAATAGGTTAAGGTTTAATGTATAATTTTAAATGAATTGATTTCCCAAGGAAAATGATTAAACTTTATTTAAATAGAATTCTTATAAAAGTTTCCCTTAATATTAGAATAGGAAGTTGTATAAATTATTAAACTGAAATTTGGCAAGTTAAAATAATTGAGTTATTTTTAAAGCTTGATTTTAAAAATAAGATAGAATGTTATAATACTTGTGTTAATCATAATGAGGAAGTTATAGATAGTGATTTATTTAATATTAATTAAGATTTAATGATTTGAAATTCATGAAGTAATTAAAGGATAAGTAATTAAAGATGAATCAGTGAATATTTAAGAATTAATTAACTAATAATTGTGCATAAATTAATTATAATTGGGTTTTATTGATAATTAATAATTAAGGGATAATAAATTACTGTTTACCATTAATTAAGGTTGATTAACGGAAGTAATTAATTAAAGTATAATAGATTAGTGCAATTAATTAAGAATCAATGTAATTAATTTTAGTTAATGAATCATTGGGAGAATGTAATTAAGGATCATTAATTAATGTAATTAATGAGAGAAATTAAAGGTAAGTTACTGTGAATAGTTAAGGATAATTAATTTGTGAAATTAATAAAGGGCTAATTACTTGATGTAGATTAATTACTTAAGTAAAGAATTGATTAATTTTAGGAAATTAATTCAAGGTTAGTTAATCAATGAGTGTGATAAATTAAAGGATAATTACTCAATCTAAGTGATTGTGGGATAATTAACTTGAGTAATTAATTGAGGACAAATGTAATTAATGTGAATGGTGAAGCTTAACTAATTTTTGTTATTAATTGAAGGCTAATTATTTAATGTAATTAAAGAGGATAATTAAGGGATGAATTACTATGTAAAGGTGACACCCTGTATTTAAAATTTGAACTGTATCCCACTTGAATAACTTGGGTTAAGGTAACTTGGGGTTCGAAGAAACCACTTCGAATCTTTATAGATTGATATGAGAAACCAATAGGCGGAATGGGATAAATTTAAATGACTGGACCATTTTAACTAAGTAAAGGTACTTAGGGATTGATTTGTGAAATAAGTGTTGAGCATAATAAGTAATGAACTCGTAGTGAAATACGAGTTACCCAGGTTTTTCTTTATGGTTTAAACTTAATATTTCTAATTATATGGGTTTACTCACGCTGGTTTCCAGCCTGACCCGGGTGTTACTTTGATGTAATACTCGGGTCAGACCGAGTATTACAGATTTTCAGGTAAGGACGTTTTGGAGCTCAGGAGGCGAGCTGGATGGCAAGAACGTATGGAGTGTTTCCGCTGTATTTTATTGTTGTATATCTATGACCTGATAATTGTGTATATTCAGTATCTGTATAGATGTGTAACTCTGATGTATAAAAATGTAATCGACAGAATATTATTCTTTTGTAACTGTTACTATTTGATATTATATTTTGATCCGCTGAGAATGTGAGATGTTGGTGTTCCTGATCCTCTTCTTCTTCTTCTTTTATCTCTTTCTTTTTTCATAACTATTGGGAATTTTCGGGATCGAAAATTTTGGGTCGTTACAGTTGGTATCAGAGCGAAGGTTAAATGAGAACTTTGGCTCTGGTGGGTGTACTCATAAGGATAGGGTCAATAGTACCCTAGGATGAGTTGAGTGTAATATATATGAGAGAGCGTACTTGTTATTTTCATATATAAAGATTTTAAATGATTTTATGTAAGAATATATTTTGATATATATAAAGCAATATTTCTTACTAATAAATGTTAAAGTTATTGGTTGTTAAAAATTATTGGAATTAATTAAAATAATGAGAATTAAGTGGTAATAGTAATACAACCAAATTGAAATTGAATGAAGATAAATTTGAAATCGATCCAAACTGAAACTAAAATCCTGAATTAGTAAATGTTTTCAGAATAAAGATAATAATAAATTGGTTTCCAGATATGATAATCATGGTTATTATCATAAATGGTTGTTGTATTTAATAGTGGAATGTGTGTAAATGAGTAAGCAAAATAAAATGTGTTAAGGATATAAACTTAGATGAGTATAACTTGTAAATTAGAACAGATTTAAATTGTGAAGTTTAAACCTAAGTTTAGAAACATTTGAATTGTTTCAAAGTGTTAAAAGAAAAGTAAATAATATTGTTCAGAATATACTTGAATGTGATCTTATTTTAAAATAAGAAGTTGTTTCAAAACTTAAAAAGAGATCTGTTTTAAATTTTAAAGTATAGCCTGGTGGGCTAAGAAATAAATATGTATATATGGATACAAGGATGGTTTGAAATAAACTCTAAATGTTGAGTTTTAAATTTGGGAAATGAGATGTGGTATCCAAGGTGATAAGTTTTTGAACTTATAAGATTATTGATGAGAAGTTTAAACTTTGAAGTGGGAATTCAAATTAGAGTAAGTTTGACGAGATTAAATTGAATTTAACTTAAAGGAAGTTAAATAAGTTTGGAATAAACAACCTGAATTGGAAATTTCAAGATGAAATTGAGATTTAACTTGGGAAAGTTAAATGGGTTGATTTGGTTGGGAATTATATGTGATCTCAAATAGGATTGAGATCTGGAATGGGTAGTGGATAATGAATGTTTTAAATAAATTGGATGTTTATTTATCTTAATATCATCCTGTTATTATCAGTAATTATAGGACTGTGAATTTGATTGTTTAAATGAATTAAGAAGTAGATTGAGGTAATATCTATTTCATTATTAGAATTAAATGGAATTAAACTTTAATTTGAAATTACTTAAGTAATTTTGAAAAAAAATTAAACTTGAGAAAGTGAGATCACTTTGAACGTTAAGATTTGAATGTTTAAAATGAACATGTAAACCGAAATGGTTAAGGAGGGGTTCCAAGTTTTAATTTGGGTAATAAATTGAATTTCAAAGATTTAATTTGTTTAAAAAGGGGGTTTGAATTATTATTTTAACCTAGAAATAAGTTTATGTAGAAGTAAAGGTAAATTAAAATGGAATATTGAAATTGAACTCAGAATAAAATGGTTAGGCTGCTAAATTAAAAGTAAAGGTAAATTTGATTTTTGGGATTAAATCAACATTTGAAATAATAACTCGAATTTGTATAATTCCAGATGGTTTTAAAATGAAATGAAATTGGAAGTTAATTGGAAATTGGCAATTGAATGGAAATGGAGATTGGGAAGTTGTACAGTTTGACTCTGGACTATTTTCAAATAAATTATTTTAATATAAATCTATTTTTCCAAATTATTTACTACACAACTTTTCTTTTTAAAATCTAAAACTATCTTAAACTTGTTTTACAATTACTTTTGGAACTATTTAACTATTTTACAACTGTTTTGTAAATTAATTACTATTTTTCTACTATTTTATAACTAATTACTATTTTACAATTACTTAACTATTTTACAGCTATTTTACAAACTAATAATTATTTTTCAACTACTTATCTATTTTTCAAAATTTTCAAGCTATTTCTAAATATAAACTGGTCGGAGTTCAAACTATTATTGGTTGGATAACCAACTGAGATAAGAATTGAAGCGATAATCCAAATGGGAATTAAGACAAATGTGAATAAGTGAATAAAATCAGAGTGAGGGTGAATAGAAAGGGAATTGATTTAACTGATAATCAATGAAGATAAATACGTAGGATGTACGTATATTATTCTATTCGCATAGTGATTTGATCCAGATTCGAGCACAGAATTTCGGGATAATATTATCGATCCGAGTTGGGATTTTTCGCTCGATTTTGACAGCGAACCTAGACATGGATTTTTGATTGGTTCTGGATATTCTGTATCATAGTTGTGACTATGCAAGGAGAATGACGGTTTCTGATCAAGAAACTAGATCTGAGTCCGCACTAGGAAGTCGGGTGGACAATACTAGTTCGGAAGTGAAATTGTGTGATCGAGTGAGCGATCAGATTGATATTGCATACGGATGGTATGGGTACATCGTAGGGTTTCAATAAAATTGATATTGAAAATTTGTGGATAAGCACTGTAAATGATTTTTGAAATTGAAAGTATATTTTATGAAATATATATGGTGAAGTAAAGTGGGAATTGAACATTTCTATGGTTAAAATTTACTTTATGAAAGCAAGCAATATGGAGAATGAATTTACAAAAGAGTAATCAAAATTTGAATATTGATTTGGGCTAAACAAAGTTATATATCTTTGTAATATATATGGAAAACTCCCTTTGTTGAATCTATTGCCAGAAGAAAATGATTTTCGAAAGTATTTGAAGTATAAAAAAAAGGATTTATACAAGTATGAATTGAATCAAAGATTTTTCAAGATTATTATATATATGTATATATATTAAAAAAGAGGATTTGTGAAAATGATTTTGAGGAAATATTTTGGGAACCTATGGATTTCTGAAAAGGCTTTTGATTTTTGAGGAAAATCAAATTTGGAATTTGGAAAAGCCTAATTTGAGAATCATCGATTTTGGGAATCGATTTTGAGAAAGGAGCTTTATATGAGATTCATACTTGGTGTATGATTTGGAAAATACTATATGCGTATAGTATAAAGTGTTTTGAAAGTGGCTCTAGGGAAAAAGGCGCTCCCTTGAATGAACTTCTCAGGAGTGCCACTGAGTGGTACTGCCTTGAGCCTCTAAAGGGGAGGTTCTAAAGTTGATACTGTGAGGAGTCGGGACAAACTAGTTCCTGAGGATTATTTGGTAGCGAAAGTCGATGGCGCTGTTGCCTACAGGGGCATTTGGGTTATGCTGTGACGACAGTGTAATTCGATGTCGCTGCGATCTACTATGTGGACCATAGCGAAAATCGTGTGGAGGATGAGTGCCAACAGTCTACACTTGATTTTGCCGGGATGGCAGCGCAACATCGGTAGACTGCGATCTATGGTCAAGTGGAGGAGTTTCATTCTTTTGGCAGCGAAATTCGGTGGCGTTGATGCCTATAGTTATATGGGTTTGTGCTGTGATAGCAACGTAAGGCCCGTGTATAACTGCGATCTGTAGCGGGTTCCATGGCGTAATCGAGGAGCGCGGAGACCTATAGTTATCTGTGGATTTTGCCGGGACAGCAACGTAACCATCGGGTTAACTGCGACCATGGATGGGGGTGATGATTTCCAGAGCATTTTTACCTAAGATATTTCCTCTATTTTCAAACTGTTTTCTATATTTTCATAAATTATTTTCCAAATATTTTCACTTGGTGTTGAGAATGGGTTTACCAAGTACTTATAGATTTTCAGTCGTACGCCTGATCAACGTATGACCGAATTTCTGTGAGGACAAGGATGGACTTGTCGAAACATCGACTTGTAAGGTAGTTTTAAAAGAACTATTTTAGAAATGTTATGTAGATTTTTAAAAGTAATTTAAGAATGATCAAAGGAAATTTATATGATTTTAGGCATTTTAAGAAAATCAGGCTTCGTTCCTTTTCGAGGACGAAAAGATTCAAAGGGGGGAGGAATGTGACGACCCGGTATTTTAGCAGTATTATTTTAATAGATATTTAATCTAATTTAAATAAAATGTAAACTGATCATTTTAAAATGAATAAATCTTCTGGAAATAATCGCCACTTGTTTATATAGATTTGTATTTTTGAAAAGGAAATTTGATTTTGGAACTTTAAAATAAATCTCTTAATAATATTTATAATAAAGTCTATCAATATAAAATATAAATAATGGTATTAACTTTCAATGGAAATTTTTATTTCAAATCTATTTATAAAGGGAAACCATGGTTTGAAAATTTAAAATAAAATCTTTCAAAAATATTTAAACTAAATCTTATAAATTTTAACATAAGTATGAAAATAAAATATAAGTAAATTTAGTATTGTTAGTTTAAGTTTAAAAATAAATGAGAAATAAAATTAAGCATTTGTGTTAAGAATAAATTACATACTTAAGTAAAATTTTGTAACAAAATTAAAACAGGAGAAAAATATATGTACATAAAATAAAACCATAAGTAGTCATATATGAAAGCACAAACCAGGCAAAGTAAATTTGAATGTAGCCTGTAAGTTTAGATATGCAGGCAAGAATAGAAAATAAAGTAAAAATTAATGTGAAGCTTAGTATGCAAGGCAAAGTAGTTGCAGGCAAGAACAAAGCAAAGTAAAAATATAAAATATCTATCTACATATACGAAATGGATAAGTTTGAAGACACAAAGTACATTAACAATAAATGTTTTATCTCTAAGCAGCAAAACAAGGTCATTCGAATGTTATAAAATATCATTTCAGCCTCCAAATGTTAAAAAAAATCTCTGATCAAAATTTAACCAAAATCTTCCAGTACAATATACTTCTGGTACAAACAACACAAACCTGTCCACACTATCTTTTATATCCCATCTTTTGTCTCCATTTCGGTGATAAGCAAAACTGAGTATGGAAAAAAATGAAGATAGCAACCTAAAACACAGCAACTAAATCACCTTCAAATCAAATCAAGCAAGAAAGATCAAGTTGTAACTTAATCCAGGAAGCAGCTCTGTTCAAAATTTCTGCGAGTAACTTCTTTTCCTATCAAGTCTAATCTGTTTGTTTTATGATTGTTGCATACAACCAATGATTTAAGTGATGTTGAATTGATGGATTAAAAACTTTTGCAAGTATATGATTGTGGTTTATGTTGTGGATATTTGTGTTTACAAATGTATCTGCGTGTATATAGAACTTTACCTCTGTTTTGTTCAAAACAGGCTAGATTAAGTTTAAAAATCTATACCTCTTGATATAAAAAGTTTTATGTTAAGATCTCTAAAGGAAACTTGTTTGAAGTTTTCTGATTTAGCTGTTAAAAATATTTTCAACTTAAAAATATTAGGCGTATATTAGGAAAACTTTAAATTTACAGTAAAACACATACAAATCAGGAAATAAATTGTTTAAATCTAATGTTTTGTTTATATAATCGAAATCGTCTGGTGAAATGATGATTTTAGGTTATAGTTTCATGATTTTTAAACTTGTGAGTCAAGAGAAAATGTATGATGACCGTAAGTTGAACTTTTGTCATTTTTCGGTGATCGGAGCAAGGTGGGTGGTCGGGATCATGGTCGAAGCTAGCTGGAGGGTAGACTCATTAGGGAAAATGGAAGTTGATTTTTCTGTTGGTCATGGTGACCGGGATGGGTCGTAGTAGGGTTCATGTCCAGTTTTAGGTCTGTGATGTTCTTGGGGTGGTCACGGCGTTTTGAGAACGTCAGAGTTGATCGCGAGCAGGGAAACGAATTCAGGGGTTCGAGACGAAGCTTGGGGAAAGACGGTGGGGTTCACCGAGGTCGGAAATCGTCATGGGGAAGTTTTTTTTTTCCGATCGTCTTTTGGGTCAGTTTGATCGAGATGGTCAATCTCTGTCTGGTCATTGTTTTCATTTTTCTGACGGGACATGTTGATTGGCGGGGTCGATTGCGAGTGGATGGTGGCCAGGGAGATGGTCGGCGACGAGTGTTTTTGGGGTACACGTGCACGGAGTACTTGTGATTTACAGGTGATGTGAATCTTTAAGGAAGAAAGTTTCGACTCGGGTTGAACTCGTGTGGGGTGCGTGTTTATCTCGAGTAGCAGTATTGGAGAGAGGCACATGTTTTGTTGGGTTGCTCGAGTGGGTCACGAAGTGGTAGATAATGAGGACTCGGGGTTTCTGAGTGTCTCGGCTCGGGTCAGTATGTTTGTTCCAGTTTAAAGTTTTTGGAAGAAAACTTTGTTCAAGTTTAAAATTTAAATTTAAACAGGATGCAGGTTTCAAAGATTGGAATGTAATAAATAAAGTTTTGTAAGTCAAATGTTTAAAATAGGTTAAGGTTTAATGTATAATTTTAAATGAATTGATTTCCAAAGAAAAATGATTAAACTTTATTTATATAGAATTCTTATAAAAGTTTCCCTTAATATTAGAATAGGAAGTTGTATAAATTATTTAACTGAAATTTGGCAAGTTAAAATAATTGAGTTATTTTTAAAGCTTGATTTTAAAAATAAGGTAGAATGTTATAATACTTGTGTTAATCATAATGAGGAAGTTATAGATAGTGATTTATTTAATATTAATTAAGATTTAATGATTTGAAATTCATGAAGTAATTAAAGGATAAGTAATTAAAGATGAATTAGTGAATATTTAAGGATTAATTAACTAATAATTGTGCATAAATTAATTATAATTGGGTTTTATTGATAATTAATAATTAAGGGATAATAAATTACTGTTTACCATTAATTAAGGTTGATTAACGGAAGTAATTAATTAAAGTATAATAGATTAGTGTAATTAATTAAGAATCAATGTAATTAATTTTAGTTAATGAATCATTGGGAGAATGTAATTAAGGATCATTAATTAATGTAATTAATGAGAGAAATTAAAGGTAAGTTACTGTGAATAGTTAATGATAATTAATTTGTGAAATTAATAAAGGGCTAATTACTTGATGTAGATTAATTACTTAAGTAAAGAATTGATTAATTTTAGGAAATTAATTCAGGGTTAGTTAATCAATGAGTGTGATAAATTAAAGGATAATTACTCAATCTAAGTGATTGTGGGATAATTAACTTGAGTAATTAATTGAGGACAAATGTAATTAATGTGAATGGTGAAGCTTAATTAGTTTGTGTTATTAATTGAAGGCTAATTATTTAATGTAATTAAAGAGGATAATCAAGGGATGAATTACTATGTAAAGGTAACACCCTATATTTAAAATTTGAACTGTATCCCACTTGAATAACTTGGGTTAAGGTAACTTGGGGTTCGAAGAAACCACTTCGAATCTTTATAGATTGATATGAGAAACCAATAGGCGGAATGGGATAAATTTAAATGACTGGACCATTTTAACTAAGTAAAGGTACTTAGGGATTGATTTGTGAAATAAGTGTTGAGCATAATAAGTAATGAACTCGTAGTGAAATACGAGTTACCCAGGTTTTTCTTTATGGTTTGAACTTAGTATTTCTAATTATATGGGTTTACTCACACTGGTTTCCAGCCTGACCCGGGTGTTACTTTAATGTAATGCTCGAGTCAGACCGAGTATTATAGATTTTCAGGTAAGGACGTTCTGGAGCTCAGGAGGCGAGCTGGATGGCAAGAATGTATGGAGTGTTTCCGCTGTATTTTATTGTTTTATATCTATGACATGATAATTGTGTATATTCAGTATCTGTATAGATGTGTAACTCTGATGTATAAAAATGTAATCGACAGAATATTATTCTTTTGTAACTGTTACTATTTGATATTATATTTTGATCCGCTGAGAATGTGAGATGTTGGTGTTCCTGATCCTCTTCTTCTTCTTCTTCTATCTCTTTCTTTTTTCATAACTATCGGGAATTTTCGGGATCGAAAATTTCGGGTCGTTATAATCTGATTGGGAAAGAAAGGTATTAGCTATTGAAGAAGCTAATGATCTCTCTACTCTCAAAGTTGAAGAGTTGATAGGAAATTTGATGTCCTATGAAGCTAATTTGCAGGCACGTAAAGAATTAAATTCGGAGAAGAAGAACATAGCATTTCCATCAATAAAGAATGATGACTCAGATTTACATGAAGATGAGATAGTATTTATTGCCAAAAACTATAATAGATTCAAGAAATTTAGAAATATGACCAAGTTTCAAAAAGAAGGAAAGACCAACTCAACAAATCTATCTCAAATTAAGTGTTATGAATGTGTTCAATAGGGACACATGAAAAAGGACTGCCCAAAACTTAACAATGATAAAAAGAAGAGCAAATTTGAAAAATCCAAAAAGAAGAAAGCTTTCAAAGTAACATGGGATGACACCGATTCTTCATCTTCAGAAAGTGATAGCAATAGTGATGGAGAACAAGCTAATGTATGTTTTATGGCACAAAATGATGAGGTATGTCTGAAACTTAACTATGAAGAATTACTTGAACTTAGCATGGAATTAGATGATAAATTTAGACAAATTAAAAAATTGAACAAGGAAAATATAGTAAAATAAATAGATTAGAACTTGAAGTAGGAATGTTGAAAGATGAAAAAGTTATTTTAGAATAAGAACTTGAAATATCTCAAGAAAAATTAAGAAATAATGTGATAGAAAGTGAGAACATTACTCTAGAAAAAGAAAAATTGCTTAAAACAAATGTTGATTTTAAAAATAGTATTGAATTATTGAAAACTGAAAATAGAGAATTACAAGAAAAATTAGATAAAATTACCAATAATGTGTCAAAATTCAACAAAGGAAAACAAGATTTGGAAAATCTTATCAAAACATCAAAACCATCAGGTAATAGAAATGGAATAGGATTTAAAATATATTCTAAAGAAAATAATGCTAAAAACATTAGTTATTAAAAAACTAGAAGTTTATCTAAACAAAAATTGAATACCAAAAATATGAAGCTTTGGATTCCTAAAACAAATAGTGGGAATTAATTTAAAGGACAAAAATTTGTATATTTTTAGCCTCAAGGACACGACCTCAATATTTTATCCACAAGGACAAACATTCTTCTAAAAATTATTCATAAGGACAAACATTCTTTCAAAATTATTCATAAGGACAAACATTTTTCCAAAACTGCTACCGAACTAAAAACTAATACCTAAAAACTGCTACCGATAACTACAAACTGATACCTAAAAACTTAAAAACTGATACCTAAACAAAGTTGTCCTTCAGGCTAAATTACTGAAGGTCTGTCCTTGAGGCTAAAATCCCGAGAAATTTTGTCCTTGACAATAATTTCCTGAAACAAATAATAATTTCATTAGACAAAAGAATATTAGTAATTACTTAGAGAATGTAGTCTATAATAAAAATTATATTTATAAAGGTATCAAACCATCATGGGTATGGTTATCCTCCTCTAACAATTAGGACCCTAACAAAATATATGGGTACCAATTAAAATATTTGTTATCTTGCAGGTACCCAAAATAAAAAATAAGGAGAAATGGATACTAGATAGCGGTTGCTCCAAACATATGACTGGAAATTCAAAAATGTTATCAAATATAACATAATCGATGGTGGAACGGTAACATTTGGAGACAATTCAAAGGGATTTGTCATAGGCATTGGAGAAGTCATCTACTTTGGTATATCTAACTCTCCCATTATTACAAATGTTTTATTAGTAGAAAATTTAAAACACAACTTGTTAAGCATTAGTCAATTATGCGATAAAGGTTTTCAAATAAATTTTGAAAAAGATAGATGTAATATTTTAGATAATAACAAACAACTCATTTTTGAAGGTTTTAGAAACAAAAATATTTATGTATTAAATATGAATATTAATAAAAATTCAAACTTATGCTTAACTGCCAAACATGATGATCCATGGTTATGGCATAAACGATTTTGTCATATTAATTTTAAAAATATTAATAAGTTAGCTAAATATGAGTTAGTAAGAGGGTTACCTAAAATAAGTTACAAAGTAGAAAATTTATGTGATGATTGTCAAATCGGTAAACTAAAGAAAAGCTCGTTTAAATCTAAAAATAATATTTCTACAAAACAACCATTAGAATGATTACATTTAGATTTATTTGGTCCAACACAAATAAGATCTATTAATCACAACAAATATGTCTTTGTAATAGTTGATGATTTTTCAAGATATACATGGACTTTACTTTTAAAACATAAAAGCGATACTTTTGGTATGTTTAAAATATTTGCAAAACGAATCAAAACTCAAATGAATTTGAAAATTAAAAATATTAGGAGTGATCATGGAGGAGAATTCGAAAATGATCTTTTTTCAAATTTTTGCAATAAAAAGGGAATAACTAATAATTTTTCTTTTCCTCGTACACCCCAACAAAATGGTGTTGTAGAAAGGAAAAATCGTACATTACAAGAAGCGCACGAATATTATTAAATAGTAGCGGATTACCAAAACATTTTTGGGCCGAAGCTATTGCTACATCTTGTTATGTATTAAATCGAGTAACTATTCGTCCAATGACTAAACAAACTTGTTTTGAAATATTTTTTGGTAAAAAACCTAAAGTGTCATACTTTAAAACTTTTGGCTCAAAATGTTTCATATTAAATACAAAGGATAAATTAGGAAAATTTGATCCAAAAGCCGATGAGGGTATCTTTGTTGGGTACTCAGATCGCAGCAAGGCATATAGAATTTTTAACAAAAGGAATAATACTATAGAAGAGAGCTTACATGTCTCATTCGACGAAAATCCTTTCAAACATCAAACTACTGATGAAGAAGAAATTCCATTAATAAATTCAACAAATTCTATTAATAATGAAATCAATATACAAAATAACACTCTTGTGTCATCCCCTAGAATTCTTAAGAATCATCCAATAGATAATATTATTGGTGATCTTAATTCAAGAGTTACTAGAAATCAACTCAATCAAATAAGTCATATAGCGTTTGTATCAAACCTTGAACCAAAGAATTATAAAGAAGCCTCAAATGATAATTTTTGGATAATAGCTATGCAAGAAGAATTACATCAATTTGAACGAAATAACGTATGGGAATTAGTACCGAGACCTAAAAATCAATCGGTAATAGGAACAAAATGGGTATTTAAAAACAAGGCAGACGAAAATGGAAAAATTGTTAGAAATAAAGCACGATTAGTTGCTCAGGGCTACAATCAAGAAGAAGGCATAGATTACGATGAAACTTTCATTCCGGTAGCAAGATTAGAAGCCATTCGTACTTTACTCTCCTTTGCAACTCATAACAATTTTAAACTATTTCAAATGGATGTCAAAAGTGCCTTTTTGAATGGTTTTATTAAAGAAAATGTATACGTCGAACAACCACCACTTTTTGTTCATGAAAAATATCCCGATCATGTTTTTAAATTACATAAAGCACTATATGGATTAAAACAAGCACCTCGTGCATGGTACGAACGTCTTAAAAATCACTTAATAAAATCTGGTTTCCATATAGGAAAAATAGATACAACTTTATTTATTAAAAGAGAAAATGACGATATTTTGGTTGTACAAATTTATGTTGTTGATATCATCTTTGGTTCAACCAATGAAAATTTATGTAATAACTTTTCAAATATTATGAAAAATGAATTTGAAATGTCACACATGGGAGAATTAAATTTCTTCTTAGGATTACAGATAAAACAACTCGAAAATGGAATTTTTATTCACCAAGAAAAATATTGTAACGACTTATTACATCGATTTAAAATGGATAAAACTTCAAGCAAACCAACACCTATGAGTACCACTATTCACTTAGAAAAAGATGAAAATGGAAAAGATTTTGATGAAAAGTTATATCGAAGCATGATTGGTTCTTTACTATATTTAACGGCTAGTCGACCGGATATTATGATGAGTGTATGTCTTTGCGCTTGATTTCAAGCAAAGCCAAAAGAATCTCATTTACGAGCCGTTAAGCGCATTTTATGTTATTTATCTAGTACTAAAGATTATGGTTTGTTTTATCCTAAAGGATCATATTTTGAACTTGTTTCATATAGCGATGCAGATTTTGGTGGTTGTAGGACATACCGTAAGAGTACTAGTGGAACATGTTATTTTATTGGACAATATTTAGTTTCATGGTTTAGCAAAAAACAAAATTGTGTTTCTTTATCTACTTGTGAAGCTGAATACATCTCCGCAGCTCTAGCTTGCGTGCAAGTAATATACATGCAACAAACACTATTGGAATTTAGAAAAATTATCAATAAATCTCCAATATATTGTGATAACACAAGCGCTATAAATTTATCAAAAAACCATGTTAATTACTCACGAACCAAACATATAGATATACGACATCACTTTTTGCGAGACAATGTTGAAAAAGGGACTATTTCTTTAGAGTACATAAGTATCGAAAATCAAGTAGCCGATATCTTTACAAAACCTTTAAATGAACAAAGTTTCTCTAAACATCGACGAAATTTAGGTATTTGCTCACTAAAAGATCTTCTTCCTTAATAATATATGTATAATACTTTTTATGGCTAAAATTAGTCACCAAAGTAAACACCACAAATTATATTATTGATTTCTGCACCTTTAAACTTTTAGAAAATTAGTTTGTCTATATTTAATATTTTCAGTATATAAATATAGCCATACAGAAAAACTACATTCAAACAGTTGAATTTTTATACAAAGAGAGAAACAAAATATAACAATGTCGTTAGAAGATTCCTATATATCTATCTCTGTCTCAACACCAACAACGGACAGCTCGGTTGACACCCCACAACAACTTCCGACCCCTACACCAAAACAAGAGTCAACATATAGGTGGTCTTCATATCTTATGGGTTTTACTCCAGATAATAAGAAAAGTAAAAGATCTCTGTTTCTTTCTCCTAACACAAAGGAGAAAATTGATGAAATCCATCATTACCAAAAACAACAGATGGATCTTCAACGAGAACTTTATTTCGAACAAAAAGTTACGGCACGAAGACTAAGCTTTCTCGAGCAAATAGCAATGAAATTTTGTTTGTCATGGAAGAAAGATGTCCATGAACCACTACCACAACCTTGTAGTTTATTGGATCCATCTTCTTTGTATCGTACTTCTTCAGACCCCTCACTAAGATGATTTTCTGACTCTCCACGGACCCACGAACGTGGAAATATATGGTCTCCACTTAGACCGTGGAAAGATGATGGGTCAGGAAAACCTAAAAATCCGTCTCCATCTAAATAAATAAACTGTATTAATTATTGAATGTATCTAAAACTTATGTGTTATTATAAAGATATTTGTTATCTACTTTCGATAAATAAGTAAAATTATCAAGCTTTCAATCATTTTTTTTGCCAATCTGCAATTTTCAGACGTCTATATACACCTCCTAGACGTCTGACACAAAGATATACTATTCAAAATTTAACAGTGTGCATATATCAGATGTCTGACATACCCCCCAGACGTCTGAAATGTTGTTTTTCCTTCTCCAAGCAAAATTCAGAACATTCCAGACGTCTAACATAAGATCCAGACGTCTGCCTAATTTTTCTGTTTCTAAACTAAACTAAAACAGACGTCTAAATCACATAGCAAACGTCTGATTTTATCCTCTGCACAAAAATTAGGGCAAACCAGACGTCTGACATCTACTGCAGACGTCTGATTCCCAATCGACCATTTAAAATCGATCAGATAACGTCATTTTTATTACTTTATCCCAAAATTATTACTTCCTCCGATTTTCTCAAAGCAAATTCTCGCTCCAAATCACTACCACAAATAATCACGATGCCTCCTCGCACAAACAATATCAAAGCTCCAAAACGCAAACTAGACCAACCATCATCATCTTCAAATCCTCAAGTATGCTCAGACGAGCAGATTGAACGATGGATGCTCAAGGCACCCCATTCGATTAAAAGGTATCAAGAGATTCAAAAGAAAAAACATCATATAGGACCTTTCTATAATTTACTTAAGTTTCCTATGTACGACCTCGATGAACTTTGCGAAAATGCTGGATTGGAGACTTTAATTTCTTTCACACCGAACGATGTTCAAATAGATCAACTTGTTATTTTCTTATTCTACGCCAATCTAGATAGCACTGCCATCTGGAATACCGAAGACGAGGACAATTGGTTGTGGTCAAGTGTTTATGGAAATACCATTCGTTTAACTCCGGGATTAATAGGAAGAACTTTGGGATGCTCCGACACCGGCGAGGATCTACACAACATCCCGGATATGCATTTTAAGCCGAGGAATAATATCACCCATCAAATATGGGAGGACGAAATGCCCAAATTTGCTTCAAAATATTTGCGTCCTAAAGCTCGACTGCTAACAAGGATGATAATCAATACAATTGTTCCGCAGATGGGAGTCACGAGCAAATAACGGAAATGGAGAACAAAGCACTTTATGCACTTTTTGGTGGAACAAGGGTAAATTGGGAAAAGTTCATATTTGATGAGCTCAAACAATTTTGGAATCGATCAAGGCCATCGTATCTATCCTACCTATATTATGAGACTTCTTCGTGCACATAATATTCCCTCTTATCTATCGATGTTCGAAGAAATTTCCCCAAAATATGCTTCCACAAAATTCTTTTCTTTGATGCATTTGCCTAAAACTCCTTCAGAATTCATGTCTTTTGAAGATTGGACGAATCATCGACAATCTAGAAGAGTTGAAAATCCTCCTCAACCATCTGTTGTTCCATCTCAACACCAAGAGCAACAACGAGAAGCTACTCCTCCTCCTCCCGCACCATCTGATTATCTGGGACAGGACGAAATTATAGAGACTCGATTGGAAACAAACCCAAATGAAAGTATTCGAGATCTCACACTTCAAAATCAACATATATTATCCTTAAATCAATAATATTTGGCTAGGCGAATTGATAAATTTTAGAGATCATTTGCTACACGACTAGCCACGGTCGAAGAGTCTCTTTCAACTGTTTTATCATTCCTTAAAGAGGTTCTACAACGAGTTCGTGGTCCAACACCACCCTCTGAGGATTGGCCAACTCCTGTACCTTCTCCTCCTTCGAAACATTCCAAATTCTTTAACGATGAACCTTCAAAGGAAGCTTTGACATCTCCCTTAAAACCTAGCACTTCTACACAAGATGAGCAAAAGGAAGATAATACAAATCTAGCTTCACCAAAGGAAGGAGATCCAAATCAAGCTTCACCAAAACAAGACGATCCAAATCCAAAAAACCACTAGAACTTAGGTCTTGTAGTTGTTTGTATTTTTTGTAAAATTCCTTGTATGAACTTCCTTTCCTGCTTTAATGAAAATTTGTCTTTCCTAAACGATTGGCTTATTTATTACGATTTCTTTTTTGATAATGCCAAAGGGGGAGAAATATTATTATCATAACACAATAAAAATAAAGCACATATTCAGGGGAGATTTCTAATCTATATATATAAGTACATTGAATAGTTGTCATCATCAAAAAGGGGGAGATTGTTAGGAAATCAATTCTATGGTTTCAATGATAACAACTATACAATGTAAATTGAATGTACATATATATCTATATTTACAGGTAGTTGATAGAGTAACATCACCAAAGAGACTAAAACAACACTCAAGAGAAGAATCAAAAGACGTCAAATCAGTAGAAGTTGAAGAGAAATGGGACATGCACAAGATAAAGCAACATGCACACTTTCAGACGTCTGAGTGCACTATCCAGACGTCTGAATGATTCCTCTGGTTCATAATTCAGAAGCAATCAGACGTCTGGTTACCAACGTCAGACATCTGAAAATTACCCAGGCATAAAACAGATATGAAGACCAGACGTCTGGATAATAAACTCAGACGTCTGAAATGCTACCAGACACAAAAATATATGAAGGCCAGACGTCTGAGGTTACTTTCCAGACGTCTGATTATAGGGTCGACTGTGTATTTTCAAAGTTCAACTGTCACATCCGAAAAGACACATCCACTTCTCTTTGTCGCAACTCTTCATCACCATCAGAAGCGGCTTTAGGAAGATTACAACAGATGCAACTATACAAGAAAACTCTTCATCACTATAAATAGCATCAAGAATTCAAGAGAAGAACTTACCTTACTCACTTACGCTCTTATCTCTTATACTCTGATCTCTAAGCAATCAACTACCTGTATTTAACTCTTTCATATATACAGAACTCCTCATTCAAATATTCTCTAGATAGATATATATATATATATATATATATTGGAAGAATTTGTACTCAATAGTCAACATCCGTGTTATAGAACACATTCTTGATAAAGAAACTCTGCTATTGTAAACCTGTTCCTCCGGGTTAAGTGAGGGTTAGTTGAAAGGAAATTCCGAAGAGGTGCTTCGGGACTGGACGTAGGACGGGAGGTCCGAACCAGTATAAAATCCTGGTGTGACTATTTTCATTTACTTTGCTACTATCATTTATCAAGTTATATTATATAGTTAGCTGTTTATACTTGCATATATATATCCTATACGATCCACTCATATAGACTTTCAGTCAAGAGCATAAAGTTTGTAAATTAGATAAATCATTATGTGGTCTTAAATAGACACCTAAACAATGGCATGAAAAATTTGATAATCAAGTTATTTCACATGGTTTTAAAGTAAATGAAAGTGACAACTGTATTTATTATAAATCCTAGAATAACATTTTCACTATCATATGTTTATATCTAGATGATTTACTTATATTTGGTTCAAATATTCATGTTGTAAATCATGTTAAGTCCATACTATTTGCCAATTTTGATATGAAAGATCTTGGTGAAGCGAGTGTAATTCTTAACGTTAAGATTACTAAGTCTAAAAAGGAAATTTCTTTGGATCAATCTCATTATATCGAGAAGATATAAGAAATATAATTACTTTGAATGTAAATCTGCTAGTACACCGTACGATCCTAATGTAAAACTATTTAAGAACACTGGTAAAGGTGTAAGACAATCTGAATATGCAAGCATCAATGGTAGCTTTCGGTATGCCACTAATTGTGCTAGACCTGACATAGCCTATGTCGTGGGATTACTATGCAGGTTTATTAGCAGACCTCGTATAGATCATTGGCATGCTATTGAAAGGGTCATGAGATACCTTAAAACAATTATGAACCTTGGATTACACTGTTAGAAGTTTTCCGCTATCTAGCGATGTAGATTGGAATACTTTATCGCACGATCCAAAGCAACTAGTGGATATATTTTTAGTTTGCAGGAGGAGATACTCTTGGAAGTCTAAGAAACAGAATATTTTAGCTCAATCCACTATGGAGTCAGAGATGATAGCACTAGCTACAGCTAGTGAAGAAGCAGATTACTGTAGGATCGATTTCACCCTAGAGGGGGGGTGAATAGGGTGATACTATTAATTATAAAAATTTATTGCAGAAGTATATACTATAATTTTAGCACAGATAATAGTCGAATAACAGCAGCACAGATAATAGCAGAATAATAAAAGCAGAAAATAGAACACACAGATTTACCCAACTTCGGCAAAACCCTGCATACGTGCTGCCCCCAAGGTTTCTACTAGAAATTAAGTAGTCAGACGCTTACACATGTAAACTTGCAACACCCGCTATCGACTAACCTAACTCTACACTCAAAACCCTGCCACAACACAGCCACTGAGTTTCGAATTCTCGAACTACACCACCGTAGTTCATCCCCTAGTCACACGACTAGACAATTACACGAGTTAAAAATAATTACAAAATAAAAACAACTGAAAAATAAATGAAACCCTAATTTTTAAAATTTAAAGCCCAAATATAATATTATAGAAGCCTGCCTAACACTAAAAAAATAATCCCCTTTTTCTCTTTTATTTGTTTGGCCGTATCTTCTTCTTTATGACAATTTGCTCGTTCATTCTTCTGTACAAAAACTAGGGCTTCTGATAAATTAAGGCTGCCGACTTTAATTGCTCGATTGAATGATGATTCAGCGTTCCTTGCTTTGTCGATCGATGGTCTCTTCGCTTTGCACACGGCTGCTACAATTTTTGATTGAGTTCGACTAAAGTGGTATGTGATTTATTCTCTTTGCTTTTCTGATTAGCTTGCTTGAACTCGATGCACTTGAGGCCGATGATGTTAATGGTTTATATAGGATTTTAATTCCTATAATTTAGTTCGTATTTTACCGTCTGATGATTTTTCTCGACCACTTGATTTTGCTTGAATACTTAAGATGATTACTGACTTGTTCAAAATCGTATATTTTACTGTTACTTGATTATCATGGCTCGATTATGACTTGTTGATTCCTTGGCTACCACGGCTTGATTTTTGTTGACTTCGTTCATTTTTCTGACTTGTTCATCGTATTCTTTCATTTCGTGAATATCACCGCTTTGAGTTTCTGGCATTTGAACTTGACATTGACTTTGTTAATTTGTGTTCCTCTTCTGTGAGAAAAATTGAGTTTGGCCATTTGATTTGAACTGCAGTTGTCTTTAGCCATTTGTGAAAATATTTACTTATTGCTATCACCTGACTTTTTGTAAAAAAAACTGCTTGAAATCCCCTACGACTTGTGTCCATGCATAATAGCATTTTTCGACCAGATGCTTGTGTACATGTTTATCCTGTCACTGCATTTCAATACATGTATGTTCGTATATATATATATATATATATATATATATATGTACGTGTGTGATGCTCTGTCCTCACTATTAAAAACTGTTGAATGTTCTGTAGTGCTTTCGACCCGATGCTTGATCACTTGTAGTTGCCATAGTGTTGTAGTCTTTGACTTGTTTCGTACATATCACTGTATATCAATACATGTTGTTTACTGTATACATGATTGAAGTTATAGCCTTGCTGTTGCTTCTGGCTTCACTACACATATATGTTCAAGTTATACTGCTCTATATATATGTTCACGCATGTATATATTAACTGCCTCCATCTTTATGTTGCATAGTTTGTTGGTTCCATTGTGTTTGCATTTGAGTTACTGACACCATTGATATCTGCTGCACCATATAGTAGCCTTGTTTGCATATTGTTGTTGCCTCTGGTCATTGCCTCCACTTGTGTAGTTATGTTCATGTCGTCGAAACTATTCTATGGTTGGCCTCGGTTCTTGTGCATAGCATATTGAACTGGTCTGGTATAGGTTGCTCTGACATGCTAGTTTGAGTTGCTTTGAATCATTGACTGTTTCATTGTGTTCATGTACATTTGGGTCTGGTCTCTGAAGCATTGACTCATGTGTTTATTGTGTAGTCTGGTTTCACTGTCAACACTATGTTGATTAATATACACTGCTATGTGTACATCTGCACTGCTTCATTTTGTTGCACTGTATATTCCAGTGTGCCTTTGGTCATTTTGTTGAACTTGAGTCTGAGGTTATATGAACTTGTTCACGGCGTTTCTCCTTGATTTTCTGGCCTTCACTTGAGCTTGCACTATGCCACTGTTATCTTGTGCAGTCTGATTCTACAAGTGTAATTATGTTGTGGTCGTTGCAATCAAGTCTTCATTGTTTTGTT
Source organism: Allium fistulosum (assembly GCA_030737815.1). Taxonomy (NCBI): domain Eukaryota; kingdom Viridiplantae; phylum Streptophyta; class Magnoliopsida; order Asparagales; family Amaryllidaceae; genus Allium; species Allium fistulosum. Next base: position 172,023,603 of record CM060908.1, read on the forward strand.
TTGTTGACAAGTAAGTCTTGTTGGACTATCTAGCATCTGTTTTATTGTGTAAACATTGAACTTTGGTCAAGGCTTGATTTATGTGTCTTGACCCATTGTTTTGTATTGCATGCACCTGAGTTGAATCCAGCTTATAGCTCGGGTTTGACCTTGTGCTAATATCGTGACTTTATTTGTATTTCACTTGAGTTGAACCCGACTTTTGATTGGGTTTGACCTTGTGCTCACCTGTCCCTGTAATTTTATCAAGTGTATATCGGTGTGCACGACTTTATGGCATGTACAGTGATACATTGTGCATGTCATAAGTTTTTCGTGTATGATGAATTCAAATTTAAATGATGACGAACATCCCAAATAAATGAGGCAAATAATATTTTCAAAATACATTTTATTTTACACTGCAAAAATATTCTTTTTCAATTTTACTACGTCGGTGTGTATTTTGCAGATAACTCAGATGCTGGATTCAAGCTGGAATAGAATTGAAGATAAATACAAGTGAATGAGTTAAATGTAGTGAGGTGCAAATGTATGTATAGTGAAAAATGTGATGTGATTGAAATTTTAATGTGATTGAAATTTGTATATATATAGTGAGAGCTTGAATTTTACTATTAAAAATTGTAATAAATATTTGTTTGAATAAAATATCTGTTAGAATTTAAATTCTGTATTATTTATTTTATTCAGCAAATATTTATTTAATTATGTGAAAAATAAAATAGTACATTAACAAATACATTTAAATGAATATATATATATATATATATGTTTATTAGCATCAAACAAAAATCATATACTCGCATATTCAACAATCTCCCCCTTTTGAAGATAACAAACATATATTTAAGATTTTGAATTTGTTAAATGTATTTGATCATTCAATTTGCTCCCCCTATTTGAATGCTCCCTCTCTACAATAAAGCTCCCCTTTCATATATGCATGAAAATAAATAAAAATATGCAAATAAGCCTAGATGCAAATAGAAAATGCAAAATAAAATCTTTGACCTTTATTTTCGAAAATCTTAACTTTTCTCTCCCCCTTTTGTTATCAGCAAAAGAGTAATAGTGTTAGAAAAATAGATATAAAGTGATAGACATTAATACAACATTAATACCCAATCGAGTATAACTATTAAATTTCAATAAAAAATCTAACAAAAATCATAAATACTCTGTTAGGCGCATATTCCACTTTAGAATGATAGGGATAATGTCATCATATAAAACCATATAGTTATGTCTATTTGTGGTATATTTATATCAGGAATTTGAAAATATACTAACCATGCATAACCGTTAGGACTTTTAAATGAGATTAGTAGTATTCCCAATTTAAAAAAATGAATTCAAGTATCTTCAAACCACGCATAACCATGAGGATTTTTAAATGGGAATAGAATCAACTTGTCTATTTAATCAATCAATTTTGATATGCGTCCATACATGCATAACCGTGAGGACTTTTAAATGAGCATGGAAGCACATAATCAAAAATTCCAAGTAATTCACCCATGCATAACCGTGAGGACTTTTAAATGAGAGTGAATATTTTGGATGTTTTTATTTGTTAAAAATATAATGAAATGAAAAACGAATAATTTCCCGTTTAAAATACCACATATTGACATACTATATTAGATTATGATGAGTGATGGTCGTTAGAAATATGATAGAAATAGAGATGGTCATGGAATTTTTACCAACAAAAAGTTTTTATAACTCTTGTTTAAATTTCTAAAGAAATTTACTAAATATACCATCTCAAGTTATAATATATGATTAATATCAACACTCATCACTTTTTCAATCACTATTTATCTTTTCGATAATTAGTAGGGAATCAGATTAGTTAATGTAGTCATTTAAAATCAAATCCAAAGATAATTATGAAATCAAATTTTCTAAAATGACTAATCTGAAAATAGGTCAACAGAAACTATTTTCTGGAAAGGGTTTAATAAAAGAAATGTCTACTAATTGAAAATTATTTGAGGTGAAAAATATGCAGATATTTTCTTTGAAAATGATGCAGCTACTGAATGTCTCAACATGAATCATGTTCCACTAGTAATTTTTCTATCAGCTAGATTACCAGTGTAATCTGCATCTGAATTTTCTTTTGACTCAAGATTATCATTAGTTTGATGTCATAGACCAGACCGTGATGTGTGCAACAAAAAATCATTTTTCCAGCTTTCAAATGAAATTGAATTAAAGCCGTGCAAATAAACAAATAGTGAACATAGTGTCAGATCCAGAAACAAATATATCCACGTGTATCATGAGTAATCATCAACACCATCATTAATTCAAACAAAACTATATGAACTAGTTCAAGAATGAAACGATGATTGGTTAACATTTTTTCACAAATCGGAAAAAAAATAAGAACAAGTCAAATAAGAACATATCAAATGAGTCGGAATCAAAATCAACATTTATTTCATCATAACATAACTGGCTGATTTAATTCAGATTATGGTGCAGATTATCACATTTAATAAATCGTTCAAGATAAATATACCATAACCTATTTTACCTTTACGATAATATTTCGTTGTTGCCCATTGTGATTCTGCCACCTTTATACTAGGCTAAGGAACTTTGATTTATTGCCCGTTGTGTGCCTGGAACAGCGAGAATCCAGATACACTGTTATTGTTCCTTAGCCTGCCGCCACTCCTACACGATAAAAGATTTTTGTGACCTATTTGTTTTTATAGGTCCATGATTGTTAGTGGCAATAGATTTTGAAAAATAAGTTTGTGGAGACCCAAAAATATTTATATATGTTCCTTTCGGCACCCAGATTTGTTTAACTTTGAGGGATTTTATATTCGTGCCTTTTGGAAGCCAAATTGGTATGGTTTTCACATTTTTGGGTCTATACCAACAAATATTTTGATTGTGTCCAATTTTTCTACAAATTGCGCACTCGAATTTGACTTGATTAATTTTACTTCTAGTATGTTCAGATTGAGTATACCCAAGTCCTTATCTATCAATATTGACTGTTTGTTTTCCTATTAGCATATTTAGTGATTTTTCTCCTCTGGAGAATTTTCCTAAAGTCGTTGACGGTTGTTTGACTTGTGTATTGAGTGATTCGTTTTCGTTCAATAATTGAGTGCACCTTTTAATAGAATTTTCTCTTCTAGTGTTTTCACTCTCTTTCAAAATCATAATTTCATTTTCAAGCGATTTAATTTTAATTTCTGATTTTTTAATTTCTTCTTCGAATGTTGGACACTTATCACACTTAGGGCTCTTGCTTTGATGGTTTTTAACTAATTGATCAAGCTGTTAATTTAAATCTATCAAAGTATCACTTTGTGATTCAATTTTGGCATATTTCTCCCTAAGTCGTTCAAAAACATCCATTTACTTCATGGAAATATCTAAGTAATTCTGAGTGAGTAAGTTTTGATACCTCGCTTGGCTCATCATCGTCGTTATAAGTTATATCACCTCGAAGGCACAGATTTGCTTTTTCACTCTCACTGCTAGTACTTTTATTGTCATCATCACTTGTATTCCACGTGGCTGCAAAACTTCTTCTTTCTGATTTCTTTTCTTGGCCGTGTCGATTCTGAGGACAATTGGGCTTGATGTGGCCAGGTTTATTGCACTTGTGGCAAATGATCTCTTGCTCGTCTGAGTTGTCTAGTGCTTTGGCTATTCTGCTTTTCAATTGTTGATTTAGAGCTGGATTTCCATATCTGCGATTCCACTTTTTGAATTTCTTCATTAACAGGGCCAGTTCTGCTGCACCATCATCGTTGTCGTCATCTTCACTTTCGGTTGTTCCTTTGAGAGCTATTGATTTCTTTCGAGTATTACCTCCTTCACGCTCTTCCTTGAATTTCATTTCTAGCTCATAAGTGGTGAGATTTCCGATGAATTCTTCAACTTTGATTTGTTTCAAATCTTTTGATTCTTGAATGGCAGTGACTTTGGCTACAAAATTCCGTGGAAGGACTCTGAGGATTTTTCAGACTATTTCCAATTCTGTGTATGATTTTCCAAGAGCTTTTGATTTGTATACGATATTGGAAAGTCGTCCGTACATCTCCTTGACATTTTCTTCCTTGGCCATTGTGAAATTCTCGTATTAGCTACTTAGCATGGAAAGGCGATATTCTTTGACTTGAGATGTTCCTTCGTGAGTCACTTCGAGTGTGTGCCATATTTCCTACACAGTTAGACAATGTGAGACACGATTAAATTCAATTTGATCTAATGAACAAATAATAGAATTCATAGCTTTAGCATTAGCATTATGTAGCCTATTTTCTAAATCTGTCCATTGATCTATCGGTTTATCTATTTCCTGATTATCTACAACTATAGTTGGTGCTCTATAACCTGTCTCAATAATATTTTAAGCATCAATGATTTTCAAAAATAATTTCATCCTATTTTTCCAGTAAGCATATTCACCATTGAACATTGGTGGTCTAACTATGGACTGACCCTCAGCAAAAGCATTATTAAAAGAAGCCATTTTAAAAATTCAAATTTTTAAAACAAAAATCAGTTTTTGAAAAATCCAAATTTTAAAACAAAAATTGACTTCTATTCCTAGCTCTGTTACCACTTGTAGGATCGATTTCACCCTAGAGGGGGGTGAATAGGGTGATACTATTAATTATAAAAATTTATTGCGGAAGTATATACAATAATTCAACACAGATAATAGTCGAATAACAGCAGCACAGATAATAGCAGAATAATAAAAGCAGAAAATAGAACACATAGATTTACCCAGCTTCGGCAAAACCCTGCCGACGTGCTGCCCCCAAGGTTTCTACTAGAAATTAAGTAGTTAGACGCTTACACACGTAAACTCGCGACACCCACTATCGACTAACCTAACTCTATGCTCAAAACCATGCCACAACTCAGCCATTGAGTTGCGAATTCTCGAACTACACCACCGTAGTTCGTCCCCTAGCCACACGACTGGACAATTACACGAGTTAAAAATAATTACAAAATAAAAACAACTGAAAAACAAATGAAGCCCTAATTTTAAAATTTAAAGCCCAAATATAATATTATAGAAGCCGACCGAACACTAAAAAAATAATCCCCGTTTTCTCTTTTATTTGTTTGGCCGTATCTTCTTCTTTGTGACAATTTAATCGTTCATTCCTCTATACAAAAACTAGGGCTTCTGATAAATTGAGGCTGCCGACTTTAATTGCTCAATGAATGATGATTCAGCGTCCCTTGCTTTGTCGATCGATGGTCTCTTCGCTTTGCACACGGCTGCTACAATTTTTGATCGAGTTCGACTAAAGTGGTATGTGATTTATTCTCTTTGCTTTTCTGATTAGCTTGCTTGAACTCGATGCACTTGAGGCCGATGATGTTAATGGTTTATATAGGATTTTAATTCCTATAATTTAGTTCGTATTTTACCGTCTGATGATTTTTCTCGACCACTTGATTTTGCTTGAATACTTGAGATGATTACTGACTTGTTCAAAATCGTATATTTTACTGTTACTTGATTATCATGGCTCGATTATGACTTGATGATTCCTTGGCTACCACGGCTTGATTTTCTGTTGACTTCGTTCATTTTTCTGACTTGTTCATCGTATTCTTTGATTTCGTGAATATCACTGCTTTGAGTTTCTGGCATTTGAACTTGACATTGACTTTGTTAATTTGTGTTCCTCTTCTGTGAGAAAAATTGAGTTTGGCCATTTGATTTGAACTGCAGTTGTCTTTAGCCATTTGTGAAAATATTTACTTATTGCTATCACCTGACTTTTTGTAAAAAAAAACTGCATGAAATCCCCTGCGACTTGTGTCCATGCCTAATAGCATTTTTCGACCTGATGCTTATGTACATGTTTATCCTGTCACTGCATTTCAATACATGTATGTTTGTATATATATATATATATATATATATATATATATATATATATATATATGTACGTGTGTGATGCTCTGTCCTCACTATTAAAAACTGTTGAATGTTCTGTAGTGCTTTCGACCCGATGCTTGATCACTTGTAGTTGTCGTAGTGTTGTAGTCTTTGACTTGTTTCGTACATATCACTGTATATCAATACATGTTGTTTACTGTATACATGATTGAAGTTGTAGCCTTGCTGTTGCTTCTAGCTTCACTACACATATATGTTCATGTTATACTACTCTATATATATGTTCACACATGTATATATTAACTACCTCCATCTTTATGTTGCATAGTTTGTTGGTTCCATTGTGTTTGCATTTGAGTTACTGACACCATTGATATCTGCTGCACCATATAGTAGCCTTGTTTGCATATTGTTGTTGCCTCTGGTCATTGCCTCCACTTGTGTAGTTATGTTCATGTCGTCGAAACTATTCTATGGTTGGCCTCGGTTCTTGTGCATAGCATATTGAACTGGTCTGGTATAGGTTGCTCTGACATACTAGTTTGAGTTGCTTTAAATCATTGACTGTTTCATTGTGTTCATGTACATTTGGGTCTGGTCTCTGAAGCATTGACTCATGTGTTTATTGTGTAGTCTGGTTTCACTGTCCACACTATGTTGATTAATATACACTGCTATGTGTACATCTGCACTGCTTCATTTTGTTGCACTGTATATTCCAGTGTGCCTTTGGTCATTTTGTTGAACTTTAGTCTAAGGTTATATGAACTTGTTCATGGTGTTTCTCCTTGATTTTTTGGCCTTCACTTGAGCTTGCACTATGCCACTGTTATCTTGTGCAGTCTGATTCTTCAAGTGTAATTATGTTGTGGTCGTTGCAATCAAGTCTTCATTGTTTTGTTTTGTTGACAAGTAAGTCTTGTTGGACTGTCTAGCATCTGTTTTCATGTGTACACATTGAACTTTGGTCAAGGCTTGATTTATGTGTCTTGACCCTTTGTTTTGTATTGCATGCACCTGAGTTGAATCTAGCTTATAGATCGGGTTTGCCTTGTGCTAATATCGTGACTTTATTTGTATTTCACTTGAGTTGAACCCGGCTTTTGATTGGGTTTGACCTTGTGCTCACCTGTCCCTGTAATTTTATCAAGTGTATATCGGTGTGCACGGCCTTATGGCATGTACAGTGATACATTGTGCATGTCATAAGTTTTTCGTGTATGATGAATTCAAATTTAAATGATGACGAACAACCCAAATAACTGAGGCAAATAATATTTTCAAAATACATTTTATTTTACACTGCAAAAATATTCTTTTTCAATTTTACTGCGTCGGTGTGTATTTTGCAAATAACTCAGATGCTGGATTCAAGCTGGAATAGAATTGAAGATAAATACAAGTGAATGAGTTAAATGTAGTGAGGTGCAAATGTATGTATAGTGAAAAATGTGATGTGATTGAAATTTTAATGTGATTGAAATTTGTATATATATAGTGAAAGCTTGAATTTTACTATTAAAAATTGTAATAAATATTTGTTTGAATAAAATATCTGTTAGAATTTAAATTCTGTGTTATTTATTTTATTCAGCAAATATTTATTAAATTATGTGAAAAATAAAATAGTACATTAACAAATACATTTAAATGAATATATATATATATATATATATATATATGTTTATTAGCATCAAACAAAAATCATATACTCGCATATTCAACAATCTCCCCCTTTTGAAGATAACAAACATATATTTAAGATTTTGAATTTGTTAAATGTATTTGATCATTCAATTTGCTCCCCCTATTTGAATGCTCCCTCTCTACAATAAAGCTCCCCTTTCATATATGCATGAAAATAAATAAAAATATGCAAATAAGCCTAGATGCAAATAGAAAATGCAAAATAACATCTTTGACCTTTATTTTTGAAAATCTTAACTTTTCTCTCCCCCTTTTGTTATCAGCAAAAGAGTAATAGTGTTAGAAAAATAGATATAAAGTGATAGACATTAATACAACATTAATACCCAATCGAGTATAACTATTAAATTTCAATAAAAAATCTAACAAAAATCATAAATACTCTATTAGGCGCATATTCCACTTTAGAATGATAGGGATAATGTCATCATATAAAACCATATAGTTATGTCTATTTGTGGTATATTTATATCAGGAATTTGAATATCTACTAACCATAACCGTTAGTACTTTTAAATGAGATTAGTAGTATTCCCAATTTAAAAAAATGAATTCAAGTATCTTCTAACCACGCATAACCGTGAGGATTTTTAAATGGGATTAGAATCAACTTGTCTATTTAATCAATCAATTTTGATATGCGTCCATATATGCATAACCGTGAGGACTTTTAAATGAGCATGGAATCAAAAATTCCAAGTAATTCACCCATGCATAACCGTGAGGACTTTTAAATGAGAGTGAATATTTTGGATGTTTTTATTTGTTAAAAATATAATGAAATGAAAAACGAATAATTTCCCGTTTAAAATACCACATATTGACATACTATATTGGATTATGATGAGTGATGGTCGTTAGAAATATGATAGAAATAGAGATGGTCATGGAATTTTTACCAACAAAAAGTTTTTATAACTCTTGTTTAAATTTCTAAAGAAATTTACTAAATATACCATCTCAAGTTATAATATATGATTAATATCAACACTCATCACTTTTTCAATCACTATTTATCTTTTCGATAATTAGTAGGGAATCAGATTAGTTAATGTAGTCATTTAAAATCAAATCCAAAGATAATTATGAAATCAAATTTTCTAAAATGACTAATCTGAAAATAGGTCAACAGAAACTATTTTCTGGAAAGGGTTTAATAAAAGAAATGTCTACTAATTGAAAATTATTTGAGGTGAAAAATATGCAGATATTTTCTTTGAAAATGATGCAGCTACAGAATGTCTCAACATGAATCATGTTCCACTAGTAATTTTTCTATCAGCTAGATTACCAGTGTAATCTGCATCTGAATTTTCTTTTGACTCAAGATTATCATTAGTTTGATGTCATAGACCAGACCGTGATGTGTGCAACAAAAAATCATTTTTCCAGCTTTCAAATGAAATTGAATTGAAGCCGTGCAAATAAACAAATAGTGAACATAGTGTCAGATCCAGAAACAAATATATCCACGTGTATCATGAGTAATCATCAACACCATCATTAATTCAAACAAAACTATATGAACTAGTTCAAGAATGAAACGATGATTGGTTAACATTTTTTCACAAATCGGAAAAAAAATAAGAACAAGTCAAATAAGAACATATCAAATGAGTCGGAATCAAAATCAACATTTATTTCATCATAACATAACTGGCTGATTTAATTCAGATTATGGTGCAGATTATCACATTTAATAAATCGTTCAAGATAAATATACCATAACCTATTTTACCTTTACGATAATATTTCGTTGTTGCCCATTGTGATTCTGCCACCTTTATACTAGGCTAAGGAACTTTGATTTATTGCCCGTTGTGTGCCTGGAACAGCGAGAATCCAGATACACTGTTATTGTTCCTTAGCCTGCCGCCACTCCTACACGATAAAAGATTTTTGTGACCTATTTGTTTTTATAGGTCCATGATTGTTAGTGGCAATAGATTTTGAAAAATAAGTTTGTGGAGACCCAAAAATATTTATATATGTTCCTTTCGGCACCCAGATTTGTTTAACTTTGAGGGATTTTATATTCGTGCCTTTTGGAAGCCAAATTGGTATGGTTTTCACATTTTTGGGTCTATACCAACAAATATTTTGATTGTGTCCAATTTTTCTACAAATTGCGCACTCGAATTTGACTTGATTAATTTTACTTCTAGTATGTTCAGATTGAGTATACCCAAGTCCTTATCTATCAATATTGACTGTTTGTTTTCCTATTAGCATATTTAGTGATTTTTCTCCTCTGGAGAATTTTCCTAAAGTCGTTGACGGTTGTTTGACTTGTGTATTGAGTGATTCGTTTTCGTTCAATAATTGAGTGCACCTTTTAATAGAATTTTCTCTTCTAGTGTTTTCACTCTCTTTCAAAATCATAATTTCATTTTCAAGCGATTTAATTTTAATTTCTGATTTTTTAATTTCTTCTTCGAATGTTGGACACTTATCACACTTAGGGCTCTTGCTTTGATGGTTTTTAACTAATTGATCAAGCTGTTAATTTAAATCTATCAAAGTATCACTTTGTGATTCAATTTTGGCATATTTCTCCCTAAGTCGTTCAAAAACATCCATTTACTTCATGGAAATATCTAAGTAATTCTGAGTGAGTAAGTTTTGATACCTCGCTTGGCTCATCATCGTCGTTATAAGTTATATCACCTCGAAGGCACAGATTTGCTTTTTCACTCTCACTGCTAGTACTTTTATTGTCATCATCACTTGTATTCCACGTGGCTGCAAAACTTCTTCTTTCTGATTTCTTTTCTTGGCCGTGTCGATTCTGAGGACAATTGGGCTTGATGTGGCCAGGTTTATTGCACTTGTGGCAAATGATCTCTTGCTCGTCTGAGTTGTCTAGTGCTTTGGCTATTCTGCTTTTCAATTGTTGATTTAGAGCTGGATTTCCATATCTGCGATTCCACTTTTTGAATTTCTTCATTAACAGGGCCAGTTCTGCTGCACCATCATCGTTGTCGTCATCTTCACTTTCGGTTGTTCCTTTGAGAGCTATTGATTTCTTTCGAGTATTACCTCCTTCACGCTCTTCCTTGAATTTCATTTCTAGCTCATAAGTGGTGAGATTTCCGATGAATTCTTCAACTTTGATTTGTTTCAAATCTTTTGATTCTTGAATGGCAGTGACTTTGGCTACAAAATTCCGTGGAAGGACTCTGAGGATTTTTCAGACTATTTCCAATTCTGTGTATGATTTTCCAAGAGCTTTTGATTTGTATACGATATTGGAAAGTCGTCCGTACATCTCCTTGACATTTTCTTCCTTGGCCATTGTGAAATTCTCGTATTAGCTACTCAGCATGGAAAGGCGATATTCTTTGACTTGAGATGTTCCTTCGTGAGTCACTTCGAGTGTGTGCCATATTTCCTACACAGTTAGACAATGTGAGACACGATTAAATTCAATTTGATCTAATGAACAAATAATAGAATTCATAGCTTTAGCATTAGCATTATGTAGCCTATTTTCTAAATCTGTCCATTGATCTATCGGTTTATCTATTTCCTGATTATCTACAACTATAGTTGGTGCTCTATAACCTGTCTCAATAATATTTTAAGCATCAATGATTTTCAAAAATAATTTCATCCTATTTTTCCAGTAAGCATATTCACCATTGAACATTGGTGGTCTAACTATGGACTGACCCTCAGCAAAAGCATTATTAAAAGAAGCCATTTTAAAAATTCAAATTTTTAAAACAAAAATCAGTTTTTGAAAAATCCAAATTTTAAAACAAAAATTGACTTCTATTCCTAGCTCTGTTACCACTTGTAGGATCGATTTCACCCTAGAGGGGGGTGAATAGGGTGATACTATTAATTATAAAAATTTATTGCGGAAGTATATACAATAATTCAACACAGATAATAGTCGAATAACAGCAGCACAGATAATAGCAGAATAATAAAAGCAGAAAATAGAACACATAGATTTACCCAGCTTCGGCAAAACCCTGCCGACGTGCTGCCCCCAAGGTTTCTACTAGAAATTAAGTAGTTAGACGCTTACACACGTAAACTCGCGACACCCACTATCGACTAACCTAACTCTATGCTCAAAACCATGCCACAACTCAGCCATTGAGTTGCGAATTCTCGAACTACACCACCGTAGTTCGTCCCCTAGCCACACGACTGGACAATTACACGAGTTAAAAATAATTACAAAATAAAAACAACTGAAAAACAAATGAAGCCCTAATTTTAAAATTTAAAGCCCAAATATAATATTATAGAAGCCGACCGAACACTAAAAAAATAATCCCCGTTTTCTCTTTTATTTGTTTGGCCGTATCTTCTTCTTTGTGACAATTTAATCGTTCATTCCTCTATACAAAAACTAGGGCTTCTGATAAATTGAGGCTGCCGACTTTAATTGCTCGATGAATGATGATTCAGCGTCCCTTGCTTTGTCGATCGATGGTCTCTTCGCTTTGCACACGGCTGCTACAATTTTTGATCGAGTTCGACTAAAGTGGTATGTGATTTATTCTCTTTTCTTTTCTGATTAGCTTGCTTGAACTCGATGCACTTGAGGCCGATGATGTTAATGGTTTATATAGGATTTTAATTCCTATAATTTAGTTCATATTTTACCGTCTGATGATTTTTCTCGACCACTTGATTTTGCTTGAATACTTGAGATGATTACTGACTTGTTCAAAATCGTATATTTTACTGTTACTTGATTATCATGGCTCGATTATGACTTGATGATTCCTTGGCTACCACGGCTTGATTTTCTGTTGACTTCGTTCATTTTTCTGACTTGTTCATCGTATTCTTTGATTTCGTGAATATCACTGCTTTGAGTTTCTGGCATTTGAACTTGACATTGACTTTGTTAATTTGTGTTCCTCTTCTGTGAGAAAAATTGAGTTTGGCCATTTGATTTGAACTGCAGTTGTCTTTAGCCATTTGTGAAAATATTTACTTATTGCTATCACCTGACTTTTTGTAAAAAAAACTGCATGAAATCCCCTGCGACTTGTGTCCATGCCTAATATCATTTTTCGACCTGATGCTTATGTACATGTTTATCCTGTCACTGCATTTCAATACATGTATGTTCGTATATATATATATATATATATATATATATATATATGTACGTGTGTGATGCTCTGTCCTCACTATTAAAAAATGTTGAATGTTCTGTAGTGCTTTCGACCCGATGCTTGATCACTTGTAGTTGTCGTAGTGTTGTAGTCTTTGACTTGTTTCGTACATATCACTGTATATCAATACATGTTGTTTACTGTATACATGATTGAAGTTATAGCCTTGCTGTTGCTTCTAGCTTCACTACACATATATGTTCATGTTATACTACTCTATATATATGTTCACACATGTATATATTAACTACCTCCATCTTTATATTGCATAGTTTGTTGGTTCCATTGTGTTTGCATTTGAGTTACTGACACCATTGATATCTGCTGCACCATATAGTAGCCTTGTTTGCATATTGTTGTTGCCTCTGGTCATTGCCTCCACTTGTGTAGTTATGTTCATGTCGTCGAAACTATTCTATGGTTGGCCTCGGTTCTTGTGCATAGCATATTGAACTGGTCTGGTATAGGTTGCTCTGACATACTAGTTTGAGTTGCTTTAAATCATTGACTGTTTCATTGTGTTCATGTACATTTGGGTCTGGTCTCTGAAGCATTGACTCATGTGTTTATTGTGTAGTCTGGTTTCACTGTCCACACTATGTTGATTAATATACACTGCTATGTGTACATCTGCACTGCTTCATTTTGTTGCACTGTATATTCCAGTGTGCCTTTGGTCATTTTGTTGAACTTTAGTCTAAGGTTATATGAACTTGTTCATGGTGTTTCTCCTTGATTTTCTGGCCCTCACTTGAGCTTGCACTATGCCACTGTTATCTTGTGCAGTCTGATTCTTCAAGTGTAATTATGTTGTGGTCGTTGCAATCAAGTCTTCATTGTTTTGTTTTGTTGACAAGTAAGTCTTGTTGGACTGTCTAGCATCTGTTTTCATGTGTACACATTGAACTTTGGTCAAGGCTTGATTTATGTGTCTTGACCCTTTGTTTTGTATTGCATGCACCTGAGTTGAATCTAGCTTATAGATCGGGTTTGCCTTGTGCTAATATCGTGACATTATTTGTATTTCACTTGAGTTGAACCCGGCTTTTGATTGGGTTTGACCTTGTGCTCACATGTCCCTGTAATTTTATCAAGTGTATATCGGTGTGCACGGCCTTATGGCATGTACAGTGATACATTATGCATGTCATAAGTTTTTCGTGTATGATGAATTCAAATTTAAATGATGACGAACAACCCAAATAACTGAGGCAAATAATATTTTCAAAATACATTTTATTTTACACTGCAAAAATATTCTTTTTCAATTTTACTGCGTCGGTGTGTATTTTGCAAATAACTCAGATGCTGGATTCAAGCTGGAATAGAATTGAAGATAAATACAAGTGAATGAGTTAAATGTAGTGAGGTGCAAATGTATGTATAGTGAAAAATGTGATGTGATTGAAATTTTAATGTGATTGAAATTTGTATATATATAGTGAGAGCTTGAATTTTACTATTAAAAATTGTAATAAATATTTGTTTGAATAAAATATCTGTTAGAATTTAAATTCTGTGTTATTTATTTTATTCAGCAAATATTTATTAAATTATGTGAAAAATAAAATAGTACATTAACAAATACATTTAAATGAATATATATATATATATATATATATATGTTTATTAGCATCAAACAAAAATCATATACTCGCATATTCAACAATCTCCCCCTTTTGAAGATAACAAACATATATTTAAGATTTTGAATTTGTTAAATGTATTTGATCATTCAATTTGCTCCCCCTATTTGAATGCTCCCTCTCTACAATAAAGCTCCCCTTTCATATATGCATGAAAATAAATAAAAATATGCAAATAAGCCTAGATGCAAATAGAAAATGCAAAATAACATCTTTGACCTTTATTTTTGAAAATCTTAACTTTTCTCTCCCCCTTTTGTTATCAGCAAAAGAGTAATAGTGTTAGAAAAATAGATATAAAGTGATAGACATTAATACAACATTAATACCCAATCGAGTATAACTATTAAATTTCAATAAAAAATCTAACAAAAATCATAAATACTCTATTAGGCGCATATTCCACTTTAGAATGATAGGGATAATGTCATCATATAAAACCATATAGTTATGTCTATTTGTGGTATATTTATATCAGGAATTTGAATATCTACTAACCATAACCGTTAGTACTTTTAAATGAGATTAGTAGTATTCCCAATTTAAAAAAATGAATTCAAGTATCTTCTAACCACGCATAACCGTGAGGATTTTTAAATGGGATTAGAATCAACTTGTCTATTTAATCAATCAATTTTGATATGCGTCCATATATGCATAACCGTGAGGACTTTTAAATGAGCATGGAATCAAAAATTCCAAGTAATTCACCCATGCATAGCCGTGAGGATTTTTAAATGAGAGTGAATATTTTGGATGTTTTTATTTGTTAAAAATATATTGAAATGAAAAACAAATAATTTCCCGTTTAAAATACCACATATTGACATACTATATTGGATTATGATGAGTGATGGTCGTTAGAAATATGATAGAAATAGAGATGGTCATGGAATTTTTACCAACAAAAAGTTTTTATAACTCTTGTTTAAATTTCTAAAGAAATTTACTAAATATACTGTCTCAAGTTATAATATATGATTAATATCAACACTTATCACTTTTTCAATCACTATTTATCTTTTCGATAATTAGTAGGGAATCAGATTAGTTAATGTAGTCATTTAAAATCAAATCCAAATATAATTATGAAATCAAATTTTCTAAAATGACTAATCTGAAAATAGGTCAACAGAAACTATTTTCTGGAAAGGGTTTTATAAAAGAAATGTCTACTAATTAAAAATTATTTGAGGTGAAAAATATGCAGATATTTTCTTTGAAAATGATGCAGTTACTGAATGTCTCAACATGAATCATGTTCCACTAGTAATTTTTCTATCAGCCAGATTACTAGTGTAATCTGCATCTGAATTTTCTTTTGACTCAAGATTATCATTAGTTTGATGTCATAGACCAGACCGTGATGTGTGCAACAAAAAATCATTTTTCCAGCTTTCAAATGAAATTGAATTGAAGCCGTGCAAATAAACAAATAGTGAACATAGTGTCAGATCTAGAAACAAATATATCCACGTGTATCATGAGTAATCATCAACACCATCATTAATTCAAACAAAACTATATGAACTAGTTCAAGAATGAAACGATGATTGGTTAACATTTTTTCACAAATCGGAAAAAAATAAGAACAAGTCAAATAAGAACATATCAAATGAGTCGGAATCAAAATCAACATTTATTTCATCATAACATAACTGGCTGATTTAATTCAGATTATGGTGCAGATTATCACATTTAATAAATCGTTCAAGATAAATATACCGTAACCTGTTTTACCTTTACGATAATATTTCGTTGTTGCCCATTGTGATTCTGCCACCTTTATACTAGGCTAAGGAACTTTGATTTGTTGCCCGTTGTGTGCCTGGAACAATCATAATCCAGATACACTGTTATTGTTCCTTAGCCTGCCGCCACACCTACACGATAAAAGATTTTTGTGACCTATTTGTTTTTATAGGTCCATGATTGTTAGTGGCAATAGATTTTGAAAAATAAGTTTGTGGAGATCCAAAAATATTTATATATGTTCCTTTCGGCACCCAGATTTATTTAACTTTGAGGGATTTTATATTCGTGCCTTTTGGAAGCCAAATTGGTATGGTTTTCACATTTTTGGGTCTATACCAACAAATATTTTGTTTGTGTCCAATTTTTCTACAAATTGCACACTCGGATTTGACTTGATTAATTTTACTTCTAGTATGTTCAGATTGAGTATACCCAAGTCCTTATCTATCAATATTGACTGTTTGTTTTCCTATTAGCATATTTAGTGATTTTTCTCCTCTGGAGAATTTTCCTAAAGTCGTTGACGGTTGTTTGACTTGTGTATTGAGTGATTCGTTTTCGTTCAATAATTGAGTGCACCTTTTAATAGAATTTTCTCTTCTAGTGTTTTCACTCTCTTTCAAAATCATAATTTCATTTTCAAGCGATTTAATTTTAATTTCTGATTTTTTAATTTCTTCTTCGAATGTTGGACACTTATCACACTTAGGGCTCTTGCTTTGATGGTTTTTAACTAATTGATCAAGCTGTTTATTTAAATCTATCAAAGTATCATTTTGTGATTCAATTTTGGCATATTTCTCCCTAAGTCATTCAAAACATCCATTTACTTCATGGAAATATATAAGTAATTCTGAGTGAGTAAGTTTTGAAACCTCGCTTGGCTCATCATCGACGTTATAAGTTATATCACCTCGAAGGCATAGATCTGCTTTTTCACTCTCACTGCTAGTACTTTTATTGTTATTATCACTTGTATTCCACGTGGCTGCAAAACTTCTTCTTTCTAATTTATTTTCTTGGCCGTGTCGATTCTGAGGACAATTGGGCTTGATGTGGCCAGGTTTATTGCACTTGTGGCAAATGATCTCTTGCTCGTTTGAGTTGTCTAGTGCTTTGGCTATTCTGCTTTTCAGTTGTTGATTTAGAGCTGGATTTCCATATCTGCGATTCCACTTTTTGAATTTCTTCATTAATAGGGCCAATCTGCTGCAACATCATCGTTGTCATCATCTTCACTTTCAGTTGTTCCTTTGAGAGCTATTGATTTCTTTCGAGTATTACCTCCTTCACGCTCTTCCTTGAATTTCATTTCTAGCTCATAAGTGGTGAGATTTCCGATGAGTTCTTCAACTTTGATTTGTTTCAAATCTTTTGATTCTTGAATGGCAGTGACTTTGGCTTCAAAATTCCGTGGAAGGACTCTGAGGATTTTTCAGACTATTTCCAATTCTGTGTATGATTTTCCAAGAGCTTTTGATTTGTATACGATATTGGAAAGTCGTCCATACATCTCCTTGACATTTTCTTCCTTGGCCATTGTGAAATTCTCGTATTAGCTACTCAACATGGAAATGCGATATTCTTTGACTTGAGATGTTCCTTCGTGAGTCACTTCGAGTGTGTGCCATATTTCCTACATAGTTAGACAATGTGAGACACGATTAAATTCAATTTGATCTAATGAACAAATAATAGAATTCATAGCTTTAGCATTAGCATTATGTAGCCTATTTTCTAAATCTGTCCATTGATCTATCGGTTTATCTATTTCCTGATTATCTACAACTATAGTTGGTGCTCTATAACTTATCTCAACAATATTTTAAGCATCAATGATTTTCAAAAATAATTTCATCCTATTTTTCCAGTAAGCATATTCACCATTGAACATTGGTGGTCTAACTATGGACTGACCCTCAGCAAAAGCATTATTAAAAGAAGCCATTTTAAAAATTCAAATTTTTAAAACAAAAATCAGTTTTTGAAAAATCCAAATTTTAAAACAAAAATTGACTTCTGTTCCTAGCTCTGTTACCACTTGTAGGATCGATTCACCCTTGAGGGGGGTGAATAGGGTGATACTATTAATCATAAAAATTTATTGCGGAAGTATATACAATAATTTCAACACAGATAATAGTCGAATAACAGCAGCACATATAATAGCAGAATAATAAAAGCAGAAAATAGAACACACAGATTTACCCAGCTTCGCCAAAACCCTGCCTACGTGCTGCCCCCATGGTTTTTACTAGAAATTAAGTAGTTATAAGCTTACACACATAAACTCGTGACACCCACTATCGACTAACCTAACTCTATGCTCAAAACCGTGCCACAACTCAGCCACTGAGTTGCGAATTCTCGAACTACACCACCGTAGTTCGTCCCCTAGCCACACGACTGGACAATTACACGAGTTAAAAATAATTACAAAATAAAAACAACTGAAAAACAAATGAAGCCCTAATTTTAAAATTTAAAGCCCAAATATAATATTATAGAAGCCGGCCGAACACTAAAAAAATAATCCCCTTTTTCTCTTTTATTTGTTTGGCCGTATCTTCTTCTTTGTGACAATTTGCTCGTTCGTTCCTCTGTAAAAAAAACTAGGGCTTCTGATAAATTGAGGCTGCTAACTTCAATTTTTCGATCGAATGATGATTCAGCGTCCCTTGCTTTGTCAATCGATGGTCTCTTCGCTTTGCACACGGCTGCTCTAATTTTTGATCGAGTTCGACTAAAGTGGTATGTGATTTATTCTCTTTGCTTTTCTGATTAGCTTGCTTGAACTTGATGCACTTAAGGCCGATGATGTTAATGGTTTATATAGGATTTTAATTCCTATAATTTCATTCGTATTTTACCTTTTGATGATTTTTCTCGGCCACTTGATTTTGCTTGAATACTTGAGATGATTACTGACTTGTTCAAAATCGTATATTTTACTGTTACTTGATTATCACGGCTCGATTCTGACTTGTTTGATTCCTTGGCTACCACGGCTTGATTTTCTATTGACTTCGTTCATTTTTCTGACTTGTTCATCGTATTCTTTGATTTCGTGAATATCACAGCTTTGAGTTTCTAGCATTTGAACTTGACATTGACTTTGTTAATTTGTGTTCCTCTTTTGTGAGAAAAATTGACTTCGGCCATTTGATTTGAACTGCAGTTGTCTTTGGCCATTTGTGAAAATATTTACTTATTGCTATCACCTGACTTTTTGTAAAAAAAACTGCTTGAAATCCCCTGCAACTTGTGTCCATGCCTGATAGAATTTTTCGACCTGATGCATGTGTACATGTTTATCCTGTTACTGCATTTCAATACATGTATATTCGTATATATATATGTGTATATATATATATGTATGTATGTATGTATGTATGTATATACATGTATGTACGTGTGTGATGCTCTGTCCTCACTATTAAAAACTGTTGAATGTTCTGTAGTGCTTTCGACCTGATGCTTGATCACTTGTAGTTTCCGTAGTGTTGCAGTCTTTCACTTGTTTCATACATATCACTGTATATCAATACTTGTTGTTTACTGTATACATAATTGAAGTTATCGCCTTGCTGTTGCTTCTGGCTTCACTGCACATATATGTTCATGTTATACTGCTCTATATATATGTCCACGCATGTATATTAACTGCCTCCATCTTTATGTTGCATAGTCTGTTGGTTCCACTGTGTTTGCATTTGAGTTACTGATACCATTGATATCTGCTGCACCATATAGTAGCCTTGTTTGCATATTGTTGTTGCCTCTGGTCATTGCCTCCACTTATGTAGTTATATTCATGTCTTCGAAATTGTTCTATGGTTAGCCTCGGTTCTTGTGCATAGCATATTGAACTGGTCTGGTATAGGTTGCTCTGACATGCTAGTTTGAGGTTCTTTGAATCATTGACTGTTTCATTGTGTTCATGTACATTTGGGTCTGGTCTCTGAAGCATTGACTCATGTGTTTATTGTGTAGTCTGGTTTCACTGTCCACACTATGTTGATTAATATACACTGCTATGTGTACATCTGCACTGCTTCATTTTGTTGCACTGTATATTCCAGTGTGCCTTTGGTCATTTTGTTGAACTTTAGTCTAAGGTTATATGAACTTGTTCATGGTGTTTCTCCTTGATTTTCTGGCCCTCACTTGAGCTTGCACTATGCCACTGTTATCTTGTGCAGTCTGATTCTTCAAGTGTAATTATGTTGTGGTCGTTGCAATCAAGTCTTCATTGTTTTGTTTTGTTGACAAGTAAGTCTTGTTGGACTGTCTAGCATCTGTTTTCATGTGTACACATTGAACTTTGGTTAAGGCTTGATTTATATGTCTTGACCCATTGTTTTGTATTGCATGCACCTGAGTTGAATCCAGCTTATAGCTCGGGTTTGACCTTGTGCTATTATCGTGACTTTATTTGTATTTCACTTGAGTTGAACCCGGCTTTTGATTGGGTTTGACCTTATGCTTACCTGTCCCTGTAATTTTATCAAGTGTATATCGGTGTGCATGGCCTTATGGCATGTACAGTGATACATTGTGCATGTCATAAGTTTTTCGTGTATGATGAATTCAAATTTAAATGATGACGAACAACCCAAATAACTGAGGCAAATAATATTTTCAAAATACATTTTATTTTACACTGCAAAAATATTCTTTTTCAATTTTATTGCGTCGGTGTGTATTTTGCAGATAACTCAGATGCTGGATTCAAGCTGGAATAGAATTGAAGATAAATACGAGTGAATGAGTGAAATGTAGTGAGGTGCAAATGTATGTATAGTGAAAAATGTGATGTGATTGAAATGGTAATGTAATTGAAATTTGTATATATATAGTGAGAGCTTGAATTTGTACTATTCAAAATTGTAATAAATATTTGTTTGAATAAAATATATGTTAGAATTTAAATTCTGTGTTATTTATTTTATTCAGCCAATATTTATTTAATTATGTGAAAAATAAAATAGTACATTAAAAAATACATTTAAATGAATATATATATATATGTTTATTATCATCAAACAAAAATCATATACTCGCATATTCAACAATTACTTGAGAAATCTGTTATGAGATCCCTTTATGGAAAAAACTGATACCTGCTGTTTTGATGCATTGTGATACCAACTGTGTTGATCCCTGTAAGAGAGTATATCTCTTCAGGATCTATTAGAGTGAATCATGTACACACTGATGAGAATTTGGATGATCCTCTAACGAAAGGATTGGCCAGAGAGAAAGTCCTTTCTACATCTAAAAGAATGGGACTATTGACCTTAGAATAAGAACTCAGAGAATGAGAAGTCACTCATAATAGTAACCCAACCTAATGACTGGAGAACTTAAGAACCAGGTTCGATGGGTAATAACAAGTTAGGAAGTGACATTGATTGGACATGATAATTTCATTAGATAGAAGTATGTAGTCCTGAAGCAATAAGTGGATGAGGTTAACTCTTAATGAAATCTATACTCTGTGTGGAGTGGAGTACCTAGCAACAGGAGTACTCTTGATAGATTCACCTATGTGAATGTAGAAATGTGACCATTTCCTATGGAATTTTGGGCAAAATTCCTAAAGCGTTCACTAAATTAGGATAAACGTGCATGGCCTTTAAAGCACAAGCTATAAACTACACCCTAGAAAGGTTTCGTGTGGTTTGATGTTAGAGATAGAGTTCAAGAATACGAGTCACTCTAGTATAATATAGATCTTACTCACTATGCAAAGGTTCAAATTGAAAGATACCTTTGCTTATTTGCGATCTTATAAAACCAAAAATTGCTCGAAAAATAGTATTTTAAAAATTTAAGTGGGGGATTGTTGGAATTTGTTTTAAAAAAATGAATTATTAAAAATATTGAGAAGAGTGTTTGAATGCTCCACTTAGTGAATAGTCCCACATTATGAGAAATTATAGAGAAATCCTATTTAAATATAGGATTCTCATGAGTATGGATGGACCCTTTAAGCATCCAATGTTTTCTCTTGTGTTGAGGAGGGAGACCATGTTGACCGCCACACGTGCATGCCGACTGACTCGACTCGAGTCGACCCGACCGACCTGGATTGGGCTGGGCTTGACTTGGCTAATGTGGTGTATAACTCTTTATTTTTGGCAGTATATTTTTAACGGACTTTGACTTGGTAATAAGACCTAGTAAACTAAGATCCAATATTTTCTCATGACTCAGCCCCGATTTTCCTTTCAGATTTTTCTACATAAACTGAGCTATCTTCTCAATGAAAATTATTAGCCTTTTTGTACGAGTTTTTCCCTTTTTTCTTCTGTTTAAACCATCGTCAGATTCGAGCAATATTTTTGGGTGTTATTGATTCAGCAGTTTTTGTGCAAGGGGCTATTGATAATTTTTATATAGGGCTGTTTTATCCTAGAGGCGGCGCTGCACTACTGACCGCCTTGCACGATTTTAGCATAGCGGCGAAACGTTCTAAAGAGAGCGACCGCGACTCAGCCACATAGACACTACAAATTCAGATCAAGGTAAAACGACAAGTTCATTAGGAGCGCCAAAAAACAATAATACACCTTGATTTTAAGCAACTCAAGTGATGGTCCAAGTGGATGTAGTATGTTATCAAACGTGTCGATAACGCAGTTAAAATGCCTTGTCGTGGCCTACGAGTTATGATTTATAAATACAATCCCGTTATTTAAGATCTGAAATTCAATTGTAAGATTAGATATGACTACCTACTGCATGCTAGACATTACGAACGAAATGTACTATTTTCTAAATGAGGAAATTAGAGAAAAGGACAAACTTTGAAAAAAGATTAGACTAAAGTACAACAAGTTTCGTTTTTGGGCTGGAGGACAAACTTTAAAGAAGAAAAATTAGGCTGAAAGACAATGCTAATTATAACTAGCATTATATTCAGTTTTTACACTATATAAATGCTAGTTATAACTAGCATTATATTCAGTTTTACGCTGTACAAAATGCTAACTATAATTAGCATTGTCCTTCAGTCTAATTTTTATCAAAGTTTTTCCTCCAGCTCAAAAATGAAACTTATTTTTCTCCGGTATGAATTTATTTCAAAGTTTGTCCTTGGGTCTATTTCCACTTTCTAAAATAAATAAAACACATGTATGAGACTTGATTTCCGTAACTTCATTTGTTCAAAATGGATGTGAGTAGAAGATCATCAGCACCTAAAGTCTCTTTGGCTTCATTTTCTTAAGAAAGAGATGTGTTAATGGTAGTAACATGGAGTCGAAATGCTTTACTGAACTTGACAGCAAGGTGGCCAGCTCCCCAAGGCCGACCAATCTAAGTTTCTTACCTGGTGATTCAACCATTCTGTGTTCATTGGAGTGAACACTGAAAGGCCTGCACCTAGAAGTGGCACTACTGTGTCCAACGGAGGTTATTTGGTTTGTGGACTATGAAGCTAGTTACAAGAAGAAACAATTTTCATCTTTGAATAAAAGAACTCAAATAAAACTTCTCAAAGTGTTCCTCTACTCTTGAAGGCAACATATGATAGTGAATATATTAGGAAGTTCTTTTTATTGGAAGAGTAAAAAAACTATTATGCTTGGTGGAATACTCAGAATAGCTGTGAACGTCATGCAAATGTAGATGTCATCCATCAACAGACATAAATGTCATCCATCCACTGTACAAAATACCAATATTTATATCTCAAAAACGCCACTACCCCACATATATGACAAATCCGACAAAACCGCAGTTTATTATTTAATGTGTTCCAACTTTTCCTTCCTATGTTAAGTTTTAGTTTCTCAACCACGGTAATTTATTATACATTTAAAACCGCTATTTATTATACATTTAAAACCGCTAAGGTACGTTCGCATATTGGATTTTCCATGGAAATCCCTCCGGTCAAGCCAAAATCCAATCTCCAGCACAAGGGTCAGAAACTACCTTCGAGCGTCGTATATCTCTAGATAAAAAATACCGTTAAGGTAAACATAGTCAGTCCACGTCTAAACACGTGATCCCGAATATTGTCATCTCTCGGTATCTGCATATCGATAAGCATACTCTAGATCTAGAGTTGATAATACCCGGTTGCGGGTTAGCAAAACCCCATGCTGTGCTCCTACTTTGTTTTTAGCCATTCCCGATGTCGAGATCACGTTCAGCATCTTCCGCACGAGCCTTCATTACTCGAAAAGAACACGTTTCCCAAATTAGATTCTCACATCTCTAACAGATCTCGAAACCACACATGAATTCTCAAATCTCAACAGTCAGAATCACACATGGATTCCCACATTGAGGTTGGTCGGAGCTGGCTTGACATCCGACGTTGAGGCGGAGGGGGAGTCGTGCTTTCTGTACTAGAGGCATGAAGTTTAATTTGGGAACGAAAAAGAATAATACCAAAACCCTCTAGCTTTTTTATAATCGCAAAAGAGGGTATATTGTTTACATTTTAGTGTTATATAAATTGCTAATGAGCTCCTAATTCAATTTTTTTTGGAAAGAGGGTCATTAAGTTTTTATTGCCACCAAAAAATGTTCAATTAGTACAAAGCAACAACTAACACCACTTTACAAAAATAAGCTATAACAACTGTACACGTGTAGATTCGTAAACTAAAAATCCTTTTCGTCTTCATAAAAAATCAAAGCTTCGGTCGTAATGGTAGATCAAACTAAATCAGGCTCTACATGGACCCTAATCTTCGGATCTTTGGCTCACAGCTTCAAATCTAAGAACTGACACCTCCAAGACAACTCATGCTAGAACGGAGAGGCTTAAGGAAAGGTAGGTGGCGAGTTAATTACTGTCCAATGGATTGGCTTTGATGTCGAAAGGTATACCCCATAAAACTGCGGATTCTTGATAGATCTAGTTGTTTGGTGAAATTTTCTTTGATTTTAACATCATTAACTTGAACTAGTATTCCACTTGATTACATACCTCAAACTTACTTTTAGATCTATTATGAAAAACTCTATTGTTACGCTCCTGCCAAATAGCCCAGACTGGAGTGGAAATCGCAAGTCTTGTCATACCTCTGGAGCGATCTTTATTGCTGAATTTTGTAGATAATTGTTGTATTTCAATAGCTAAATCATATTGGGTACTTTGCTGTTCTCTCAATTTAGCTTGCACTAGCTCCAAACATACTTAGTATAGTCACAGTTGAAGTATAAGTGTGAAACAGTTTCTATGCCATTGTTATATAACAAGCAGTTTTCATCATCCAAGAATAAACACCTGTCTTAGTCTATGTTTAGTGGATATTCTATTGGTTAATGCTTTAAACAAACACACAGACATTTTGGGACTATGAATTTTATCCCACACAAAATTATGCCATTGGACCTCTGAAATATTAGAATTCAAGTTTTTGAAAATTGACTTAAATGTAAATTTACCTTGTAGGTCAAATTCTCAAAACCAGTAGTCTTTATCACCTTGAAAATATATTGATAGAACTGATCTCTTCTACAATAGACACAGTGTGCTGAATATTCCTTGGTTTCCATTGTCCATTTTCAATGATTGAGCAAATTGTTAGATTATGTCACCTCAGTAGTTCCAAATTGTTAGCTGAAAGTTTCTCCAATAAATTAGACCCGTTAATCCATGGGTCAAACCATAAGCTCGTAGTTGTAACATCTACCACACTTCTTTCCAAATATTGGACAGGTTTACCTCTGAGACCAAGCAACCACTTCCAAGTTCCAAATTGATTATTGTTAAACTTTAGGCAATGTTTGGTTTACCGTTTTTAATTTTGAGTTTTCGTCCATACAAAAATACGCACGACACATGTATATTATGAAAAATGATCATTTTAGAAAACGAATTTAACACACAAAATAGAAAACAACTTTTATTCATTTTTCGTGTTTTGAGAAAAACGGAAGCACGGGCAACAATTCATCCTTCCGTCGCTCCTTCATCCACTTCGTTGTCCCCTCCAATCTTCCGTTCATCCCTTCCGACCTCCCTTCATTCTTCTCATATTTTGTAATTAATGTTGAAAACTCAAAACATAAAATACAAAATAAACCAAACGATCCCTTAGTATCCCAGAAAGATTCTTGCTTCAAATATTTGTTTTTCAACCAATTGGACCATAAATTTTCTTTAAAATGGAAATTCCAAACTAATTTCGAACCACAGGCTTCATTCAGAAATTTAAATTATATATGCCTAAGCCACCTTTTGTTTTGCTAAGATAGACTTCATCCCATTGAATTTTTTGGAACATGCCTTTCCACATAAGTCAGAGTAAACCTTGATTACTTTATTTAAGGTGGCAGTTGGGATTCTAAAGCTTTGGCAACAAAAAAAACAGTAGTAGTGATAGTAGACTTACTAACTCCAATCTCCCAGCAATGCTAAGCAGTTTACACTCCCAGCCCTCCACTTTTTGTCTGATGCAGTCAATCAGTCTATTACAAAACTCATCCTTTATGTATAAAATGGACAGTGGAAGCCCTAAATGTCTAATAGGAAGTTCCCCTTCGTGTAACTACAATATATTGCATACTTCATTTTTGTTGTTACAATTTTTGCTGAAGAAATTTTTTGTTTTGTCATTATTCATTTGCAGTCCTGCAAACCTTTGAAGTTTACCAAAAAATTTCTTTATAGCAAGGGTACTTGTAGTGTTAGCTTTAGCAAAAATGAAAACATCGTCTACATATATCAAGTGACTAATACTTAGATCATTCTTTATAATTGGTTTTAATTTCCCACTGCTTTCTTTTAGATCAATCAACAAAGTGAAATACTCCATTACAATGGTAAGAAAATAAGGTGAAAGAGGGTCATCTTGTCTTGTACAATTTTTGCTTTCAAATTAACCTTTAGGTATGCCTTTATGTAAAACTAATTTTTTTGGAGTATTGATCATTACTTCAATTAATTTGCACCATCTCTCAGGAAAGTCCAAAGCTTTTAACATATGAATTAAGAGCTTTTTGTTGACCAAGTCATATGCTTTCCTAGATTTGCTTTTATACACATTCTGTCAGCATCATTAGAGTTGAATCCTCTTATTTGTTCAATTAGCAAGCATAATTCCTTTAGAAATGTTTCTATTAGGGATGAAAGCATGTTGATTAGGTGAAATAAGGAATTCCACAGCACACGTTTTAATCTATTACAGCGTATTTTTGCCAAGTCTTTATAGATGGAATTGCAGCATGCAATTGGTCTATAATTAGTCATTGAAGTGTGGGGATTTTTTCTTTGGAACCATAGATAAAAAAGTGTGGTTGATTTATCTAATGAATTCACCTTCTATAAAGGAACTTTGCATAGCAGTATGAATACTATGTTTAAGTTTATCCTGGTGAGTTTGAAATAATTTAGAAGAAAACCTATCTGAGCCTGGTGCCTTTCCAACCCCAATAGTAAAATTAACTGCAATTTCACATCTTCCAAAAAAATGTGCTCATTTAAATAAACTTTACCACATACAGAAACTTGGCTCTTTCACACTACATCAAAAAATACAGTATTTTGCACACCTGAACTGTAAAGTTGTTCAAAGTAATGCACTACTTCCTCATATAGTTGAATATCTGCTTCTGATATGACACCATCTTCATTCATAAAATTTGACAGAGCATAAATGTGGTTTCTTTTAGCTATTTTAGCATAAAAAATTTTAATGGCATCATCGTCTGCTTGGGTAATCCAATCACACATAGCGTTTTGTCTTAAAGACATAGCTAATGGTTGGAGATTATTATGCAGCTCTTGCTTGGCAGCATAGTATAATTATGCATTAATTGTTGTATGTTCTTCATCCAACTTTTGTTGTAGCTGTTCACATTTTTCCCTGCATTAGTCTATAATTTTTTGTATATTACTCTTGTCTTTACTCCAACTTTTGAGTCTAGCTTTAACCTCCTTTTGCATTTTAAGGATAAAATATAACTGGTTACCATAAGTAGGGATATCTAAAAGATCTTCCACTACAGTCCCATAATCTTGGAAAGAGGTCCAATGGTTACAAAATTTGAATGGTCTAGCACCTACTACGTTTTCGTTCGAGGAGAGTTTAAGAATAAGCGAAGAATGGTCACTTGATAAAGCGAGAAGGGCTGTTGAAGTTGAATCTGGAAATTGTTGAAACCATTCATAATTCACTAAAAATCTATCCAATTTACAACCACTATCCTTGGATGGGCCAAAACTCCAAGTAAAATGAATGCCTCTGACTTCATGCTCTATGAGAGTACAATTCAGCAGGCAATTATTAATTTCAAGAGTTTTACAAAAAGGTAAAGTATTACCTCCACTTTTCTCTTTAATCAGCCTAAATACAGTTGAAGTCTCCAAGCACATCCCAAGGTATGTTGAATAAATTTGCTTCGTTTTCCAGATTATCCCATAACTGTTTCCTTTCTAATTCATGGTTAGCTGCATAAACCACTGTGCATATTAGTTCCTCACCCGCTTTATATACATAAAGGTACTAATATGTTGCTTACTTATAGAAATCACATGACCACCCCAAACTTCACTGTTCTTGTAAATAAGAATTTTACACTTACTATGATAAAGAGTGTTATCAAATTTGCAACAATTAATCTCCCAGTATTAATCATAAAATGAAAGATTTAACTGCTGAATTTTAGTCCTAATCAAAGCAACAAAAGAGCAGTTATTGTCTCTAACCAGTTTACTTATGCTAAGCCAACTCTTTAGGGTGTTAGAACCCCTACCATTCCAGCATAGAAAGGTCATATTATTTGGAGGAAAGTCCGTCACTCCTTAACAAAGGAGTGGATGCAACACTCTGTTCACTCTGTTTCTTCTTTTTTGCTTCCTTTAGAGCATTTCATAGTTTATTTTCTTCAACTAATTTCTTGGCATCGGTTGTAGGAGTTAGGATAGGGTTAGCACGAGTTGTGATATTGGCTGTAGTACCAGATTGATCAATTGAAAGTTGTTTATCTTTTTTTATAGGGTTACCACTTGAAGCCTGTAAAATATCAAAAACATTAGTACTGTATTGTTGTTGAGAATTTTAATTAAAACAGATAAAGATGGAGGTTGATCATCTCCAAGGTGGTTGATGCTCAGTGATGATGAAGGTGCAACTTCTATGACCTCATCCTCCGATGAGATAGGAATTGATTGTTATTCATTTGGTTGGTAAAACGGGATTGGCTCACTTGGTTCGTAGTTTAGACTACGAGATTGAAGGTCATGAGGTCAATCCTTGAAATTGACACTTGCTGGCATTAATGAACCTTGTCCAATAAGCCCCTGATTCATTTATGTCTTATATCTCTTGCATAGCTTTTGTTGTGTTTGGACTATTGAGAAAAGATGATAAGGTGAGGGGGGTAATTCTTTATATTTTACATATGTGCATAAATCCTCGTATTCACATATATTGTATTATAAGACCATAATGATACAAAATAATGTCTGTGTGGGTGGGAGGGGTGTGGGTATGGACCTATTCGACATAAGCTAGTTGTTTGTGATCATATGTAGCGCTACTACAATTCTATGGTTTTATGACGGCTTTTGGCACCGCTAAAAATTTTAACGACGCTAGAAGGCGTGACAGAAAAACGAGCATCACTAAATAGTTTGGCGTCACTAAGACATCACAAAAAAGACGTCACACGACGTTGCTTATTTTTAACGATGTCATTGTGACGCCAGTTTTCTGACATACTAAATGCATTGCGATGACAATGCTAATTTTTAGCAGCACCATTGTGATGCCAATTTCTAATATAATAAATATGTCACGATGGCATCGCTAACTTTAATGATGACATTATGATGTCAATTTTCTACTGTAAAAATTAAAATAAATTAATTAGCTTACACTCATCTTCGTTTATCATCAAAACCCCATAGTGCTAACTTATTCTCTTAGCTCCATCATACTATGCACAAGAAATAATTAGACTGCAGATTCTATTCATACACCATAAATTACTTTACATACACCAAAATAATTGTCAAAATCATATACACTATATTTTACTTATTATACACTATTCATATTACAACATTATCCTCACTTTAGATTAAGGTAAGACAATAGATTCACCTCTTCCTCCCTCCTTTCCTCTCTTCCTCTATCTCCCTCTTTAATTAATGAAATCCATAAATTATAAATCACAATTTCTTAAATTTAATTTTGTAGATTTCAAATTTTAGTTTTTGAACAACTAACTTGTGAAAACACGTTCTCAATAATCCATATTGATGGCAATTTTTGAATTTAGGTATAAATATGATTTTAAATTTTGAGATTATGTTATCTTAGTATCAATGTAAAGAGAGATGAATTTGATTATGAAATCAAAACATGTATAAGTTTTGCTTTTAAACCTGTAATTTGAACAATAAATTTAAACTCTGAATTAAAAATCTAATGCTAATTAGAGAAAATTCTGATTTTTAATGATGATAAATCCTGATGTAAAATTTCCAACTTTGACTTAGGAAGTTTAACTTTGAGTTTAAATTGTAAAAATTTAAAATTATAAAAATTTGTTATTAAAAATAGTTTGAATGGAGTAATTTTGAAATTAAAACCACTAAAATAGAAACATCAAATAAAAATTATTGAAATACAAGGGTATTTTTGCCCTAAATTTTATTAAAAAATCAATGGTCTGTGTATAATAATTTATGGCGTGTGAATAGAATTAGCCTATGCTGTGGTGTCTCGCATTGTATGTGGGTAATGTGAGCACATTAGAAAAATAATAGTTCCACATCATGAAAAATAATGAAGGTGGAGTGGTATATAAATGAGTTTGGTCGAATGTAACAATAAGGGATTACTTTTGTTAAAAGGTGTTGGCCAAACTTCTATGTTGCCCTACGTAGGGATGTGCGGACGGTATTTCAAAATGGTATCAAAGTCGATGGTAACGCGGGTGTCTCGCATTGTGTGTAGGTAATATGCGAACATTGGAAAAAGAATAGTCTCATATCGTGAAAAATAATGGAGGTGGAGTGGTATATAAATGAGTTTGATCGCATTAAACAACAAGGGATTCCTTTTGTTAAAAGGTGTTGAGCAAACTCATATGTTGCCCCACGTAGGGATGTGCGGACTGGATTTCAGCAACTTAATTAGACTAATCATGACATTGACATTAGTACATATATATAATCATACTTTCAAACTCAAAGTATAAAATCAAAATCAATTTAATTACATCAATGATCAAATGATTAACATCTACCTAAAAAAAGATAGGAAAAATAAAGAGATGAAAAAAAACTAAAAGATCACAAGACATCACTAAGTTTCAATAGAAAATACAATTCTACATCACAAAATTAAGAAATTACTAAAGATTCTCAGAATGGGAATTTGTACAAATAATGAATATTGCCTACTGTAGTGTCAACTAATAAAGTGATATTGTGAAGAAGCTGCTTATAAGAGCATTCCCAATTGGGGGTGGGTTGCGTCGATTTCACTGTGTCGAATGAAAACCCACCCCAAACGTAGGGGAGAAAGCACAGGTGTGCTTTCCCTTGGGATTGGCTGTGGATTGCAATCCACAGCCGTTGGATTGCAATCCACGCGAGCTGTGGTTTGCAATCCACAGCGTACACTTAGCCGACTAAGTGTACAGGGGTAACCGGCTTACCCCATTTCATTCTCATTCCCTCCTCTACTCTTCCTCGGGCCGCCACCATTCTTTCCATCTCTTCCTTCAGCCGCCACCGTTGTTTCCTGCATTAAAAAAAGAAATTTCAGAAAATTATAAAAATGAGAAGAGCTTTGAGGAGAATCCGAGGAAGTCGCAGTCGCAGCGGTGGAAATGTTCCACCGACCATGGAAAATGCCGAAGAAAGCGCAGACGTACCGAAAACAAGTATTAGAGGTCGACGAAGCACAGTGGTTAGGCGCATGCGTGCGACTAGAAATACAGCAAATACAGTTCTGGATTCCCACATCGACCAAAATCTATGATCTGACAAGGATTTGATCAATTTTCGTATAATCCCAGACGACGAAGTACACGTCAGCACGTGTGTTGAAAATTCTGTAAGTTATCTACCTTCAAATTATTTTATTAGATAGTACAATAAAAATTGAATATGCAACCTATTTTAAATTAGGCTCATCGTGAGCGCACCTGTGGCTCTTGGGTTAGTGTAATTCGCCTTTATAGAATGATCCGATCTTATGATGCCGACGACATTATTCATGCTTTTCTTTGAGATATAGGATTTGGAGATTTTTTGAGTCCGTATTTACATAATTACTATTTATTTTTTAATGTTTTTTAGCGCTTTCAATAATCGTAAATTTCTTAATAGGCATCGATAATTTTTTAAATTCGGATGTTCAGTTATGTGGTTCTTTAGCCGCTTGTTGGTGGAAGACTACTCATACATTCCACTTTAGTTTTGGAGGGTTGGGTTTTACCCCCATTAGACTTTACTATGCTTATTGGTTTAGGCATTGGAAATGAGATGACCTTACCATATGACGAGGAGTACAAGCAAATTTCACCGTTTATCCAGTATACTTCCACATCTTGACTTACATGGAGGACTGTCATCTGGATTGCTGATTAGATGCTCTTACATTAGACAAGCCATCAGTGAATTGATACATGTTGGTAGCACAGAGAACCATTTGGAGATTGCTCGACTGTTTATTTTGTACATGATGGGGAACTTATTCTTTATAAATGCATCTAACATGTTGCCGGCCAGATATGTTGCAGCTGGAGCTGAGTAGTCGTTTGATAGTCCAATCGCATATGATTGGGGGACTCCAATATTAGCGTATGTGTCGCTCTTTGGATCATCAGTGTGTCGTTAGAGGTAGATCCACATCCATTAGAGGGTTTTGGGAGCTTTTACAGTACTAGTACTATGAGTACTTTCGCAACATGACTTATCCGACGTTGGACTCCACATTACCCCTTTTCTTTTCTCGAGTTAGAGCATGGGCCCGAAAGAACCGCAGAATGGTGCAAGGAGGGGAGGCACGTCATATATTTGCCGTGGTCCGAAATCAGATCGAGTTACGGACCACACGAGAGAGCGTTGTTTGGCATCCTTTTGATGGTTCGCCTTTTATGACCGACCCTATCGTAGTGCACGCTGCATTCCTATCTGCTAGACGTTTTTCATTGGTATCATCCCCATCCAACTTAGGATGCTATTGGTTCCTCGGTGAGCGTAGTTGAAGACGGACGTTAAATGGTGATTTTGTTCCTAACGATCCACATCCGGATACACCTTTTTTGAAGGTGTATGACTGTGCTGCTTTACAGGAGTATGCAAGGGAGTGGTGGTCCGCTAATACCTTCATCATCATGAATTTAGATTATGCATCTTTTTGGCGTCGGTTTTACACTCCACCGCATACGGCTACTTTTGTTCATGCTGCATCCGTTGATTTGGTAGGACCTTCAGGCATCCGTGGTGGTGTTGACCCCCCTGTTTTACAGGACCTTACATAGAGTAGTCAGGTATATCAAGCTCCACAGCCATTGTAGATAGGAGATTATGGTTGGACAATCGGTATACCGACAACGTCGAGAGTTGATAGATATATTGATATTCCTCGGCCTAAGATTTCGCAGTATCCAGATCCAGCTGCATTTTCATATGAGGATTTGTTTCGGATGTGGATGGGACTCTGCTAGGTAATGTACGTCGAGCATCGACGAAGCATAGATGAGTTGACTGCTCGTATTAACGAGCTTACTATAGCCGATGAGCAGTGATATCATCCCACACGCAGAGTAGATAATGATGACGATTATGATGATGACGATGATGGTGATGCATCCCAGCTTTTTGATAACGAGTACCAGTTTGATAAGCTATAGTGGTTATATATAGTATTACTATTTGTATGGCCCATCAGTGTATTATCATTGTATAGTATTTTCTAGCAGAGTTTGTATATTTTCACTGGTTTGTAAATACTAGCATTGTTTGTATCGGTGTATTATCATTGTTTGTGTTTACTATCATTGTTTTGTGTTTACTAGAATTGTTTGTATCAGTGTATTATCATTGTTTTTTGTTTACTATCATTGTTCTGTATTACTAGCATTGTTTGTATCAGTGTATTACTAGTAGTATTATCATTGTTTGTGTTTACTATCATTGTTTTGTGTTTCCTATTTTGTATGACAATGTGTACATCACTATGTGAAAGAACAAACATAGTTGTGTTTGTTTATATCCACGTTTGTGGATGCTTGCCACGTGGTTGATTAGAAGGCACTTGATTCATGAGACATGGATCATGAACTTTCAATTTAAACCAAAGTTTTGTATTGAAAATTCACAATCAATTATTCTCAACATCGTCAATAATTTTCAATGGCAACTAAAAGTTGGACTCCCGATGATTATTTAGTATTAATCAAATCATACATAGAAACCGACTGTAGACACATGGAAGAGGAGTTGAAGCAAGATTTTTGGGTAACTCTAAATGGGACTTTTAACAGTTATCCTGATTGTAAATTAATTCGAAGGATTTTGGAAACTCGAAGCACTTTTGTCACGTTTACTAAAGCTTGTCGAAGATATAGAATCATTATAAAAACAATGAAGGAAGAAGATTTATTTCAGTTAACACGAGCTACGTTTGATTCTCGTTATTTATGGGAGTATCACGTTGATTTTGTTGGACATGCTGCATATAATCTCTGGGTTGGATATATTAGACAATTTCAATGACATTTGGGTTAGTTAAGTAGGTTTGTTAAGTTAATTACCTTCAGTTAGTTCTTTGCACTATCAGTAAGTTATATGTACTTTCAAATTCAAGTAAAGTATGTGTTTTCAAAATCTACCGCACACTTAGCATAATAACATCATTTAACCCATGGAAAACAATAACAATAAGACTTAACTTACGAAAACAACAAATAATATACAGAGATAACTTCATAAAACACAAACAAGACAATAAACAGTAAAACATGACAACATCATGGAAAATTAACAAGACAACAAACAAGACAACCGATGATCAAAAAAACTGCCTTCGACCACCTGATAAGTTAATTGAACCCAACGTCCTTTGAAGCATCTGAATTTGATTTTCAAGTTAGTTAGCATACACAACTGCACGATGAGGAAGAGGATCGTCAATCCATTGCCAAGGTCCACAACCATCGGGAGAATTACGGTATCTCCAATACCGTCGATCGATGTCGGTTCCGTTACTTACAACAACATACAGAACAGAAACCCCACAGTTACAGTAGATCTCCCGAGAATTAACCTCTTGATATGTGCGAGGTACTTGGTGTCTGTAACGATCCGTATTTTTACGGATCAAAACATTCTAAAATGATTGACCCTTGGTTGTATTGTTGTTAAGTCATTTCAGGTTTTGGCAGAATTTTGCTTAAGTCCTAAGTCGTAGCCGACTTAGGAGTTTTGGACGAGTTAAGCAACAAGTCTGGGCGAGTTAATGGCTAAGGTGTAGGTCGGTGACGACCTAAGGTAGATAGGGGAGTGGTTTAGGTCGGTTGACAGTTTGGGGCGACTTAAAGGTTGTACCGAGTTAACGACTCATAGAATGGACCGACCTAAGATTTAGACGACCTAAGAGTTTCTCCGACTTATTGTAGTTAGCGGGTTACCGGGGTAAGCGAGTCAGTGGGATGACCGACCCATAGGAGTACCGACTTATAAGCGAGTTAGGATAGGTCGGCAGAGTAATTGAGTCGGTAGGTCGCCTCCTGTGTTAAGTCGTAACCCAGTTACGAGTTAAGTCGTAGTTGTATTCCTTCGTATGTCATAGGTCGGCAAGGCACTTAAGTCGGCAACGACCTAAGTTAAGTCGCGCCTATGTGTTAAGTCGCAGATGCGCATTGTTGTAGGTCGTTAGGACTTGGGTTTTGAGGCTGTGAGATGAGTCTGAGACTTCGTTAGGTCGGCAAAGCTTTAGGTCGTAGGTCGGCATGGTGTTAAGTCGGCAGCGACTTAAGAAGGCAGCCGAGTTAAGGATTTCTGCTATAAATAGGAGGGGGTTGGCTTCATTTTTGGGATTCGGATTTTGAAGCGACGAAGTGCTGCCATTTTGAAAGCTCGACTTCTTCACTTCTTCACTTCTTTTCTCCACTCTAATCTAGTGCTTCCATCCATCCAAATCGAAGATCAAGATTGAAGATTCAAGAGCTTAGATTGAAGATCTTCATCTTTTCAAGAGAGATTTCTTCATTTGAAGCGGATTTGTGATAGATCAAGCTTGATCCTTCGCTGTCCAGATCTGAAGCGTATTGATTTGGGTTTGTTTAGGTGATTTGGTGAGTGGTGATTATCTCTCACACGGATCCAAAGGAGTATATCGGATTGTTGGCTCGATTTGGTGTTAAAATAGAGATTTCCATGCATTTTCTTCATCCTAAGTGTAGATCCATATAGATCCATTGTTCATGATGATGTTACATCCATTTTATCATATGTTAACCTATGCAAGTTCATTCATCAAGTTTGTAGAGATATAATCCATGTTTTCATGCTTATTGGACTTTCAACTCTTTAATTACGAAAATGCCATTATTGTTATAATTGTCTACTTAGATCATTTTTGAATGCTTGATTGCTTGGATTGATGTTTGATTTGATTGATTGTTATGAACTAGATGATTGATGATTAGATTTAGATCAAAGGTGATTCAAAAGCTAAGGGAAAGGCTCTTGAACTGGAAAAGCTGCTCGTGGCATATGTAGCGGGATGATGAAGCTCTTATGCATAGATTTGATGATGTGATGTTGGGATGAGGCTTTGCGAGGATGTAATGAAGCAAGGCAATCATATGATGAAGACTTGGTCTAATCCAGACGGGATCATTCCAAGCATGTTGATAACTCGGTGATATGATTCGAGTTGAGGATAATGAATGGATATGAGAATAGTCGTCGAGGAGGATGACTAGGAGGCTTGGATAGCATCGTTGTTGAAGGTTCTAGCATGCTCTAAGCAAGAGTACGTTTGGGCAGATTCGATAGTCCCAACGGCCAACTGTTGATGGTCGAGTACTCTGGGCAGATTCGATAGTCCTAGGCACGGGCTGCGACGACGTGCGGGAGTTATGTCTAGAACCGGGGTTTCCATTAGCCCTTGACGGACGGCTGAAAGAATGTGCCGGTCATTCAATTAACGATGATATCGAAGCAATGATATCAGTGATAGCCAGAGTCATGGATGTTTGGTTGTAACGTCATTTCGGACTCAAGAGCGGTATTTTCTGAGTGCTTATCTGATTTAGGCCTTGGTACTTGGAAAATATCGCCCTTGACTCGAGTGATGGTAGCTTTACTTTAAATTGTATGCTCTGCTATGTTTGCTTCTGCTTAGTGTGTGTCTGGGGGCTATCACTGTAGAATGAGGTTGGAGTGGGAGGGTTGTATTCCTATTCCTTTTCCTTTATGCTCTTTTGGTATGTTGTTAGTTAATTTACTGCTCACTAAGACTGTTGTCTGACTCAAGGCTTTATGTTTTTAATTCTTATTGCCTTGGGCTGTTCGTCCATTTTGGGACGGACAGACTAGGTAGCAGGTGACAGGTGCTGTTCTCTTCTCACGATGCTGATATCGAAGACGAGCTAGAGGGTTGCATATTATCTTCTTATTATGTACTGGATATTCCGCTGTTTTGTATTCTCTGAGAGTTATGTAGTGAGGCTTGATGTATTGACTATGTGGATGCTTGTATTCAACTATTATGGAGTTTTATATGATGTCATTTTGTTCTGTAAAGCTTCACTATACATATGTTCTATTGTATTTTGTCCATGCGCTGTGAGTAATACGATAGATTCTGTTGTTTTAAATCTTACCTTGACAATCGTCCATGGTCGCCTGGCACACCTTACAACGCTCTATCTCTAGATTCGGTGCAGGGGTCATGGGCGGTCGTCACAGTGTCGTATTTCATTCCTTCGTTCTCTTATTCCGTTAAGTCTACGCCACTCTTCTCTTTGACGTCTGCCATTTTCCAGCTGCATGCGCTCTTGGACTTCCATCTCATGCTCTCTTACATCGACATTGTGTTTTTCCTCCATTTCAATATACCACTCAGTTGGTGGTTGAGGGGAGGATGTATTCGGTGGGCTATTGTGTTGTAATGGACCTTCGTATGAGTATAAGGAGGGCAAAGAAATATGATTGTAATCGACCATTTTTTATATACTACTGCTACGATAATAATGAAGAGAAGTATGACAATCAAAACGATATTTATATAGCATAATACATTGCTCATGTAAAGCAGTGAAACGTGGTTACAGTGCCGATTTGACCCGACATTACTATCATTCTCACTCCTCATCCACCAGCTTTAATCCGTGTAAAGCAATTCATAGTGTCTACATTTACCTGACCTCCTGACATCCATCAGCTTTAATCAACATTAATCAGCTTTAATCAATATGACCAGTAGGTCCATTAGCTTTAATTCTGTTTCAGACAAGATCCGACCTCCTGACATCCATTAGCTTTAATCAACATCAACCGCTTTAATCAATATGACCAGTGGGTCCACTAGCTTTAATTCTGTTTCAGACAAGACCCGACTTCCTGACATCCATCAGCTTTAATCAACATCAATCATTAATGCGTATAAAACAGTGCGTTGTCGCTACAGTGGTTGATGTGACCCAAAACATTACCATTCGTTAATCCATATGACCGGATCCTGTGACATTCCATTATCCATTAAACATCAATGGCCTATAAATAGAAGTAAGGATGTCGAATATCATACTCATTCAAACTTCCAAACTAATCACCACCGTTCTTCTACCTATATTAAATGAGTTCTCTAAAAAGTTTGTGGTGCTTCTCATCCTCGTCTTCGTCATCTTCATCATCTTCCGATGATTTTATTGAACAATATATTACTCAACAAAGAATATTTGCTACTGAAACAAGGGATTTAATGGCCCATGAAATTGCTGAAAGCTCTACGTCATCCTAAGGAGGTAGCGTTGTTGGAAGAAAAGACATGCGTTATGGACGTGACTATGTTGGCGGTCATAATCAATTGATCAAGGATTATTTTACGGCAAACCCCGT
This sequence comes from Allium fistulosum, assembly GCA_030737815.1. Taxonomy (NCBI): domain Eukaryota; kingdom Viridiplantae; phylum Streptophyta; class Magnoliopsida; order Asparagales; family Amaryllidaceae; genus Allium; species Allium fistulosum. Next base: position 172,062,828 of record CM060908.1, read on the forward strand.
GTGCAGGGACGTGGATTTTAGACGAAGATTCGGTATGTCGAAGAATATCTTTAATCGGGTTTTTGACAAATTAACCGAAACACATTTTTTTCACCCATAGAAGAAATAAAATCAAGGAACTTGGAATTTCTCCACTGCAAAAGGTTACGGCTGCACTTCGCATGATACCATATGGAACTTCGGTGATTCGCACGATGACAAAGTGCGGATTGGAGACTCAACGACAATATTATATATGAAAGAATTTTGCAAACCGTTGTTAGTATGTTTGGTGAAGAACATCTTCAATCCCATACCCCTCAAGACATTGACAGATTGCTAGCAATGGGATCTCAACGTGGATTTCCAGATATGTTAGGTAGCTTAGATTGTATGCATTGGAGGTGGAAAAACCGTCCAGTTGCATTACAGGGTCAATACACAGGACATTACAAAAATACAACTCTGGTCTTGGAAGCTTTTGCTTCGTTTGATTTGTATATATGACATGCTTTTTTGGGAGCACCAGGTTCATTGAATGATATTAACGTTCTACGACAGTCATATTTATATAATGAATTATGTAATGATATATCACCTTCATGTAATTATAAAATAAGAAACAAAGATCATTCCATGGGTTATTATCCGGTAGATGGAATCTACCCAAAATGAAAAACACTTGTCCAAGCTTACGAAAGACCAAATAACGCAAAAGAAGCCAGGTTCACCAAATAATAAGAGAGTTTGAGGAAAGATGTCGAACGAGTATTTGGAGTGCTTCAAGGTAGGTTTCTTATATTAAGAAAAGAGGTATACTAGCACGATCCGGCGGTATTATCTGATATCATATACTGTTGTATAATTTTACATAATATGATCGTCGAAGAAGAACATGGTGGATATGAACTTCAACTGAGAAACTATCCAAACAATGTTGTAGCATTTCAAAAAAAAGATTTTAAGGACCCAAATACTTTTGTCGAATACTTGCAAAGAATACCAGACACTCGAGATCCACAAGCTCATCTTGATCTAAGAGAAGAACTAGTGGAACACTACTGGGAACATATAGGAAACCACTAGTAGAAGTGATGTTTAGATGGTGCTTGTGTTTCACTTATCTATTGTAATAAGTTGTTGACGTTTTGTACTAATGTTTGTGTTTGAATTTGTTATATCTACTGTACTAAGTTGTTGTTGACGTGTTAATAGTAATAATAACAGTGAGAATGTCAAGTCAAGATGAGCTTGAAACTATAACAATAGCAATAACAACAATAACATTACCAATAACTCCAACTAATATAGCGACAATCACATTAACAACAACACTAACAATGACACCACAACCAACACTTATGAGATCTAATAATAGATGCAATGCTAAGATACATTATATGAAACTAGTTTCCTACAACCCCCCTTGACGTCTATGGTACTCCTCAAGTTGCTTCTTTATATACATCTTTTGCACTGGATTGAGTTCGTTTAAGTTGCAAGTTAAAAGAACCATATCATCAGCTTTTTGTTGTCGAGCTAATTCTTGTTTTCTTAACTCTAGTTCGTCATTTCTTAACTTTTGTTTTTCATCGTGATATCATTGTTTTTCCATTGCCCTTTCAAGTCTCTTTGTTTTTTTTGTTTCCAGGTATAATTTATTTGCAGCTTCAGCAGCCGCCATACGCTCTCCAATATGTTCATATTGTGCGCTGTAATCGGGGGCGGTTTTTTTCTTACCCTTGAACTTTCCCGACAGCCTGCCACCTGTACTAGTTGTGAAGAGGGTGTCTTCATATGGATCAGAACTACCGGGGCTAGATTCGTCGTTCATCTTTCTAGGAAGAAAGCGCATTACTGAATGTTCTTGTCGCACTCAACTCCATTTTTCCTCTTTTGCGAATATGTCATAGCAATGGTGCAAGTTGAATGGTTGATTATTATATTCTGACATATACACTGCATTTGCTTGATTGAGCTGTAGATGATGAAGTACTACAAGAAGAATATAACACAATACTTGATAATTTGAACTACAAATTTAAAATCATTATCGGGTCTATGTCGTTTGCTCCACTTTGTTGTCTTGAATGCAGACCTGTCATTATTTTTTTCCAACGTTGACAAGCGGCATTTATTCTTTTCTAAGACCGATTCAAAGAATCAACCGTTCGTGGAAGACTATTTGGACTTCGAAGGTTGAACATATTGCGTACATAATTCCAAAATGAAGTTTCATTTTGGCTCGTACCTTTCTTATTGTCTCTAGAACATTCAACCCAACAGAATGCTAATTCAGCTTGCTCGTTCGGTGACCATTTAACCATTTTTGTTGCTTTTGATTTCGCATTTGCAGATTCAATACTGTTGATTCTCGTTATTTGATTTCCCCAAGTTTGAGCAGAAGACAAATTAGAATTCTTAAAAACATCTTTTTCTTCGGCTATTTCATTGCCATCGAATTCTGTTTCTTGGTTTTCATATCTGTTGTCTCTAAATTGATTATTGAGATTCCTTGATAAATTTTGTAAATGATAGGCAAACTGACCGTTGTTGACTATTGGGAGATACGTAGTTTTGATCATAATTATTGTTTTGTTGAAACGAACTATTCTGTGAATAATTCGCATTTTGAGAATTTTGGTAATGCTTCGAATCTTGTTGAGAATGAAAGAAATTTTGATTTTGTTATGGCTGATACAAATTTGGAGCTTGTTGAGAATGAAATTGATTTGGATCGTGTTGAGAATTATATATATTCTGATTGAATTGAGTCGGATTCTGATTATCTAATCTTAGTTGAGATAGAAATATAGGAGATGAAGACTTTTGAGATTTTCCTTTTGAAATTTTCGACATTACTGAGATTGTTTAAAGAAAATGTGTTGATGAGAGTAAGAAATATAACTGAAATGGTATAAATAAAATTTTGAAATTGATAAGTTATATAGCTGGGGATGGAGAGGGATAGGTAACGATCATTTATTTGACCGTAGCCACTTAGCCGGTTATAATATAGCCGGCTAAGTCCCAACGGTCATATGATTGACTGTTGCCTTAGTCGGCCAAGCTTGGCCGGCTTTATTTTGACCGGTTAAGAATCAACCCAGAAGAGCTCAACCGATCTGCTTACCAACCGACACTCAATTGGGAATGCTCTAAGTATCTCCACCAAAAACATCGCCCAAATTATCTGGGAAAAAAGTGCATTAGTCAACTTGTTAAGCATGATATATAATACGTGTCAATCGAAATATAAAGATTAATATATATCTTACGTTGAAATGTATAGTCAGAATATGGTCAGTGATAAATTAATGATGGGGTAATCACCATAAACTGCTTTCGATTGACCATTGTTTGATTAATAGCTGTTAGCAACCCAATAAGGCATAATTATCAGTATCATTGTTCAATAGACAACCAGACATGGATATCCAGCAATATTATGATACTATAATGATCATATAATAGCAAAATTTTAATGGAAATAATGTTATACACTTATACCCAACTATATCATAATATCTAATATTGTCTTTCTACATGTGGCTGCTAGGGTGATGGGTCAATGAGCAAAGAATGATGCTCTTTTCAGTATGTACCATCTCCATCGTCTACACGAACCAGCTCACCCTACAAAATTTAGAAACTATAACTCAATAATTAGAAAAATGTTGAAAGATATGGCAGTCCTAAAATAAGTACACACTAGCACCAAATGAATATCTGGGAGTTTGAAGGCATAAAGTCTTTAAAATGTCAGTTGCCAGTTCTGACTAATGCACAAGGGGATTAAAATCATCTTTCTATTTTCAATGAGATTTTGATAAGATATGATTCTATGTTCTTGATTAAGTATACGTCTTTCTCAAGATAAAATACAGAAACTTGCTAAATCTCTATTAGTATAAAGTGAACCCATCTCAAATTATATGACAGCATCAATACTCCATATTAATCTTTGCTAATTCCAAGTAAGATACAAAAATTTGATCTTGCAATGACTCTGTGCTTCGCTCATTGTTATGTTATATATTTTTAAGGCAATGACCATGTGAAACCAAAGTCTGGACCCAAGAGAGATTTAGAGTTTCTCGTAATTTAAAGGAGCGGCTTAGCTATTAATAAACCTAATCATATTAGATCTCATGATCATTAAAGGATATGTACCTAAACCAAGGACGATCAAGAATCTTTTCAAATTGCTCATCCAAAAGTTAAGATCTTTGGCTATAGAACAAAGACATTTTACTTAATGATCTTTCCTCTATAAGAAGTGGAATATGATAAACTGAGGGGAGAATAATGAATTTCCATCTACAATGTAGTGTTTGTCGTATAATAGATCATATTCTTCTATCTGAAAGGGGGAAAAATAGCTTATTTACTTCGTTTTTACATTTTTATGAGATGTAGCACATGTGCTTTGAACGTACCTGAGGGCCAACATATTTTAGGCGTTTATTTGTCAACTCAAGTCGACAATAAGGGGGGAAATCTCATAATAAACAAAGCTAGAAAATTGGGCAAATATGTTTTATGTATAGCATTAAACAAACAATATAGGCAGAAACAATTTCCTAACATCTGCACCTCACTGGATAAATACCGTAACTTGCATTTATGAGATAGATGCACATACACAGATAGATGTTTATCTTTGGCCGTCCTCATATCAAGAATGTAAGATGTATAAATTAAGGTAATGAAATTAAATATCTTGGGTGAATTGTGGTGAAAATTAAAATTTGAAAGTAATAAACATACAGTGCTTAACAAGCTATTATTAACCTTTTTGTTAGATGCTCATCCAGAGAACTGTTATAAATTAACTAATGGTTATGTAAATATGCAGTTTACTTAATATGGATATAATCATAAATTAACCCAAATTCCATACTAGTGTGGCTGACGAAGGGGCTGAAGGCCAAGCTTATCCGTGATTTCACCAGCATTCACTGCATTCGGCAGATCCTGTTTGTTTGCAAATAAAAGTAGGATAACATCCGGTAACTCGTCTTGGAAACAATAATAACAGTGTAAAAGAAAAAGCATAAGATAGCAACAAAAGTAGCAGCTGGATGGACAAGATGCAAAAGATGAAATATCAAACAAAATACAGCATATGTAGCTTGTACGATTAGTTTCAAGATTCAAGATAGTTCAGTAAGAAAATGATTATTTTAGCTCTTTCAACTATACCTAGTTTGTGCACCCAGAGTGCCATATGATGGTCACCAGATTATTTTTTCTACCGGTTAAAGTGTTCACTAATCATCACATGAGAATGTAATTGCAACTCTAATTAATTGCTTTCGCCATGTCTCGTTCTTTTAACAAGAACAAAAATATAACACAACACAACATAGAAGAAAATCCCACTTTTAGCGACCCTTCTTTCTAATCAAAAGAAACCGATAAACATATTGATGACGTATTATTGAATGCGCATATCTCATCGAGCATCCTATGGAGCTCGTCTCTAGCCTCAACAACATGATCTCTGTCATTGCTGTATTTATCTTATACCAGATATCAAACAGGTTTAATCTCCACCTCGCCTCATTGAGCAACCCAAACAGTCACTTCACAACTTCCAATCTCCACCTCGCCTCACTGTATCCACACCCCCACCTAGATCTGTAATTAAAAGTCGCGAAAGTTGATGATTTTCTCGTAGCGCAAGCTCCAACATGGCCCAGGATTTCTAGGCTCCAACGTTGGCGTTTTTGGTGCCATTGAGAAAGAGAGAAGAGGCTTGGTTTAATCAATTTTTCCCCCAATTCGTGAATCGTTGGTGTAAGGAGGTCGGTATGTAGCTATGAGGATCAAGAGTACACGGATGAAAGGTAGCAAGCGTTGGATTTTGTCATCTAAATAGTTCAGATCAGAAATAAAGGAGGGGCGTAGCTCGCTAAATTTGTCAATGACGCCACAAAAGCGCAGGCAAATCTTTATCCTTTTACGTTGCCAAAAATAAATTAAGAGCGGTGCTAAATGCACCACGTTGGGAACTTCATTTTAGCCATTCCATTCATTCGGCAGTATGAGCTAGGTGTGGCTTCACAGTCATTCGGCAGTATGAGATCGGTGTCGCTTCATAGTCAACCAACAGTATACTGCCGATTGAAAAATTCTGGATAAAATGGAGTTCTAAACGTGGTGCATTTAGCACTGCGCTAAATTAATATGAGGTCACTTTAGCATCGTTAAATTTTCTTGACATCGCAAAGTTGTAATTAATTTCTAACACATTTGCGACGTCAAATTGTAAACGTCGTAATATTCATGGTGTAACTAATTTGTGACGCCCTTGTGACGCCTTAGTGACACTATACTGACGAAATTAAATTTAGCAGCGCTGTGTTGATGACGTGTCACTGATATGGCATCATCGATCTACGTCGGAAATCAATCATTTCTCTTGTAGCGTACATATTGAATACATGATTTAGACATATGGGTTTATTTGTTTATTGATGAGTGGCTGAATTGTTTCAATGATTGCATGTTGAATTGTTATTGATATTGAGATGATGGATTTCTTACTTTGGTTGTTGATTACCTTCTGTATGTAAATGTGTACGATGCGTGTGTATTGGTTCTATATAGTTGGATTGTTATTATACGCACACATGTATGCAGTCTATTTATATGTATTTATTGATATGCAGTTCAAGTGTTTACATATAATTTCTGTATGCGTGACCTGGGGCTATTGATTGGTGCACGGGGTGTATTATAGAGATTTATTGATACGTAGTCTAAGCGTTTATATATAATAGTAAGTACGACTTGGAGCTACCAATTGGTGCACGAGATATATTATACAGATTTAGAGGTATGCATTTATGTACCGTTCGATATGCTCGACTTGGGGTCCCCGGCTAGGGTACGTGATAAATTATACAAATGTACATGTACGATTTAAGTGATTTATATACATAGTTATGGATAGGCAGTTTAGGTGATATATATAGTTTTGGTATGCTTTACTTAATTCTACTAATTAGTGCAAGGAACTTCAAGAAATGAGTCGAAGATCCACACAAGAACGACATACTTTGGTGTTGTATATATGTGTGGGAAGGTGTGTATGGGATATGAAAGGTTACATATGGTTTCAGTTTGTCTAATAGAAGCAACTAGTGAAATGTGATGTTAGTAAAAATGAATATATTGTACCATGAGTGATGGCATGATCTAAAGATGTGGTTGCGGAGCAAGGGCGAAGAGAGATTTGAATGTCATTTTAAAGTAGGTCATATAATGTCCATAACATAATTAGATATTGCCATGGGACTTACAAGTCAACGTTCTTAGGTGTTGACTCAGAGTCATGTGTGGATCCAAATATGTCTCTCTTGGTAACTAGTGGCAATTCAACATGTGAATATCGGCTATTGATATTTGTACAACACTGGCATAATGTATTACTCGTATACAATTCTAACGAGGGTTTTGGGTAAGGAGATGCTTGGTTATATAGCATTGTTCTATAGTTTTATTTTCTTTACCTTTCAAATGAGACCGAGACTGGGAGATCTATGACACCGTTGATCATGGAGTGGTATTACATCTACACTCATTTATCATGTTAGTGGTATATAGCTTGTTAGAGTATGTGATGTCTAATAATAAAATCACTATTATGTATTATCCTGACTTGTTAGTGTATGGATAGGGCATGGTTGTATGATTAGTATTACCCATGGATCCTTGCTCACGTTTATTAGATGTATGTAGGTTGCATTTATATATAATACATGAAGATAGCCCCCGACCAAGCTTCTATCAGACCTTTGTTTTATCTATTTTTCCTTTGTGATAACTTTTGTTTACTCTTACAAATAGGCCTAGAGTTGGGTATTTGGAGACATGTTAGCATGATAGCTGGATCTTTGGGAGCATGGAGACTATGATATTTAGGGCCATGACCTTCAGTTATGAGTATATTGTTTTAGACTTTTTTGTATATGAGGCCAGTAACTGCATTGATGTACCATTCAGTACTCAGTTTGTATTGAGGCGGTCTATTTTAATTATATTGTTTTTTGATATAAAGGATGTATGATCCGAGGATCATACAGTCGTACTAGCATATATATAAATATATAATAAAAGGTACAAAAGTCCAGGGCAAAAGGCCCATATTCGAAAATAACTGCCAACATGCCTGGCCAGATAGTAATATCAATAAATAAGCACAACATACTAACCAGGCCCAACTACGGCATAACAGAATGACAAATACCAGCAATATCATAACAAAAGATTTGAAAATATAACCAGGGACAAAAGATTTAAATTCCCGCGCAACGACAAAACCAGCGAATGAGCTTGGGAAAATAACTAGGAGATCATGGCGAGAAGATATATTTCATGTCCCAGTCCGAAGCGGACAGAATCTCTTCGTTGTTGGCACTGAATTCACTATCATTGCAAAGGAAAAGCTCGCCATCCATTAGCCTATAAAAGAGTTCCCGCTCATCCTTCTCATTAGCTGAAATCCACTTAGAGAAAATGTAACGACCCCGAATTTTTATAAATTTAAAATGATAATTAATTGGATTTTTGAATTAATATTTGTGGAATAAATCGATAAGAGATGCGAGTTTCACCGATATCCAAGTATATTTGTATAAATCGTTTAAAAATTTAAAAGTATTTATTTGATTTGAATTTAAGTCGTAAATAAATGAGTTAGAAATAAAAATACAAAATTATATAAGATAAATAATAAAAATATCAAGTTAATACATTTGCTAAACTTTAACAACTAAATAAAAATAAAAATCATCAATATTACAAGATAATGAGAAATAAATAAATTCTATAGTTCATACAATATAAAGTAAATCTCAATACTAATAAATCAATACAAAATAAAATAAAATATAAGTATATGAATGAACAAGCAAAGGAAGCCACCAGGTTCATCTCTTATGCAATGTACAAATAAACTAAGTACAACAAGACAACTCAACCAACATATTATCACCTCAGCCGAAATAAAAATAAAATGAGTATATGGTACAAAGTGATTAATGCAAGCCACTGAACAGAAATCCTCTCAGCCGAAATGAAGAAAAGCAAGTATATATTTGTACAAAGCTAATTAATGTTGGCCATTACAATAATCTATCAGCCACAAGAAGAAGAAAATATCCCTGATCTTTTGTACAAAAAACACAGTATCACCTGTACAAATAACATCATCCTCCTGTAAACTTCTTTTTCTCATATATCAACTTCTTCATCTTATTTGTTCGTTCAAACCAAATAAAAGCAACTAATTCAAATATCCTTCAAGTTCAAAGTAAAACCCAACAAAGAACAGGAAACTAAAAAAGAAAAGAAGACATCACTATATATTTCAAAGTTGAAAACAAATTACTGAAGAAAGAAAAAGAGGAGAAGGATCAAACTGTGGCTGCTAAACAAATTTAGTCTCTGTTTTCAAACATTTCCAGGTGAGTAACTAATTTAATCCAACTAAGAATGTATCTGTTTATTGCTTATGAAGTTGAGTCTGCAATTGTAATGTATGTATATATATATACATGAATTTTTCCTTTGCGAATAAATATATACAAGTGCATATGCCTGCTCATATGAAAACTCTCTGTTTCTTTAGTTTCAGAGCATCCAACTTGATCAAAACCCAAATATCAAATCACTTGATCTCTGATTAAGCTAAAGGCTTCAAATACAAAATGTTGTTTGTTCATAAACCAAAGTAGAAAAAAAATTGTTTTAGCAAAATAAATTCAAGTGGAGGTCTGAAGTTTCATAGTTCTGAGGAAAATATATATACATGGAAAATTCGAGTTTGATTTTCATGTCTACGCGTAATTTGGACTTGTTCGACGACGTGGGTTCGGCTGGAATTGATCGCTGGCGAAGTGCATGTGCACGGTGCACTTATGTGCCTGGGTGGTTGTGATGTTGGGGAAGAAGGGAGCTTCTCGGGTTGGAGCTCGGGATGAACGCGTGAGCGACTCGAAGTTTTCATTTATTGTCTCGGGGAAAATGAATGATGGGTTGCTCGAAGTTGCTGGCTTGTTGACTTGAAGCAAGAATAGGGTGACTTGGGTTTAGATGTAGGAACAGGTTTTAAACAGAAACCTGTTGTTCTGTTTTAAATTTTAAATTGAATTCAAAAGTTAAGTTTTTAAATAAACTTTTTGAATCTTAAGTTTTTAAAATGAATTGACATTATAACTCAAGAGTATAGAATCCAGGTTTCAAAAGCAAGTTTAAAACAAAGTTTTAAATCAAAGTTTCATAGCTAAATTAAATCAAGTGTTTTGATATGAATTAAAATAAATATTTGAATTAGATTTTGATTTAAGTTCTCTTATGAAAAGAATTTCCAATGAAAAGTTAAATAATTGGTGTTCACTTGAATTGGCGAGTTAAAATGAAATGTATGTTAAAACTTAAATTTCAAATAAAAATTTAAGTAAATTAGTTGGGACTTTTCTTATATGGGTTTATAAATTGATATTTAAATTTGGTTAATGTTAAATATCAAATCTTAAATTTAAAAATGGAAATTGAATCTAAATTTGAAATGTAATGTTTAAATCCACTTTAATGAAGTCATTAATAAAGAAATAGATTACCTTAGAGATAATTAAGGAAATTAAGTGATTTAACTAATAAGATAATCAAGAATAAATTATTTAATTTATAAATTAATGATTTAGATTGATTTATAATTAGAGATTAATTAAAAGTAATTCAGAATTAATTACTTATTCTAATTTATTTTGGATATTTTGATTAATTAAAGTTAATTAATTAAGGACAATTAAATTAAGATAATTTATTGGTTAAATTAATTAAGGATAAGTAATTACTTAATTAATTAGGGGTAATTACTAAATGAAAGTAATTGAAAGTAAATTACTTAAGGGAAGTAATAAAAATTCATCACTTAAGAAAATTAATTAAAGGATTAATTGATAATCCAAGTTTAATTAATAAAAATGGTTTATAATTAATTAATGATTAATTAACCAAGATTTGTAGTTTATTCATAAGTAATTAATCTGGTATAAATTAATTATAATCAGATATTAATTGATCTTACTTATGAATGTTTGGATTCTATTGAATGACTTGATTGTTTGATATCCTTGATATATGATGCTTTGTGATACATCCTGATTTATGTTGTGATCTGTAATTTACTTATTTATGATATATATCTGTGATCTGTAAATAAACGATAAGCGTTATAGTTTATATCGTTTATCAACTATATCCTGTATTCTGATATGTGATGATTCATCGTGTTGCACTATTGTGTTAAACCCCTGGACCACACTTTTACACACACAAATATGGATTTCACGTGGAAATCGGTTAAGTCACAGATAATTTAAATTTGATATTTTTGAAATTGGGATTTTAATTTCAATTGATTTTGAAATTTGAAATTTGGGTTTAAAGTGAAAAGCTTTTGAAATAGAATTTCAAAGATAAAAGTTATTTTGAATAACTTAATCGAGTTTTGAAAATTTAAATAATTTGATTTAAATTTGAATTCAAGTTTGAAATTGAATCCTATGATTTGGAACTAGGGATTAAAGATGATATAAATGTGTTTATATGAAGTTAAACCATTTTAAAATATTGGTTTGAGAATTTGAATTTAACCCAAAGACTTTAACTCGTATGAATAAATCAGATTTTCTGAAAGGAAACTGTTTGTTTTAAAAGAATAAAAGCTTTCAGATAAGCAATGAAATTCCAGTTTAATTAAAGGAATTTCAATATTGAATTGAAAGATAATTTCCAAGTTATGAATGAATTCTTTTTGAAAGCTATGATTTGAATCTGTTATCTTTAACAGATTTAAAATAATGATTGGTTTAAATCATTTGAAATGGGATTGTTTTGAAAGCTATAAGTTAAATCTTGATTTAAAGATTTAACGAGTTAATCAAACTGAAATGGAAATTAATTTGGAAAATCTGTGAATGAATCTTTTGTTTAAAAGATTAAAGTGTGGAAACTATTTAAACCGTAAAGGTTGAATCTTTTTATTTAAAGATTTGAAAATGGTAATTTGTTTAAACCATTTGAAGACAAGATTTTGGGTAATAAGTTGTGACTTAATTGAAATCCCATATCCATATGTTTTTAAATATTACGCTCACTATTCGGTTTAGCCGGGAGAGGACCTTTGGGTCGTATAACCCATTCCGAATATGTGATACGTCGATATGGATAGCATTTGAAGACCGGTGTGGAAGACCGGATATTTTTGAAAACGGAAGGATTACCGTCGAGTTACTCTGCATCGGCTGATCCCCGATATAGAGGTTTTATCATCCTTAGTGACGGGAAGTCCGGACGTGATTGAAAATTATCCGGAATTGCAAGGGCTTCGTGAGAAGTGCCTTCGGTTCTGTTCGATCCCGGAACAGACTTGTATGGATTGTATGTCTGACATTACACTTTGAGATATAAAGCCGATTTCTTTCAAATACATTTCTGTTGGTGGCGGAGAATTTATTCTCTTAGCTTAACACCCTTCTCTGAGACGTATGAGCTCAGAGGTTATGTAGTTGAAGTTATCAGCGATATATCCCAATTTGGTAATGTGACATGCTGAGTGTTGCTGTGTGATGATCAGTGTTTGATCATTTGTGATATGATCATTTGTTTGATCATTTATCTTTGTGATCATAGGTTGATCATCTGTTGACCCAAAGCATGGCTTTGTGACAAAGCGTAGCTTTGTGGACGAGACTTCATCAGGGCCTCACAAACCGGAAATGGTCGAAACAGGATCGTTGCGGCAAGGTTATGAGGGTCGCGCCCTTTAGGGTATGTCATTTCCTTCTGGAAAAGGGTGGTGTCATGGTATGGAGCCCAGATACTTACTCATGTGGATACACTTTATTATGTGTGATGTTGGTTATCGAGGCCTCGGATAAAGGTCCCAAAGGACCGGGGGGTGGCATGTTCGTGAGTTACCTGTTACAGGGGTAACCCGACCTTGTTTTGCAGAGAGCAGTTTGTCTCTCGGGACGTCCCGCCAGAGGCGATCCCATGCGGCGGAAGGAAGTTCCTTAGCCTGACCATTTGTTGGAAATCCATTTCCCAATACGGAACTTGTACGGTATTAGTTGTAGAACCTGCCATCTACTTATGGTGGCGCCCCACTGTTTAGATGGTAGCTATAGTAGGCATAGTTCGGAATGTCTATGCTGGCTAAGATTTATATTCTACTTTCGAAATGTTTTCTGCACTATGCACTAATAATAATATCCAAATGATTTTGCGTAGTAAGCATCTTTGACTATCATAAGGAGAAATCTCCTCCGATTCTGCGTTTGCATTGTGTGTGTGGCGGGAGGCCTTATGGTAGTTTCATTTTCTAAAAGCATTGCGGATTTCAATGTTTAAATCCTTTTGTTGTTTAAAGATAAACTGTTTTTGTTGCTCTCACCAGTCCCATGACTGATCCGGAGTTTATTGTTCCCTTCCTAAACTCTGCGTGCTCATAATTTTCCACACGAGCAGTCTAGAGTTGGGTTTCTTTTCAGATATTCAGGTTTAGTAGATTATCTGGAGCTAGTTCATTCATCGGAGTTGCTTATCTTGGAGTTGTGGATTCATTCTTGTCTGAAGATCATTTTGGAGTTATCATTTCTATTGATATTGTTCCACTACTGTTGTTATCTTTTCTTTTTCGCTGCTATTTGTTGTATCATATCTCTGATGTATATTGATATTCATTGTATCACTCTGTTGTATCAGATATTGTATATCAATGTATTATTCTTTTCTTCCGCTGTGTTGTTTTACTTAATGTTGTTATAAGCTCCGGAGAACCAGATTCGGCATTTGAATCTACGGCATTTTGAGTACAAGTGAAGTACGGGTGCCGATTTTCGAAGGTCGACTTTTGGGTCTTTACATGTGGTATCAGAGCTAAGGTTGAACTTTAGCTCAGGAGTGTAACACGTTAAGTAACTCATTAGAGATAGAGTGAAGTAAACTCTAGAATGAGTAATTCTCAGATATCCATTCGAATGCCTCAGCAAATTCTCTTACTATCCACTGATAGTGAGTATGAGTGCAAGAAGAGGATGAGATAGGGGACAGGGGAATACGACTATAAATGGTCGATACTCTGTAACAATAGTGGAAACAAATTTTTTCTGTCAATCTCTTTCGTTCAACATCTTTTCTCAATTCTTCGATAATTTCTGGTAAATCCAGAAAGAGATTTGATATATTATATGGGACATAAACTCCGAGAGGACCAAAATTGTTTGTTTGGATGTATTGGTTGCCTTGGTTGCTTTGATTGCTATAGTTGATCGGTACATTTTGGTTTTTAAACTGAAAGTTTTGAAATTGTATCTATGTATCTATCTATTCTTTGGGTCCCAGTATATTCTACGAATGGTTAGTTATCCCTTCGAACTAACCGATGTCGCTGCATATTTCGTAAATCTGGATAACCCGAGTATCTTGTGAAGTGTTAAACAGATTCGTTCTTGTATCTGTTATTGATATTCTGATTTGGTAAGCCAAATGCAGAATAAATATTCGTTTTGATTCGATGAAACATTCTTCATCTATCTTTTTGTCTCCTTGGTAATTTCGAGGACGAAATTCTTTTAAGGGGGAAAGTCTGTAACGACCCTGAATTTTTATAAATTTAAAATGATAATTAATTGGATTTTTGAATTAATATTTGTGGAATAAATCGATAAGAGATGCGAGTTTCACCGATATCCAAGTATATTTGTATAAATCGTTTAAAAATTTAAAAATTTAAAAGTATTTATTTGATTTGAATTTAAGTCGTAAATAAATGAGTTAGAAATAAAAATACAAAATTATATAAGATAAATAATAAAAATATCAAGTTAATACATTTGCTAAACTTTAACAACTAAATAAAAATAGAAATCATCAATATTACAAGATAATGAGAAATAAATAAATTCTATAGTTCATACAATATGAAGTAAATCTCAATATTAATAAATCAATACAAAATAAAATAAAATATAAGTATATGAATGAACAAGCAAAGGAAGCCACCAGGTTCATCTCTTATGCAATGTACAAATAAACTAAGTACAACAAGACAACTCAACCAACATATTATCACCTCAGCCGAAATAAAAATAAAATGAGTATATGGTACAAAGTGATTAATGCAAGCCACTGAACAGAAATCCTCTCAGCCGAAATGAAGAAAAGCAAGTATATATTTGTACAAAGCTAATTAATGTTGGCCATTACAATAATCTATCAGCCACAAGAAGAAGAAAATATCCCTGATCTTTTGTACAAAAAACACAGTATCACCTGTACAAATAACATCATCCTCCTGTAAACTTCTTTTTCTCATATATCAACTTCTTCATCTTATTTGTTCGTTCAAACCAAATAAAAGCAACTAATTCAAATATCCTTCAAGTTCAAAGTAAAACCCAACAAAGAACAGGAAACTAAAAAAGAAAAGAAGACATCACTATATATTTCAAAGTTGAAAACAAATTACTGAAGAAAGAAAAAGAGGAGAAGGATCAAACTGTGGCTGCTAAACAAATTTAGTCTCTGTTTTCAAACATTTCCAGGTGAGTAACTAATTTAATCCAACTAAGAATGTATCTGTTTATTGCTTATGAAGTTGAGTCTGCAATTGTAATGTATGTATATATATATACATGAATTTTTCCTTTGCGAATAAATATATACAAGTGCATATGCCTGCTCATATGAAAACTCTCTGTTTCTTTAGTTTCAGAGCATCCAACTTGATCAAAACCCAAATATCAAATCACTTGATCTCTGATTAAGCTAAAGGCTTCAAATACAAAATGTTGTTTGTTCATAAACCAAAGTAGAAAAAAATTTGTTTTAGCAAAATAAATTCAAGTGGAGGTCTGAAGTTTCATAGTTCTGAGGAAAATATATATACATGGAAAATTCGAGTTTGATTTTCATGTCTACGCGTAATTTGGACTTGTTCGACGACGTGGGTTCGGCTGGAATTGATCGCTGGCGAAGTGCATGTGCACGGTGCACTTATGTGCCTGGGTGGTTGTGATGTTGGGGAAGAAGGGAGCTTCTCGGGTTGGAGCTCGGGATGAACGCGTGAGCGACTCGAAGTTTTCATTTATTGTCTCGGGGAAAATGAATGATGGGTTGCTCGAAGTTGCTGGCTTGTTGACTTGAAGAAAGAATAGGGTGACTTGGGTTTAGATGTAGGAACAGGTTTTAAACAGAAACCTGTTGTTCTGTTTTAAATTTTAAATTGAATTCAAAAGTTAAGTTTTTAAATAAACTTTTTGAATCTTAAGTTTTTAAAATGAATTGACATTATAACTCAAGAGTATAGAATCCAGGTTTCAAAAGCAAGTTTAAAACAAAGTTTTAAATCAAAGTTTCATAGCTAAATTAAATCAAGTGTTTTGATATGAATTAAAATAAATATTTGAATTAGATTTTGATTTAAGTTCTCTTATGAAAAGAATTTCCAATGAAAAGTTAAATAATTGGTGTTCACTTGAATTGGCGAGTTAAAATGAAATGTATGTTAAAACTTAAATTTCAAATAAAAATTTAAGTAAATTAGTTGGGACTTTTCTTATATGGGTTTATAAATTGATATTTAAATTTGGTTAATGTTAAATATCAAATCTTAAATTTAAAAATGGAAATTGAATCTAAATTTGAAATGTAATGTTTAAATCCACTTTAATGAAGTCATTAATAAAGAAATAGATTACCTTAGAGATAATTAAGGAAATTAAGTGATTTAACTAATAAGATAATCAAGAATAAATTATTTAATTTATAAATTAATGATTTAGATTGATTTATAATTAGAGATTAATTAAAAGTAATTCAGAATTAATTACTTATTCTAATTTATTTTGGATATTTTGATTAATTAAAGTTAATTAATTAAGGACAATTAAATTAAGATAATTTATTGGTTAAATTAATTAAGGATAAGTAATTACTTAATTAATTAGGGGTAATTACTAAATGAAAGTAATTGAAAGTAAATTACTTAAGGGAAGTAATAAAAATTCATCACTTAAGAAAATTAATTAAAGGATTAATTGATAATCCAAGTTTAATTAATAAAAATGGTTTATAATTAATTAATGATTAATTAACCAAGATTTGTAGTTTATTCATAAGTAATTAATCTGGTATAAATTAATTATAATCAGATATTAATTGATCTTACTTATGAATGTTTGGATTCTATTGAATGACTTGATTGTTTGATATCCTTGATATATGATGCTTTGTGATACATCCTGATTTATGTTGTGATATGTAATTTACTTATTTATGATATATATCTGTGATCTGTAAATAAACGATAAGCGTTATAGTTTATATCGTTTATCAACTATATCCTGTATTCTGATATGTGATGATTCATCGTGTTGCACTATTGTGTTAAACCCCTGGACCACACTTTTACACACACAAATATGGATTTCACGTGGAAATCTGTTAAGTAACAGATAATTTAAATTTGATATTTTTGAAATTGGGATTTTAATTTCAATTGATTTTGAAATTTGAAATTTGGGTTTAAAGTGAAAAGCTTTTGAAATAGAATTTCAAAGATAAAAGTTATTTTGAATAACTTAATCGAGTTTTGAAAATTTAAATAATTTGATTTAAATTTGAATTCAAGTTTGAAATTGAATCCTATGATTTGGAACTAGGGATTAAAGATGATATAAATGTGTTTATATGAAGTTAAACCATTTTAAAATATTGGTTTGAGAATTTGAATTTAACCCAAAGACTTTAACTCGTATGAATAAATCAGATTTTCTGAAAGGAAATTGTTTGTTTTAAAAGAATAAAAGCTTTCAGATAAGCAATGAAATTCCAGTTTAATTAAAGGAATTTCAATATTGAATTGAAAGATAATTTCCAAGTTATGAATGAATTCTTTTTGAAAGCTATGATTTGAATCTGTTATCTTTAACAGATTTAAAATAATGATTGGTTTAAATCATTTGAAATGGGATTGTTTTGAAAGCTATAAGTTAAATCTTGATTTAAAGATTTAACGAGTTAATCAAACTGAAATGGAAATTAATTTGGAAAATCTGTGAATGAATCTTTTGTTTAAAAGATTAAAGTGTGGAAACTATTTAAACCGTAAAGATTGAATCTTTTTATTTAAAGATTTGAAAATGGTAATTTGTTTAAACCATTTGAAGACAAGATTTTGGGTAATAAGTTGTGACTTAATTGAAATCCCATATCCATATGTTTTTAAATATTACGCTCACTATTCGGTTTAGCCGGGAGAGGACCTTTGGGTCGTATAACCCATTCCGAATATGTGATACGTCGATATGGATAGCATTTGAAGACCGGTGTGGAAGACCGGATATTTTTGAAAACGGAAGGATTACCGTCGAGTTACTCTGCATCGGCTGATCCCCGATATAGAGGTTTTATCATCCTTAGTGACGGAAAGTCCGGACGTGATTGAAAATTATCCGGAATTGCAAATGCTTCGTGAGAAGTGCCTTCGGTTCTGTTCGATCCCGGAACAGACTTGTATGGATTGTATGTCTGACATTACACTTTGAGATATAAAGCCGATTTCTTTCAAATAATTTTCTGTTGGTGGCGGAGAATTTATTCTCTTAGCTTAACACCCTTCTCTGAGACGTATGAGCTCAGAGGTTATGTAGTTGAAGTTATCAGCGATATATCCCAATTTGGTAATGTGACATGCTGAGTGTTGCTGTGTGATGATCAGTGTTTGATCATTTGTGATATGATCATTTGTTTGATCATTTATCTTTGTGATCATAGGTTGATCATCTGTTGACCCAAAGCATGGCTTTGTGAAAAAGCGTAGCTTTGTGGACGAGACTTCATCAGGGCCTCACAAACCGGAAATGGTCGAAACAGGATCGTTGCGGCAAGGTTATGAGGGTCGCGCCCTTTAGGGTATGTCATTTCCTTCTGGAAAAGGGTGGTGTCATGGTATGGAGCCCAGATACTTACTCATGTGGATACACTTTATTATGTGTGATGTTGGTTATCGAGGCCTCGGATAAAGGTCCCAAAGGACCGGGGGGTGGCATGTTCGTGAGTTACCTGTTACAGGGGTAACCCGGCCTTGTTTTGCAGAGAGCAGTTTGTCTCTCGGGACGTCCCGCCAAAGGCGATCCCATGCGGCGGAAGGAAGTTCCTTAGCCTGACCATTTGTTGGAAATCCATTTCCCAATACGGAACTTGTACGGTATTAGTTGTAGAACCTGCCATCTACTTATGGTGGCGCCCCACTGTTTAGATGGTAGCTATAGTAGGCATAGTTCGGAATGTCTATGCTGGCTAAGATTTATATTCTACTTTCGAAATGTTTTCTGCACTATGCACTAATAATAATATCCAAATGATTTTGCGTAGTAAGCATCTTTGACTATCATAAGGAGAAATCTCCTCCGATTCTGCGTTTGCATTGTGTGTGTGGCGGGAGGCCTTATGGTAGTTTCATTTTCTAAAAGCATTGTGGATTTCAATGTTTAAATCCTTTTGTTGTTTAAAGATAAACTGTTTTTGTTGCTCACACCAGTCCCATGACTGATCCGGAGTTTATTGTTCCCTTCCTAAACTCTGGGTGCTCATAATTTTCCACACGAGCAGTCTAGAGTTGGGTTTCTTTTCAGATATTCAGGTTTAGTAGATTATCTGGAGCTAGTTCATTCATCGGAGTTGCTTATCTTGGAGTTGTGGATTCATTCTTGTCTGAAGATCATTTTGGAGTTATCATTTCTATTGATATTGTTCCGCTACTATTGTTATCTTTTCTTTTCCGCTGCTATTTGTTGTATCATATCTCTGATGTATATTGATATTCATTGTATCACTCTGTTGTATCAGATATTGTATATCAATGTATTATTCTTTTCTTCCGCTGTGTTGTTTTACTTAATGTTGTTATAAGCTCCGGAGAACCAGATTCGGCATTTGAATCTACGGCATTTTGAGTACAAGTGAAGTACGGGTGCCGATTTTCGAAGGTCGACTTTTGGGTCTTTACAGAAAATCTTCCACTTTAGATGATAGGACAAACCACTTTCCTTGTGGGACCAAGTTCCAGCCTTTTTGTGCCAAATCAGATGAGTACCTTCAGCCAATTTTTCAGACAACTCTTGAGCTATACATTCTGCGCTAGCGGGATCAGATATGATAGCATGGACAATTTTTTTCTAAAGAGCAATGATAGGAGAATCGCCTGGAGGAACATGACTAGCTAGGGTTTCGCAAACAGGAGGAACAGACGGAGAAGAGGTCGGACGGTCAGGAGGAGTGGGAGTGGGAGCGAAATTGGGATGGTCGGAAGTTTTGGGTTGAGTAGAGAGGGGAACTCTGACCTTCCAATGCTCAGTGGGAGGCTTCGAGAGATGATTCTTAGGAGGCGGGATGTCCAGGTCGGCGGCAAAATATCGCCACGTCGAGTTAACATGGCCAAAGGACTGACAGAGTTCGCAAATAGGCGGTTTTGATTGGTAAGTGACCTCAATATATGCTACCCTACCCTCAACGAGGGAGATATGAATACGAGATGGTAACTTCTTAGAAGGGGAGATCTCAATAAGTGCTTTAGCATAACGAAGAAATTGTCTACGCTCAGTGGAGATGTCAAAGCAAATCAATTGCCAATATGATTTGCCAACTAGTTTACTCCCTTAAGAGATTGGACGACGGAAGGAATTTTCGAAAAATGAGCCCAAACGGGAATGGAGAGAACTTGCTCACAAGCAAGGTCAGTAGTAGGGCTCCACTGGGTAATAATAAACACTTTGCCTTCAATAATAATAGGATCAGATTCCAAAATATGGATTCTCTCTTGTGGGCACGAGAATTTAAAGAAGTACAATAAATTATCACATATGACATTGACCGTACCCTTAAGACACCAAGCACTAAGAACATGGTTTTTTACAACTGAGAAGCGGGAAGCCTAATCTAAAACGAAGCCAACTAGGTAGTGTTTTCAAAATGCAAATACCACGTCAATAATTTCCTTCGACGGAGTGACAGGTTTATCAGAAAAATCAACAATGTATTATTTGGGGACATAAGAACCACGATTTCCAGGCCTTTTCTTAAATAAGGATGACCAACTATTACCAAGCTCGGAATTATTAACACCACTCTTGGAACAGGGGACGGAACTAGGTAAAGAATTAGGGGTTATCAGCGAAGGAGATGATGGGACTTAAAGCCCAGATTTTGGGTCGCAATCTAGAACCACGCCAACAATTGAGGTTCCACCTGGAACCAAAGAAATGTTCGATTAAAATTCGAGAATATCAGGAAACTGAGCACGAGGCGATCCATCGACTCCAGAAAGCAGCCCATGAACCTGGCCTTGAATCTGAAGACATGACTGAGCAAAAGCAGGCACTGAAGAACCTGAACCGACCCCAGCATCAACCACCGCCCCTAGATGAACCACCTATGCGCAACCAGCACCATAAGTAGATCGAGTGGAAATGAAGTTCTCAGTGGCAATTGCTAGCGACCCACACACGTTACATGAAGAAGGCGGTAGGGGCGGGAAAGAAATGGCGTCGGTGAGTGGAGGAGGATGGTCGAACATGAGGAAGTGGATGCGATTGGTGGAAACACGAGGAGAGAGAAACAAGCTAAGGCAAAATTTTAAAATCGCCTGATTTCAAAAGGGATGATGCCATTTGCCGACTCATTACAGAAGATAACAATAATAGCTATGATTTCAACATCGCATGATATTGTTATATCAGTTTTATTCTCATACCTTGCCATCTATAATGTCTGTTATCTTTTATATGCATATGTATATGTTAGTATAATATATATTATTGTTCCACTATGAGATTATATCGAGATTTCAAGTGAGATAGTTTTGTTTAAATTTACCCTAACAGTTTGTCACTTATGTGTTGGAACCATGTCATTCGCTCTCAGTGAAAAGGGTAAATTTAAAAAAACACCACTAATTGGATCTTAATGGGCCTATAAAGTCTATTAACTGGCATTAGATCCAATCCATTTATTTTAAATAAAATCATATTTTATTTAAAAATTATTTTGTATCTATTTGATTATTCATATTAATTAATACAATTTAATGTTACTTTGAATATATATCATATATATACTCATACCATGACACGATAACATTGGGAAAATAAGCTTATGTATAATTATATATGTATACAGATAGATATTAGGATTTATATCTGGTGTGTGTTGTACTCACATATACACATGAAAGCACATACATATATCTAGAATGTAAATGCCAAAGTATGTACATATGTTTAACTATACTATAATTATATTGTTTATGTACACATTAATAGCACCACACATATAACATACACACACACATTTATATAAACACATCTATGTAGTTAAAATTAGATATCTTCAAATATAGGGGAATGTTTGGTGTTTAAGAGAAAATGGAGATAAGTATATACTAGATCTAATCAAATTTATGTCCAAAGAGGAAATAAGAAAAAGAAAACATTTTTATTAGTTCCAAGAATATATTAGATCTAGATCAAATTTGTGTCCAAAGAGAAAAGAGAAAAAGGTAACGTTTTTAATTGATTCCACCTTCCTCTTTTACAAACTCCCAATTATTTCTATATCTATCCTCTATATGAAAAGAAAAGGTGATTTCGTAGTTGTATGTAATTCAAATTATCTTAGCATTAAAATTTTAGATTTAAAGTGTCATATATTTATATGTATGTGTGTGTGTATGTGTGTGTATATATATAAGCAGCATTCAACTGCATCCCAAACAGTGCAGCAACCCTACAGCCCCTGATATCTACCCCAAGTTCCTATTTAAATAATCATTCTTTCTCTCTCCTCCTACTTACACCATTATTTAAATAGAGACTTGTGGCTGAAAACAGGGGGCAATTGCGGTGCTGCAAAACAGGGCGCCATAAACAAGATCACTTTTAAAGCAATGTTATAATTAATGTGCTCAACATGAATTGATTAAAGCATTCCATACACATACAAACACATATTATAATTTAAAAACTTAAAGAAAAGGGAAAAATTAGCGAAAGAAATGAAAGATAAGATTTTGTTTTAAAAAGAGAATAAAAATCTTTCTCATTCTCTATTTAAGACTTCCTCTTATAATTTTCAATTAAGCCAATCTCTTCCTATCTCCTATGTATAGCCATCCATGACTTAATGTGGTTGTATGACTCAGAGGTGTGAATTCAGTCAGCGAATAATATTGAACAATTCAAATATTAACATTCGTGTGATAATTTTAGCCTGATTCATCACTTACGGATCTTTTTGGAAAAATTATATTTTATATTATCTTAAGCGGTACCAACAGTGACAATAATTTACATGTATTCTCTTCGCCAACATTATATCACATTAGGATGCATGGAGTTAGGTTTTGATAAAAACTCCAATATTATCCATATTAAACTCGATCGGTCCATAAATAAAGTCCTTGATTCAATAATAATATTTATTATTAACCGTTATACTTTGGCTAGAGATTTTGACTTTGAGTTGACTACAGTTGATTGTGATACCACACTCATACAACTGAGAAGATAAATTCTCTATTGAATAGTGCTTCATTTTCAATGCTTCAACTCTGACATAACTATTATCTTTCGATGGACGTCATATCATGATTGAACTATAATCAAAGTGGAGTATCTACATTGAAGTTCCACAGTATTATCAAGTCAATGGAATTATGTAACATCATCACACTTAGATTTCATGTTCGACTTAGTTGTAATCAACCGACATGAAATTCGTGAATGAGTCATTGCATGGTTATCCAATAACCGTGAGTACGTCTCTTCATGCCCCCAGCGGCCATGAATAATATACTGCACAATGTTTGGTCAGCGTTACATGCTTTGATCTTAATGGATGTATCGATATCACTTATTGAAATATCTTGACCAGGAAAATATTTTCTTTGATAGTAAGATTTGTACATTATTCAAACAGACCACTCATTTGATGTCTTAGGAGTTCGAACCTATGACTCTAGAACCTATGTCTAGAGCAGCATACCACTAACCAGTTGAGCTAGTGGTCCTTGACATCTTGACTAGGAATATTTAAACTGAAATGTTATTTCAATTTGTGATTGAATACTCATGATTACAACTATTTGCAACTACAATCACATAAAATTTTATTTAAGTATTTTCTTATTAATATATTTTAAATTAATTACGTAATTAATTGTATCATAATATAACAAAGTATATAATAGATACCAAACATCTTTATTATGAATAAGATTGGCTATAGTGTTAGATATATGTAATAAATTACATAATTGCCCCTAGGGCATACCACTAACAATTCCATTATGGTGTTTGAAATTATTTATGGTTGTTTAGCATTGATTTAAAGTATCATAAATGGTGGGTTGTTACATAGTCTTCTAGAGTTGGTCAACGGTTAACCCTCTAATGATTACTGTATTTAATTAGGAGGTTCTACCCTCAAAATTACTTGGTTCAACCCCATTTCATTTATCGATTAGTTGTATGCCTTGACATGAACTTTTATGTGTCGGAGAAGATGACTTCTCTCTTAAGTACTATTTCACTTTATGAGTTTTTACACATACTAAACTACAGATGTAACATGATCTATTGTCATTTGATTGTTTACAATCAAATTATAGCCTAAACATATAAGATCTACAACGCTCTTAAGTCAAAATACCATTACACATCGTCATGTGAGATCTTCTATTTGTCTTATATACAATAACCTATAAAAGTCCCCTAAGAAGACTCCCAGAGAGTTGTTGTATACTTGTTTCTCAACAACCATAAGTACGTAACACCTTAGTGTCTTGAACGGTCATGAGTAAATTACCATATATCTTATGTAGTTCTTGATAGACATTAGTCTAACCAACGTATTGGGTATTAGTATTTCATTCAAAAGATCTTTAACTAAACACATTTATGGATTTTTGTTTATTAGTATGATCCAATAATTATGGTTGTGAACTCTTTTATAACTGCGATCAACTAAACACTTTATCCTTTAGTTTTCTACATGTATGTTATAGTGTTATCTCAATAAGTTATATATGTACACACACATGCAACACAGATAAAACAAGAAGATTACTTTGTTTCAAACTACATTTACCATAAGAGTAAAGTATATAATCAAATTAAATAATTACCCCATCGTACCCATACCTCTATCACTTGTTAGAAAAGGAATTTCATATGACAATGTACAAATTTTAAGAGAAAGAGAGAAGAAGAAAGCTTTAGTTTGGGTAGCAAATTGATCGTACATGAATAATGATAGTGGCATGTTAGTTTTTTTAACCAATGTTTCTTTTCTAAAGAGCACGGATTGGGTGATTGGTTATGGAGCATCTTTTCACATCTTGATGTGCGGGAGTTTTTCAGTTAATTATATTAAAATTGATAATAGTGCATTTTATATGGAGTTTGACGCATCATATCATGTGGTGGACATTGTGAGTGTGAGATTTAAGATGTTTGATGATGCTGTAGATCAGTTACAATTGTGTATTCGCTCAAAATTAATATGAAAGAACAAGAAATACAAAGCAAAGTCGGTAACAAATATTCCATCAAGAGAAATAAATACAATCAATGTCGTGGATTCTTTAACCCTTATAGCTCTGTCAAGTGTATTCTCTCCCCAGCACAACAAACAGTGGCAATGATTCCTCTAAATACTTTTGATTATTATTGAGCATGTAATATCCCAATGCCTTAAGACTCACCTTGCCAAGTTAGTTATTTTTTTGACTTCATAGACTATATCAAAGCGAATGGTGGTCAAAATCAGTTCGATTGTGAATTATAATGAGGAGAACCATGCATCGGCGATGACATCCATTTGGTCGGTCCTTTGGACTGTTAGTGTATATGTCTATTTTGATACCTACAATGCATATCATTTTGTTTGCATTATATCCTCCTAAGGAAAACATACACTTAAATTTTTTTAATTTTGATATAAGAATCTCCTATGTTTATACCTTTTTTTAAAGAATTTACATATGATAATAAATAAAAGATATCTAGAAAAGTGAAAATTTAAAAACAGATACAAAATATCTCTTTTAGGTTAGAGGATGAGATTGAATTTCATTGTTTTTCTTTTAAAATTTAGAGAATTTGCATAGGGTTGTTTTGTTACTTCTATACAATATACATATGGAATTATAGAAAAGGAAGGATATTCATAAATTTAAAGAGGAATAAACATAAGGTACATAAGTTGATTCAGGATGAAGTAAAAATTCTCATGATCGAGTCTAGGAAGTCCACACAAAAAACTAAAGACAAAAATATTAGAGTTATACGACCTTGAGTGAAAAGAAGCGACTGATTGCTCTTACATGGAGATGTAGATGAAGTTGTAAGAAGGAGCGTGCTTTTTTTATTGTACTTTTGTACAAGGGTAGAGGAAAATTATTCTTAGCAAGACAGGGTCAATGCCCTACTTGAATTTTGTTTTTCTTGCAAAATACCGATTTGTTGTAATATATATTAGGAATATGGGTGAATATGTTAAATTGCAAAGAATATTATTGTAACCTCCGTTGCATTTGGAGTCTATAAATATAGAACTCATTTGTATTATATAGAGATCTATATGAATAAAAATATATTCTCTCTAATGGTTTCTATTCTTATTTTATTTTATAACACGATATCCGCACAAAGCTCTATTATGTAATATATTAATATTGTATTATATTTGGTAGTATTTACATTTGCTTCATTATATTAAATTAATTATGAATTGACGCATATCTTTCCACTATCAGTTATTTTCAAATCTAAAAATATTTTCCTATTACCTATTCATGTGCTTACCTATTATTTAGGTAATACCTAGTCTTGAGAGATACGTAGATGCTTTATCCTTTTTCAATTATAAATACAATATGTTTGTGTCTAACTATGGATCATAACACTTCACATTCCCTTTTATTTTATTTTTCTGTTTTAGTGTAAACCAAGATAAGGTAAGAGAAGTACTTTTACTTTGTTTCCCTTATTGTTTTACTGTTTAACTTTTGTCTCTGTCTCCATCAAAGTTTAACTCAATTATTATTATTTTTTCTTGTATCCACTCATTCATGAGTTATATTCAGTCTTCTCTAAAAGAAATTTTGCTACTCTATTTTTATGCATGATAACTTATTTGTCAAGTTGAGTTTTTAATTGTCATCCTAATTATGTTCAATATAATATTTGCATGCCCTTTGTTACGTTAGATGCTCTAATTCCATTCAATAGAATACACAACCAGTCCATGTTCAATGAATGTACTATCTTCTTTTAGCTAAGTAAATACTTGCAAGCATGATTACTGAAATATGATGAGTAGTAATCTTTTAATCTACATTTTGTTGTTGAGATAACAAATGAAATATGAAGTATTTAAAAATGCTAGTGGTATTGTTAAGCTGTGAGCAAAAATCCATGGTATATTGTTGTTTTTTTCTTTACCGGTCTGTTGCTATATTTGACTCAGCATGTACCGTAAAAATCATCATCCAGTTCGTAAAAGGTTTTTAAAAGAAATTGCTTACGCATTTTTCAAAAGATGCCTATTTTGACTTCCTTAAATTCCATTTTAATATATGGTTATAATAATTATTACGATACACTTTATTTTACTTTAAAGTATACTTTCCACCATGTTCTATTTTATTTATCATTATATACACACTGCAACCTATAAAAAAAATTTCTTTAATCTTTGGTAGGAGACCCAGTTCATAACATGACAAACATAGCTAAGCTTGAATTCAAAGCGTTGGACATATCTGGAGACAACTATTTGTTATGGATACTGGATGCTGAGATCCACTTGCAATCTCAATGCTTAGAAAATGCCATTAAAAATGGTAATAATATGTCCCAGCAGAACAAAGAAAAGGCTTTGATATTTTTAAGACGTTACATTCACGATGACCTAAAAATAGAATATTTAATGGAAAAGGATCCTCTCCACTTATGAAACTCCTTGAAGGAGCATTATGACCACCAAAAGACGGTCGTATTTCCAAATACTAGGCAAGAATGGTTGAACCTGAGGTTTCAAGTCTTCAGATCTGTATGAATAAAAATATCTTCTCTCTCTAATGGTTTCTATTCTTATTTTATTTTATAAAATGTTATCAGCAATTGAAATAGACAAAAACGTGGAAGACCAATTGGTTAAAAAAACTTGGCGCTTAGAAATAGAAAGTCTAACGAAAAATCATCAATTGATAAACCTTCCGAAGAGGTTATAAATGATCTAAAAGATAACTTAAATGAAAATTCCAATTCTCATAAAAATGCCGAAGAAACTATTATCCTAGAAAAAATAATAGAAGCTTCCAAAAATAAAACGATATCTAACAATAATGAGATCCAATAATTTATACAAACTATGGAGAAATGTGGGATCAAAGTAAAATAATAATTGATGATGTATTCTCATTCGCAGTAGCTACTGAAATAAATGAAAGTCATGACTATAATGAGAATAATGATAATGAACCAACTAGCATAAATGAATGTCGAAAAAGACATGATTGGCCAAAATGGAAAGGTGCTATCAAAGTTGAGCTAGATTCACTTCAAAAACATGATGTGTTTGGACCAATAGAGAAAACACCAAAAAATGTTAAACCAGTAGGTTATAAATGGGTATTCGTTAGAAAACAAAATGATAAAAATGAAGTCGTGAGATACAAGGCATGACTTGTCACACAAGGTTTTCTACAGAGACTAGGTTTTGATTTTAAAGAAATATATTCTCCTGTTATAGATGTCATAACATTTCGATACTTGATAAGTCTTGTAGATTCTGAAAAACTAGATATAAGATTAACTGATGTTGTGACAACTTATTTTTATGGTGAATTAGATACTAGTATTTACATGAAGATCCCAGATGGATATAGGTTGCCTGAAGAAAAATCAAAGTCGATGTACTCACTAAAACCGAGACGATCATTATATGGTTTGAAACAATCTCGAGGAATGTGGTATAACCATCTTAGTGAATATTTGGTAAAAGCCGGGTATAAAAACAATCTCATTTGTCCATGTGTTTTTATAAAGAAATCGGTAAAGGGATTTGCTATTTTAGTAGTTTATGTTGATGATATAAATTTGATTGGAACTCCAGAAGAGATTGATGAAACAATAAATTACTTAAATAAAGAATTTCAAATGAAAGATCTTGGCAAAACTAAATATTGTCTCGGTCTACAAATCGAGCATAGTAATAATGGCATACTGATCCATCAGTCAAACTACATTGAGAAAATCCTGAAGCGTTTTCAAATGGATAAAGCATATCCACTTAGTACGCCTATGGTTGTCAGATCTTTGAACATTAAAAAGGATCCTTACCGCTCAAAAGAAGATGATGAAAATGTGCTTGATCCAGAAGTACCATATATCAGTGCCATTATGCATTATTATATTTAGCCCAATGCACGAGACCAGATATTGCATTCTCAGTAAATCTTCTAGCAAGATACAATTCAACATCAACAAAAAGACACTGGAATGGTATAAAACATATCATGAGATATCTTCATGGAACAACAAATTTAGACTTATTTTATTCTATTATAGGTAATAACCCAAATCTACTTGGTTATGCTGATGTTGGTTATCTTTCTGATCCACATAAAGCAAGATCACAAACTCTATATGTGTTTAGTAACGGTAATGTAGCTATTTCATGGCGATCTACAAAGCAAACGTTGGTAGCAACATTACCCAATCATTCTGAAATACTAGCACTATATGAAGCAAGTCTAGAATGTATTTGGTTAAGATCATTAATTGAGCATATTCAAAATACGTGCTAGCTCTCTTTAACTATAGAAGGATCAACTACTATTTATGAAGACAATGCAGCTTGCATAGCTCAGATTTAGGCAAGTTACATCAAGGGTGATAGGATGAAACACATTTCTCCTAAGTTTTTCTTCACACACGAACTACAAAAGGACAACAAATAGAGGTGAAACAAATCCAGTCCCAACACTACACCAAAATAGTGATTTTGCAACATTTTATATATGTCAATTTCCAACACTTATAGATGTTATAAACTACCAACAGTAAAAAAGTGATAGGGTACCTAAAAAAGTGTTAGTAAAAATAAAAAGTCATATGTATAAACATTGCAACATATTGGTTATAATTTGCAACACAAATAAGTGTTATACTAGCTGTAAACATGTAAATATTCGCTGAAAAATGGAGTGTTTCGTAATTTTTACATATGATATGTTTTGTGACGCTTCCCCCCTTCCCATCAGTTTCCGGCCGCATAAAATTATTATTATTTTAACTAGGGTTTCACGCGATCCCCAATCTCTTGACTTGAACGACGGCAAGTGGCTTCTGGAGCGGTCCTTCTTCTCCAGGAAACATTGAAGACGACTTTCTTTTCGTGGCTGCGACATCGACTTCGAATTCCCGAACGCTTCCTCCTCCTCATCATATTACCCAATAACAGCGAGGAAATTTTGCAATATTCCATCAAGGTTAGTTCTCTCTCCTTAATTTATTTGATTTTTACATGCCAGTTATAAATTTTGATTGGATATGTTTGGTGTTCGAGCTTGTAGTCTTTAGATCCGAGGGTTGTGTTGTTTTTTTCTTCTGAAATTGGTTGTGAATAATTGGTTTTCTGCAAACTTAATAACCGATACTGCAAAGAGCCTAAGTTGTTCATAGATCTATGGTATTGCCTATAAGGCTCGGTATTTACACGGATTGATCTATAATCTTGATAAAACGATGTGGCAGTTTGCACCTGTGGGCTGTAGTTTCGTTCTTGATAAAGCAATGTGCCTATAGATTTCTATGGAAATTCTGTAGAAATAAAAAAGGAACATGCCATTTGAATTGTGAAATATAAATGGACACCAAAGGCTAAGATAACAGATACGTGTGTTTTGGAAGGTGATCAATATTCAAAAGCATAGAAATTGGCTGGCATGCAAGATTAAAGCATGATAACCGTATCTAACAGGAAAAATTAAAGTAGGTGACAAGGCTTCTCCAATGAGTTTAGCATAAGCACCTTCAAGTAAACTAACATGCATTACTAGACGCTTGAAAGATGTTCATTAAATATCTTGACAAATTCCTCAAGCTGCTGTGTTTTTTGGTGCAAACTTGGATGAATGACAAAAAACCAATCAAGTTAGATAAAATAAGGTAAAAATATTTAATTCAAAATCACTGATCTTTATGTTATAATTCAACAAATTAGATCAGTATAATAAATTGGTGAGACAAAATCACTGATCTTTATGTTATAACACACTGCTTGTACATTTTCTTTGCAAATCTATATGCTACCCATCCCTGCATCAACCATCACCATTTCTGTATTTTCTGTTTTTGTTTTTCCTGAAGCCTGAGAGTTAGCTCCATTTCATTTTTTTTACCTGCACTTTATTTTCTGTTATATGTGCTTATTCCAAATCTCATCCTCTATAGTTATATTTTACAAAAACGTGAACTCTCATTTTGTTCATTTTACCATTTTCTGATGCTTCTGAATCCTGAGCATCCACTCTTTTTATTTTCTTTATCTTCACTTCACCTTTCCTCACAAACCCACCATACAGCCTCTTGTCAACATCTCAGTCCACTCATGCCCCTTCACCTTTCCTGCAGCCACCCTCATCCGCCATGGCCACATCAGCAGGCCCCTACCCTTCCCCTGATCACTTCCGTGAGCCACACAATCCATTGCAGATTGACTATATTTTAGTATTTGTAGGATTAATGTTTAAACATCTGTCCGTGCATGTCAGCATAATTTTTGGTATATGTTTTATCTTCGTGTGTCAGCCTTATGTATACATATTACAGAATAAGTATCTATTGATTTTTTTAGTCTTTCAATACGGTTATTTTAAATATCAGTTCACAACCAGAGACCATCATCTTGCCCATGCCCCCTGATTCGCCAAGCCAACACCCGCTTCCGTTCCTAATCCAAAACACCACCCTTCATTCTCTCTTTTCTTTGTTTAAATTATTTTATTTTATTTCATTTTGTTCAAATGTCATTCGTGCACTGATCTGTGCAGTTAATGCCCCGCTATTACCTCGCTATAACCCCGCTATATCTCATAGCGGGTTTCTGCCGCTACGATTTTTCCATATAGCCCCACAATATAGCCTTTCCGCTTTAATCCCCGCTATTTCCGCTATATCCCGTTATTTCCGCTATATTCCGCTATTTCCGCTATATCTTCTTTAATAAAATGAATTGAAAAATTTAATTTATACATTATAAAAATTATGAAACTAATTTATTTGATTTAATTTTTAATATATTTTCAGAAATGAAAATACTCTAATATTCTACTAAATTCAATTATGTTATATAACAGTTTTACGTTTATTTAAAGTATATTTGCACATGTTTTTATTTAAAAAGTATTTATGTATTAGTTATAATTCAATTGAATGATAATTTTTCATTTAATTACCATTTATATATTCGTAAAAACATTAAGTACGAGTTTTATATGCTATTTTAAAGCCATCCGCTATATCCCGCTATATCCTCGCTGTATCCTCGCTGTATCCCCGCTATGACTTTTTGCACCTCCACCGCTTTGAATCCGCCGAGCGCTTTAACTTCACAGGCACTGGTAGAGTTCATGGTTCATATTGGAGGTGGCTAAGTTGATCGTTGCCGTGTTGTCGTACTTTTGTCTCACCTGCTCATGTTTTGGATTTGAGATATGGAAGCAAATAATAAATAAGCAAAATCACTGATCTTTATGTTATAATTCATCAAATTAGATCAGTATAATAAATTGGTTAATAAAAGACTTCAAATTTTTCACAAGGAAAAATAAGCAAATAATAAGAACAACTTCAATACACTTTAAACTTCTATGGCTTCAAAATGCTACATTATGCAAAATACACTTGAAAGCAAGTACTGAGCTTTAATTCACTCAAAATACGTAAAGACATAAGTGAACGAGTGTAACGTGTTCAAGATTTTTAGAAATACGAAGGTATCTAACTTGTTGTGCAGGAATATGTCTGTTAGATTCAATAAAGTTACTAGTTAACTTTGTTATGGGTCTTCGTAATTGCAAATACGATTACAAACAATTGCAATTGATAATATGTTGGGTTTAATTGACACAATGCTTATACATTTTTCTTTGCAAATCTATATGGCACTAACGTAATATTATATATTATTTTAGTTATGACAGAACAAACGTCAAGAGGGTGGATTAAAAATCCACGTAGAAATGAGGATGGATATAAGCAAGGTGTTCAGAACTTCATCAACTTTGTAAAGCAACACTCACCACAAGATATCCAGTTATGTGTGTGTCCATGTAAGAAGTGTAAAAACTCTAAAAAAAATCTCAATAGAAAAGGTTGAGAAACACTTGATATTTTTGGTATGCTTTCGACATATGATGTGTGGTTCTTTCATGGAGAGAGAAACAATGCTACAATACAAATGACTCGTACATCAGATTCCGCCCAAGAGTTTCCTATTCAAGAACAAATGCAAGTAGAAGAGCCTATTGAGGGCGCTCTAGGAAATCTCGTTAATGATGCATTTAGAGTGCATGATATGCCACATGCTAGCGGTGAAGTGAACTTTGAAGAGATACATGTTCGGAAAATGTACCATGAATACAGAAGCAAAGAAAATGAGAAACTATATCCTTCTTGTGAAGATGGACTTACAACTTTAAGTGTAATGGTAGAGCTTCATAACTTGAAAAAAGAATTTAACTGGTCAGAAAATAGCATGACAGAATTGTTGAAATTATTTAAAAAATGTTTTCCAAAAGAAAATACATTACCCGACAAGTATCCCACCATGAAAAAAATGTTAAAAGATTTGGGAATGAAGGTAAAAAGCATTCGTGCATGCGAAAACGATTGCATGTTATTTTGGAAAGATAATGCTAATATAGTAGAATGTCCTCATTGTCATACACCAAGATTTAAAGATAAGGCAAATGCGTTAGGCATAAAAAAATGACAACCCAACCGAGGAAAGTTCTAAGCCATTTCCCTATAATTCCAAAGCTGACTAGATTGTACACTATACCGTGGATAGCTCGTAAAATGCAGTGGCATAAGCATGTCGATCCTTCTTGGAATTTCATGCGCCATCCCGTTGACTCGGCCGAATGGAGATCAATCAAATGTAAGTGGCCAGAAAGGACGTAATATATGGCTTGGTATTGCTAGTGATGGATTTAATCTGAATGAGGTTCTCTCCAATAGTTACAGTTGTTGGCCTGTATATATGATTCCTTATAACCTACCCCCTTCGTTATGCATGAAATCACAATTTCAAATGCTAAGTTTATTAATTCCTGGACCAAAAGCACCAAGTCAAGACATTGATGTCTACTTAGAACCTCTTGTTGATGAATTGAAGAAACTTTGGACGGAAGGAGTAGCTGCTTTTGACATGGACAAGGGAGAAATGTTTACAATGAAGGCAATACTATTATGGGGAATCCATGACTTACTAGCATTTGGAAATTTATCTGGTTACGTGACACATGGTTATAAAGCATGTCCAGTTTGTGCTATGGAGACCGAGTCAGAGTACATTAGTAACAAGGTTGTTTATCCAAAGTATAGAAGATTTTTGAAGGATGACCATCCATATAGATTAGTAAAACATGGATGGTATAAGGATACCGAAGATAAAGAACCGCCAACAAGGTTAAGGGGATCATCCCTTTTGGAAAAGCTTAATTGTATAAAATATTTTCCTGGAAAATTACCAAAGAATAAGAAGCGAACGATATTTAAAGCTACCGATAAAAGTTTCTTTACAGTTGGAGATGGTGACATAGAAAAATTGTCTTGGTATAAGAAGTCAATTTTCTATGACTTAATTTATTGGAGTAGTCATAAAGTGCGACATACTATTGATGTGATGCATACCGAGAAGAATGTTGCAGAGCATCTTATCAACTTAATGTTTGACAAGGGAAATCAATCATCTAAGTTTGCATGGGACAAGATTCATAAAATGAAATGTTGTCAAGTTCTAAAAGATGCCAAACTTCCATCGTGTCTTGCGACAAGATTTGGTAGCCTTGTTACTATTCAACCACCTACTTTGCACATAAAAAAACATACGAGTATCATATTTTTATGCAATACTTGCTTCCTTTAATGGTTCAACATGCATATCTGAAGCTTTGTGAGTTATGACGAGCTATTTTACAAGTGAGTTTGTATTTTAACATAATATGCTCGAAAGTTTTAGTTCGATAACATGTTCAAGCTGCCAAAGATATGATTTTCGAAGCATTGTGTGTGCTAGCACATTATTTTCCTACAGACTTCTTTGATATAAGTGTTCATCTTATGGTGCATATAGCTGACCAAGCTTTGCTATGCGGACCTACAAACTATATATGGATGTATCCATTTGAAAGGTGAGATATTATTTTTACAAGGTTTGTAAATATTATTTAAAAATGACAATTTCTAAATATATGTGCATGTATACATGTGTTTAGGGCTATGAAAGAATGCAAAAATATACCTAGTAATAAACGCTATATAAAAGGATCAATTGTTGAAGTATATCGTTTTTCAGAATCAGTTAGATATGCAATGGAATATGTGCCGAACCCACGTGATGGAAATCATAGTTCTACACAAGCATCCTTTTTAGATGATGGTGATGATATATATGAACGCCCCATCATTGAAGGCAAATATATTAAGCTAACTAGGATGCAACGTGTTCAAATTTGAAGGTGGATACTTTTCAGAATCGATGT
Source organism: Allium fistulosum (assembly GCA_030737815.1). Classification (NCBI taxonomy): domain Eukaryota; kingdom Viridiplantae; phylum Streptophyta; class Magnoliopsida; order Asparagales; family Amaryllidaceae; genus Allium; species Allium fistulosum. The sequence goes on from CM060908.1 coordinate 172,098,721, forward strand.
TCCCGAGAGAGATGAATATTATAGGTATGAATTTTCTCCATATTATGATAAATACCGATGACATAAAATAGCAAATGTATTCACATTATAATATCTAATTTGTAGTGCATATTGCTCTTCTTTAGAAGGTGTGTCTCGTGGTAAAACAAAAGTTACCACAATGGCAAAAGTAGTTGTACAAACTGAATTTATTGATTGGTTGCACAAAAAAGTAAGTTATTTCAATATGAAAAATGTAGGTTTTGTTCCTTTTATATTAGTCATGCAAATTTGTTTGTTCCTGACATCTACTAGAAGAAAAATGCATGAACACAATGTTGTGGCAATATGTTAGTTGTCCAAAGTTGGAAGCCAAAAGCTATCTCAAGTATAGAGTGAATGGATATATATTCTCTCCTCAACATTATGTCGACACTCTTTTAACCCAAGATAACAGTGTTTGCATGGATGCAATCACCACATTTGTTGTAAGTGCAAAAGATATAAATCCTATATACGATGACACTACTTGGTATGGTATCATTAAAGATATCATAGAAGTCGATTATTATGATTCTCAACATGTAGTATTCTATTGTGATTGGATAAACATCGCGGATAAGAAAATGGTTGTAAGATTTGTACCGATTCGCATTTGTTGATGGTGAATATGAAAAGGCTCAAAAATTCTAATGGAGAGTATGATGAGCCAGCTATTCTAGCAACCGAAGCAGGTCAAGTTTTCTATGTAAAAGACACTCAAAATCCTGATTGGTCCGTTGTTCGACGTTCCCCGAAGCGCATGATAGACAACACAAATGACTACACAATACCAATCGATTTTCAGTCTGTTATGAAAGAACAAGCCAACTTAGGACCATTATTGAAATGTGTTGAAATGAAATAGATAACATTTTGAAATGAATATTTGTTTTGTTTGATATACTTGGTACTTGGTAAAATAACATATGATTTTATGAACGTACATGCTCATGTTATTTGATATATTTTTATTCGCATTTTACTCCAAAACAGTCAAGGCCTGGGCTATTGTTTTCACTAATTTAGAAAACTACTTGTTTGATTTCATCTAGGCTTATGTTTGCATCTAATTTGCTTCTTGCATGCTCTGTAAGTACCTTTTGACAAATGATGTTTGGAAAAGTGAAATTTGTATTTTCAGCTTGTACATTTATGTGAAGAATTCTATTGCAGTGCCATGTATGTCTTTGTCTGCTGTAATAATCTTGCCTTGGGAATTAATGTGATGTTTCATTTTTTTTCTTTCTGGTTGAACATAAATTATGTGCATAAAAAATTTGTTACATGCTCACCTTTAGTCATCCACTTTATTTATTTATTTTTGAATTTAAATAGTGTGATTGTGCATTATTATCTGTAATGACCCACTATTTTGGACCATTCAAATCGACAATAATCGACACATGTCTGACTTGAATAATTCAAAATAACAGATTGTAAATAAATTTGGAGCAAATGAAATCAAATACACAGAATCACAGACACAGAACATATCAGAATAACTCGCAGTGGAATATAAAAACCGTAGTAGTTCATGAAGCTACTATAACAAACTCTCAAAACATAATACATAATATCTGTTTGAAAACATGTACAATAGAAATCTCAAATAAATAGAAGTTTATGAATACTAGAACTGAAATAGAGCAACTGAACTGAAAGGAACAGATAACTAGACAAGCAGAATCTCCAGCTATTCCTAGCTCCAGAAAAGAAATCCAAAGCTAAGCTGTAAATACTCAGGCTGACCCGAGCGTAAAGTAAAACACAAGACACTCGAGTCAGGACAATATATACTTATATAATGTAAACCAACTCAAGTGAACTGTAGTAGAAATGCACCATAATTTAAAAGATGCTTGGGATCGCCCATCCTTTAAGGATCAGTTAAACCATAAATTAAATACAACCAATGGTTAAAATTTCAAAATAGTATTTTATACTTCGAAATCAAATATCATTTCAAAATTTCAATATCATTCAAAAATCCATTTCAAAATATCAAAATATCGTATTTCAAAATAGTTTATATTTCGAAACAAATTACTTCATTTTAAATCATAAAAATGAAGTTATTATATTTAATAATTAAATTATTAAATTTCCAAAATTTTTATCTTTCAAATTTCATTCGTTCACTTAAATTAATTAAAAAAATAAAAATTCAACTTTCGCAGCATTTAGAAAATGCTACGGAAAGTCACATTTAAAATAGTTCAATTTAACAAAAGACAGCATTTAAAATGCTGTAATAGGGTTACATTAGTTTCAAATAAGCTTAGTTAAATTCAACCATTATAACATTTACAAAAAATGCTATAATAGCCTTTAATTAAATTTAGCCATTTGGTTCATTATTATCAACTACAGCATTTACAAATGTTGTATTATCATTTACATTAGAATTAATAGCATTTCAAAAATGTAGTTAATTAACTTCAAATATTCAGTATAATTTCTCAAACAATTATATTTTTATATAAATCATTTTTTTTACATTTTAAAATCATATAATTTCACTTTTATAGTCATCATTAAATACCTTTATATTCATGATTTTATAAAGTTAAATTTCCATTCAAAAATCAAAATTTAATAATAATTCACTTATTAAATTCCAACATTAAATTTTAAATTCATTAAATTAAATTTAACTTAACACTTAAGTTTAAATTTTCAAATATAACTTAATTTCATTTTTATTTACTTAACTTAAAATTTACTTTTAAGCCAAATTCATAAATTTCCAATTTTAGTTATATGTCAAAATTTCAACTTAAATATTCATTCATTTCACATTTTAACTTTATTCAAAAATCATTAATATATTATAAAATCATTTAAATTCACTTTAATCCAAATTATCATGAATTTATCATATTTCATATTCAAATAAAATTCCAAATATCACCAAATTAAAATTTCCCAAAATAACTTACATTTCAGATTTTCTAACTTTACCATTAATTTATTTCACTTATAAACTTTCAGAAAATCAATAATGCTTTACAGAAATCATTTTTAATCAAATTTAAATCAAAATATTATAATATTTACATTTCTAAAATATTTTAAATTTTTTAGAAAAACATATTTTAACTACGGGTCTGTATTTCATTTTTTTAGCCTAGGTAAAGTGATACGGGTAATTTATCATTTCAACCCGTAATTTACAAAGATACCCGGGTTTGATCATTTCAAACCCGCAATCCCAAGTAAATGAAAATAATTGAAAACCATTCAGGCCTATCATTTCAGTCCATAACGATTTTCTCTTATTCTAAAGTCCGTTCGGGTATGTATCATTTCAACCCATAGTGATTCTAATCTAAAAGGAACTTGCAGTGTGATAAATTGATAAAAATAATAGAACAGCATAATATAACAGTAACATATAATATAATAGGTGTTTAAGCATGGGTGAACATCATAAAATCATAACATAGCAAGTGTAACATGATAATGCATTTTACAGATTCAAAAGGGGTCAATTCACTAGTTATATATGTACATACTGTCTGGTGAGAATAACTCACCTCAAATGCTGGAGATTGCAAATTCAACTGACACAACCAAATCCAAAACACAAAGACAAAGCTACGAACTTGAGTGGAGAGTGATATTCAAGCTATAGATCTTGTGTTACAACCCAAACAAAATCAAAACAAAAGTTAAAAATCAATACGATTGAAATTGTATCTTTGAAACATAAAGCAGTTTGAATACGAATCTTTTTGCCTTACTTTCTAAAATCTTTTGCACTGCCTAGGGGTTTAATAAGGTCAGGTTTGGGACCTATTTGGATCAGGTATGGGTCACAAAAGTCATGGCCATGATCTGAAACAATTGGAGGAAGTTACACTTGAGGTAGGTGAATGGTTTCTAGGCAATTTTAGTAGAAAAGTGATCAAACTAAGGCTCAGCCATGGATGGTTAGGCTCGGCCAGAGGGTCCAGGTGGTAGATCAGGGGCTGGAGTGGTGAGGTAGGGTCTGGACCAAGAGGTGGTGGCGGCCAAAGATGGTGGTGGTGATGGAAAATGGAGTGGTGGTCAACTAGGTGCTCGGCTATGCATAGATTTAAGGCATTGTTTGCAATTTTGTGGAGTTTTGTCACCAAGGGAGGTTCGGCCATGGATGGATCTGAAATGATGGCTGGAGATGATTCCAAGGAATAGTGGTAGGGGATGGTGGTCGTGTCTATGGTGAGGAGGCCGTGCAAATAGAAGAGGAAACAAGGCAAAAAGTACGAAATAATGGAAAAAAAGTGAAAAGAGAGGAGGCCATTACCAAGGAACTTTGTGAGGCCGTGAAAAATGAATTGAGAAACAAAATTTTTTGTGAAAAGTGAATGATAACTCACGGCCAAAACTGAAGAAGTGGATAGCAAAATGAATTAAAGTGAAGGTTATGGAAATGAAGAGTTTCGGAGATGAAAATGCTTCGGTTTCAAAAGCAATTTTAAACTCTTCATATTTCTTTTTTTTTTAATTTTAAATAAACAAAATAACTCATAAATTAACTTTAAAACTGAAACAAAGAAATATAGAATAAGAATAAATAATTTATTTTAAAGAAATAGAAAAGGAAAATAAGAAATTGCTTGAAAAATCCAAAACAGTGTCCAAAAATTACAAATAAATCACCATTGACTTTGGAAAATTAACAACTTCATTTTAAAGATATTCTAATCATAAAATTTGAAATAAAAATGATTTTAAAGCATTTTCAAAGTGAAATAAATAATTTAAATTTAAAGAAAATGGCCAAAAGAATGGAAGAATTGTTTAAAAATAAGAAACAGAACTTAAAAATTACAACAAAACTACCATTAATTCAAGAAAAATTTCTACTTCACTATAAAATATTTTCAAAATGAAATAAATTCAAATTAAAATAATTTCAAAATATTGGGTAGTTACATAAATAAATAAATATTAATTACATATGATTAAAATAAGAAAATAGTACAAAATGAAAACTAGTCTAGAAATTTTGAAAATAAACAGAATAAACTTTGGAAGATTTTTATGGACCTAGAAAATATTTATAAATAAAGATAATAACATAAAAAAAATGAATTCACAAAAAAAATAAATAAATTTTAATTAAATATAATTTAAATGAAGAAAATATCAGAAAAATGGAAACTAGCTTTTAAAAATAGAAAATAAATGCAATAAATTTGGAAAATTTTTATTATCACATTAAAAATATTAAAAGACAAAAAAATAAATAAAATAACATATTAACACATATTAAAATAAAATATGATAAAGAAAATATAATTTATAAAATTTAAAATAAACAAAATTGCTAAATAAAACAAACTACATTCAATATTGAAATACACATAACTTTCACAATTTAACTCCGTTTTCAACGAAACAAAAAGCAGTATTCATGTTATTAAATCTATTTTCATAATAAAAGATAAAATTTAAGAATTTAAATAATTTAAATTTGAAGTTTAAAAGTCAAAGTTTGAACAGTTTGACCAGAAATTCACTTTACAGTAAAATATTCAAATTATACTAGTTTGAACTATAAATCACTTAATAATCAACATTTATATTTAAAAATGAAATATTTGAAATAAACCATTTTAAAATTAATTTAAATAAAAGAAAGTCAAATTTAAAAATATATACAAAAATCTAGGGCTGTTACACTCTCCCCCACTCAAATCTTTTCGTCCTCGAAAAGGAAGGGAGCGGAGAAACAACTAGAAAGAACAATAGATTGGAAGACATCCCGAAAGAAGGTAGGGAAGAAAAGTAGATAGGAGGGGAAGCAGGTTGAAAGAGAAGGATGAACCATTATTTAAAATTGTTGGTTAAAGAGGTAAAATATTTAAAACACTTTAAAATCCTTTAAAAAGGATATAACTGATCAAAGTATCATTTATATAATATTTTATCAAAATACATTTATAAATCGATGTCTTAACAAGTTTATCCTCGTTCCTGCAGGCTCTGGCAGTGCGTTGATCAGGCGCAAAGCTAGAATTCTCCATGTACTTTTTAGGCTTGTTTTAACACCCAGTGAAAATACTGGAAAACTTTAAAAAAACAGATATGAAAAGTACAATCCAAAAAAAAAAGAAAACAAAACATGTCGATCATGGATCGCGGATACATAATGGTTTCGCATGGATCCCCCATGAAACATCCGCACCCTTAGGTCACCCCCCAACCTTGCGATTACGCCATGAAGACTGGTAGTACTGCAGATACACAATGGTTACGCCTGGATCTCCCAGGAAACATCCATACCCTTGGCTCTCGCAGCCCCTGCTGATTACGCTACCAAGCGACTCAATAGATCGCAGATACACAATGGTTACGCCTGGATTTCCCAGGAAACATCCGTACCCGTAGGCCGTCCCCCAACCTTGGGATTACGCTATGAAGTCGCGCTCATAAGACCATGGAGATTTCCATGGAATTCGATGGAAACTTGAGTATCATATCTGGAAAACCAAAAATCAGAGAAATATCGATAGAATGAATCCACAATGTGGCCACAAAGCGGATATCAAGCAGAAGGCACTTTCCATATCTTTACTTCGAAAATATGTATCATATAGTACCTTTTCAAATCACTTTCAAATATCGTACTTATATAAAGTCCATTATATATAAGATTTCATTTTAAAATCAACTACTTTCCAAAATCAATGGTATATCAAATCACACTTATATAGACTTCAATTATATAAGATTTCACTTTTCAAATTGAGTACCTTTTCAAATCCATAGTTTTCGAATCAACATCATACTTATACAAACCAAATTTTTTATATAAGTTCGATAACTCCCAAATCAAGTATTTAGTAACACAAGGTTCTCAAATTTCAATTTGTTTCAATATCAGTTCAGTTTCAAAATCATATACAATTCCACCAAATTATTTCTTCTCAAATTAAATATCTTCAGTTCCAAAGTTTCCAAAATAATAAATTTAGAAAATAAATCCAAATTTCCAAATCAATATAGTTTAAGTCAAAGAATTCATTTCCAAAATCATCTTATATTTACATAAAGTCCATCTTATATAAGGATCAAAATTTTCAAACATAAATTTCACTGTACGAAGAGCTATATGGGATTGAACATCTTTGCTTACTAAAAGGTTTTAATTTAGAATAGTTTTGTATATAAAAAAAGAAAAATAGTTTGTAGAATAGTTTTGTAAATAAAATGGTTTGTAAAATAGTTTGTATGTAAAATAGAATAAAACAGTTTGTTTGAGAAGAATAAAAGAAAAATAGTTTTGAAAAATGGTTTTAAATTGATAGTAGTTTTTCATAAAAGAAAGAATTCCAATTATATTACATAGATATCCAACCCAACAACTTCCAATTTCAGCGGCAAGTATATCAATGACATAAGAATATAAGATGTACATATGTTATCATTTCGCAAATTCTCATTCGATCGCTCGCTCGATCACACAAGTTCGCTTTCGAACTAGTATTGTCCATTCGACTTCCCTAATGCGGATTTCGATATGGTTTCTCGACTAGAAACCATTAGTCTCCTTGCATAGCCATATACTATGATAGAGAATTCTAGAATCAAGCCCAAAATCCATATCAAATATTCGCCATCAAGAATCAAATGAAAAATCCTAACACGAAATGGTGTAATTCACCTCGAACTTGTGTACTCAACTTGGATCAATTTAATTATGCGAATAAAATGGCATACGTACAACTTATGTATCTATTCCAACTTTTTAAATATATAGTTTCATAAAGATGTTACTAAATTAAACATTCAAACTAAATTTTATTCAAAATATTTTGAAGACCAAATTCTTTTCAAAGCATTTCAAATCTAAATTTCATATTAGAAAAATTCAAAATAGCCTTATTCATTTACTTAACAAAATAGTTTCAACTTATTTAAATCATATTACTACATATTTGAACATATATACCAAACTTATACTTTATACTTTTCAAAATTACTTAGCTTTGAAAAGTTAACCTTGATTTGGAAGTGCTCGAACCCTCAAAATAGTTGAAGAAATCATATTTCAATCCAAGAGTTGGGAATCACATTTTAAATCAGTAAATCAATTCCAAAAATAGGGTTATATCAAACCAAATCCAAAACTCAAGGACTGAACACCGGCTCATTTCAAATTGTTCAAATATATATACATATATCTTTCAAATATCACATCACACTTCGGAATTTGAAATCAAAATTAGTTTCACAAGTCACCCACATAACAAAGCTACCGAAGTGGCCTCTCCCCCACTCTGAAACTCGAAAATCAATGTCGATGATGCATGCATTCATCACCGAAATTATTTTCCAGCGACATAAGTGGGTTCTGGACTTCTATTTTCTCAAATTTCTTTTGAAATTTCTTCGAAATCATTTGAAACTCATAAAAATCATTTGAAACATTTCATACTCGGAAAATACTTTCAAATCATATTATTTTATTATTTCAAAATCTTAAAACCAGTTCCAAAATGCTAGAGTTCAATCACTCAAATTCAGATTCAAAACCTTCAGTTATAAATTATTCTATATGAAACTATTTCTTATATAATTTTCAAAATTCCAAATCCTTTCGAAACTTCAAATTCTCATTTTTAAAATGGTATATAATCCTTATCGAAAACATTTCACTTATATATATAAAATATGGTCACCCTTATCAAAATAACAATTTCGATGTATACACAAATTCCAAAATACAATCAACCTCAAATTTTTCAAGGGATGATTCAAGGATGGATTTCAAAGTAAAACAGAGATTAAAATTTAGAGGGACTCTAATCAAATAGAATGCTGATTCAAAGATAGTCTCAAACGAAGATAAGATAATTAAATTACCAAATAGAAGATGGATAAGCCTATATGAATCTCGAGCGACCTTAACAGGGTCAACCGTGACTTCAAGAATATAATCGATGCGAAAATCTAAGGCAAATCGACCTTCGATCGCCAACGATAGAATCTAAATATAGCAGAAGATAGAAAACATCGTAAACCGAGGATACAAAAATCTCCGGTGAATCAATGCCAATTATAAGGGAATTTCACCCTTTTACAAATCATTCAAAGATTGGCGGAATCACTGATCTTTATAGAGGTCATTCAAAGTGGAGTTATGGAATGCTCCAAAAACAAAAGAATACAATAAGGGGAGACAGGAATGGATTTCAGAACAAGTGGGAGCGTTCCAAAATTCAAAGGAATCCTAATCGAAGAAATCCCAACTAAGATAGAAGTTCAGAATTTTAAGGAAATCCTACTCAAAGAAATTACTAACAAGGTGGATACGAAAGGGATAAAGTCCAGAAAATTTTCTTTCAAAACAAGGAAATTTTATATCAAAATAATCTTAAAAAATCCTTTGAAAATCATTTGAAAATCATTTTATACTTCGAAAATACGTTCTCTCACAAAGGAATGATTCTGAGATTGATTTCACTCATTCTAGGGTATTTCTACCCTATCTTTAATGAGTTTTTGCTCCGTAGGCTAAGGTTTTCCTAAAACCAAAGCTCTGATACCAACTGTAACGACCCACTATTTTGGACCATTCAAATCGACAATAATCGACACATGTCTGACTTGAATAATTCAAAATAACAGATTGTAAATAAATTTGGAGCAAATGAAATCAAATACACAGAATCACAGACACAGAACATATCAGAATAACTCGCAGCGGAATATAAAAACCATAGTAGTTCATGAAGCTACTATAACAAACTCTCAAAACATAATACATAATATCTGTTTGAAAACATATACAATAGAAATCTCAAATAAATAAAAGTTTATGAATACCAGAACTGAAATAGAGCAACTGAACTGAAAGGAACAGATAACTAGACAAGCAGAATCTCCAGCGATTCCTAGCTCCAGAAAAGAAATCCAAAGCTAAGCTGTAAATACTCAGGCTGACCCGAGCATAAAGTAAAACACAAAACGCTCGAGTCAGGACAATATATACTTATATAATGTAAACCAACTCAAGTGAACTGTAGTAGAAATGCACCATAATTTAAAAGATGCTTGGGATCGCCCATCCTTTAAGGATCAGTTAAACCATAAATTAAATACAACTAGTGGTTAAAATTTCAAAATAGTATTTTATACTTCGAAATCAAATATCATTTCAAAATTTCAATATCATTCAAAAATCCATTTCAAAATATCAAAATATTGTATTTCAAAATAGTTTATATTTCGAAACAAATTACTTCATTTTAAATCATAAAAATGAAGTTATTATATTTAATAATTAAATTTCCAAAAATTTTATCTTTCAAAGTTCATTCGTTCACTTAAATTAATTAAAACAATAAAAATTCAACTTTCGCAGCATTTAGAAAATGCTACGGAAAGTCACATTTAAAACAGTTCAATTTAACAAAAGACAGCATTTAAAATGCTGTAATAGGGTTACATTAGTTTCAAATAAACTTAGTTAAATTCAACCATTATAACATTTACAAAAATGCTATAATAGCCTTTAATTAAATTTAGCCATTTGGTTCATTATTATCAACTACTGCATTTACAAATGTTGTATTATCATTTACATTAGAATTAATAGCATTTCAGAAATGCAGTTAATTAAATTCAAATATTCAGTATAATTTCTCAAACAATTATATTTTTATATAAATCATTTTTTTTACATTTTAAAATCATATAATTTCACTTTTATAGTCATCATTAAATACCCTTATATTCATGATTTTATAAAGTTAAATTTCCATTCAAAAATCAAAATTTAATAATAATTCACTTATTAAATTCCAACATTAAATTTTAAATTCATTAAATTAAATTTAACTTAACACTTAAGTTTAAATTTTCAAATATAACTTAATTTCATTTTTATTTACTTGACTTAAAATTTACTTTTAAGCCAAATTCATAAATTTCCAATTTTAGTTATATGTCAAAATTTCAACTTAAATGTTCATTCATTTCACATTTTAACTTTATTCAAAAATCATTAATATATTATAAAATCATTTAAATTCACTTTAATCAAATTATCATGAATTTATCATTAAAATTCCAAATATCACCAAATTAAAATTTCCCAAAATAACTTACATTTCAGATTTTCTAACTTTACCATTAATTTATTTCACTTATAAACTTTCAGAAAATCAATAATGCTTTACAGGAATAATTTTTAATCAAATTTAAATCAAAATATTATAATATTTACATTTCTAAAATATTTTAAAATTTTTAGAAAAACATATTTTAACTACGGGTCTGTATTTCATTTTTTTAGCCTAGGTAAAGTGATACGGGTAATTTATCATTTCAACCCGTAATTTACAAAGATACCCGGGTTTGATCATTTCAAACCCGCAATCCCAAGTAAATGAAAATAATTGAAAATCATTCAGGCCTATCATTTCAGTCCATAACGATTTTCTCTTATTCTAAAGTCCGTTCGGGTATGTATCATTTCAACCCATAGTGATTCTAAACTAAAAGGAACTTGCAGTGTGATAAATTGATAAAAATAATAGAACAGCATAATATAACAGTAACATATAATATAATAGGTGTTTAAGCATGGGTGAACATCATAAAATCATAACATAGCAAGTGTAACATGATAATGCATTTTACAGATTCAAAAGGGGTCAATTCACTAGTTATATATGTACATACTGTCTGGTGAGAATAACTCACCTCAAATGCTGGAGATTGCAAATTCAACTGACACAACCAAATCCAAAACACAAAGACAAAGCTACGAACTTGAGTGGAGAGTGATATTCAAGCTATAGATCTTGTGTTACAACCCAAACAAAATCAAAACAAAAGTTAAAAATCAATACGATTGAAAGTGTATCTTTGAAACATAAAGCAGTTTGAATACGAATCTTTTTGCCTTACTTTCTAAAATCTTTTGCACTGCCTAGGGGTTTAATAAGGTCAGGTTTGGGACCTATTTGGATCAGGTATGGGTCACAAAAGTCACGGCCATGATCTGAAACAATTGGAGGAAGTTACACTTGAGGTAGGTGAATGGTTTCTAGGCAATTTTAGTAGAAAAGTGATCAAACTAAGGCTCGGCCATGGATGGTTAGGCTCGGCCAGAGGGTCCAGGTGGTAGATCAGGGGCTGGAGTGGTGAGGTAGGGTCTGGACCAAGAGGTGGTGGCGGCCAAAGATGGTGGTGGTGATGGAAAATGGAGTGGTGGTCAACTAGGTGCTCGGCTATGCATAGATTTAAGGCATTGTTTGCAATTTTGTGGAGTTTTGTCACCAAGGGAGGTTCGGCCATGGATGGATCTGAAATGATGGCTGGAGATGATTCCAAGGAATAGTGGTAGGGGATGGTGGTTGTGTCTATGGTGAGGAGGCCGTGCAAATAGAAGAGGAAACAAGGCAAAAAGTACGAAATAATGGAAAAAAAGTGAAAAGAGAGGAGGCCATTACCAAGGAACTTTGTGAGGCCGTGAAAAATAAATTGAGAAACAAAAATTTTCGTGAAAAGTGAATGATAACTCACGGCCAAAACTGAAGAAGTGGATAGCAAAATGAAGTAAAGTGAAGGTTATGGAAATGAAGAGTTTCGGAGATGAAAATGCTTCGGTTTCAAAAGCAATTTTAAACTCTTCATATTTCTTTTTTTTTTTAATTTTAAATAAACAAAATAACTCAGAAATTAACTTTAAAACTGAAACAAAGAAATATAGAATAAGAATAAATAATTTATTTTAAAGAAATAGAAAAGGAAAATAAGAAATTGCTTGAAAAATTCAAAACATTGTCCAAAAATTACAAATAAATCACCATTGACTTTGGAAAATTAACAACTTCATTTTAAAGATATTCTAATCATAAAATTTGAAATAAAAATGATTTTAAAGCATTTTCAAAGTGAAATAAATAATTTAAATTTAAAGAAAATGGCCAAAAGAACTGAAGAATTGTTTAAAAATAAGAAACAGAACATAAAAATTACAACAAAACTACCATTAATTCAAGAAAAATTTCTACTTCACTATAAAATATTTTCAAAATGAAATAAATTCAAATTAAAATAATTTCAAAATATTGGGTTGTTACAGAAATAAATAAATATTAATTACATATGATTAAAATAAGAAAATAGTACAAAATGAAAACTAGTCTAGAAAATTTGAAAATAAACAGAATAAACTTTGGAAGATTTTTATGGACCTAGAAAATATTTATAAATAAAGATAATAACATAAAAAAATGCATTCACAAAAATAAATAAATAAATTTTAATTAAATATAATTTAAATGAAGAAAATATCAGAAAAATGGAAACTAGCTTTTAAAAATAAAAATAAATGCAATAAATTTGGAAAATTTTTATTATCACATTAAAAATATTAAAAGACAAAAATATAAATAAAATAACATATTAACACATATTAAAATAAAATATGACAAAGAAAATATAATTTATAAAATTTAAAATAAACAAAATTGCTAAATAAAACAAAGTGCATTCAATATTGAAATACACATAACTTTCACAATTTAACTCCGTTTTCAACGAAACAAAAAGCAGTATTCATGTTATTAAATCTATTTTCATAATAAAAGATAAAATTTAAGAATTTAAATAATTTAAATTTGAAGTTTAAAAGTCAAAGTTTGAACAGTTAGACCAGAAATTCACTTTACAGTAAAAGATTTAAATTATACTAGTTTGAACTATAAATCACTTAATAATCAACATTTATATTTAAAAATGAAATATTTGAAATAAAACATTTTAAAATTAATTTAAATAAAAGAAAGTCAAATTTAAAAATATATACAAAAATCAAGGGCTGTTACACTCTCCCCCACTCAAATCTTTTCGTCCTCGAAAAGGAAGGGAGCGGAGAAACAACTAGAAAGACCAATAGGTTGTAAGACATCCCGAAAGAAGGTAGGGAAGAAAAGTAGATAGGAGGGGAAGCAGGTTGAAAGAGAAGGATGAACCATTATTTAAAATTGTTGGTTAAAGAGGTAAAATATTTAAAACACTTTAAAATCCTTTAAAAAGGATATAACTGATCAAAGTATCATTTATATAATATTTTATCAAAATACATTTATAACTCGATGTCTTAACAAGTTTATCCTCGTTCCTGTAGGCTCTGGCAGTGCGTTGATCAAGCGCAAAGCTAGAATTCTCCATGTACTTAGTAGGCTTGTTTCAACACCCAGTGAAAATACTGGAAAACTTTAAAAAAACAAATATGGAAAGTACAATCCAAAAAAAAGAAAACAAAACATGTCGATCATGGATCGCAGATACACAATGGTTTCACATGGATCCCCCATGAAACATCCGCACCCTTAGGCCGCCCCCCAACCTTGCGATTACGCCATGAAGACTGGTAGTACTGCAGATACACAATGGTTACGCCTGGATCTCCCAGGAAACATCCGTACCCTAGGCTCTCGCAGCCCCTGCTGATTACGCTACCAAGCGACTCAATAGATCGCAGATACACAATGGTTACGCCTGGATTTCCCAGGAAACATCCGTACCCGTAGGCCGTCCCCCAACCTTGCGATTACGCTATGAAGTCACGCTCGTAAGACCATGAAGATTTCCATGGAATTCGATGGAAACTTGAGTATCATATCTGGAAAACCAAAAATCAGAGAAATATCGATAGAATGAATCCACAATGTGACCACAAAGCGGATATCAAGCAGAAGGCACTTTCCATATCTTTACTTCGAAAATATGTATCATATAGTACCTTTTCAAATCACTTTCAAATATCGTACTTATATAAAGTCCATTATATATAAGATTTCATTTTCAAATCAAATACTTTCCAAAATCAATGGTATATCAAATCACACTTATATAGACTTCAATTATATAAGATTTCACTTTTCAAATTGAGTACCTTTTCAAATCCATAGTTTTCGAATCAACATCATACTTATACAAACCAAATTTTTTATATAAGTTCGATAACTCCCAAATCAAGTATTTAGTAACACAAGGTTCTCAAATTTCAATTTGTTTCAATATCAGTTCAGTTTCAAAATCATATACAATTCCACCAAATTATTTCTTCTCAAATTAAATATCTTCAGTTCCAAAGTTTCCAGAATAATAAATTTAGAAAATAAATCCAAATTTTCAAATCAATATAGTTTAAGTCAAAGAATTCATTTCCAAAATCATCTTATATTTACATAAAGTCCATCTTATATAAGGATCAAAATTTTCAAAAATAAATTTCGCTATACGAAGAGCTATATGGGATTGAACATCTTTGCTTACTAAAAGGTTTTAATTTAGAATAGTTTTGTATAAAAAAAAAGAAAAATAGTTTGTAGAATAGTTTTGTAAATAAAATGGTTTGTAAAATAGTTTGTATGTAAAATAGAATAAAACAGTTTGTTTGAGAAGAATAAAAGAAAAATGGTTTTGAAAAATGGTTTTAAATTGATAGTAGTTTTTCATAAAAGAAAGAATTCCAATTATATTACAAAGATATCCAACCCAACAACTTCCAATTTCAGCGGCAAGTATATCAATGACATAAGAATATAAGATGAACATATGTTATCATTTCGCAAAGTCTCATTCGATCGCTCGCTCGATCACACAAGTTCGCTTTCGAACTAGTATTGTCCATTCGACTTCCCTAATGTGGATTTCGATATGGTTTCTCGACTAGAAACCATCAGTCTCCTTGCATAGCCATATACTATGATAGAGAATTCTAGAATCAAGCCCAAAATCCATATCAAATATTCGCCATCAAGAATCAAATGAAAAATCCTAACACGAAATGGTGTAATTCACCTCGAACTTGTGTACTCAACTTGGATCAATTTAATTATGCGAATAAAACAGCATACGTACAACTTACGTATCTATTCCAACTTTTTAAATATATAGTTTCATAAAGATGTTACTAAATTAAACATTCAAACTAAATTTTATTCAAAATATTTTGAAGACCAAATTCTTTTCAAAGCATTTCAAATCTAAATATCATATTAGAAAAATTCAAAATAGCCTTATTCATTTACTTAATAAAACAGTTTCAACTTATTTAAATCATATTACTACATATTTAAACATACATACCAAACTTATACTTTATACTTTTCAAAATTACTTAGCTTTGAAAAGTTTACCTTGATTTGGAAGTGCTCGAACCCTCAAAATAGTCGAAGAAATCATATTTCAATCCAAGAGTTGGGAATCACATTTCAAATCAGTAAATCAATTCCAAAAATAGGGTTATATCAAACCAAATCCAAAACTCAAGGACTGAACACCGGCTCATTTCAAATTGTTCAAATATATATACATATATCTTTCAAATATCACATCACACTTCGGAATTTGAAATCAAAATTAGTTTCACAAGTCACCCACATAACAAAGCTACCGAAGTGGCCTCTCCCCCACTCTGAAACTCGAAAATCAATGTCGATGATGCATGCATTCATCACCGAAATTATTTTCCAGCGACATATGTGGGTTCTGGACTTCTATTTTCTCAAATTTCTTTTGAAATTTCTTCGAAATCATTTGAAACTCATTAAAATCATTTGAAACATTTCATACTCGGAAAATACTTTCAAATCATATTATTTTATTATTTCAAAATCTTAAAACCAGTTCCAAAATGCCAGAGTTCAATCACTCAAATTCAGATTCAAAACCTTCAGTTATAAATTATTCTATATGAAACTATTTCTTATATAATTTTCAAAATTCCGAATCCTTTCGAAACATCAAATTCTCATTTTTAAAATGGTATATAATCCTTATCGAAAACATTTCACTTATATATATAAAATATGGTCACCCTTGTCAAAATAACAATTTCGATGTATACACAAATTCCAAAATACAATCAACCTCAAATTTTTCAAGGGATGATTCAAGGATGGATTTCAAAGTAAAACAGAGATTAAAATTTAGAGGGACTCTAATCAAATAGAATGCTGATTCAAAGATAGTCTCAAACGAAGATAAGATAATTAAATTACCAAATAGAAGATGGATAAGCCTATATGAATCTCGAGCGACCTTAATAGGGTCAACCGTGACTTCAAGAATATAATCGATGTGAAAATCTAAGGCAAATCGACCTTCGATCGCCAACGATAGAATCTAAATATAGCAGAAGATAGAAAACATCGTAAACCGAGGATACAAAAATCTCCGGTGAATCAATGCCAATTATAAGGGAGTTTCACCCTTTTACAAATCATTCAAAGATTGGCGGAATCACTGATCTTTATAGAGGTCATTCAAAAATCTCCAGCGATTCCTAGCTCTAGAAAAGAAATCCAAAGCTAAGCTGTAAATACTCAGGCTGACCCGAGCGTAAAGTAAAACACAAAACGCTCGAGTCAGGACAATATATACTTATATAATGTAAACCAACTCAAGTGAACTGTAGTATAAATGCACCATAATTTAAAAGATGCTTGGGATCGCCCATCCTTTAAGGATCAGTTAAACCATAAATTAAATACAACCAGTGGTTAAAATTTCAAAATAGTATTTTATACTTCGAAATCAAATATCATTTCAAAATTTCAATATCATTCAAAAATCCATTTCAAAATATCGTATTTCAAAATAGTTTATATTTCGAATCAAATTACTTCATTTTAAATCATAAAAATGAAGTTATTATATTTAATAATTAAATTATTAAATTTCTAAAATTTTTATCTTTCAAAGTTCATTCGTTCACTTAAATTAATTAAAACAATAAAAATTCAACTTTCGCAGCATTTAGAAAATGCTACGGAAAGTCACATTTAAAACAGTTCAATTTAACAAAAGACAGCATTTAAAATGTTATAATAGGGTTACATTAGTTTCAAATAAACTTAGTTAAATTCAACCATTATAACATTTACAAAAATGCTATAATAGCCTTTAATTAAATTTAGCCATTTGGTTCATTATTATCAACTACAGCATTTACAAATGTTGTATTATCATTTACATTAGAATTAATAGCATTTCAGAAATGCAGTTAATTAACTTCAAATATTCAGTATAATTTCTCAAACAATTATATTTTTATATAAATCATTTTTTTTACATTTTAAAATCATATAATTTCACTTTTATAGTCATCATTAAATACCCTTATATTCATGATTTTATAAAGTTTAATTTCCATTCAAAAATCAAAATTTAATAATAATTCACTTATTAAATTCCAACATTAAATTTTAAATTCATTAAATTAAATTTAACTTAACACTTAAGTTTAAATTTTCAAATATAACTTAATTTCATTTTTATTTACTTAACTTAAAATTTACTTTTAAGCCAAATTCATAAATTTCCAATTTTAGTTATATGTCAAAATTTCAACTTAAATATTCATTCATTTCACATTTTAACTTTATTAAAAAATCATTAATATATTATAAAATCATTTAAATTCACTTTAATCCAAATTATCATGAATTTATCATATTTCATATTCAAATAAAATTCCAAATATCACCAAATTAAAATTTCCCAAAATAACTTACATTTCAGATTTTCTAACTTTACCATTAATTTATTTCACTTATAAACTTTCAGAAAATCAATAATGCTTTACAAAAATCATTTTTAATCAAATTTAAATCAAAATATTATAATATTTACATTTCTAAAATATTTTAAATTTTTTAGAAAAACATATTTTAACTACGGGTCTGTATTTCATTTTTTTAGCCTAGGTAAAGTGATACGGGTAATTTATCATTTCAACCCGTAATTTACAAAGATACCCGGGTTTGATCATTTCAAACCTGCAATCCCAAGTAAATGAAAATAATTGAAAATCATTCAGGCCTATCATTTCAGCCCATAACGATTTTCTCCTATTCTAATGTCCGTTCGGGTATGTATCATTTCAACCCATAGTGATTCTAATCTAAAAGGAACTTGCAGTGTGATAAATTGATAAAAATAATAGAACAGCATAATATAACAGTAACATATAATATAATAGGTGTTTAAGCATGGGTGAACATCATAAAATCATAACATAGCAAGTGTAACATGATAATGCATTTTACAGATTCAAAAGGGGTCAATTCACTAGTTATATATGTACATATTGTCTGGTGAGAATAACTCACCTCAAATGCTCGAGATTGCAAATTCAACTGACACAACCAAATCCAAAACACAAAGACAAAGCTACGAACTTGAGTGGAGAGCGATATTCAAGCTATAGATCTTGTGTTACAACCCAAACAAAATCAAAACAAAAGTTAAAAATCAATACGATTGAAATTGTATCTTTGAAACAAAAAGCAGTTTGAATACGAATCTTTTTGCCTTACTTTCTAAAATCTTTTGCACTTCCTAGGGGTTTAATAAGGTCAGGTTTGGGACCTATTTGGATCAGGTATGGGTCACAAATGTCACGGCCATGATCTGAAACAATTGGAGGAAGTTACACTTGAGGTAGGTGAATGGTTTCTAGGCAATTTTAGTGGAAAAGTGATCAAACTAAGGCTCGGCCAGAGGGTCCAGGTGGTAGATCAGGGGCTGGAGTGGTGAGGTAGGGTCTGGACCCAGAGGTGGTGGCGGCCAAAGATGGTGGTGGTGATGGAAAATGAAGTGGTGGTCAACTAGGTGCTCGGCTATGCATAAAATTAAGGCATTGTTTGCAATTTTGTGGAGTTTTGTCACCAAGGGAGGTTCGGCCATGGATGGATCTGAAATGATGGCTGGAGATGATTCCAAGGAATAGTGGTAGGGGATGGTGGTCGTGTCTATGGTGAGGAGGCCGTGCAAATAGAAGAGGAAACAAGGCAAAAAGTACGAAATAATGGAAAAAAGTGAAAAGAGAGGAGGCCATTACCAAGGAACTTTGTGAGGCCGTGAAAAATGAATTGAGAAACAAAAATTTTCGTGAAAAGTGAATGATAACTCACAGCCAAAACTGAAGAAGTGGATAGCAAAATGAATTAAAGTGAAGGTTATGGAAGTGAAGAGTTTCGGAGATGAAAAGGCTTCGGTTTCAAAAGCAATTTTAAACTCTTCATATTTCTTTTTTTTAATTTTAAATAAACAAAATAACTTAGAAATTAACTTTAAAACTGAAACAAAGAAATATAGAATAAGAATAAATAATTTATTTTAAAGAAATAGAAAAGGAAAATAAGAAATTGCTTGAAAAATCCAAAACAGTGTCCAAAAATTACAAATAAATCACCATTGACTTTGGAAAATTAATGTTTGCACAAAAAATGGACAAACACCTCAAAGTTGTATGATTTAGTAGATCTTATGTTGTTCTTAGTGATTTGGATGACTTATGCAAATATATGAAAAGCAGGGGCTAAACTGTAAAAAGACACACAGATTTATAGTGGTTCGGCCAGAACGTGCCTACGTCCACTTTATATGTTATTTCTCCTTTAGATCTCAGATTACAAGTACAAAGCTTTGGTACAAGTATCTAAAAGCGTTTGAAAGTTCCTTCCGTGCTTGAGCTCTTAAACTCCTCCCCCATTGTTGTACCCCTGCCTCTCTATTTATAGAGTGAGGTTGGGGGCAGGGGTCTTGGATGTATATAGCTGTTGGTGGGCCTGGGCTGAAGCAATCTGGCCTGGCAGCGTTCCGGTTCGGCGAAGCCTTGGTTCGGCCGTGCTTGGAGAAGGTTGGGATTCGGTAGGGATGTGGTCCGGTGATAGGTTGGTTCGGCATAGGGGTGTGAAGCAGTTGGTTCGGTGTTGTTTGGTTCGGCGAGGCCTTGGACCGGTGGTAGATGGCAGGTGAGTAGGTTTGGTGGGTACTTGGATCGGTAGTGGGGATTGGTTCGGTAGGGATGTGATTCGGTGGTTTATGGAGGTGCAACTGGTTTGGCAGTGAGCTGCCGAATGAAATTCTATAGATGGGAGTGCCGGATGAGGTAGTGCCGAATGAGGTAGTGCCGAATGAGGTAGTTACTCTTGGTGCCGAATGAACCTTATGCCCTTGAATCATGAGTGAAATACGCTTGCTGGCTGCTTCTTCTTGGTTCGATCGTGGAGGAAACGCACCCATCACTGATATTCCAGTTTTGACCAGAAAATGGGATAACACTTTGCCCCCCAAAACATGACTTGCGGTAGGAAGACGTGTTTTGTAATGCCATGAGCTGGATGTTCGTAACCTGTCAACAACCTGTAAAGAGCTTGATAGTTTTATATGGCCCCAAATGACGACCGTTCGGGATCGAGCTACTTGGGATGAAGCGCGGCCGTTCGTGATCAAGCGCCTAACTTCAAATGACGACCGTTCGCGATCGAGTCATTTGAGGTGAAGTGCGACCGTTCGCGGTCAAGCGTCTAAATCCATGCGACGATCGTTCGAGATCGAGTCATTTGTGGTGGAATGTGATCGTTCACGGTCAAGCGCTTTACTTCAAATGACGACCGTTCGGGGTCGAGTCATTGGAGGTAAAGTGCGACCAAGCCCGGTCAGAAGGCGAACCTCGAATGGCGACCGTTTGTGATCAAGCCACTTGGGGTGAAATGTGACCGTTCGCGGTCAAGCGCCTTACTTCGAATGACGATCGTTCGAGATCGAGCCATTCGTGGTAAGGTGCGACTGTTGGCGGTCAGGGGGTGGACCTCAAATGGCGACCGTTCGCGATCGAGCCACTTGTGGCGAGATGAGTTGTGCCGTTCGAGGCGAGTTTGTGACTGTTCGAAGTCGGGTGCCGTTCGAGGCGAGTTGTGACCGTTCGAGGTCGGGTGCCGTTCGCGGCGAATTGTGACCGTTCGCGGTCGGGGTGCCGTTCGAGGCGAGTTGATGTGTGCCCGGGGGGGACTTAATACCATCCAAACCAGATTCACGTTCGGGTGAGTTTCTGGATTGTCTGTTGTGGCGGTTTATCACTATCTCGGAGCATGCCTAGGGATCGTTCGCGATCCCGTACATGTGTAAGTAGCTTAGCCATTTCAGAATTATCGAAACCAAATATCCATTCAACTGATGAAATTTAAAATAGAAATGTTCAGCAAAGTCAAATCCAAATTTAAGAAATAAAGAACAAAAGCAAAGCAGTGACGTCGGAGTGCAAACGCCTATATCGATGTGGTTTATAGTTGTATCAGAGCATGCCTGAGGATCGTTCGCGGTCCTGTACATGTGTAAACAACTTAACCGTATCAGTGTGGAGTTTGCTGCTCGTTCGTCGTTATCTCGATCAACGGATAATAAGATGACGTCTCGATCCTGAGCCGTCTTCAGTTGGTGCGGGCGGTGGTCGTTCTTGTCCCACCGTTGTGGCCCTCCTTCTCACATATTGTGATAGCAAACCATTCCGAATATGCCCCTCCACCTCATCTTTCAGATGCCTGCAATCGTTGGTATGATGACCATTCAGGTCGTGGAACAAGCAGTATCTGTCTGATTTCCTTTCGTTAATAGTCGGATCCCTTCGCATTGGCCTACGGTAGGGAACCTGCTCTCTTGTATCTTGATAGATTTGCTCCAAACTCTCATTCAGCTCGGAGTAAGTGGTGAATCGCGACTCTTTCCGTGGCCGCTTTGACCTGTCATCATTATCCTCAGCCTTTCTCTTTCCTTTACCAGTCTCCGCACCCCTTCCAGGTGGGTTTCCGCTCTTGATTGCGTAAACGTCAACTTCTTCCTCTCTTTCTGCACTAGCATCTTCCAAACGCAGAAACTTTTCAGCCTCATGATAGAACTCTCCCAGATTCATAGGCGGATCTTTAGTTAACGAATTCTTGAACTCCGTACTATCAGCTATTCCAGATACAGCCGCCATCATGACCATAGATGGATCTGGTCGATCCACTGATGCTGCTGCCGCATTAAATCGTGTTAGAAAACTCCTCAAAGTCTCTCCAGTTTTCTGCTTCAAGGTTGCCAAAGTCATCACATTCTTGGGTCTTGCAATATGAACCCTGAATTGCCTCATGAATCTCTCAGTTAAATCTGCCCACGTTCCTATGGAGCCGCTTTCCAGTTGTCTGAACCACAACGCCGCAATATCTGCCAAGTACAATGGAAAGCACCGGGCCATAACCTCCTCTGATGCCCCCAGCACTTCCATATGCCTTATATATTTTGTCAGATGAACCGTGGGGTCTGTCCTTCCATTATACATATCCAATGATGGTAGCTTAAAATCTGGTGGGTTCCTAGCTCGCCTAATTGTTGTGGTAAAAGGACTCCTATTCACATCCTCCAGGTCCCTATTCACTAGTCCGCCTCTCATGGCTCGTCTGACCATCTCCGCCAGTCTGTCACTATCTCCAAGTTGTAGTCCTCGTTCACTGCCTTCGACCTGCCCCCTGAGTCCGTGGGAGCTTTCAGGTGTATGCCCCTCTGGCGGAGCGTTCATTCTTCTATTGTTACCAGGTTGTTCGGATGCCCCCGTCTCTCTTGTCGGGATTGGATCAACATGTTCTGCGCGTGTGCTCCCTAGCTCTGGTGCTACGCCAGATGGTCCTGCTCCGTTCTGAACTCCAGTTGCGCCTTGGTTCCGTGCTCCAAGTTGCCCAATCTGTTGAAGCAAGTTCTGTATCATCTCTTCTTGTCTTCTCATCATGGCCTCCATCTCATCCCTGGTGATGAAGACTGAAGCTTGGTTTGCTCCTGAGGAAGCCTCTTGACTCCCTTCCTGTTGACTTTGCTCTGGCCTCGGCCTTCTGCTTGATTGTCTTGCCATGATTCTCCCAATCTGAATCTTTAGACTTTCAAATTCAGCTTCCAAGCGGTAGAATCCTTGAGTTCAACTCTCAGTGAAAGCACCAAAAATGTTTGCACAAAAAATGGACAAACACCTCAAAGTTGTATGATTTAGTAGATCTTATGTTGTTCTTAGTGATTTGGATGACTTATGCAAATATATGAAAAGCAGGGGCTAAACTGTAAAAAGACACACAGATTTATAGTGGTTCGGCCAGAACGTGCCTACGTCCACTTTATATGTTATTTCTCCTTTAGATCTCAGATTACAAGTACAAAGCTTTGGTACAAGTATCTAAAAGCGTTTGAAAGTTCCTTCCGTGCTTGAGCTCTTAAACTCCTCCCCCATTGTTGTACCCCTGCCTCTCTATTTATAGAGTGAGGTTGGGGGCAGGGGTCTTGGATGTATATAGCTGTTGGTGGGCCTGGGCTGAAGCAATCTGGCCTGGCAGCGTTCCGGTTCGGCGAAGCCTTGGTTCGGCCGTGCTTGGAGAAGGTTGGGATTCGGTAGGGATGTGGTCCGGTGATAGGTTGGTTCGGCATAGGGGTGTGAAGCAGTTGGTTCGGTGTTGTTTGGTTCGGCGAGGCCTTGGACCGGTGGTAGATGGCAGGTGAGTAGGTTTGGTGGGTACTTGGATCGGTAGTGGGGATTGGTTCGGTAGGGATGTGATTCGGTGGTTTATGGAGGTGCAACTGGTTTGGCAGTGAGCTGCCGAATGAAATTCTATAGATGGGAGTGCCGGATGAGGTAGTGCCGAATGAGGTAGTGCCGAATGAGGTAGTTACTCTTGGTGCCGAATGAACCTTATGCCCTTGAATCATGAGTGAAATACGCTTGCTGGCTGCTTCTTCTTGGTTCGATCGTGGAGGAAACGCACCCATCACTGATATTCCAGTTTTGACCAGAAAATGGGATAACAATTAACAACTTCATTTTAAAGATATTCTAATCATAAAGTTTGAAATAAAAATGATTTTAAAGCATTTTCAAAGTGAAATAAATAATTTAAATTTAAAGAAAATGGCCAAAAGAACTAAAGAATTGTTTAAAAATAAGAAACAGAACATAAAAATTACAACAAAACTACCATTAATTCGAGAAAAATTTCTACTTCACTATAAAATATTTTCAAAATGAAATAAATTCAAATTAAAATAATTTCAAAATATTGGGCTGTTACATAAATAAATAAATATTAATTATATATGATTAAAATAAGAAAATAGTACAAAATGAAAACTAGTCTAGAAAATTTGAAAATAAACAGAATAAACTTTGGAAGATTTTTATGGACCTAGAAAATATTTATAAATAAAGATAATAACATAAAAAAAATGCATTCACAAAAATAAATAAATAAATTTTAATTAAATATAATTTAAATGAAGAAAATATCAGAAAAATGGAAACTAGCTTTTAAAAATAGAAAATAAATGCAATAAATTTGGAAAATTTTTATTATCTCATTAAAAATATTAAAAGACAAAAATATACATAAAATAAAATATTAACACATATTAAAATAAAATGTGACAAAGAAAATATAATTTATAAAATTTAAAATAAACAAAATTGCTAAATAAAACAAATTGCATTCAATATTGAAATACACATAACTTTCACAATTTAACTCCGTTTTCAACGAAACAAAAAGCAATATTCATGTTATTAAATCTATTTTCATAATAAAAGATAAAATTTAAGAATTTAAATAGTTTAAATTTGAAGTTTAAAAGTCAAAGTTTGAACAGTTTGACCAAAAATTCACTTTACAGTAAAATATTCAAATTATACTAGTTTGAACTATAAATCACTTAATAATCAACATTTATATTTAAAAATGAAATATTTGAAATAAACCATTTTAAAAATAATTTAAATAAAAGAAAGTCAAATTTAAAAATATATACAAAAATCTAGGGCTATTACATTATCTCAAGCTGAAATAAACTGTCTTTATAAGCCTTAACAACAGCAGTATCATTAGACTGGTCTGACCATTGCTGTTGTAAAGGTTGTTGTTGTGTATTCTTGCATTGTAAATAATACATATTTTTGCTAAAAATGATGATAGAGGTATGTACCGCATCATTACTACTATAATGATTGAAATGACATTTTAAGTTTCATTGTATACTAAAATCTTTTTTATGCAGGTCTAAATGTCGAATAATTGCAATGCTAGTGCATCTAAAGGTACAAATGCAGAGCTTGAAGCATATAATCCTCCTCATACAAGTGATAAAAAATACTTAATAACTGTTGATCTTGAGGGTGTTAAAGGGAAAGATGAAGCTAAATGAAGCTCCAGATGCGGAGCCCTAATTCGTTGTCATATACCGATTGGCTATGACGAGTGGAGAAATGTAGATGATTATTACAAGAACTTTTTGTGACAAGAGCTATTGGTATGTCACGATTCATCTTATTTAGTCATTTATGTTTTGCACAAGATTTATCCTTAGTACTTAAATTTCTTTGTTAAACAGAATGAATTTGACATGGATATAGATCTCGATCTAGCTCGGCAAATTTTAGAAAAAACCTTTCCACGATATTATCGTACGGTAAAATCTACTTTGTGGAATAAATTCTCAGAGTCGGAGGAACCACCATACCCAAGAATATTGCTATTACTAAATGTCCCGCGGACATTGACAGAGTAGGTGGAAAAGTTTATAGATAATGAATATTCGGATATAAAAAAAGAGCAATGTAGGAAAAATGCTGAAGCCAAAGCTAAAAATACTATCACTCATACACTAGGAAGAAAATCATACCGTAGAGTTTACGACGAAATGGTAAGAAATAGTATAAAAAATATTTCTTGTTAATATTAATAATGAATGGTTAATTAGTTTAAAAATATTTGTTCTTACAGGTCAAGGAAAATCCGAAAGAGAAAGTTACGCGGACAATGGTTTGGAAGGCGGGACATATAAATAAGAAATCTGGACAAGTTCTTCCATCTGCGGCAAAAGCCTATGTAAGTATTTTTACTTTGGTATGAATTACTGATCAATTGTAAAAATTTGATTGCCTTATTTAGCATTATTTTGACAGTACAATTCATGTATTTATAGTTTTCATATACCCAATAACTACTCCGTTCACAGTTCATGTATTTAGCATTATTTTGACAGTATTTAGCATTATTTTGACAGTACAATTCATGTATTTTGATGGTACAATTAATGTATTTTTATTTTGACAGTAAAAATTTGATTGCCTCTTTTAGCATTATTTTGATAGTCAATAGTTCTCATATGCAATTGACTATGTATTCAAAATGAAGAGGTAGTTTCATGTGCCAAAATATAATGTATAAGCACGAACTGCAATATTGAAGTTTTTCTTGTTAAATATGAACTGCCAGCCTAGGTTGTTAAATAACACATGGCTTCTCAATTTAGCTATGTTTGGGTAGCACATTGTATTCTTAAATATGAACTGTCAGCCTAGCTTGTGTTTTGTTGTTCTGTATTTAGTGGGCTTCCCATGTGGTTGCATTTTGCCTTTATTAATATAGATTATTTATAGTATTTGTTCCTATATGAATTTCTTGGTTAGCAGTAGCAATTCTGAGTCCGTTTACCAGCTTGTATATCTAACCTTTGCTTGGGTGCATGAGCAGTGCATGCACCTCCTTTATACATAAATATGTGGATACTTTAATGAATTATATATATATATATATTCTTATCAAGATAAATTAAGAAGATTACTCTTATTCACTTACATATTTTTAATATAATATATGAATATTCAATAGTTGTCTACTTTTATAAAGGTCAAGAAATTTTTTATAGTATATTTCAATTTAGTAGACTACATGGGATGCGTGTGTTGTATTTAGTAGACTATATTTTAGCATATTTTAGTAGACTATATGGGATGCTGTCTACTTTGTTTTTCTTGAGTGAGTGGTTGTGTTAGTTTATATAGGATGCGTGTGTTGTATTTATGTGAGGCGTTGTTGAGTTTTTCTTGTGTGAGTAGTTGTATTGTTTTAGTGTGTGTGTGTGTTAAATATATAAATATATATTACATGTACTTGTGTGGGTGTGTGTTTGTTTCAGCACGTGGATATGTGTAGTATGCATGTATATATGTATTAAGTGTGTTGTTGTATGTTGTATAAGTGACTGTATATTGAGTTTACATAAGTATTGCTTGGTTTAATTTTATCATGTGCATTCTTTGTTAACCAACTTTAATAACTAGGCACGGTAGCTGCCTGCAATGTATATATTACATATAAATGAAAATGTTAGTACAAAGTTTAATAACTAGGCATGGTAGCTGCCTGCAATGAAAGTCTAGTTCCAACCCATGTTAAATATCATGAATTAGAATCCAAAATTATTCCAATCTATACATGAGTGTACATCTGTAGTTTGGTTTAGAGCTTGAAAGTACAATGATGTTTCCAAACTCTCAAAATCTACTTATTAGATATTTTAACCCGTACAGTGGCTTCATATTTGTCGATTGTTATTTTGGTTGCATCTAAACTCTAAAGCCTATGGTCATACCTATCTGTTAGTTTATTTTTGGATAATAAGCATTTTAGAAGCTTAGGAACAATTGATGTCACACTTATAGAAAACGTTTTGGTGAGGCAAACATGTAGATTTTAGTTGAATTGTTTTCGTATTCATGAGTATGAGCGTTATTATAGGTGCGTTGTGTTCGAAGCATTTATGTATTGTAGGGTGTGGGTTACAGTGTTAATAAATTTAGATACCATATAAGGACATGAAACATAATATAGAAACAATTATAAAAATTTATAAGTGGAACCTGAGATAAACCAAAGGAAAGAAAATAATTATAGTGGAAGCTAAGATAATGTATAAAAGCTAAGATAATTTATAAGTCAGCACAACACCCACTTACTCACACAAGAACATGGACAACTGTCACGACCCGAACTCGATGTCCGATGACAACATCAAATTCGTATCGCGGGAGCTTGCAACAACATTAAATGATAAACAACACAGCAGAAATAAAAGATGATATCATTGATACAACATGAATACAATATCCAATACATCAATCTGATACAATGATAATCATCAACATCAGAGAATATACATATACAAGATACAGCGGAATATGACACAATATATAAGATGAGTTTTCACAGAATCCAATACTGCAACTCTGATCCAAAGCTCCAAAGACAAAGCTCCAAAACTCCTAGCTCAATCCACCATCATCGTTGCACCCAGATAAACAAGTGCAATCCATATCCAAAGACTGAACTAACTCCAGATGATCTACTAAATCTGAATAACTGAAAAACCAAACTCTAGACTGCTCGTGTAGAAAATTTTTGAGCACCCAGAGTTTAGGAAAGAAACAATAAACTCCGGGTCAGTCATGGGACTGGTGTGAGCAAACAAAACAGTTTATCTTTAAAAAACAAACAACAAGAGGATTTTAAAGTCAATTCGAAATGCTTTTAGAAAATGAAACTACCATAAGGCCTCCCGCCACACACACAATGCAAACGCAGAATTGGAGGAGATTTCTCCTTATGATAGTCAAAGATGCTTACTACGCAAAATCAAATCATTGGATATTATTATTAGTGCATAGTGCAGAAAACATTTCGAAAGTAAAATATCAATCTTAGCCAGCATAGACATTTCGAACTATGCCTACTATAGCTACCATCCAAACAGTGGGGCGCCACCATAAGTAGATGATAGGTTCTACAACTAAAACCGTACAAGGCTCGTATTTGGAAGATGGATTTCCAACAAATGGTCAGGCTAAGGAACTTCCTATTCCACGAAAGAAACGCCTCTGGCGGGACGCTCCGAGAACCAACTGTTCTCTGCCAAACAAGGCCGGCAACCCCTTTTCCCAAGGGATAAAAGAAACCTCAGATATGCCACCCCCGGTCCTTTGGGACCTTTAACCGAGAGCTCTCTAACCAACATCACACAGTAAATAAAGTGTGTCCACATGAGTAAGTATCTGGGCTCCATACCATGATACTACCCTTTTCCAGAAGGAATGGTCATACCCTAGGGGAGCTACCCCTGAAAACCTTGCCGCAACATTCCTGTTTCGACCATTACCGGGTTGTGAGTCTCGACGAAGTCTCGTCCACAAAGCTACGCTTTTTCAAAAAGCCACGCTTTGGGTCAACAGATGATCAACCTATGATCACAAAGATAAATGATCAAACAAATGATCATATCACAAATGATCAAACACTAATCATTGCACAGCAACACTCAGCATGTCACATTACCAAATTGGGATATATCGCTGATAAATTTCAACTACATAACCTCTGAGCTCGTACGTCTCAGAGAAGGGTGTTAAGCTAAGAGAATAAATTCTCCGCCACCAACAGAAATGTATTTGAAAGAAATCGGCTTTATATCTCAAAGTGTAATGTCAGACATACAATCCATACAAGTCTGTTCCGGGTTCGAACAGAACCGAAGGCACTTCTCACGAAGCCCTTGCAATTCCGGATAATTTCCAATCACGTCCGGACTTCCCATCACAAAAAGAGTGATATAAATCTCTATACCGGAGCAACTCGGTGCAGAGACATTCGACAGGTTGTCCTTTCATTTTCGAAAATATCCGGTCTTCACCACCGGTCTTCAATGCTATCCATAACGTCGTATCACTAATTCGGAATGGGTTATACGACCCAAAGGTCCTTTCCCGGCTAACCCGAATAGTGAGCGCAATATTTAAAAACATATGGATCTGGGGTTCAATTAAGTCACAACTTAATAATTTCAAACTTTCTTTCAAATGGTTTAAACCAATTACCATTTTAAATCTTTTAAACAAAAAGATTTATTTCATAATGCTCATTCAGTTTCATAAATATTCATTCACAGATTTCAAAACAATTTCAATTGGATTAATTCATTTTAAATCTTTAAGTCAAAGATTTATCTCATAGCTTTAAAAACTGTTTCCAAAGATTCATTCATAATTTGGAAAACTATTTCAATTCAAACTTGGAATTCCTTTTAATACAAATTTGGAAATTCGTTTCTTATACGAAAACTTTTATTTGAAAACAACTGTCTTCATTTCAGAAAATCCGATTTCATTTATACAGGTTAAAATCTTTGGGTAAATTCAAATCCCCAAAACAACACTTTAAAAGTAGTTTAAAAACCCATATAAGCTTGTATATCGTTTTAAAATCATAATTGCTAAATATAGAATTCAATTTCAAATATTGAATTCCAATTGAAAACAAATTATTCAAATTTTAACTAAGTGATGGAGAATACTTTTATTTTTGGAATCCCTTTTTAAAAACTTTTTTTTTTTTTATTCAATTTCATTTCCAAAGCCGTTTGAATTTAAAATTCAACTTTTAAAACTATTTTGAATTAAATTCAAATATCTGTGACTTAACCGTTTTCCACGTGCAACCCATATTTGTGTGTGTATAAATGTGGTCTAGAGGTTTTACACAATAGTGCACAGCATAAATCAACATAGATATATCAATATCGACAAGCGGTATAACTCATAACGCTTATTTTTATCCACAGATTCATCATTACAATTCGATGTGGGTTTCGGACAACCAATTGGAATCCGACTCCCTATCGCATCGATATTCAAATGCCGTGTTACGGCAAAAAGGGGTTTGCATATTTATACAACAATATATTTATCACAGATATAACAGCTTAGCACGAAGCATTGCATATCAGAAAAATCAAACGGTTCGATAATTAATATAATTCAAACATTTATAAGTTAACTCAATTTACTATCTGATTAATTTAAATCAGATGGGTCATCGATCATGGTTAAATAAATATTAATTTATTTCCAAGCATTTGATTAATTGTTCTTTAATCATTTATTAATTTTTTTTTTATTACTTAAGCATTTATTTATTCAAACTCTAATTACAATTATAATATAATTATTATTATTTTTATTTCTTCCCAAAAATAATTAATTTATATACTCGTTAACAATTTATAAGTCTTCTTTAAATTTTGAAATCTAATTTATTGTTAACTACAAACTTTAAACGTTAACTAATTTTAAACTTACTTATACTAATTACTTAATTAAAATATTAGTTAAGTGTTTAAACATTGTTATACATTAACTAAACAATTAAACTGGTATAAAGTTTTAACTTAAATTGTTTAACATTTATTTGCTTTTACAATGCTTAAATCCTGATAAAACACAAGTTTGCTTAACTTTATTGATATTTTTAAATACTGCAGTTTTGAAAGTAGAAGCACCGAGTATTTCCCCTATTACAAACTCGAGTTATACTTCGAGTTTACCCTCCATCTTCCCCGAGAATTCTTTTTCTTTCCTTTTTATTTTTTTTAGCTCAAGTTTTAAACTCAAATAGCTGCTTCCAGGCTGGCACGTTTCAAGCTCGAGAACGATTTCTTCTTCCCCCAACAACACAGTGGTCCAGACTCAAGTGCACACGCGTGCACATGCACGAGGCGCCGGAGCCTCGGCAATCGATGCCGCCTTCATCCCCATGTCGACGATGATCGACCCATTCCCATCCATCACCCAGTTTTACAAAATCGACCATAAATCAAAATCGAACAAAATTTCGAAACTACCAGCAAATATCCCGATCAAAAACCACGCCACCGCTGACACCACCGACCAACAGCAACCACGTGAGCCTACCCAGAGCAACGTCAACAACTCGAGCTTCGATTCCCCCACTTGCGGCGAAGTTCGATTCGACGATGATGATACAGTTTCCCTAGAACAAACTCGACAGAAAACCGAGCTTAAACCCTAAAACATCATCGGTGGATCACCATGTCGATTTACAATTTTACTTGGTATTTTTCCCATGCTCTACATCACGTTGCCCCCCTCCAGCCTTGATTTTTCCACCCAATTCGACACCGATTGCCAGAGTTTGATGAATTCGCATTTACCGTTCAACTCAATAATTCTCACAAATTTCGAACTAAAAAATTCCAATCTTTAAATCAAAATTCATCTGTTTTCAACTCGAATCTATTCATATATTCAAAGCTTGAATTATCGAGATAAAGATTTGGACCAATTTCTGTTTTGACTGTTGTTTAACATTTTCCAGAATATTCACACAATATTTTATTGTAAGCTATTTTTAAAACAATTACCCAGTAAGTTCAAACATCTTTTATTCATATCACCAAGATTTTAATTGATTGATCATTGAGATTTTGATTTTTTCTACATTTGTTTCTAGCCTGTGCATAAGAACAGGCACATATATATACTTATATACAGTCATCTGTATATATATACAACATGCAGGCATACTAGACAACATTTTCATATCACACTTCAAACATCAATCACCATATCAAGGTTATAGGCAAGGATAAATGAGTCTGCTCACCTGATTCTAGAAAAACAGAGCTTTATTCTTCATTTTCCAGGTTTTGATCATCATCCCTTTTCTTTTAATTTAAAATTTTTGTTTCAGATATGAAGTGCTTCAACATGAATCTGAAACTTTGCTTTGAACTTGAATGATATTTAAATTTGTAGATGATGATGTTCTCTTTCCTTTTTCTCTGGTTTGCTTTTGAATGATGTTTCTATTTGTTTTCTTTTTACTTGCTTTTATTTGGTTTGAACGAACAAAAACTGATATGAATGTATATATGAAAAAGACATATACATATAAATATAGAGAGGACAGTGTGCATAGGGGAAGGCTATCAAGCATAGGCTTACTTCTTTTATTTGTTTTACATTTGTTTATTGATAAGGCTTTAACATATTTCGGCTGAGATGTGCCTGAGAGGATGGGGCATTAAATACAATGTCCTATTTGTTTACAACCCATGCTGCAATGTATTTCATTTGTTTATTGACTAAGTCTATTATTTTATAGCTGAGAAGTGATCCATCTCGGCTGAAATGATCTTCATTTGTACTGAGAAGATGGGATAATAAATGCCATGTCCTAATTATTTTACACTTATACCTTTTTGTTTATGTATGAATATCTGCAGTTTTGTTTATTTACTTACAATTCATATTTGTTTTATTTTATAAGCTTGTCCTATGCTTTGTTTACTTGTTTTGTTTTTATACTTGCATGTTTATATTTTGTCTTGCCTACACATTTGAAAAAAAGTGTTTATATTTTTACTTTGTTTTGTTTTAGTTATATTCTTATACTTTATTTCCTTATTATTGTTCTCATACTTATGTTAATACTTATGTCACTTATTATTATTTCAAACCATTTGTGACAATTTCTATTTATATACCAATCAAATCTGTAAAGATATTACCTTAATAACATTGTTTAAAAATAACTCCTCATCGCATAAAAATGTTTTATAAAAGAAACCATTTCTATGTTAATAAATAACACATTTTATACATTTAAAAATAATCATATTATTCTTTCCAAAGTACAATTCTTTTAAATACATTTTTAAATTCCAATCAAAGTTTATTTATAGTTCAATTCAATTGAACACATTTATTTTGAGTTTCAATCCAAATTCAAAAGCAATAAGTATACATTTATTATTAAATTTTGAAAAATTCAAACAAATACATAATTTAATCCAAAAATTAAATTTAATTACAAAATTAAATTCGTCTTTAAATCGGGATCGTTACAGACTTCCCCCCTTAAAAGGAATTTCGTCCTCGAAATTCGCCAGAGAGAGATAACAAAGATAGATGAAAGATAGAGAAATAACTTTCTAAATCAAACCGAATATCAATTCTGCATTTGGTTTACCAAATCAGAATATCAACAATTGATGTGAGAACAATTCAATCAACTTCGAAACAATTGGGTTACCTGATCTACGAAGTATACATGGATATTGGTTAGTTCAAAGGGATAACCAATTATTCGTAGAATATATCGAAACCCAATGAAATAGACAGAAATAGATTCGATTACGATCTCAGATTCAAGATTTAACTCATTTACGATTTACTGAAAAATATAACTATGGATAGTTTGCATGTCGAACAAAATTGAACAATTTAATCGTAAACGAGAAGATTACCTTATAATTTCCTTAATCAGCTTTTTAAGGTTGAAGAATCATCTCTGATTGCATACACTTTTGCTACTTGGGCTTGATTCAATGCTGGGCATTCTCCGATCACATGTCCCGGTTTGCGACATTTATAGCATTTCCTAGATTCGTGATCTGGCCTCATAAATGGCTCTCTCAATCCTGGCTTCCAATCATTCTTACATTTATCCGAGTAGTGGCCTTTCTCCAAACAATTGAGACAAGTAACATCCTTCTTTTTCTTCTGTATATCCTTCTTTCTTTTATCTTTCCTCGATTTCTTTCCGCCAAACTTCCTTTTTCTCCAATTCAAATTACTTGTATCTCCATTCTCCTCCGAATCTTTTTGCTTTTCTAGAGTATCGTATCGATAGCCCATATCAATTAATTCAGAAAAAGATTCCTTGACGTGAGTGGTCATCCGTTTCTGAAACTCCTTGTTCATTCCTCGAATAAACTTTTCATTCTTCTTTAACGGGGTATTCACCAATTCTGGACCAAATCGAGATAATCCAATAAATTTGTTCAAGTACTCCTCAAATGATAAGCTTTCTTGCTTCAAATCTATAAACTCCTGGTACACTCTAGAGATACCAGCAGATGGCATATATCGCCGCTCAAACACTTCCTTGAAATGGCTCCAAGTAAATTCATCTGCCGACTCATCCACGGTAACTGTTTCCCACCAAATTAAAGCCTCTTCCTGGAGTTGCCAAGATGCTATCAATCGCATCTGATCATCTTCTAATTTCAGTCCTTTGAAAATTCTTTCACACGATCGAATCCAAGCTTGCGCTTCGATAACAGTTTCTTTGCCAGTGAATGGCTTTCCACCAAGTCTAGAAAAACTTCGATGTAGATCAGCCAAATCTGGTTGAGATTGAATAGGAATATCTATCGTTGTAAGGCTTTGACCAGCTGAAGTGGTACTTTTTTGTCTCCTATTTCGTCCTCTTCTTCCACTCATTCTTACTATCTGTGAATAGTAAGGAAACCGATTTAGGCATTCGAACGAAATATCTTAGAGAATAACAACAGATAAAGATAATAGATTTAGAAATTTGGATTTTTGGTTCCACTGGTTGAACTCATTCTAGGGTATACTTCACCCTATCTCTAATGAGCCATCTAATGTGTTACACTCCGTAGCTAAAGTTCTTACTCAACCTTCAGCTCTGATACCAATTTGTCACGACCCGAACTCGATGTCCGATGACAACATCAAATTCGTATCGCGGGAGCTTGCAACAACATTAAATGATAAACAACACAGCAGAAATAAAAGATGATATCATTGATACAACATGAATACAATATCCAATACATCAATCTGATACAATGATAATCATCAACATCAGAGAATATACATATACAAGATACAGCGGAATATGACACAATATATAAGATGAGTTTTCACAGAATCCAATACTGCAACTCTGATCCAAAGCTCCAAAGACAAAGCTCCAAAACTCCTAGCTCAATCCACCATCATCGTTGCACCCAGATAAACAAGTGCAATCCATATCCAAAGACTGAACTAACTCCAGATGATCTACTAAATCTGAATAACTGAAAAACCAAACTCTAGACTGCTCGTGTAGAAAATTTTTGAGCACCCAGAGTTTAGGAAAGAAACAATAAACTCCGGGTCAGTCATGGGACTGGTGTGAGCAAACAAAACAGTTTATCTTTAAAAAACAAACAACAAGAGGATTTTAAAGTCAATTCGAAATGCTTTTAGAAAATG
This sequence comes from Allium fistulosum, assembly GCA_030737815.1. Taxonomy (NCBI): domain Eukaryota; kingdom Viridiplantae; phylum Streptophyta; class Magnoliopsida; order Asparagales; family Amaryllidaceae; genus Allium; species Allium fistulosum. The sequence goes on from CM060908.1 coordinate 172,135,247, forward strand.
AAACTACCATAAGGCCTCCCGCCACACACACAATGCAAACGCAGAATTGGAGGAGATTTCTCCTTATGATAGTCAAAGATGCTTACTACGCAAAATCAAATCATTGGATATTATTATTAGTGCATAGTGCAGAAAACATTTCGAAAGTAAAATATCAATCTTAGCCAGCATAGACATTTCGAACTATGCCTACTATAGCTACCATCCAAACAGTGGGGCGCCACCATAAGTAGATGATAGGTTCTACAACTAAAACCGTACAAGGCTCGTATTTGGAAGATGGATTTCCAACAAATGGTCAGGCTAAGGAACTTCCTATTCCACGAAAGAAACGCCTCTGGCGGGACGCTCCGAGAACCAACTGTTCTCTGCCAAACAAGGCCGGCAACCCCTTTTCCCAAGGGATAAAAGAAACCTCAGATATGCCACCCCCGGTCCTTTGGGACCTTTAACCGAGAGCTCTCTAACCAACATCACACAGTAAATAAAGTGTGTCCACATGAGTAAGTATCTGGGCTCCATACCATGATACTACCCTTTTCCAGAAGGAATGGTCATACCCTAGGGGAGCTACCCCTGAAAACCTTGCCGCAACATTCCTGTTTCGACCATTACCGGGTTGTGAGTCTCGACGAAGTCTCGTCCACAAAGCTACGCTTTTTCAAAAAGCCACGCTTTGGGTCAACAGATGATCAACCTATGATCACAAAGATAAATGATCAAACAAATGATCATATCACAAATGATCAAACACTAATCATCGCACAGCAACACTCAGCATGTCACATTACCAAATTGGGATATATCGCTGATAAATTTCAACTACATAACCTCTGAGCTCGTACGTCTCAGAGAAGGGTGTTAAGCTAAGAGAATAAATTCTCCGCCACCAACAGAAATGTATTTGAAAGAAATCGGCTTTATATCTCAAAGTGTAATGTCAGACATACAATCCATACAAGTCTGTTCCGGGTTCGAACAGAACCGAAGGCACTTCTCACGAAGCCCTTGCAATTCCGGATAATTTCCAATCACGTCCGGACTTCCCATCACAAAAAGAGTGATATAAATCTCTATACCGGAGCAACTCGGTGCAGAGACATTCGACAGGTTGTCCTTTCATTTTCGAAAATATCCGGTCTTCACCACCGGTCTTCAATGCTATCCATAACGTCGTATCACTAATTCGGAATGGGTTATACGACCCAAAGGTCCTTTCCCGGCTAACCCGAATAGTGAGCGCAATATTTAAAAACATATGGATCTGGGGTTCAATTAAGTCACAACTTAATAATTTCAAACTTTCTTTCAAATGGTTTAAACCAATTACCATTTTAAATCTTTTAAACAAAAAGATTTATTTCATAATGCTCATTCAGTTTCATAAATATTCATTCACAGATTTCAAAACAATTTCAATTGGATTAATTCATTTTAAATCTTTAAGTCAAAGATTTATCTCATAGCTTTAAAAACTGTTTCCAAAGATTCATTCATAATTTGGAAAACTATTTCAATTCAAACTTGGAATTCCTTTTAATACAAATTTGGAAATTCGTTTCTTATACGAAAACTTTTATTTGAAAACAACTGTCTTCATTTCAGAAAATCCGATTTCATTTATACAGGTTAAAATCTTTGGGTAAATTCAAATCCCCAAAACAACACTTTAAAAGTAGTTTAAAAACCCATATAAGCTTGTATATCGTTTTAAAATCATAATTGCTAAATATAGAATTCAATTTCAAATATTGAATTCCAATTGAAAACAAATTATTCAAATTTTAACTAAGTGATGGAGAATACTTTTATTTTTGGAATCCCTTTTTAAAAACTTTTTTTTTTTTATTCATTCATTTCCAAAGCCGTTTGAATTTAAAATTCAACTTTTAAAACTATTTTGAATTAAATTCAAATATCTGTGACTTAACCGTTTTCCACGTGCAACCCATATTTGTGTGTGTATAAATGTGGTCTAGAGGTTTTACACAATAGTGCACAGCATAAATCAACATAGATATATCAATATCGACAAGCGGTATAACTCATAACGCTTATTTTTATCCACAGATTCATCATTACAATTCGATGTGGGTTTCGGACAACCAATTGGAATCCGACTCCCTATCGCATCGATATTCAAATGCCGTGTTACGGCAAAAAGGGGTTTGCATATTTATACAACAATATATTTATCACAGATATAACAGCTTAGCACGAAGCATTGCATATCAGAAAAATCAAACGGTTCGATAATTAATATAATTCAAACATTTATAAGTTAACTCAATTTACTATCTGATTAATTTAAATCAGATGGGTCATCGATCATGGTTAAATAAATATTAATTTATTTCCAAGCATTTGATTAATTGTTCTTTAATCATTTATTAATTTTTTTTTTTATTACTTAAGCATTTATTTATTCAAACTCTAATTACAATTATAATATAATTATTATTATTTTTATTTCTTCCCAAAAATAATTAATTTATATACTCGTTAACAATTTATAAGTCTTCTTTAAATTTTGAAATCTAATTTATTGTTAACTACAAACTTTAAACGTTAACTAATTTTAAACTTACTTATACTAATTACTTAATTAAAATATTAGTTAAGTGTTTAAACATTGTTATACATTAACTAAACAATTAAACTGGTATAAAGTTTTAACTTAAATTGTTTAACATTTATTTGCTTTTACAATGCTTAAATCCTGATAAAACACAAGTTTGCTTAACTTTATTGATATTTTTAAATACTGCAGTTTTGAAAGTAGAAGCACCGAGTATTTCCCCTATTACAAACTCGAGTTATACTTCGAGTTTACCCTCCATCTTCCCCGAGAATTCTTTTTCTTTCCTTTTTATTTTTTTTAGCTCAAGTTTTAAACTCAAATAGCTGCTTCCAGGCTGGCACGTTTCAAGCTCGAGAACGATTTCTTCTTTCCCCAACAACACAGTGGTCCAGACTCAAGTGCACACGCGTGCACATGCACGAGGCGCCGGAGCCTCGGCAATCGATGCCGCCTTCATCCCCATGTCGACGATGATCGACCCATTCCCATCCATCACCCAGTTTTACAAAATCGACCATAAATCAAAATCGAACAAAATTTCGAAACTACCAGCAAATATCCCGATCAAAAACCACGCCACCGCTGACACCACCGACCAACAGCAACCACGTGAGCCTACCCAGAGCAACGTCAACAACCTCGAGCTTCGATTCCCCCACTTGCGGCGAAGTTCGATTCGACGATGATGATACAGTTTCCCTAGAACAAACTCGACAGAAAACCGAGCTTAAACCCTAAAACATCATCGGTGGATCACCATGTCGATTTACAATTTTACTTGGTATTTTTCCCATGCTCTACATCACGTTGCCCCCCTCCAGCCTTGATTTTTCCACCCAATTCGACACCGATTGCCAGAGTTTGATGAATTCGCATTTACCGTTCAACTCAATAATTCTCACAAATTTCGAACTAAAAAATTCCAATCTTTAAATCAAAATTCATCTGTTTTCAACTCGAATCTATTCATATATTCAAAGCTTGAATTATCGAGATAAAGATTTGGACCAATTTCTGTTTTGACTGTTGTTTAACATTTTCCAGAATATTCACACAATATTTTATTGTAAGCTATTTTTAAAACAATTACCCAGTAAGTTCAAACATCTTTTATTCATATCACCAAGATTTTAATTGATTGATCATTGAGATTTTGATTTTTTCTACATTTGTTTCTAGCCTGTGCATAAGAACAGGCACATATATATACTTATATACAGTCATCTGTATATATATACAACATGCAGGCATACTAGACAACATTTTCATATCACACTTCAAACATCAATCACCATATCAAGGTTATAGGCAAGGATAAATGAGTCTGCTCACCTGATTCTAGAAAAACAGAGCTTTATTCTTCATTTTCCAGGTTTTGATCATCATCCCTTTTCTTTTAATTTAAAATTTTTGTTTCAGATATGAAGTGCTTCAACATGAATCTGAAACTTTGCTTTGAACTTGAATGATATTTAAATTTGTAGATGATGATGTTCTCTTTCCTTTTTCTCTGGTTTGCTTTTGAATGATGTTTCTATTTGTTTTCTTTTTACTTGCTTTTATTTGGTTTGAACGAACAAAAACTGATATGAATGTATATATGAAAAAGACATATACATATAAATATAGAGAGGACAGTGTGCATAGGGGAAGGCTATCAAGCATAGGCTTACTTCTTTTATTTGTTTTACATTTGTTTATTGATAAGGCTTTAACATATTTCGGCTGAGATGTGCCTGAGAGGATGGGGCATTAAATACAATGTCCTATTTGTTTACAACCCATGCTGCAATGTATTTCATTTGTTTATTGACTAAGTCTATTATTTTATAGCTGAGAAGTGATCCATCTCGGCTGAAATGATCTTCATTTGTACTGAGAAGATGGGATAATAAATGCCATGTCCTAATTATTTTACACTTATACCTTTTTGTTTATGTATGAATATCTGCAGTTTTGTTTATTTACTTACAATTCATATTTGTTTTATTTTATAAGCTTGTCCTATGCTTTGTTTACTTGTTTTGTTTTTATACTTGCATGTTTATATTTTGTCTTGCCTACACATTTGAAAAAAAGTGTTTATATTTTTACTTTGTTTTGTTTTAGTTATATTCTTATACTTTATTTCCTTATTATTGTTCTCATACTTATGTTAATACTTATGTCACTTATTATTATTTCAAACCATTTGTGACAATTTCTATTTATATACCAATCAAATCTGTAAAGATATTACCTTAATAACATTGTTTAAAAATAACTCCTCATCGCATAAAAATGTTTTATAAAAGAAACCATTTCTATGTTAATAAATAACACATTTTATACATTTAAAAATAATCATATTATTCTTTCCAAAGTACAATTCTTTTAAATACATTTTTAAATTCCAATCAAAGTTTATTTATAGTTCAATTCAATTGAACACATTTATTTTGAGTTTCAATCCAAATTCAAAAGCAATAAGTATACATTTATTATTAAATTTTGAAAAATTCAAACAAATACATAATTTAATCCAAAAATTAAATTTAATTACAAAATTAAATTCGTCTTTAAATCGGGATCGTTACAACAACCATGCACATATACTGATATACACAATGCAAAGGCAAATGTCTTTTTAGTAATAAGCAACAAAGTAGGCATGATGACAGAGATAGGAAAGCACTCAACAACAGTAAAGATTATATGAAATGCAGCAGTACATCTTCTTCTGTAGTCATTTTACATTTCTAGTTACATACACTGATTGTTTCATCTTCTGCACGTATTGAATGCAGGCACTTGTGGAGGAAGAGGAAGAAAAACAGAAGTTGGAATGTAGCGGTAACGAGTAAGCAAACACATACGACCTTGACAATGATCCCATCTCTAAAGTTTTTGGCTCCGATAGAAAGAAAAACTATTGTCATGCAATTAGCTCCACTTCCTCTGCAAAACAAGTAAAGTTGATGCAAGCTTCAAAAGCAATTGCCGATAAGAATAAAAAGGAAGATTTTCGTCAATGGTCATCGAAATTACAAAACCAAGTGGCAAATCAAGTTGCAAGTCAAGTGGCGAGTCAAGTATCGAGCCAAATCAATGAGGCTTCTAAATCATTTGCTTCATCTTTCCTAACTATGGTACCGGGGTTACAACATAACCTTAATGGTGGTAATGTGATGCCTATGATGGAAACCACTTCTAACTTGAATAAATCTCCTTCGAATATTGGAGTTGCTAGTATTCCGTCAAATGATGTTGGATCATTTACAAGAGGTAAACAATTTGTAATACTACCATCACAAGATATGAAGAAGAATGTAGCAAAAGCTTATATTGGAACACAAACTATGTGTCATTTCCTAGAGATAGTTCCAAATGTTGAGAAAGTTGTTTGGATAACAGAAGTTTTAGAACCGAAAGCACCAATTTACGATGGTCCTCAAAATGGGCATCACAAGCTTTGTGAATTTTCAGATGGGGGCTTTGTGATATGGCCTGTGTTTCATTTTCGCAATATCTAAAATCCTATTTAATAGTAGCTCGTATTATATTGGATATTTAAAATTAGATATGAAATTGCTTTTTTGTAATTTGGATATGATATTGTGGTATTTTGAAATTGGAAAGTTTGTAGCTCATATTATAGTATTATCTAAATATGATATTGTTGCATTTGAGATATGGAAGATTTTTAGACTTCATATTGAATTGATATGATAAATTATATGTGATATGGACATCATCGAGATATTATATTCATTTGTTTTAAGAATTTAATATTAATTGTGTATAAAATAGTGTAAAAACATAATTTCAATTAGTAACGCATATAAGTGTTACTGATGTGCACATAAATGTGCATAGTTTTACCACCATATTTAATCTATTTAAATTAAATAAATGATCATATTGGGTATTTTAACTTGTTTAAACCAAAATTCAAATTATTTCAAATCGTCACATATTCATCTTCATCCAAGGGCAAAATGGTCATTTTTGTGCATATATTAATTTTCTAAAATTTAATTGAAAATTTCTATGTTATTTTGTAGGAATTTAAATTCAAATACAAGTGACTTCATGAAGATATATGCATGCACAAGAGTGAATACAAAGGAATGAAGATGGAAATAATTCATTTCATGGATCATGGAGGACCACACCTACCCACATACCTTCATGTACAAATTAGAGGCTAATGCACATGCTAAATAGAGTTTAAAGATTCCTGCACATCTAAATGAGGATTATTTGAAGCTAATGATTACTTGGCCTCTACACTTCCTAAGAGGGTATTTTGGGCATTCTCCAAAAATGTGAATTAGGGTTTAACACATGTATAAATACCTCTTATGTTTCATGTAACCCTCTTCTTCCTTAGTCTCTCTTTAGTTAGTTTTTAGCTTAAAAATAAAATAAAGCTCTCTTTCTCTTTTCATGGCTACTTAGCCATTTTTATTTCTTGTAATTTTTCTTTTCTTTCTTATGCAATTCAATATATGCTCTTGTCTCTTACATGCTTCTCTTCTTATGTTGTAGTGTAGATTTCTTTTCTTTTACGTAAGTAGAATAGTTCTCTTTTCCATTAGCTTTCTTTTTTATTTTTTTAGTTTCATGTTGCATGCTACTTGTGTTGATATGATAACACAAATGAGAGGCTAATCCCTTCAATTTAGGGGTAATGAAGCCTCTAATCATGTAGCTTCAACATTTTGATGTTTTATACTCTTTTTTTGTGCTTTAATGAGAATGTATGAAGTGGTTAACTTGTTGTTTTCACTTTGAATTTGATAGTTTATATTGTTGACACCAAATAGGCTATACTTAAACAATCACTAACACAAATTACCTCTTCATCTACATATGATGATGGTTATAAAGTGAATGTTGAGATTAAAATTTGATGGTTTATATTTCTGATTAATAGTTAATAGACCATACTTAAAATAGATTTGCTTTCAACTTTGTTATCATTTTTCATGTGAGTTAGTAAGTGGTTTAAGGGGTGTGTTATAGTTTGATGGCTTATGTTGAGCTAATTAATAGCACAAATAGGCCATACTTATGATAAGCACATCAATTAAGCTAACTAATGACAAAGAAAGGAGAGATCATAACTTCATTTTGTTGATTTATGTGATCTGGAGAGTGGAAGTTGCCTTTAAATTGTCTTAACACTCTCATATTTTTATCTAGTTTCTTTTGTCATTTTTCTCTTTTTTTAGCTTAACACTTTTCAATGTTGGTTAATTTGATTGAATAGAGATTTAAAATCAACAATTCCCTACGGATCAACCCGTACTCGCCACGTACTTCAATAGTACGCCATGCGCTTATAGTATAAATTTTATTATAAATTTTTCGACGGTTTTCTAATCCAATAGAATTTCCGTCGTTAAACAGTTACCAATATTTTGGATAATAACACTTATCTACGTTACAAACCTAAATGATAAACAAAGCAATTTATGTGTAACAACACATATATGTGTTACTAAATAATCATTTTCCAACACTTATAAGCGTTACCGTATATTTCTGTACCAACACTTATAATTTTCTTTCAAAACAAGGAAATTTTATATCAAAATAATCTTAAAAAATCCTTTGAAAATCATTTGAAAATCATTTTATACTTCGAAAATACGTTCTCTCACAAAGGAATGATTCTGAGATTGATTTCACTCATTCTAGGGTATTTCTACCCTATCTTTAATGAGTTTTTGCTCCGTAGGCTAAGGTTTTCCTAAAACCAAAGCTCTGATACCAACTGTAACGACCCACTATTTTGGACCATTCAAATCGACAATAATCGACACATGTCTGACTTGAATAATTCAAAATAACAGATTGTAAATAAATTTGGAGCAAATGAAATCAAATACACAGAATCACAGACACAGAACATATCAGAATAACTCGCAGCGGAATATAAAAACCATAGTAGTTCATGAAGCTACTATAACAAACTCTCAAAACATAATACATAATATCTGTTTGAAAACATATACAATAGAAATCTCAAATAAATAAAAGTTTATGAATACCAGAACTGAAATAGAGCAACTGAACTGAAAGGAACAGATAACTAGACAAGCAGAATCTCCAGCGATTCCTAGCTCCAGAAAAGAAATCCAAAGCTAAGCTGTAAATACTCAGGCTGACCCGAGCATAAAGTAAAACACAAAACGCTCGAGTCAGGACAATATATACTTATATAATGTAAACCAACTCAAGTGAACTGTAGTAGAAATGCACCATAATTTAAAAGATGCTTGGGATCGCCCATCCTTTAAGGATCAGTTAAACCATAAATTAAATACAACTAGTGGTTAAAATTTCAAAATAGTATTTTATACTTCGAAATCAAATATCATTTCAAAATTTCAATATCATTCAAAAATCCATTTCAAAATATCAAAATATTGTATTTCAAAATAGTTTATATTTCGAAACAAATTACTTCATTTTAAATCATAAAAATGAAGTTATTATATTTAATAATTAAATTTCCAAAAATTTTATCTTTCAAAGTTCATTCGTTCACTTAAATTAATTAAAACAATAAAAATTCAACTTTCGCAGCATTTAGAAAATGCTACGGAAAGTCACATTTAAAACAGTTCAATTTAACAAAAGACAGCATTTAAAATGCTGTAATAGGGTTACATTAGTTTCAAATAAACTTAGTTAAATTCAACCATTATAACATTTACAAAAATGCTATAATAGCCTTTAATTAAATTTAGCCATTTGGTTCATTATTATCAACTACTGCATTTACAAATGTTGTATTATCATTTACATTAGAATTAATAGCATTTCAGAAATGCAGTTAATTAAATTCAAATATTCAGTATAATTTCTCAAACAATTATATTTTTATATAAATCATTTTTTTTACATTTTAAAATCATATAATTTCACTTTTATAGTCATCATTAAATACCCTTATATTCATGATTTTATAAAGTTAAATTTCCATTCAAAAATCAAAATTTAATAATAATTCACTTATTAAATTCCAACATTAAATTTTAAATTCATTAAATTAAATTTAACTTAACACTTAAGTTTAAATTTTCAAATATAACTTAATTTCATTTTTATTTACTTGACTTAAAATTTACTTTTAAGCCAAATTCATAAATTTCCAATTTTAGTTATATGTCAAAATTTCAACTTAAATGTTCATTCATTTCACATTTTAACTTTATTCAAAAATCATTAATATATTATAAAATCATTTAAATTCACTTTAATCAAATTATCATGAATTTATCATTAAAATTCCAAATATCACCAAATTAAAATTTCCCAAAATAACTTACATTTCAGATTTTCTAACTTTACCATTAATTTATTTCACTTATAAACTTTCAGAAAATCAATAATGCTTTACAGGAATAATTTTTAATCAAATTTAAATCAAAATATTATAATATTTACATTTCTAAAATATTTTAAAATTTTTAGAAAAACATATTTTAACTACGGGTCTGTATTTCATTTTTTTAGCCTAGGTAAAGTGATACGGGTAATTTATCATTTCAACCCGTAATTTACAAAGATACCCGGGTTTGATCATTTCAAACCCGCAATCCCAAGTAAATGAAAATAATTGAAAATCATTCAGGCCTATCATTTCAGTCCATAACGATTTTCTCTTATTCTAAAGTCCGTTCGGGTATGTATCATTTCAACCCATAGTGATTCTAAACTAAAAGGAACTTGCAGTGTGATAAATTGATAAAAATAATAGAACAGCATAATATAACAGTAACATATAATATAATAGGTGTTTAAGCATGGGTGAACATCATAAAATCATAACATAGCAAGTGTAACATGATAATGCATTTTACAGATTCAAAAGGGGTCAATTCACTAGTTATATATGTACATACTGTCTGGTGAGAATAACTCACCTCAAATGCTGGAGATTGCAAATTCAACTGACACAACCAAATCCAAAACACAAAGACAAAGCTACGAACTTGAGTGGAGAGTGATATTCAAGCTATAGATCTTGTGTTACAACCCAAACAAAATCAAAACAAAAGTTAAAAATCAATACGATTGAAAGTGTATCTTTGAAACATAAAGCAGTTTGAATACGAATCTTTTTGCCTTACTTTCTAAAATCTTTTGCACTGCCTAGGGGTTTAATAAGGTCAGGTTTGGGACCTATTTGGATCAGGTATGGGTCACAAAAGTCACGGCCATGATCTGAAACAATTGGAGGAAGTTACACTTGAGGTAGGTGAATGGTTTCTAGGCAATTTTAGTAGAAAAGTGATCAAACTAAGGCTCGGCCATGGATGGTTAGGCTCGGCCAGAGGGTCCAGGTGGTAGATCAGGGGCTGGAGTGGTGAGGTAGGGTCTGGACCAAGAGGTGGTGGCGGCCAAAGATGGTGGTGGTGATGGAAAATGGAGTGGTGGTCAACTAGGTGCTCGGCTATGCATAGATTTAAGGCATTGTTTGCAATTTTGTGGAGTTTTGTCACCAAGGGAGGTTCGGCCATGGATGGATCTGAAATGATGGCTGGAGATGATTCCAAGGAATAGTGGTAGGGGATGGTGGTTGTGTCTATGGTGAGGAGGCCGTGCAAATAGAAGAGGAAACAAGGCAAAAAGTACGAAATAATGGAAAAAAAGTGAAAAGAGAGGAGGCCATTACCAAGGAACTTTGTGAGGCCGTGAAAAATAAATTGAGAAACAAAAATTTTCGTGAAAAGTGAATGATAACTCACGGCCAAAACTGAAGAAGTGGATAGCAAAATGAAGTAAAGTGAAGGTTATGGAAATGAAGAGTTTCGGAGATGAAAATGCTTCGGTTTCAAAAGCAATTTTAAACTCTTCATATTTCTTTTTTTTTTTAATTTTAAATAAACAAAATAACTCAGAAATTAACTTTAAAACTGAAACAAAGAAATATAGAATAAGAATAAATAATTTATTTTAAAGAAATAGAAAAGGAAAATAAGAAATTGCTTGAAAAATTCAAAACATTGTCCAAAAATTACAAATAAATCACCATTGACTTTGGAAAATTAACAACTTCATTTTAAAGATATTCTAATCATAAAATTTGAAATAAAAATGATTTTAAAGCATTTTCAAAGTGAAATAAATAATTTAAATTTAAAGAAAATGGCCAAAAGAACTGAAGAATTGTTTAAAAATAAGAAACAGAACATAAAAATTACAACAAAACTACCATTAATTCAAGAAAAATTTCTACTTCACTATAAAATATTTTCAAAATGAAATAAATTCAAATTAAAATAATTTCAAAATATTGGGTTGTTACAGAAATAAATAAATATTAATTACATATGATTAAAATAAGAAAATAGTACAAAATGAAAACTAGTCTAGAAAATTTGAAAATAAACAGAATAAACTTTGGAAGATTTTTATGGACCTAGAAAATATTTATAAATAAAGATAATAACATAAAAAAATGCATTCACAAAAATAAATAAATAAATTTTAATTAAATATAATTTAAATGAAGAAAATATCAGAAAAATGGAAACTAGCTTTTAAAAATAAAAATAAATGCAATAAATTTGGAAAATTTTTATTATCACATTAAAAATATTAAAAGACAAAAATATAAATAAAATAACATATTAACACATATTAAAATAAAATATGACAAAGAAAATATAATTTATAAAATTTAAAATAAACAAAATTGCTAAATAAAACAAAGTGCATTCAATATTGAAATACACATAACTTTCACAATTTAACTCCGTTTTCAACGAAACAAAAAGCAGTATTCATGTTATTAAATCTATTTTCATAATAAAAGATAAAATTTAAGAATTTAAATAATTTAAATTTGAAGTTTAAAAGTCAAAGTTTGAACAGTTAGACCAGAAATTCACTTTACAATAAAAGATTTAAATTATACTAGTTTGAACTATAAATCACTTAATAATCAACATTTATATTTAAAAATGAAATATTTGAAATAAAACATTTTAAAATTAATTTAAATAAAAGAAAGTCAAATTTAAAAATATATACAAAAATCAAGGGCTGTTACACTCTCCCCCACTCAAATCTTTTCGTCCTCGAAAAGGAAGGGAGCGGAGAAACAACTAGAAAGACCAATAGGTTGTAAGACATCCCGAAAGAAGGTAGGGAAGAAAAGTAGATAGGAGGGGAAGCAGGTTGAAAGAGAAGGATGAACCATTATTTAAAATTGTTGGTTAAAGAGGTAAAATATTTAAAACACTTTAAAATCCTTTAAAAAGGATATAACTGATCAAAGTATCATTTATATAATATTTTATCAAAATACATTTATAACTCGATGTCTTAACAAGTTTATCCTCGTTCCTGTAGGCTCTGGCAGTGCGTTGATCAAGCGCAAAGCTAGAATTCTCCATGTACTTAGTAGGCTTGTTTCAACACCCAGTGAAAATACTGGAAAACTTTAAAAAAACAAATATGGAAAGTACAATCCAAAAAAAAGAAAACAAAACATGTCGATCATGGATCGCAGATACACAATGGTTTCACATGGATCCCCCATGAAACATCCGCACCCTTAGGCCGCCCCCCAACCTTGCGATTACGCCATGAAGACTGGTAGTACTGCAGATACACAATGGTTACGCCTGGATCTCCCAGGAAACATCCGTACCCTAGGCTCTCGCAGCCCCTGCTGATTACGCTACCAAGCGACTCAATAGATCGCAGATACACAATGGTTACGCCTGGATTTCCCAGGAAACATCCGTACCCGTAGGCCGTCCCCCAACCTTGCGATTACGCTATGAAGTCACGCTCGTAAGACCATGAAGATTTCCATGGAATTCGATGGAAACTTGAGTATCATATCTGGAAAACCAAAAATCAGAGAAATATCGATAGAATGAATCCACAATGTGACCACAAAGCGGATATCAAGCAGAAGGCACTTTCCATATCTTTACTTCGAAAATATGTATCATATAGTACCTTTTCAAATCACTTTCAAATATCGTACTTATATAAAGTCCATTATATATAAGATTTCATTTTCAAATCAAATACTTTCCAAAATCAATGGTATATCAAATCACACTTATATAGACTTCAATTATATAAGATTTCACTTTTCAAATTGAGTACCTTTTCAAATCCATAGTTTTCGAATCAACATCATACTTATACAAACCAAATTTTTTATATAAGTTCGATAACTCCCAAATCAAGTATTTAGTAACACAAGGTTCTCAAATTTCAATTTGTTTCAATATCAGTTCAGTTTCAAAATCATATACAATTCCACCAAATTATTTCTTCTCAAATTAAATATCTTCAGTTCCAAAGTTTCCAGAATAATAAATTTAGAAAATAAATCCAAATTTTCAAATCAATATAGTTTAAGTCAAAGAATTCATTTCCAAAATCATCTTATATTTACATAAAGTCCATCTTATATAAGGATCAAAATTTTCAAAAATAAATTTCGCTATACGAAGAGCTATATGGGATTGAACATCTTTGCTTACTAAAAGGTTTTAATTTAGAATAGTTTTGTATAAAAAAAAAGAAAAATAGTTTGTAGAATAGTTTTGTAAATAAAATGGTTTGTAAAATAGTTTGTATGTAAAATAGAATAAAACAGTTTGTTTGAGAAGAATAAAAGAAAAATGGTTTTGAAAAATGGTTTTAAATTGATAGTAGTTTTTCATAAAAGAAAGAATTCCAATTATATTACAAAGATATCCAACCCAACAACTTCCAATTTCAGCGGCAAGTATATCAATGACATAAGAATATAAGATGAACATATGTTATCATTTCGCAAAGTCTCATTCGATCGCTCGCTCGATCACACAAGTTCGCTTTCGAACTAGTATTGTCCATTCGACTTCCCTAATGTGGATTTCGATATGGTTTCTCGACTAGAAACCATCAGTCTCCTTGCATAGCCATATACTATGATAGAGAATTCTAGAATCAAGCCCAAAATCCATATCAAATATTCGCCATCAAGAATCAAATGAAAAATCCTAACACGAAATGGTGTAATTCACCTCGAACTTGTGTACTCAACTTGGATCAATTTAATTATGCGAATAAAACAGCATACGTACAACTTACGTATCTATTCCAACTTTTTAAATATATAGTTTCATAAAGATGTTACTAAATTAAACATTCAAACTAAATTTTATTCAAAATATTTTGAAGACCAAATTCTTTTCAAAGCATTTCAAATCTAAATATCATATTAGAAAAATTCAAAATAGCCTTATTCATTTACTTAATAAAACAGTTTCAACTTATTTAAATCATATTACTACATATTTAAACATACATACCAAACTTATACTTTATACTTTTCAAAATTACTTAGCTTTGAAAAGTTTACCTTGATTTGGAAGTGCTCGAACCCTCAAAATAGTCGAAGAAATCATATTTCAATCCAAGAGTTGGGAATCACATTTCAAATCAGTAAATCAATTCCAAAAATAGGGTTATATCAAACCAAATCCAAAACTCAAGGACTGAACACCGGCTCATTTCAAATTGTTCAAATATATATACATATATCTTTCAAATATCACATCACACTTCGGAATTTGAAATCAAAATTAGTTTCACAAGTCACCCACATAACAAAGCTACCGAAGTGGCCTCTCCCCCACTCTGAAACTCGAAAATCAATGTCGATGATGCATGCATTCATCACCGAAATTATTTTCCAGCGACATATGTGGGTTCTGGACTTCTATTTTCTCAAATTTCTTTTGAAATTTCTTCGAAATCATTTGAAACTCATTAAAATCATTTGAAACATTTCATACTCGGAAAATACTTTCAAATCATATTATTTTATTATTTCAAAATCTTAAAACCAGTTCCAAAATGCCAGAGTTCAATCACTCAAATTCAGATTCAAAACCTTCAGTTATAAATTATTCTATATGAAACTATTTCTTATATAATTTTCAAAATTCCGAATCCTTTCGAAACATCAAATTCTCATTTTTAAAATGGTATATAATCCTTATCGAAAACATTTCACTTATATATATAAAATATGGTCACCCTTGTCAAAATAACAATTTCGATGTATACACAAATTCCAAAATACAATCAACCTCAAATTTTTCAAGGGATGATTCAAGGATGGATTTCAAAGTAAAACAGAGATTAAAATTTAGAGGGACTCTAATCAAATAGAATGCTGATTCAAAGATAGTCTCAAACGAAGATAAGATAATTAAATTACCAAATAGAAGATGGATAAGCCTATATGAATCTCGAGCGACCTTAATAGGGTCAACCGTGACTTCAAGAATATAATCGATGTGAAAATCTAAGGCAAATCGACCTTCGATCGCCAACGATAGAATCTAAATATAGCAGAAGATAGAAAACATCGTAAACCGAGGATACAAAAATCTCCGGTGAATCAATGCCAATTATAAGGGAGTTTCACCCTTTTACAAATCATTCAAAGATTGGCGGAATCACTGATCTTTATAGAGGTCATTCAAAAATCTCCAGCGATTCCTAGCTCTAGAAAAGAAATCCAAAGCTAAGCTGTAAATACTCAGGCTGACCCGAGCGTAAAGTAAAACACAAAACGCTCGAGTCAGGACAATATATACTTATATAATGTAAACCAACTCAAGTGAACTGTAGTATAAATGCACCATAATTTAAAAGATGCTTGGGATCGCCCATCCTTTAAGGATCAGTTAAACCATAAATTAAATACAACCAGTGGTTAAAATTTCAAAATAGTATTTTATACTTCGAAATCAAATATCATTTCAAAATTTCAATATCATTCAAAAATCCATTTCAAAATATCGTATTTCAAAATAGTTTATATTTCGAATCAAATTACTTCATTTTAAATCATAAAAATGAAGTTATTATATTTAATAATTAAATTATTAAATTTCTAAAATTTTTATCTTTCAAAGTTCATTCGTTCACTTAAATTAATTAAAACAATAAAAATTCAACTTTCGCAGCATTTAGAAAATGCTACGGAAAGTCACATTTAAAACAGTTCAATTTAACAAAAGACAGCATTTAAAATGTTATAATAGGGTTACATTAGTTTCAAATAAACTTAGTTAAATTCAACCATTATAACATTTACAAAAATGCTATAATAGCCTTTAATTAAATTTAGCCATTTGGTTCATTATTATCAACTACAGCATTTACAAATGTTGTATTATCATTTACATTAGAATTAATAGCATTTCAGAAATGCAGTTAATTAACTTCAAATATTCAGTATAATTTCTCAAACAATTATATTTTTATATAAATCATTTTTTTTACATTTTAAAATCATATAATTTCACTTTTATAGTCATCATTAAATACCCTTATATTCATGATTTTATAAAGTTTAATTTCCATTCAAAAATCAAAATTTAATAATAATTCACTTATTAAATTCCAACATTAAATTTTAAATTCATTAAATTAAATTTAACTTAACACTTAAGTTTAAATTTTCAAATATAACTTAATTTCATTTTTATTTACTTAACTTAAAATTTACTTTTAAGCCAAATTCATAAATTTCCAATTTTAGTTATATGTCAAAATTTCAACTTAAATATTCATTCATTTCACATTTTAACTTTATTAAAAAATCATTAATATATTATAAAATCATTTAAATTCACTTTAATCCAAATTATCATGAATTTATCATATTTCATATTCAAATAAAATTCCAAATATCACCAAATTAAAATTTCCCAAAATAACTTACATTTCAGATTTTCTAACTTTACCATTAATTTATTTCACTTATAAACTTTCAGAAAATCAATAATGCTTTACAAAAATCATTTTTAATCAAATTTAAATCAAAATATTATAATATTTACATTTCTAAAATATTTTAAATTTTTTAGAAAAACATATTTTAACTACGGGTCTGTATTTCATTTTTTTAGCCTAGGTAAAGTGATACGGGTAATTTATCATTTCAACCCGTAATTTACAAAGATACCCGGGTTTGATCATTTCAAACCTGCAATCCCAAGTAAATGAAAATAATTGAAAATCATTCAGGCCTATCATTTCAGCCCATAACGATTTTCTCCTATTCTAATGTCCGTTCGGGTATGTATCATTTCAACCCATAGTGATTCTAATCTAAAAGGAACTTGCAGTGTGATAAATTGATAAAAATAATAGAACAGCATAATATAACAGTAACATATAATATAATAGGTGTTTAAGCATGGGTGAACATCATAAAATCATAACATAGCAAGTGTAACATGATAATGCATTTTACAGATTCAAAAGGGGTCAATTCACTAGTTATATATGTACATATTGTCTGGTGAGAATAACTCACCTCAAATGCTCGAGATTGCAAATTCAACTGACACAACCAAATCCAAAACACAAAGACAAAGCTACGAACTTGAGTGGAGAGCGATATTCAAGCTATAGATCTTGTGTTACAACCCAAACAAAATCAAAACAAAAGTTAAAAATCAATACGATTGAAATTGTATCTTTGAAACAAAAAGCAGTTTGAATACGAATCTTTTTGCCTTACTTTCTAAAATCTTTTGCACTTCCTAGGGGTTTAATAAGGTCAGGTTTGGGACCTATTTGGATCAGGTATGGGTCACAAATGTCACGGCCATGATCTGAAACAATTGGAGGAAGTTACACTTGAGGTAGGTGAATGGTTTCTAGGCAATTTTAGTGGAAAAGTGATCAAACTAAGGCTCGGCCAGAGGGTCCAGGTGGTAGATCAGGGGCTGGAGTGGTGAGGTAGGGTCTGGACCCAGAGGTGGTGGCGGCCAAAGATGGTGGTGGTGATGGAAAATGAAGTGGTGGTCAACTAGGTGCTCGGCTATGCATAAAATTAAGGCATTGTTTGCAATTTTGTGGAGTTTTGTCACCAAGGGAGGTTCGGCCATGGATGGATCTGAAATGATGGCTGGAGATGATTCCAAGGAATAGTGGTAGGGGATGGTGGTCGTGTCTATGGTGAGGAGGCCGTGCAAATAGAAGAGGAAACAAGGCAAAAAGTACGAAATAATGGAAAAAAGTGAAAAGAGAGGAGGCCATTACCAAGGAACTTTGTGAGGCCGTGAAAAATGAATTGAGAAACAAAAATTTTCGTGAAAAGTGAATGATAACTCACAGCCAAAACTGAAGAAGTGGATAGCAAAATGAATTAAAGTGAAGGTTATGGAAGTGAAGAGTTTCGGAGATGAAAAGGCTTCGGTTTCAAAAGCAATTTTAAACTCTTCATATTTCTTTTTTTTAATTTTAAATAAACAAAATAACTTAGAAATTAACTTTAAAACTGAAACAAAGAAATATAGAATAAGAATAAATAATTTATTTTAAAGAAATAGAAAAGGAAAATAAGAAATTGCTTGAAAAATCCAAAACAGTGTCCAAAAATTACAAATAAATCACCATTGACTTTGGAAAATTAACAACTTCATTTTAAAGATATTCTAATCATAAAGTTTGAAATAAAAATGATTTTAAAGCATTTTCAAAGTGAAATAAATAATTTAAATTTAAAGAAAATGGCCAAAAGAACTAAAGAATTGTTTAAAAATAAGAAACAGAACATAAAAATTACAACAAAACTACCATTAATTCGAGAAAAATTTCTACTTCACTATAAAATATTTTCAAAATGAAATAAATTCAAATTAAAATAATTTCAAAATATTGGGCTGTTACATAAATAAATAAATATTAATTATATATGATTAAAATAAGAAAATAGTACAAAATGAAAACTAGTCTAGAAAATTTGAAAATAAACAGAATAAACTTTGGAAGATTTTTATGGACCTAGAAAATATTTATAAATAAAGATAATAACATAAAAAAAATGCATTCACAAAAATAAATAAATAAATTTTAATTAAATATAATTTAAATGAAGAAAATATCAGAAAAATGGAAACTAGCTTTTAAAAATAGAAAATAAATGCAATAAATTTGGAAAATTTTTATTATCTCATTAAAAATATTAAAAGACAAAAATATACATAAAATAAAATATTAACACATATTAAAATAAAATGTGACAAAGAAAATATAATTTATAAAATTTAAAATAAACAAAATTGCTAAATAAAACAAATTGCATTCAATATTGAAATACACATAACTTTCACAATTTAACTCCGTTTTCAACGAAACAAAAAGCAATATTCATGTTATTAAATCTATTTTCATAATAAAAGATAAAATTTAAGAATTTAAATAGTTTAAATTTGAAGTTTAAAAGTCAAAGTTTGAACAGTTTGACCAAAAATTCACTTTACAGTAAAATATTCAAATTATACTAGTTTGAACTATAAATCACTTAATAATCAACATTTATATTTAAAAATGAAATATTTGAAATAAACCATTTTAAAAATAATTTAAATAAAAGAAAGTCAAATTTAAAAATATATACAAAAATCTAGGGCTATTACATTATCTCAAGCTGAAATAAACTGTCTTTATAAGCCTTAACAACAGCAGTATCATTAGACTGGTCTGACCATTGCTGTTGTAAAGGTTGTTGTTGTGTATTCTTGCATTGTAAATAATACATATTTTTGCTAAAAATGATGATAGAGGTATGTACCGCATCATTACTACTATAATGATTGAAATGACATTTTAAGTTTCATTGTATACTAAAATCTTTTTTATGCAGGTCTAAATGTCGAATAATTGCAATGCTAGTGCATCTAAAGGTACAAATGCAGAGCTTGAAGCATATAATCCTCCTCATACAAGTGATAAAAAATACTTAATAACTGTTGATCTTGAGGGTGTTAAAGGGAAAGATGAAGCTAAATGAAGCTCCAGATGCGGAGCCCTAATTCGTTGTCATATACCGATTGGCTATGACGAGTGGAGAAATGTAGATGATTATTACAAGAACTTTTTGTGACAAGAGCTATTGGTATGTCACGATTCATCTTATTTAGTCATTTATGTTTTGCACAAGATTTATCCTTAGTACTTAAATTTCTTTGTTAAACAGAATGAATTTGACATGGATATAGATCTCGATCTAGCTCGGCAAATTTTAGAAAAAACCTTTCCACGATATTATCGTACGGTAAAATCTACTTTGTGGAATAAATTCTCAGAGTCGGAGGAACCACCATACCCAAGAATATTGCTATTACTAAATGTCCCGCGGACATTGACAGAGTAGGTGGAAAAGTTTATAGATAATGAATATTCGGATATAAAAAAAGAGCAATGTAGGAAAAATGCTGAAGCCAAAGCTAAAAATACTATCACTCATACACTAGGAAGAAAATCATACCGTAGAGTTTACGACGAAATGGTAAGAAATAGTATAAAAAATATTTCTTGTTAATATTAATAATGAATGGTTAATTAGTTTAAAAATATTTGTTCTTACAGGTCAAGGAAAATCCGAAAGAGAAAGTTACGCGGACAATGGTTTGGAAGGCGGGACATATAAATAAGAAATCTGGACAAGTTCTTCCATCTGCGGCAAAAGCCTATGTAAGTATTTTTACTTTGGTATGAATTACTGATCAATTGTAAAAATTTGATTGCCTTATTTAGCATTATTTTGACAGTACAATTCATGTATTTATAGTTTTCATATACCCAATAACTACTCCGTTCACAGTTCATGTATTTAGCATTATTTTGACAGTATTTAGCATTATTTTGACAGTACAATTCATGTATTTTGATGGTACAATTAATGTATTTTTATTTTGACAGTAAAAATTTGATTGCCTCTTTTAGCATTATTTTGATAGTCAATAGTTCTCATATGCAATTGACTATGTATTCAAAATGAAGAGGTAGTTTCATGTGCCAAAATATAATGTATAAGCACGAACTGCAATATTGAAGTTTTTCTTGTTAAATATGAACTGCCAGCCTAGGTTGTTAAATAACACATGGCTTCTCAATTTAGCTATGTTTGGGTAGCACATTGTATTCTTAAATATGAACTGTCAGCCTAGCTTGTGTTTTGTTGTTCTGTATTTAGTGGGCTTCCCATGTGGTTGCATTTTGCCTTTATTAATATAGATTATTTATAGTATTTGTTCCTATATGAATTTCTTGGTTAGCAGTAGCAATTCTGAGTCCGTTTACCAGCTTGTATATCTAACCTTTGCTTGGGTGCATGAGCAGTGCATGCACCTCCTTTATACATAAATATGTGGATACTTTAATGAATTATATATATATATATATTCTTATCAAGATAAATTAAGAAGATTACTCTTATTCACTTACATATTTTTAATATAATATATGAATATTCAATAGTTGTCTACTTTTATAAAGGTCAAGAAATTTTTTATAGTATATTTCAATTTAGTAGACTACATGGGATGCGTGTGTTGTATTTAGTAGACTATATTTTAGCATATTTTAGTAGACTATATGGGATGCTGTCTACTTTGTTTTTCTTGAGTGAGTGGTTGTGTTAGTTTATATAGGATGCGTGTGTTGTATTTATGTGAGGCGTTGTTGAGTTTTTCTTGTGTGAGTAGTTGTATTGTTTTAGTGTGTGTGTGTGTTAAATATATAAATATATATTACATGTACTTGTGTGGGTGTGTGTTTGTTTCAGCACGTGGATATGTGTAGTATGCATGTATATATGTATTAAGTGTGTTGTTGTATGTTGTATAAGTGACTGTATATTGAGTTTACATAAGTATTGCTTGGTTTAATTTTATCATGTGCATTCTTTGTTAACCAACTTTAATAACTAGGCACGGTAGCTGCCTGCAATGTATATATTACATATAAATGAAAATGTTAGTACAAAGTTTAATAACTAGGCATGGTAGCTGCCTGCAATGAAAGTCTAGTTCCAACCCATGTTAAATATCATGAATTAGAATCCAAAATTATTCCAATCTATACATGAGTGTACATCTGTAGTTTGGTTTAGAGCTTGAAAGTACAATGATGTTTCCAAACTCTCAAAATCTACTTATTAGATATTTTAACCCGTACAGTGGCTTCATATTTGTCGATTGTTATTTTGGTTGCATCTAAACTCTAAAGCCTATGGTCATACCTATCTGTTAGTTTATTTTTGGATAATAAGCATTTTAGAAGCTTAGGAACAATTGATGTCACACTTATAGAAAACGTTTTGGTGAGGCAAACATGTAGATTTTAGTTGAATTGTTTTCGTATTCATGAGTATGAGCGTTATTATAGGTGCGTTGTGTTCGAAGCATTTATGTATTGTAGGGTGTGGGTTACAGTGTTAATAAATTTAGATACCATATAAGGACATGAAACATAATATAGAAACAATTATAAAAATTTATAAGTGGAACCTGAGATAAACCAAAGGAAAGAAAATAATTATAGTGGAAGCTAAGATAATGTATAAAAGCTAAGATAATTTATAAGTCAGCACAACACCCACTTACTCACACAAGAACATGGACAACTGTCACGACCCGAACTCGATGTCCGATGACAACATCAAATTCGTATCGCGGGAGCTTGCAACAACATTAAATGATAAACAACACAGCAGAAATAAAAGATGATATCATTGATACAACATGAATACAATATCCAATACATCAATCTGATACAATGATAATCATCAACATCAGAGAATATACATATACAAGATACAGCGGAATATGACACAATATATAAGATGAGTTTTCACAGAATCCAATACTGCAACTCTGATCCAAAGCTCCAAAGACAAAGCTCCAAAACTCCTAGCTCAATCCACCATCATCGTTGCACCCAGATAAACAAGTGCAATCCATATCCAAAGACTGAACTAACTCCAGATGATCTACTAAATCTGAATAACTGAAAAACCAAACTCTAGACTGCTCGTGTAGAAAATTTTTGAGCACCCAGAGTTTAGGAAAGAAACAATAAACTCCGGGTCAGTCATGGGACTGGTGTGAGCAAACAAAACAGTTTATCTTTAAAAAACAAACAACAAGAGGATTTTAAAGTCAATTCGAAATGCTTTTAGAAAATGAAACTACCATAAGGCCTCCCGCCACACACACAATGCAAACGCAGAATTGGAGGAGATTTCTCCTTATGATAGTCAAAGATGCTTACTACGCAAAATCAAATCATTGGATATTATTATTAGTGCATAGTGCAGAAAACATTTCGAAAGTAAAATATCAATCTTAGCCAGCATAGACATTTCGAACTATGCCTACTATAGCTACCATCCAAACAGTGGGGCGCCACCATAAGTAGATGATAGGTTCTACAACTAAAACCGTACAAGGCTCGTATTTGGAAGATGGATTTCCAACAAATGGTCAGGCTAAGGAACTTCCTATTCCACGAAAGAAACGCCTCTGGCGGGACGCTCCGAGAACCAACTGTTCTCTGCCAAACAAGGCCGGCAACCCCTTTTCCCAAGGGATAAAAGAAACCTCAGATATGCCACCCCCGGTCCTTTGGGACCTTTAACCGAGAGCTCTCTAACCAACATCACACAGTAAATAAAGTGTGTCCACATGAGTAAGTATCTGGGCTCCATACCATGATACTACCCTTTTCCAGAAGGAATGGTCATACCCTAGGGGAGCTACCCCTGAAAACCTTGCCGCAACATTCCTGTTTCGACCATTACCGGGTTGTGAGTCTCGACGAAGTCTCGTCCACAAAGCTACGCTTTTTCAAAAAGCCACGCTTTGGGTCAACAGATGATCAACCTATGATCACAAAGATAAATGATCAAACAAATGATCATATCACAAATGATCAAACACTAATCATCGCACAGCAACACTCAGCATGTCACATTACCAAATTGGGATATATCGCTGATAAATTTCAACTACATAACCTCTGAGCTCGTACGTCTCAGAGAAGGGTGTTAAGCTAAGAGAATAAATTCTCCGCCACCAACAGAAATGTATTTGAAAGAAATCGGCTTTATATCTCAAAGTGTAATGTCAGACATACAATCCATACAAGTCTGTTCCGGGTTCGAACAGAACCGAAGGCACTTCTCACGAAGCCCTTGCAATTCCGGATAATTTCCAATCACGTCCGGACTTCCCATCACAAAAAGAGTGATATAAATCTCTATACCGGAGCAACTCGGTGCAGAGACATTCGACAGGTTGTCCTTTCATTTTCGAAAATATCCGGTCTTCACCACCGGTCTTCAATGCTATCCATAACGTCGTATCACTAATTCGGAATGGGTTATACGACCCAAAGGTCCTTTCCCGGCTAACCCGAATAGTGAGCGCAATATTTAAAAACATATGGATCTGGGGTTCAATTAAGTCACAACTTAATAATTTCAAACTTTCTTTCAAATGGTTTAAACCAATTACCATTTTAAATCTTTTAAACAAAAAGATTTATTTCATAATGCTCATTCAGTTTCATAAATATTCATTCACAGATTTCAAAACAATTTCAATTGGATTAATTCATTTTAAATCTTTAAGTCAAAGATTTATCTCATAGCTTTAAAAACTGTTTCCAAAGATTCATTCATAATTTGGAAAACTATTTCAATTCAAACTTGGAATTCCTTTTAATACAAATTTGGAAATTCGTTTCTTATACGAAAACTTTTATTTGAAAACAACTGTCTTCATTTCAGAAAATCCGATTTCATTTATACAGGTTAAAATCTTTGGGTAAATTCAAATCCCCAAAACAACACTTTAAAAGTAGTTTAAAAACCCATATAAGCTTGTATATCGTTTTAAAATCATAATTGCTAAATATAGAATTCAATTTCAAATATTGAATTCCAATTGAAAACAAATTATTCAAATTTTAACTAAGTGATGGAGAATACTTTTATTTTTGGAATCCCTTTTTAAAAACTTTTTTTTTTTTTATTCAATTTCATTTCCAAAGCCGTTTGAATTTAAAATTCAACTTTTAAAACTATTTTGAATTAAATTCAAATATCTGTGACTTAACCGTTTTCCACGTGCAACCCATATTTGTGTGTGTATAAATGTGGTCTAGAGGTTTTACACAATAGTGCACAGCATAAATCAACATAGATATATCAATATCGACAAGCGGTATAACTCATAACGCTTATTTTTATCCACAGATTCATCATTACAATTCGATGTGGGTTTCGGACAACCAATTGGAATCCGACTCCCTATCGCATCGATATTCAAATGCCGTGTTACGGCAAAAAGGGGTTTGCATATTTATACAACAATATATTTATCACAGATATAACAGCTTAGCACGAAGCATTGCATATCAGAAAAATCAAACGGTTCGATAATTAATATAATTCAAACATTTATAAGTTAACTCAATTTACTATCTGATTAATTTAAATCAGATGGGTCATCGATCATGGTTAAATAAATATTAATTTATTTCCAAGCATTTGATTAATTGTTCTTTAATCATTTATTAATTTTTTTTTTTATTACTTAAGCATTTATTTATTCAAACTCTAATTACAATTATAATATAATTATTATTATTTTTATTTCTTCCCAAAAATAATTAATTTATATACTCGTTAACAATTTATAAGTCTTCTTTAAATTTTGAAATCTAATTTATTGTTAACTACAAACTTTAAACGTTAACTAATTTTAAACTTACTTATACTAATTACTTAATTAAAATATTAGTTAAGTGTTTAAACATTGTTATACATTAACTAAACAATTAAACTGGTATAAAGTTTTAACTTAAATTGTTTAACATTTATTTGCTTTTACAATGCTTAAATCCTGATAAAACACAAGTTTGCTTAACTTTATTGATATTTTTAAATACTGCAGTTTTGAAAGTAGAAGCACCGAGTATTTCCCCTATTACAAACTCGAGTTATACTTCGAGTTTACCCTCCATCTTCCCCGAGAATTCTTTTTCTTTCCTTTTTATTTTTTTTAGCTCAAGTTTTAAACTCAAATAGCTGCTTCCAGGCTGGCACGTTTCAAGCTCGAGAACGATTTCTTCTTCCCCCAACAACACAGTGGTCCAGACTCAAGTGCACACGCGTGCACATGCACGAGGCGCCGGAGCCTCGGCAATCGATGCCGCCTTCATCCCCATGTCGACGATGATCGACCCATTCCCATCCATCACCCAGTTTTACAAAATCGACCATAAATCAAAATCGAACAAAATTTCGAAACTACCAGCAAATATCCCGATCAAAAACCACGCCACCGCTGACACCACCGACCAACAGCAACCACGTGAGCCTACCCAGAGCAACGTCAACAACTCGAGCTTCGATTCCCCCACTTGCGGCGAAGTTCGATTCGACGATGATGATACAGTTTCCCTAGAACAAACTCGACAGAAAACCGAGCTTAAACCCTAAAACATCATCGGTGGATCACCATGTCGATTTACAATTTTACTTGGTATTTTTCCCATGCTCTACATCACGTTGCCCCCCTCCAGCCTTGATTTTTCCACCCAATTCGACACCGATTGCCAGAGTTTGATGAATTCGCATTTACCGTTCAACTCAATAATTCTCACAAATTTCGAACTAAAAAATTCCAATCTTTAAATCAAAATTCATCTGTTTTCAACTCGAATCTATTCATATATTCAAAGCTTGAATTATCGAGATAAAGATTTGGACCAATTTCTGTTTTGACTGTTGTTTAACATTTTCCAGAATATTCACACAATATTTTATTGTAAGCTATTTTTAAAACAATTACCCAGTAAGTTCAAACATCTTTTATTCATATCACCAAGATTTTAATTGATTGATCATTGAGATTTTGATTTTTTCTACATTTGTTTCTAGCCTGTGCATAAGAACAGGCACATATATATACTTATATACAGTCATCTGTATATATATACAACATGCAGGCATACTAGACAACATTTTCATATCACACTTCAAACATCAATCACCATATCAAGGTTATAGGCAAGGATAAATGAGTCTGCTCACCTGATTCTAGAAAAACAGAGCTTTATTCTTCATTTTCCAGGTTTTGATCATCATCCCTTTTCTTTTAATTTAAAATTTTTGTTTCAGATATGAAGTGCTTCAACATGAATCTGAAACTTTGCTTTGAACTTGAATGATATTTAAATTTGTAGATGATGATGTTCTCTTTCCTTTTTCTCTGGTTTGCTTTTGAATGATGTTTCTATTTGTTTTCTTTTTACTTGCTTTTATTTGGTTTGAACGAACAAAAACTGATATGAATGTATATATGAAAAAGACATATACATATAAATATAGAGAGGACAGTGTGCATAGGGGAAGGCTATCAAGCATAGGCTTACTTCTTTTATTTGTTTTACATTTGTTTATTGATAAGGCTTTAACATATTTCGGCTGAGATGTGCCTGAGAGGATGGGGCATTAAATACAATGTCCTATTTGTTTACAACCCATGCTGCAATGTATTTCATTTGTTTATTGACTAAGTCTATTATTTTATAGCTGAGAAGTGATCCATCTCGGCTGAAATGATCTTCATTTGTACTGAGAAGATGGGATAATAAATGCCATGTCCTAATTATTTTACACTTATACCTTTTTGTTTATGTATGAATATCTGCAGTTTTGTTTATTTACTTACAATTCATATTTGTTTTATTTTATAAGCTTGTCCTATGCTTTGTTTACTTGTTTTGTTTTTATACTTGCATGTTTATATTTTGTCTTGCCTACACATTTGAAAAAAAGTGTTTATATTTTTACTTTGTTTTGTTTTAGTTATATTCTTATACTTTATTTCCTTATTATTGTTCTCATACTTATGTTAATACTTATGTCACTTATTATTATTTCAAACCATTTGTGACAATTTCTATTTATATACCAATCAAATCTGTAAAGATATTACCTTAATAACATTGTTTAAAAATAACTCCTCATCGCATAAAAATGTTTTATAAAAGAAACCATTTCTATGTTAATAAATAACACATTTTATACATTTAAAAATAATCATATTATTCTTTCCAAAGTACAATTCTTTTAAATACATTTTTAAATTCCAATCAAAGTTTATTTATAGTTCAATTCAATTGAACACATTTATTTTGAGTTTCAATCCAAATTCAAAAGCAATAAGTATACATTTATTATTAAATTTTGAAAAATTCAAACAAATACATAATTTAATCCAAAAATTAAATTTAATTACAAAATTAAATTCGTCTTTAAATCGGGATCGTTACAGACTTCCCCCCTTAAAAGGAATTTCGTCCTCGAAATTCGCCAGAGAGAGATAACAAAGATAGATGAAAGATAGAGAAATAACTTTCTAAATCAAACCGAATATCAATTCTGCATTTGGTTTACCAAATCAGAATATCAACAATTGATGTGAGAACAATTCAATCAACTTCGAAACAATTGGGTTACCTGATCTACGAAGTATACATGGATATTGGTTAGTTCAAAGGGATAACCAATTATTCGTAGAATATATCGAAACCCAATGAAATAGACAGAAATAGATTCGATTACGATCTCAGATTCAAGATTTAACTCATTTACGATTTACTGAAAAATATAACTATGGATAGTTTGCATGTCGAACAAAATTGAACAATTTAATCGTAAACGAGAAGATTACCTTATAATTTCCTTAATCAGCTTTTTAAGGTTGAAGAATCATCTCTGATTGCATACACTTTTGCTACTTGGGCTTGATTCAATGCTGGGCATTCTCCGATCACATGTCCCGGTTTGCGACATTTATAGCATTTCCTAGATTCGTGATCTGGCCTCATAAATGGCTCTCTCAATCCTGGCTTCCAATCATTCTTACATTTATCCGAGTAGTGGCCTTTCTCCAAACAATTGAGACAAGTAACATCCTTCTTTTTCTTCTGTATATCCTTCTTTCTTTTATCTTTCCTCGATTTCTTTCCGCCAAACTTCCTTTTTCTCCAATTCAAATTACTTGTATCTCCATTCTCCTCCGAATCTTTTTGCTTTTCTAGAGTATCGTATCGATAGCCCATATCAATTAATTCAGAAAAAGATTCCTTGACGTGAGTGGTCATCCGTTTCTGAAACTCCTTGTTCATTCCTCGAATAAACTTTTCATTCTTCTTTAACGGGGTATTCACCAATTCTGGACCAAATCGAGATAATCCAATAAATTTGTTCAAGTACTCCTCAAATGATAAGCTTTCTTGCTTCAAATCTATAAACTCCTGGTACACTCTAGAGATACCAGCAGATGGCATATATCGCCGCTCAAACACTTCCTTGAAATGGCTCCAAGTAAATTCATCTGCCGACTCATCCACGGTAACTGTTTCCCACCAAATTAAAGCCTCTTCCTGGAGTTGCCAAGATGCTATCAATCGCATCTGATCATCTTCTAATTTCAGTCCTTTGAAAATTCTTTCACACGATCGAATCCAAGCTTGCGCTTCGATAACAGTTTCTTTGCCAGTGAATGGCTTTCCACCAAGTCTAGAAAAACTTCGATGTAGATCAGCCAAATCTGGTTGAGATTGAATAGGAATATCTATCGTTGTAAGGCTTTGACCAGCTGAAGTGGTACTTTTTTGTCTCCTATTTCGTCCTCTTCTTCCACTCATTCTTACTATCTGTGAATAGTAAGGAAACCGATTTAGGCATTCGAACGAAATATCTTAGAGAATAACAACAGATAAAGATAATAGATTTAGAAATTTGGATTTTTGGTTCCACTGGTTGAACTCATTCTAGGGTATACTTCACCCTATCTCTAATGAGCCATCTAATGTGTTACACTCCGTAGCTAAAGTTCTTACTCAACCTTCAGCTCTGATACCAATTTGTCACGACCCGAACTCGATGTCCGATGACAACATCAAATTCGTATCGCGGGAGCTTGCAACAACATTAAATGATAAACAACACAGCAGAAATAAAAGATGATATCATTGATACAACATGAATACAATATCCAATACATCAATCTGATACAATGATAATCATCAACATCAGAGAATATACATATACAAGATACAGCGGAATATGACACAATATATAAGATGAGTTTTCACAGAATCCAATACTGCAACTCTGATCCAAAGCTCCAAAGACAAAGCTCCAAAACTCCTAGCTCAATCCACCATCATCGTTGCACCCAGATAAACAAGTGCAATCCATATCCAAAGACTGAACTAACTCCAGATGATCTACTAAATCTGAATAACTGAAAAACCAAACTCTAGACTGCTCGTGTAGAAAATTTTTGAGCACCCAGAGTTTAGGAAAGAAACAATAAACTCCGGGTCAGTCATGGGACTGGTGTGAGCAAACAAAACAGTTTATCTTTAAAAAACAAACAACAAGAGGATTTTAAAGTCAATTCGAAATGCTTTTAGAAAATGAAACTACCATAAGGCCTCCCGCCACACACACAATGCAAACGCAGAATTGGAGGAGATTTCTCCTTATGATAGTCAAAGATGCTTACTACGCAAAATCAAATCATTGGATATTATTATTAGTGCATAGTGCAGAAAACATTTCGAAAGTAAAATATCAATCTTAGCCAGCATAGACATTTCGAACTATGCCTACTATAGCTACCATCCAAACAGTGGGGCGCCACCATAAGTAGATGATAGGTTCTACAACTAAAACCGTACAAGGCTCGTATTTGGAAGATGGATTTCCAACAAATGGTCAGGCTAAGGAACTTCCTATTCCACGAAAGAAACGCCTCTGGCGGGACGCTCCGAGAACCAACTGTTCTCTGCCAAACAAGGCCGGCAACCCCTTTTCCCAAGGGATAAAAGAAACCTCAGATATGCCACCCCCGGTCCTTTGGGACCTTTAACCGAGAGCTCTCTAACCAACATCACACAGTAAATAAAGTGTGTCCACATGAGTAAGTATCTGGGCTCCATACCATGATACTACCCTTTTCCAGAAGGAATGGTCATACCCTAGGGGAGCTACCCCTGAAAACCTTGCCGCAACATTCCTGTTTCGACCATTACCGGGTTGTGAGTCTCGACGAAGTCTCGTCCACAAAGCTACGCTTTTTCAAAAAGCCACGCTTTGGGTCAACAGATGATCAACCTATGATCACAAAGATAAATGATCAAACAAATGATCATATCACAAATGATCAAACACTAATCATCGCACAGCAACACTCAGCATGTCACATTACCAAATTGGGATATATCGCTGATAAATTTCAACTACATAACCTCTGAGCTCGTACGTCTCAGAGAAGGGTGTTAAGCTAAGAGAATAAATTCTCCGCCACCAACAGAAATGTATTTGAAAGAAATCGGCTTTATATCTCAAAGTGTAATGTCAGACATACAATCCATACAAGTCTGTTCCGGGTTCGAACAGAACCGAAGGCACTTCTCACGAAGCCCTTGCAATTCCGGATAATTTCCAATCACGTCCGGACTTCCCATCACAAAAAGAGTGATATAAATCTCTATACCGGAGCAACTCGGTGCAGAGACATTCGACAGGTTGTCCTTTCATTTTCGAAAATATCCGGTCTTCACCACCGGTCTTCAATGCTATCCATAACGTCGTATCACTAATTCGGAATGGGTTATACGACCCAAAGGTCCTTTCCCGGCTAACCCGAATAGTGAGCGCAATATTTAAAAACATATGGATCTGGGGTTCAATTAAGTCACAACTTAATAATTTCAAACTTTCTTTCAAATGGTTTAAACCAATTACCATTTTAAATCTTTTAAACAAAAAGATTTATTTCATAATGCTCATTCAGTTTCATAAATATTCATTCACAGATTTCAAAACAATTTCAATTGGATTAATTCATTTTAAATCTTTAAGTCAAAGATTTATCTCATAGCTTTAAAAACTGTTTCCAAAGATTCATTCATAATTTGGAAAACTATTTCAATTCAAACTTGGAATTCCTTTTAATACAAATTTGGAAATTCGTTTCTTATACGAAAACTTTTATTTGAAAACAACTGTCTTCATTTCAGAAAATCCGATTTCATTTATACAGGTTAAAATCTTTGGGTAAATTCAAATCCCCAAAACAACACTTTAAAAGTAGTTTAAAAACCCATATAAGCTTGTATATCGTTTTAAAATCATAATTGCTAAATATAGAATTCAATTTCAAATATTGAATTCCAATTGAAAACAAATTATTCAAATTTTAACTAAGTGATGGAGAATACTTTTATTTTTGGAATCCCTTTTTAAAAACTTTTTTTTTTTTATTCAATTTCATTTCCAAAGCCGTTTGAATTTAAAATTCAACTTTTAAAACTATTTTGAATTAAATTCAAATATCTGTGACTTAACCGTTTTCCACGTGCAACCCATATTTGTGTGTGTATAAATGTGGTCTAGAGGTTTTACACAATAGTGCACAGCATAAATCAACATAGATATATCAATATCGACAAGCGGTATAACTCATAACGCTTATTTTTATCCACAGATTCATCATTACAATTCGATGTGGGTTTCGGACAACCAATTGGAATCCGACTCCCTATCGCATCGATATTCAAATGCCGTGTTACGGCAAAAAGGGGTTTGCATATTTATACAACAATATATTTATCACAGATATAACAGCTTAGCACGAAGCATTGCATATCAGAAAAATCAAACGGTTCGATAATTAATATAATTCAAACATTTATAAGTTAACTCAATTTACTATCTGATTAATTTAAATCAGATGGGTCATCGATCATGGTTAAATAAATATTAATTTATTTCCAAGCATTTGATTAATTGTTCTTTAATCATTTATTAATTTTTTTTTATTACTTAAGCATTTATTTATTCAAACTCTAATTACAATTATAATATAATTATTATTATTTTTATTTCTTCCCAAAAATAATTAATTTATATACTCGTTAACAATTTATAAGTCTTCTTTAAATTTTGAAATCTAATTTATTGTTAACTACAAACTTTAAACGTTAACTAATTTTAAACTTACTTATACTAATTACTTAATTAAAATATTAGTTAAGTGTTTAAACATTGTTATACATTAACTAAACAATTAAACTGGTATAAAGTTTTAACTTAAATTGTTTAACATTTATTTGCTTTTACAATGCTTAAATCCTGATAAAACACAAGTTTGCTTAACTTTATTGATATTTTTAAATACTGCAGTTTTGAAAGTAGAAGCACCGAGTATTTCCCCTATTACAAACTCGAGTTATACTTCGAGTTTACCCTCCATCTTCCCCGAGAATTCTTTTTCTTTCCTTTTTATTTTTTTTAGCTCAAGTTTTAAACTCAAATAGCTGCTTCCAGGCTGGCACGTTTCAAGCTCGAGAACGATTTCTTCTTTCCCCAACAACACAGTGGTCCAGACTCAAGTGCACACGCGTGCACATGCACGAGGCGCCGGAGCCTCGGCAATCGATGCCGCCTTCATCCCCATGTCGACGATGATCGACCCATTCCCATCCATCACCCAGTTTTACAAAATCGACCATAAATCAAAATCGAACAAAATTTCGAAACTACCAGCAAATATCCCGATCAAAAACCACGCCACCGCTGACACCACCGACCAACAGCAACCACGTGAGCCTACCCAGAGCAACGTCAACAACTCGAGCTTCGATTCCCCCACTTGCGGCGAAGTTCGATTCGACGATGATGATACAGTTTCCCTAGAACAAACTCGACAGAAAACCGAGCTTAAACCCTAAAACATCATCGGTGGATCACCATGTCGATTTACAATTTTACTTGGTATTTTTCCCATGCTCTACATCACGTTGCCCCCCTCCAGCCTTGATTTTTCCACCCAATTCGACACCGATTGCCAGAGTTTGATGAATTCGCATTTACCGTTCAACTCAATAATTCTCACAAATTTCGAACTAAAAAATTCCAATCTTTAAATCAAAATTCATCTGTTTTCAACTCGAATCTATTCATATATTCAAAGCTTGAATTATCGAGATAAAGATTTGGACCAATTTCTGTTTTGACTGTTGTTTAACATTTTCCAGAATATTCACACAATATTTTATTGTAAGCTATTTTTAAAACAATTACCCAGTAAGTTCAAACATCTTTTATTCATATCACCAAGATTTTAATTGATTGATCATTGAGATTTTGATTTTTTCTACATTTGTTTCTAGCCTGTGCATAAGAACAGGCACATATATATACTTATATACAGTCATCTGTATATATATACAACATGCAGGCATACTAGACAACATTTTCATATCACACTTCAAACATCAATCACCATATCAAGGTTATAGGCAAGGATAAATGAGTCTGCTCACCTGATTCTAGAAAAACAGAGCTTTATTCTTCATTTTCCAGGTTTTGATCATCATCCCTTTTCTTTTAATTTAAAATTTTTGTTTCAGATATGAAGTGCTTCAACATGAATCTGAAACTTTGCTTTGAACTTGAATGATATTTAAATTTGTAGATGATGATGTTCTCTTTCCTTTTTCTCTGGTTTGCTTTTGAATGATGTTTCTATTTGTTTTCTTTTTACTTGCTTTTATTTGGTTTGAACGAACAAAAACTGATATGAATGTATATATGAAAAAGACATATACATATAAATATAGAGAGGACAGTGTGCATAGGGGAAGGCTATCAAGCATAGGCTTACTTCTTTTATTTGTTTTACATTTGTTTATTGATAAGGCTTTAACATATTTCGGCTGAGATGTGCCTGAGAGGATGGGGCATTAAATACAATGTCCTATTTGTTTACAACCCATGCTGCAATGTATTTCATTTGTTTATTGACTAAGTCTATTATTTTATAGCTGAGAAGTGATCCATCTCGGCTGAAATGATCTTCATTTGTACTGAGAAGATGGGATAATAAATGCCATGTCCTAATTATTTTACACTTATACCTTTTTGTTTATGTATGAATATCTGCAGTTTTGTTTATTTACTTACAATTCATATTTGTTTTATTTTATAAGCTTGTCCTATGCTTTGTTTACTTGTTTTGTTTTTATACTTGCATGTTTATATTTTGTCTTGCCTACACATTTGAAAAAAAGTGTTTATATTTTTACTTTGTTTTGTTTTAGTTATATTCTTATACTTTATTTCCTTATTATTGTTCTCATACTTATGTTAATACTTATGTCACTTATTATTATTTCAAACCATTTGTGACAATTTCTATTTATATACCAATCAAATCTGTAAAGATATTACCTTAATAACATTGTTTAAAAATAACTCCTCATCGCATAAAAATGTTTTATAAAAGAAACCATTTCTATGTTAATAAATAACACATTTTATACATTTAAAAATAATCATATTATTCTTTCCAAAGTACAATTCTTTTAAATACATTTTTAAATTCCAATCAAAGTTTATTTATAGTTCAATTCAATTGAACACATTTATTTTGAGTTTCAATCCAAATTCAAAAGCAATAAGTATACATTTATTATTAAATTTTGAAAAATTCAAACAAATACATAATTTAATCCAAAAATTAAATTTAATTACAAAATTAAATTCGTCTTTAAATCGGGATCGTTACAACAACCATGCACATATACTGATATACACAATGCAAAGGCAAATGTCTTTTTAGTAATAAGCAACAAAGTAGGCATGATGACAGAGATAGGAAAGCACTCAACAACAGTAAAGATTATATGAAATGCAGCAGTACATCTTCTTCTGTAGTCATTTTACATTTCTAGTTACATACACTGATTGTTTCATCTTCTGCACGTATTGAATGCAGGCACTTGTGGAGGAAGAGGAAGAAAAACAGAAGTTGGAATGTAGCGGTAACGAGTAAGCAAACACATACGACCTTGACAATGATCCCATCTCTAAAGTTTTTGGCTCCGATAGAAAGAAAAACTATTGTCATGCAATTAGCTCCACTTCCTCTGCAAAACAAGTAAAGTTGATGCAAGCTTCAAAAGCAATTGCCGATAAGAATAAAAAGGAAGATTTTCGTCAATGGTCATCGAAATTACAAAACCAAGTGGCAAATCAAGTTGCAAGTCAAGTGGCGAGTCAAGTATCGAGCCAAATCAATGAGGCTTCTAAATCATTTGCTTCATCTTTCCTAACTATGGTACCGGGGTTACAACATAACCTTAATGGTGGTAATGTGATGCCTATGATGGAAACCACTTCTAACTTGAATAAATCTCCTTCGAATATTGGAGTTGCTAGTATTCCGTCAAATGATGTTGGATCATTTACAAGAGGTAAACAATTTGTAATACTACCATCACAAGATATGAAGAAGAATGTAGCAAAAGCTTATATTGGAACACAAACTATGTGTCATTTCCTAGAGATAGTTCCAAATGTTGAGAAAGTTGTTTGGATAACAGAAGTTTTAGAACCGAAAGCACCAATTTACGATGGTCCTCAAAATGGGCATCACAAGCTTTGTGAATTTTCAGATGGGGGCTTTGTGATATGGCCTGTGTTTCATTTTCGCAATATCTAAAATCCTATTTAATAGTAGCTCGTATTATATTGGATATTTAAAATTAGATATGAAATTGCTTTTTTGTAATTTGGATATGATATTGTGGTATTTTGAAATTGGAAAGTTTGTAGCTCATATTATAGTATTATCTAAATATGATATTGTTGCATTTGAGATATGGAAGATTTTTAGACTTCATATTGAATTGATATGATAAATTATATGTGATATGGACATCATCGAGATATTATATTCATTTGTTTTAAGAATTTAATATTAATTGTGTATAAAATAGTGTAAAAACATAATTTCAATTAGTAACGCATATAAGTGTTACTGATGTGCACATAAATGTGCATAGTTTTACCACCATATTTAATCTATTTAAATTAAATAAATGATCATATTGGGTATTTTAACTTGTTTAAACCAAAATTCAAATTATTTCAAATCGTCACATATTCATCTTCATCCAAGGGCAAAATGGTCATTTTTGTGCATATATTAATTTTCTAAAATTTAATTGAAAATTTCTATGTTATTTTGTAGGAATTTAAATTCAAATACAAGTGACTTCATGAAGATATATGCATGCACAAGAGTGAATACAAAGGAATGAAGATGGAAATAATTCATTTCATGGATCATGGAGGACCACACCTACCCACATACCTTCATGTACAAATTAGAGGCTAATGCACATGCTAAATAGAGTTTAAAGATTCCTGCACATCTAAATGAGGATTATTTGAAGCTAATGATTACTTGGCCTCTACACTTCCTAAGAGGGTATTTTGGGCATTCTCCAAAAATGTGAATTAGGGTTTAACACATGTATAAATACCTCTTATGTTTCATGTAACCCTCTTCTTCCTTAGTCTCTCTTTAGTTAGTTTTTAGCTTAAAAATAAAATAAAGCTCTCTTTCTCTTTTCATGGCTACTTAGCCATTTTTATTTCTTGTAATTTTTCTTTTCTTTCTTATGCAATTCAATATATGCTCTTGTCTCTTACATGCTTCTCTTCTTATGTTGTAGTGTAGATTTCTTTTCTTTTACGTAAGTAGAATAGTTCTCTTTTCCATTAGCTTTCTTTTTTATTTTTTTAGTTTCATGTTGCATGCTACTTGTGTTGATATGATAACACAAATGAGAGGCTAATCCCTTCAATTTAGGGGTAATGAAGCCTCTAATCATGTAGCTTCAACATTTTGATGTTTTATACTCTTTTTTTGTGCTTTAATGAGAATGTATGAAGTGGTTAACTTGTTGTTTTCACTTTGAATTTGATAGTTTATATTGTTGACACCAAATAGGCTATACTTAAACAATCACTAACACAAATTACCTCTTCATCTACATATGATGATGGTTATAAAGTGAATGTTGAGATTAAAATTTGATGGTTTATATTTCTGATTAATAGTTAATAGACCATACTTAAAATAGATTTGCTTTCAACTTTGTTATCATTTTTCATGTGAGTTAGTAAGTGGTTTAAGGGGTGTGTTATAGTTTGATGGCTTATGTTGAGCTAATTAATAGCACAAATAGGCCATACTTATGATAAGCACATCAATTAAGCTAACTAATGACAAAGAAAGGAGAGATCATAACTTCATTTTGTTGATTTATGTGATCTGGAGAGTGGAAGTTGCCTTTAAATTGTCTTAACACTCTCATATTTTTATCTAGTTTCTTTTGTCATTTTTCTCTTTTTTTAGCTTAACACTTTTCAATGTTGGTTAATTTGATTGAATAGAGATTTAAAATCAACAATTCCCTACGGATCAACCCGTACTCGCCACGTACTTCAATAGTACGCCATGCGCTTATAGTATAAATTTTATTATAAATTTTTCGACGGTTTTCTAATCCAATAGAATTTCCGTCGTTAAACAGTTACCAATATTTTGGATAATAACACTTATCTACGTTACAAACCTAAATGATAAACAAAGCAATTTATGTGTAACAACACATATATGTGTTACTAAATAATCATTTTCCAACACTTATAAGCGTTACCGTATATTTCTGTACCAACACTTATAAGCGTTACCGTATATTTCTATACCAATACTTATAAGCGTTACCGTATATTTAGGTACCAACACTTATAAGTGTTAGTAATATGTATGTTCGTAACACTTATAAGTGTTACAAATTTGACCGTTCCATTCCTCACAGTCCATTAGTAACACTTAAAAAGTGTTACTGAAATTATTTGTACTTATAAATGTTAGGATTTGCCTGTTTTGGTGTAGTGCAAGAAATTCCGGCTGATCTATTCCAAAAGGCACTTCCAAAATCAATGCTTCAGAAGACGGTGTATAAAATTGGTATGTGTCGGATGCATCAACAGACTAACTCAATAATGCATTATAAATTAGGGGGAGCATTCAAAAGTATGTTGTAATGTACTCTTTTTCCTTCACTAATATTTTTTCCACTGGGTTTTTGTTAGTAAAGTTTTGATGAGGCATTATCTTGATCCAAAAGCATCAACCCTCATAATGCCATAGGCTTTTAATGAGGCAATTATTCTTATCAGAGGCATATTCAAGGGGGAGTGTTGTAATATATATTAGGAATATGGACGAAAATGCTAAATGGCAAAGGACATTATTGTAATCTACGTTTCATTTGGAGTCTATAAATATATAACTCATTTATATTATATAGAGATCCGTATGAATAAAATTATCTTCTCTCTCTAATGGTTTCTATTCTTATTTTATTTTATAACACGATTGCGTTATTTTAATCCCTAGTTCAAATTGTTATAAGGCCTTACCTCAAATTAGTCCACAGCAATTACAAAATACAAGTCCATATTTTACTCCCGTTTATCATACCGGTTCACATCTTGTTCAAGTTACTCTTAAAAAAATTCAAATTAGAGCAATCTCAGTTATAATAGCACATAAAGGTTAGTATTCTTAAAGCTATATTGGTGGCTTTAATATTTAATTCGTTTGGGTATTTTAATGAATATTAAGATGACAATAACATTCAAATGTACTGAATTGGATATGGAATGTATATATTGGGCTTGTTAATATAATTACTGAATTTTTTTTAAATTGTGTGTTAAACGTATTGGTTTGGTAATTTATCTTAGCATATGAAGCTCTAATCCGTCCTATTCAACATGAAAAATTAATCAGTAAGAAAAGTCAACAGGGAAGCAACGAAGGAACTCTATATGTTATTTTTTGGTTGTTTTTTTTTAAAGTTGGCAAATAAAAGGCATAAAGCCCAAATTAACATATCTGGGTATGTGAGTATAATAACAATATCCTATACAACAAAACCCTAGCTGCATTATCTCATTCTCTCAATCTTTCATAAAACGAAAACATAACCCTAAAAGAAAATTAGGATTTCCCAAATTAGCAGCGATTCAATTGATTTCTCGAATTTTAGCTTGAGCTTTGTTCATAGAGGTTTCCAACAGCTCTTCTTATCTATTCCTTCCAATTTGTAGATCTAATGAACTTTTGAGGATATGTCATGTTCATCTGTGTCTAGTATCGCTTGATCTCCCTTCTTGCTACTTTCGACTTCTATTTAAAGATTTGTTGAGCTGTTTCTGAAGCTCGATAACTTATGCTCATTTATAGTTGTCTTTGCTAGATTTTGAAGCTTTCTGCTTTCATCTCTGTCCCATACAGATAAGTGGAAGTTTCGATTGCTACAGTTGTTTTTGTGAGGACCATTACTTAAACTCTATTTATTAAAGCCTGATTATAAAAAATTTCCTTGTTGTAGGAGACGAACTTCATCAAGCATGCAATAGTGTGCGGGGTATTTTGTGCTCAAATCTAGTGAGAGAAAAGGTAGCTTATAACTTTTATTTATAATATTATTCGAATTATAATTACTAAATTCAGGTTTACTTCCCTTGTAGTTGATTTGAGCATGAGATCGGCCGTCTACAATAATAGTGCTTACGAGATTGTTAATATCTCGATTTCCTAAATCCATCCCGTAGTTGTTTACTTCATTCTGATAACTACTCTTTCCTTGGCTTCAAACTGATAAGTGATAAATTTTATTATTAAGCCTGCTTCGATAGTAGTTTCCATTTGACTTCGGAAAGATATCTAATATCTTCTGAGCTTTAATCTTAAGCTGAGAATGATTCGTAGCTGGTTGTGCTTTGTGTGAGTGGTAGATTCCAGCCATATAAGGTAAAGGGCTTGATTTACCTTTATTTCTACTATCATAATCAGACTTGATAATTATATTTCCATTATAGGTATGGCTTTGGAATTGGCCACCTCTTAGCATAACCCTGCTATCTTCCTTGCCATATCTTCTTACTCTACTACAGGAAATACCAGAGTTATATTTTCCACCTAATAAGTACATCTTCTATTGTTCTTCATAGCTGTCTGGTTCATATAGCTCTTGCAACTGATTTCTTTCGTATGATTGTTGTTTATTTGGTTTTTGAAATATAATCTAACTATCTAGCTCGATTTCTTTCCAAAGTTGCAAGCTACTCTTTTCTTTGTTGTTGTGTGGTCTGGTGTTTTTTTCTTTCCATATGTGATAAACAGTGGTTGGGAGGATAAAACTTGCCCAATTGAATTCCTTAGTTTTGTATTTGAATTTTTTCTGAATATGTTGGATGCTGCTCCTTATATGTTGTGTTGCCTGATTTTGGTTGATTTTGATCTTTCCTTTTGCAATAATCCAAATATGCATAGAGTATGCACATTCAAAAAACAAATGCTCACCCTTTGCGAGGTCTATTTTGCAGAGCAAGCATTTATCATCTCCATTTTTATTCCATTTTTTGCATCTAACTTTGGTAGGCAGTCTGTTAAGAATTTTGAAATAGGCACAAGTTACCATTTTTGGATAGTCCTTTCCATTCCAAATAACAAAATTCCAATCCACTTCAATTTCAGTCCCTTTTATGTTTTACCATGTGCTTTTGAATAAGAATTCCTTTTGATTTTAATTTCCAATGCCATTTGTCTTTTCAGATGCTGGGGTTGATTACTATACTTTCCATTGCAGATTTGAATATTGATCCTGCTGCTTTTGAGTTTGCACCCCATTTATAATTATGAATGATGCAGTCCACTTTAGCATTCACATCTCCAAACTGATATATATATATATATATATTTAACAATCCCAACAGATTTACAAAAGATTTTCCATGTATCCATGGGGTCAAACCAAAAACTAGTTTGCTTTCCTTCTTTAAATTGTCATTCAAGAAAATCGATTCCTATTTAAAATGTTCTTTCAAGTAAAAAAATAATGGTTTTCTACTGGCATTGTCCAAAAATTCATGTTATTGAGATATTTTCCTTTCATCCATTTTCTCTATAAAGATCATCCTTCTAAAAATTTCGAGAAAAGTTTGAGATTGCATGCTACACTTAACTCACTGAAGTTTCTCAAACCTATGCCCCTTGATTTCTTTGATTAACATACAATCTTCTAGTTTACTTTGTGGTCCATAAGAAGTTAGCACATATTTTCTCTATTTTTTGAATTACTTTTATTGGAATGTTGTGGGTTTGTAGCCAATACATAATAATAGCAATGATGACTGTGTGAGTTAATTCTATTCTGCTAACTAATGGGAGCAGTTTTCTAAACCATCCCTCTAATTTTCCTTGTAATAAATCTTGTAGCCTGACACAGTCCCTATCATTTATTTGATTCTACTAAGTAGCAGACCTAAATATTTGACTAGCAACTCCTCCTGTAATACAAGCATAAGTTTCAAAATTACTTTTAATCTATTACAAAGAATTATCGCTATAATTTTGTATATAAAATTACAAGAGATTGGTCTATAGTCTCCAAGGTTATTGGAACTTTAACTTTTGGAACTAAGGTGATATGTGTATGATTTAAACTTTTCAAAATTTTCTCGTTGACCATAAGTTAATTTACCGCTTCAAACTATTGTTTTTAATACCCCTTGTGTACTATGTAAAATTTTGCTCCAAACCCATCTGGACCCGAACTTTTATTATTGTTTGCATCACAAATGATTCTCTTAATCTCCTCCATACTTACAGGAGCTAGCAGTATTTCCTGACTATTAGATTGTAATAAAAATCTCATGCCTATATTTGGGAAGCTTGTTAAATAATTATCAGCGTTATATATCATGGTATAATAATTAATAGCTTTAGATTTAATTCTAGAAGCATCATTTATTATTTCCACCGACTTTAAATAATTTTCCAATGTTACTTTGGTGCTTCCTATTAGACATTTTCGCAGAAAAAAATTCGCTAGCCTCATCTCTATTAATTAACCAGTCAACTTTAGATTTCTGCCTCGTGTTCATGGCTTGTATATGAAGTGCATTAACCAACTTATTATGAGTTTGGAAAAATTTATTGTAACATCCCGTATTTGGAGGCCAAAAGCAAAGCGTTACAGATACTGCAGTCATCTATAGTATTAACTTCTGGTGACAAAATAAGGCAATGCTAATGGTATTTATAATATAAGAAGCACTTGAATATGAACAAAATCATAGATTTTCAAAAAATAACATTTACTGATTACATTTCAAACAAATTCATATTAAAATTACATAACCCCATGTCCGTTTCCCAAGTAA
This sequence comes from Allium fistulosum, assembly GCA_030737815.1. Taxonomy (NCBI): domain Eukaryota; kingdom Viridiplantae; phylum Streptophyta; class Magnoliopsida; order Asparagales; family Amaryllidaceae; genus Allium; species Allium fistulosum. The sequence continues at coordinate 172,178,839 of CM060908.1, forward strand.
AGATCAATTATAATAATTACAAAACTATGCTAAGAGCGACATATGACGATGCCCTCTTGGTTGATCGGAGAAATATAGTCGTATCTGACTTAATATACACAACGGAAAATAAATACAATAATTTGTATTACTAATTAGCTATCCGTCAGCCACCTGCTCGTCTTCGGAAGCTTTATTCACCAAAATATCAAAAACCTGAAAACCTTAACCCTCAGCCTACTCAAATCAATTTTGAGCACCCGAGAGTTTAAGGGGAAACAAAGACTTCGAGTCAGACATAAAGCCCGGCGTGAATAATTCTGTTACATCTCGGTTTACTGATATTAAGTGAGACAACACCACTTAGGGAAACGGGTTTCCCCTCACTAATATCCTTTTCAAAACATATATATTTTGCAAATCCTTTCCTGCAACCAAATTGGTTAATCAAACTGATTATATCAAAATAATAATATCCTTTATGCTAATAAATGGACCATCTGTCCGTAAAACAGATAATATGTGAACTATCTGCCCACAATATAATAGCAAGGTCAGTTATGCTACAAATGAATTATCTATCCACACAACTGTGCTGACTGCCCGCAAACTAGACTAACTATCTAAAATCTAGGCTAACTGTCTGCAAACTGGACTAACTGTCCGAATCAAAATGGACTAACTGTCCGACTTATTTTCTTAGTGAAACTACCCTTTAAATTTTCCTTGAAAACCTTTTCAAAATGATTTTGTCCTTCAAATCATATATATATATAAGGAAAATATATCTTTAGCTTTACTCTAAGCCATTTTACCATGTTATATATACTTTACTCAAAATAATGTTGATGAATTTAATGAGGATTAACTATCCTTACAAAACAAGTTAAAACCCTTTTAACTTGAAAATACTTAAGCTATATTTCCTATTCAATACATTCGAAACCTTTGTTTAAAACCTTTAAATAACCCTTTCGAAACCCTTGAAGGTAACCCCTTCAAAACAATTGAAAGTGACCCTTTCGAAGCCATTAAAAGCCTTTCCTTTGAAAGCTTCAAAACATTAGACATCCTTCTTTAACACCTTTACATATCGCCTTTCGAAAACATAGGAAAATCCTTTCCTTTTATCTCTTTCGAAACCCTGGGGAATCACCCCTTTCGAAACCATTCATGAATCCTTTCAAAATAGTCAAAACTCAATCCTTTCGAAAGCACTTTGGGTTCAATTTAAAACATGTGGAAACCTTTCGAACCATTCAAGATTTCATTCCTTCGAAACCGTTGAAAATCGTTTTGGTCGAAACCATTTGGACTCTGCCTTCAAGTAGAGCAAAAGGATCGTAAACCCATTAAAGTCGAAAGCATCTGTTTCAGAACCATTTAAAACTATCTTTTTCGAAACCATTTGGGTTTTACTTCAAACATAGAAAAAGGTCTTAAAACATTTAAGTCGAAAGCAATTGCTTCGAAACCATTTCCTAAGTAAAGAAGTGATGGTGTCGAAACCATCCCTTCGAAAGCATTGGAGAGGTGACCATATTTTAGAAAACAAAAAGAACCCCTTCGAAACCATCTGGATCGAAAGGTAGGAAGCGACAGCTAAAGGTTTCGATTCATTCAAAAGCAAGCATTTAAAAGCAAAGGCGCAACCCAATCGAAACCATTCTTATAAACCATTTGACCAAGTCGAAAGCCAACTAAGTAGAAAGCATCATATTTGAAAGCAAGCAGACACATTTTTCTTTAAAACCAAAACAATGCTTCAACCCCTTCGAAACCCCCTGGTTTCAACCCTATACCTTTCGCGCTCTCTTCCAATTCACTACGTACCAGTTGCTTGATACCATGTTCATTGGTTCCGACTATGTCGGAGGCGATAGTATGGAGGCAAAACCTGGTGCCGAAAGAGACGAAACAGTGAAAAACCTATTTATTTGTACTTTTAAACTATTCTTTTGTACCGAACCTACCTTGTTTATATAAATTTGATTGGTTGCAAGGTTTCTCTTTTCAAAAGTGCTGCCGAATTTCCCGATTTAACAATTTAAACATTTTTTAAAAAGCCCCTTCTCCTCCTTTAATCATATAAAACATTTAAGTCCCGAACCTTAAATAATTTTATATAATCATTAAAACACTTAGGATAAATCTAGAAAAACTCTAGAAAATCACATTATATATGTTTTCTAACATATAAAAATTTCAGACCCAAATAATTGATTATTTACCCGTAATTAATTAATAACCCAAAATACCATTTTCTTTACTAGAAAATTCATATTAATTCCACGAAAATTCAGAAAAATTTGAAAATTGAAACCCATCTCCAAAATAATATTTATGATCTTCATAAAAATTCTCAAGGTATTTGGATGTCATTTAATAGGGTTTTCACCTTAAAACATATCATAAATTCAATATGAATAACCATTAATTCATCAACAAGTATATATATTCATTCCATCATTCAAAAACATGGAAAATCATTGCAAAATATTTGAAATTCATCTTAAACCAAAAAACAATCAAAAATGAGATGTAAACATTATTCACTTTAGCTTTAAAGATTAAGGAGCTTGAGATTTGGATGAATTTATTTTATATTAGCTTTTCCTTTAACTTTTCTTACTCTTCTTCCCCTTCTCCTATTTAATGGTGGCTGGCCTCTTGTTTTAAAATTTTAAAATTTTCAAAATGAAATGAACATTTATTCTGATACATGACCAAGGTTTGGAGGATATAGGAATGGCCTCTTTCCTATTTTACCCCTCCTCTATTTCAATTTAACTCGTATTTTAATTCATTGTTAAATGGCACGGCTACACCTTAATTAAAATCAAATCCCAATCCCCTAATCAATACATTATTTTATTTAATTTAGCTAGTTAAATATTCTAAATAATGTTACCAAAAATCTGGGGTGTTACATTTATTTACTTGAAAATTATCTTAGCTATCATTTTCTATAAAATTCTGCAAACTCTCATGTTCCTCTCTGATTTGTTTGACTTCTGATTTTGGTTTATTCCTGTTCTAATTTTTCAAATTGTTTTTAGTTTGCTGTAATATTTTACTGAATCTATACTGGGTTATGCCCTGAACACAGTAGGACTGTTTTTGTCCACTTCTTTATATAAGTTTTCAAATGTCCATCCATTTACAAATCTGAACAAAATATTTATTTTATTTGTATTATTTTTTGCAATAGAAATTTGTGTTGGAGTATGATTACTAGTTGCTTGGGGAAGAGTATTACAACTAAAACTTGGAATTTTATCGATTCTTGATTTAATAAAATTCGGTCTAGTTTACCGTGTATATTTCTATATATTCCCGATTTCCATGTATATTTGTTTCCAAAAATGAAAGGCTCAGTTAATCCTGTTCTCCATAAAAATTTATTGACTTTCTAAAACTTTCTATACGGAATAGGAATTCCCCCTCTTTTCTCATAAGTGTGCATGACAGTATTAAAATCCCCTGATAACATCCTTGGGTTTTTCATGTTATTATTTAGTAATTCAAGATGTTTCCAAAGCATGATTCCTTTTGTTTTCACTATTAGAGGCATAAATAAAAGTGATTTCTACAAGTAACCCCCTCCATTCACAAATGCATATATCGTAAGTTAATAAAGTATTGTTTAATTTTCCATATATTTGGGTCCCATAATACCAAAATTTGGCCATTGCCTCTCATTTTATTATTACCTATTATACTCCAGTTATTTAATACTCTAACCGCATACTCATTAATTTTCTATCATCCAATTTATGCTCCAAAATGTCGGGATAATTACTCAATAAACTTGTTAAATCTAACATTCTTCTAAGGGTGTTTAATCCCCTTATCTTCCTAGCTATAATTGAAGTTGCCATAAAATTAAACAAATACTATTAAAGGATACAATAAAGGATATTTTAAGTTCAATCCTTTGTAGCCTTTTTGCCCCCTTTTTGTATGCTATTTTTTCTTGGGCTTTGATCTGCTCATCCCATTTAGGATTCCTCAAGATGTATTTGTTTTTGAATTCTTCGTTTTCTTCACCGCCCCTATTGTTAGATGAAATTATTTCACTTATCTTCTTTGTTCTACACTTTTTCCTTTTGCTCTTGTTTTCAGGGGATGCAGACTCTACCAACAGCCTATTCATCATAGAGATTGTCACATTTAGGAATGGAGAATTTGCTTCAGTGTTTTCTCTCGGATCAATTGTAATTCTTCACTGGCCAACAGTCCATCATTGCTACTTCGATCTACTGCAGTCTCTAGTTCATTCAAAGTTGAGGTTGCCACATTATGGAACATAAAAGTTGCTTCAGTGTTTTCTCTCCGATAAACTTGAGTTGTCCTTTTTTAGGGAGACTTAATGACTTGTATGCTATAATCCCCATTTGCTTTCATTTGATCTTCTGTTGCTTGTAAGGCTTGTGAATTGCTGCAAGTGTTCTCTTGCAGTTGCTCGACGGGTTCTTGCATGCTTTCTGTGACCTCTTTGGAGACTATTGTCGTCTCATTTGTTGTTGCTAAAACAATGATTACCGCTTCATTGTTTTCCAAGTCATTTGGTTATCATAATTGTTTCAACCGCTATTACCGGGTTTTCACTTTCTATTTTTGTTAGCTTTAATTACTTCTAAATTTGCATTTTTTCATAACCTATTTCCTTGTCGCAACACTAAGTTTTTCTAATCCAACAATACTTTCCATGTTTCCATTACCAACTTCTTTTGAAATATGCATATTTGCCTCGGGAGATTCTTCAACGTCTACATCACATACTCTATTTTCTTTACTGGATTCATCCATAGATTGCATTGCTTTTTCCGTGCAAGGCTTTTCTTTCCATACTTTCAAAAAACTGCAATTTTCCTAATCATGAAGCATATACATGTGTTGCATCGTAGGGGGAATCCATTCGTATTTAATTCTTTGCACCAGAATTTCCCCATCATGCATTGTTATGTAGACTTCATTTGGTATTTCAGCATACGCTTGATTTTAATAAGTATTCTTGCATAGCTAACTCGGGTTTCCTTAGAAATTTTTTCATCCAGTTTCATTGGAGTGCCTACTGCACTTGTAATTGCACTGAATGCTTCTCTATCCCATAGTCTCAAGTTTAGATCAGGCAGCCTGATCCATATAGGTAGCGTTAACAATGGATCTTTATCAAGATTCACTTTCTTTGTCAATTTGTTCATAATTATAAGTTTTCCAACAAGAAAGTAAGGGCCACCATTTATGACTTTGAAAAAGTCCACATGATTTGCAAATTTTATAATGAAGAACCCATTACTTCTAGTGTATATCTTAAAATTACCTGATGTGTGTTCCATGTTTTGATCACAAATGCTTTGAAATGATGATATGTTGGGCGTTCGCCAAAGATATATATAACTACTGAACTATCCCATTTAATATATATCCTTTGATTGACCTCCTCCTTCACAGTTATGACCTTTCTACCATTAATGGTAATTGGGGCAATAAAGTCAAGATCCGATGAGCCTGAACAAATACCGCCATTCTTCAGCATATCGACCCACGAAGTTGGCGTTTTGCCTTTGGCCTGAACTTGAACCGTTTCCTTCGACCTTGGAGCGTGAACCACCTTTCCAATTTAGTTTCCAAATTCTAGTATCCTGATCTTGAATTGGGAATCATCTTTCCTGACCTTGTCGCGGCTTTCTGATATCCGGGTCTTGGAATAAAAAATTTCTTGGAATGGTATGGTTGGGTTCTTGGCTTATAAATGGTTTTTGCTTGCTGGCGGTTTCTCTGGCAGTTCACTCGCTGGAATCCATTTTTGTCTATTATTGTCCTGATAGCCCTAAGGTTTAGTTGTGAATGAGGATAGAGATTGGGAAGAGGATGGAGATTTTTAGGAGTTTTCCCCTTTTAATCTGATCAAAGACATCCATTATTCTTGCTTAAGAGACCATTTTTGGTTGTTTTACTTATATGGACTTTTTTATAGTAAAGTTATGCACAACCTTAAGTTATGGGCTTGCCTCGCCAATGATTTGTTCCAGTTGGCAATAAAATTTCACCAATTTCCAAAGAGAAAACCAATAATGAAAAAAATGTTTAGTAACAAATTTGTGGCTAAAACATATTAAATGGTAAAATTCTCAAATATTTATTTTACTAAAAGGCACATAACATACACTATTAATTTGATAAATACTATAATGTTACAATATATGTAAATCATGAACTGAATATGCTTTTATGTTGTTTTGTTTAGTCCCACATCGTGGGATAAGTTAATCCCTAGCTCTGAAGCCTTTATATAAAGGAGGTTACGTAATGTAAATATATTACTAATCTCTGAAATGAATAAAATGTCTCTTGCCTCTTTCTCTAATGGCTTCTTAATTTTACTGCTTACAACATGTTATCAGCATGATGTTTTACCTTTAAGATTTTTTTATGCATTTAAGATCTATTTATTTTCTCTTGGGATCTAATTTCATTTTATAGATCTAATTTCGTTCCATATACATTTGGTTAGATCTCATTTCTTTTTTCTAGATCTCATTTTGTAGATCTTATTATGTTGATCTAATTATCTGAATCTATTGTTATTTATTTGTGTAGATCTAATTTTGTAGACAGGTTTGTTGAGAAGCATCGAAATGAGTTAAAGGTTGTTTATACAGTTTCTGGATGGTTGAAAAATCCTTCTCAAACTTATTGCATTAAACTTGCAACGGAAATAAATCTTGCAAAAGTGAAATGGGAGTTCAAAGTTAACTGTTCAGTTCAAGTTTACAATGTCCAATCCTGCATCCCAAATGACTTGGCTTTGCTCTGGAGTGTAGAATTTCTACAAGCAGAGGAGCTCTTCAGTCAGCGTTAATCACTGAAAATTGTTTAAGGGACAACAATCAAGTCGAAAGAATGCTAAGCAAGGAAATATTCTTTATTTCTTAAAGAAGGTTTAAAGCGATAAAAAATGAAGATATATTTCCGCAAGAGCAAACTGTAAGTTTAACTTAGTATGCTTCATGTATATTCTCTTATAATGCAAATAGCACTTACGTCTTTTCACCAAAAATCTCACAAAAGTAAGACCTATTTGGTTTCATTTTGTGTTTTTCGTTTTTAACATTCATAACAAAATATAAGTACAACGTAAGAAAATTTTAAAATTACGACGACGATGGAAGAACGGCGGATGGTATGAAGGAATGGCGGAGCGGATACGTTGTTTTTCATTGTTTTATTATTTCTCAAACCAGGAAAATCAAAATAAATTTGTTTTCCATGTTATATGTGAAGGCCGTGAGGTTGTTATCAAACTATATAGTTAAGGTATGTATGTAATATGTAGTCATTATCCTACAATAATAATGGCATTGCAGATGACTATACAAATGTGAAAAAAAGTTTCATCTGTAGATTTATTAGCATGGATCAGATATTTGTTTTTTCCAAAAATAATTTCCGAATATTAAACATTGTGTCCATGTACAGACATGAATTTACTACAAATCCATACCTTGTATTACCGTAGTACTTGTTTTTGAACCAGTGATGAATTGACTGCATTTTTTTTATTTTGCTATTCTCTTACATTATAAATTATTCATATGCTAATAAGATGCGAGTCGGAGAACACCGAGTGTGTTTATGTTTTTTCTTTTAATAATTATAAATCATGTCGCTTGGATTCCTTATCTAACAAACTAGAGAGTTTACGTGACTGATATTACAGTGGCTCTTCCAAGTTATTTTTCCATAGATAATAATATAATACATCACAATAATCTAGGATTGTAGTAGCAATACATGTATTTTAGAATATTTCTAAAAACAATGTTTATTTAGCTATCATGCTTTGCTTTACTTATGGTTTTAACGGAGAAATATGATGCTTTATTATATTGAATATTTGATACAAATGTTGTTTTCAATGTTACATATTTGTATCAGTATACATATATTTATATAATACTTTCGCCTGCTCCAAAGTTGAGAAAATTACAAATACGCCCTTGGGCTTGATGACTGGTTCAACCTGTTGGTTTGGTCAAGTAATATAGTTCAGCAGTGCAATTCATTTCGAGCTAGGGTATTCTGAATATTATAATTAAAATTTGATATGACATTTCAAAAGTAGTTACGACAAAAATATCCAGCAGGGATATTTTATACTACTATGAAAGTAGTAATTATGTCAATTATGTAGAAAAAGATATTGAGTATTGATGACATTCCAAAAATAGTGCATATAAAGTATCTTTAGAAGTGATATGTACCACTCTAGAAGCGGTGTTTATAAAATATCCCCAGAAGTGATATTATATCCTCATATAGCACTATAAAATAATTGTCTATGGAATATTGTCAAATATGATATAACACTTCAAAAAGTAATGTGATAATAAATTACCTAAAATTCAATCATCTATTTGGATCCGTAGCTCCATTAGACTAATTTAGAAGCAAATAGTGATACGTAACCTTTTACTTTTCAGAACTTACGATAAATTGAATATCGTATGCATAACAATCCTTGAAGAAATCTTTAGATATCCCTCTAAAGAGAATCTATATGTCATACCATAATTCTACGAAAACTAAAATACAGTCTTGAAGAGATCTTTATGTGTAATAAATATAATTGCATATTTCTATAACATATGAAGTGTCCAGAAGATATTCTTATTTTTGTTGTAAATATTATTATTATTTTTTGAACTCTCCTGAAGAGATGTCAATATATAATTCAAACTATGTATTATTTTCTTATATATAATTGTAAATAATATTCAAAAGAGATATTTGAAATATAATTGAAGAATAAACTTTAACAACTCGAAGTTGTATAAATAATTTATTTGAACTAGAAATTCAACATGATTGGAATAGAAAACCATTAAGTTACATTTGAATTATCGATTCAAAGGGCGTTGTTCTTTAGCATATTCGAATAAAAAAATATGTCGAAAGTCTTAATTATATTCCGTGTCTGTATGGATTCATACATTTAAGTGAACAAAAATGAATATAAAGTTCAAAGTATGATAATGGAAATAAACAAGAGGTTATATGAAATATTGCAAGTTTTATGAATTATCAAACCAGAGGCTTTGATAATTATTACTAAGAAAATTTTGACTTCAATACTAAAGCAAGAATACTGACAAATTTTAAGATTTAGATCTTGAAATTCTTATTATCGATAGCCAAAGGTAACTAGAAGTTACAATATATTCTATAACTAAAAGTTGTAATATATCAAATAACCTGAAGTTATTATTGATAAGTCAAACTTGATGCATATGTATTTTCAAACCAGACATTTTGGAAACTATCATTTAATCTTTAAGGATTCACATTTATATCGAGTGATAAACAAAAATTATTAATAGTCTGGATCCTTGTATTAGTTTGTTTTAAAATCACTAACTCAAATAATAAAGAATGTGCAAAGCTATAATATATATGTAATACGTGGACGTAGGTATATATCCATATATGTAGATATTTAACTAACAACTTGAAGATTGTTTAACTAAATTGATATGAGCTTATCATATAGATTATGCATAGATATCATTCATTTAAAATTCAATCAACATAAATGTTGAATGACCTGAAGTCATGCATGTATTAAATTGATTTACAAAATAAGTAAATTGTTCCAATTGGTTAGATCAATGAATGAGAAAAAAAAACTCTAAAAATAAGCAATACCACTTGAATGCATCTTATCACTTGATAAAAGAATTATCCTCCTATATATAATATGTATGATGTATTTGCTAGTAGCAATATCATAATGGATCAAAATGAGAATCCAAATATGATAATTATTCAATGTCCCTCAACATTGAGGGGGAGAATAAAAGGGGTACAAGTTCATTTTGATTATCAAGAGTAAATATTGGTTGCAAAATATTAAGTAACTTGAATAAATTATCGATAATATCCCTAGTATACTTTCTCCAATATAAGTTGAAATCCCAAAAGGACCAAAAAGGTATAAATCACATCTGAAGTGTGGTAGAGAAGTTGGTTTGAAATATTTTTGGAGTAAGTAATAAAAATGCCAAATAAAGAAGGTGGGTGTTCTTGAAGAAACACTTAAGGGTGCTCTTGAAGTGACCCATGAAATGATCATTAAATAATCATTAAATAATCCTAAAAGTGGTTTAGGTACCTAAAACATGATAAATAAAGAGATATCAATAAAGTGCTTATGTTTATAAATGGATTAAAGGTCTTGAATTAGAGAAAAACATGATTGGCCATCATGAAATTCTCCTAAATAAGAAATGTGAACCTGTAGTTCATAAAATATAATTAGAATATATATATATAATTATAATATATATATATATATATATATATAATTAGAATATATATATATATAATTAGAATATATATATATATAAAGTAGAAAAACACACTGAAATTGCTGAAGCACGTGTAGTGCAACATCATGTTAAATGCTCTAGGCATGAGTTTTTATAAATAATTGAATTGACTGAAGTAGTGAAAGTGTTTGAAACACTTAAAATACCCTGAAGGTATGAATATTGGTTAAATCATACTAAGTGATGAAAGTCTACTAGTTCCCGAAGAATATAAATTACTTTGCTGCTTATAAAGAATGTAAAGAATAAAGGGTGTAGATTGCAACTTTCTTTTAAGTATTGTTGTAATGAAAATCTTGATAGAATTCATGATGAGTGGATTACTTCCTATTTTTAAGTATTGCTGCAATGAAACTCTTAATATTCATTGAGGTATTAGTTGCGATAGGCAAAACTTATTAAAATATACAAGTTCCTGAAGAATATAAATAACTTTGATGATCATAAAGGATGCAAAAACATGGAATGTAGATTACAACCTTCTTCTAGGTATTGTTGTCATGAAAATCTTGATGCACTTCAAGATGAGTAGATTACTTCCTGCTTTTAAGTATTGTTGTAATGAAACTTTTAATATTCATCAAAGATGTAGTTGTAATATGCAAAACTGATTTGAAGCACAAAAGTGAAAGCACATGAAGTGTTTTTCATAAAGCTAGCATACAAAATGCATAAAACGCAAATCATATTTGAAAGAAACAGTCTTGGAAAAGTTGATTGCATCGAATGAAACTATTTGTAAATGACGAAGATCTAAAGAATGGAAAGTAGAATTATTGTCTTCGGACTTTTAATGCTTGTCTAAGCTATGTTACAAAAGTATTTATAACGATTTTAATTATAATGACATATATTCAAACTTAAAGGGAAAAATATAAAATCAGAGGGAGCATACATAAGTATATCATAATGTGTTAGAACCTCAGTTCCTGATATTTTGATAATAATAATTATATGTGTTTATCTAACCAAGTTTTACAGGAAAATATTGATGACCAGATTCCAAATTGATGGACGTAATCGTTTACAGGTTATAGAGTCTATGTCTAGTTAGTAATATATGTTAAAATCTCTCCTAATTGGTATAGATGCACAAGCTATTGAATATACACAATTGTTTTCAAAAGAAGTTTTAAAGATATCTAAATTAGCAGAATTCAGACGTCTAAATCATAAATTCATACGTCTGGCTACTGAAGCAAATCAATTTTAAAGTAGAAAATTCAGACGTCTAAACACAATATTCAAACGTCTGAATAAGGTCAAAAATGCATTGTTTCGGCGCTGCCTTGTTATTTCACTACACTCAGAAGGCTGAATTTTAATTCAGAAGTCTGAGTTAAAAAAATAACGGCTAGTTTTTGAAAGGTTGCTTCTCTTCCCTGAAAAGAAACAATGTTCATTTCAACAGTTGCTTCTATTCTGATTCATGGCAACTCTTCACTAATCATTGCGACCGTTTAACAACTATGAATAGCAAGCAATTTCAACACTATTCTTAACCAATTCTTATTTTGATTTCTAAACTCTATATTCTTGCTATTTACTTTCAAGTTTTACAAATCAAACTATTTGATCACCAAACACTCAAGCATACTCTTGTGTGGTCAACTAGACTTCCTTTCTTCACAAATTACACTATATACCATAAAGGAGAAGATTATAGGAAGGGTGTACTTATATTGACTTATCAGTGCTATTTCAGAGCATACTCAGTTAGAAACATTTCCATTTGTATTTGAAGTCCTGTTGTAGTATCCTCGGGCGGTAGAAGTCCTATTCGGTTGTCTAGGCGGTGTAATACCTGTTCCTCCGGGCGAAGCGAGGGTATTGATTAAATCCAGAAGGAGTCTGGGACTAGACGTAGAACGAGAAGTTCGAACCAGTATAAAAATCTCTGGTGTCTTTTACTACTCTGTTATTATTTCTATAATTATTCCGCACATGTAATTAATTTAGTTTATCCATATTACATGATCCTATAGCATAGTCACTTTCATTTGGTATCAGAGCTTTGTTATCTCTTAACCGTAACACAGTTATTTGATATTTTAGTAATATGGAAAGTAACACCAACACAAGTTTTACTGAAGGTCAATCCACTGCACGACCACCACTATTCAATGGTTTGAACTATAACTATTGGGCTACTAGAATGAGAATCTATATGCAAGCTAATGGTTATGACACATGGAATATCACTCAAACTGAATATCACATACCAACTACTCAATTTTCAAAATGGTCTAACACACAAAAACTAGATGCTACTGCCAATGCAAAAGCCATGAACATGTTATTTTGTGCTTTAGACAAAAATGAGTTTAATAGAGTTAGCATGTGTACTACTGCTTATGAAATATGGGGCACATTGAAAATTACTCATGAGGGTACTAACAAAGTCAAACAAAGTAAGATCTCTATGCTTAAGAATCAATTTCATAATTTTAGAATGAAGCAAGATGAATCTATAAAAGATATGTACTCTAGATTTCAAGATATATATCTTTCACTTTTGACACTAGGAGAAAAATTTACTGATTTTGATATCATCTCAAAAATCCTAAATTATCTAACGGATGAATGGGAACGAAAAGTCTTAGCAATTGAAAAAGCTAATGACATTTCAACTATCAAACCAGAAGAGTTGATAGGAAATCTAATGTCTTATGAAGTTAATCTCCAGGCTAAACGAGTACATGCACAAGATAAAAAGACAATAGATTTCAAGGCAGAAAAAGAAGAATCTGATTCAGATGATGAAGATATGGCTCTTTTCGCAAAGAATTTCTAAAAGTTTTTGAAGTACAAAAAGTACAATAGGTTTGGACGTAACAAAAATAGCACCAAACCATCACTATAGAATGCTATGGATGTCACAAGAAAGGACACGTGTAGAAAGATTGTCCTAATCAAAAGAAAGACAAGTACAAACACAAAAAGGAAAAATACAAAAAGAAGCAGGCATTTTCAGTAACATGGGATGATTCAGAATCCTCTTCCTCATCAGATAGCGACAATGACAGTGACAATGAACAAGCAAATGTTTTCTTTATGGCTATAAATGATGAAGTAAGTGATTTAACTTTTGATGATTTAATTGAGATAAATTCAGTTTTATTAGATAAAATGAAAAAAATTAAAAGGAAATATAAAGAGGCTCGTGAAAAGTTAAACAGAACCGAACTTGAAGTTGAAATGCTAAGGGATGAAAAGAATATTTTAGAAGAAGAACTTCAAGCTTCTCAAGAATCTTATTCTAATACAACTTCTCAAATTTTTATGCTGAGTCAAGAAATCGAAACTCAAAAAGAAAAGAATGACTCTCTCCAAGTTAAAAATCATGATTTAAAATCAAATGTTAAAATATTAGAATTAGATATCTCTAGTCTCAAAATACAGTTAGAAGGAATTACTAAGAATGTTTTAAATTTTAATGAAGGAAGAGAAAATCTCTCTAAAATTTTGGAAAATTCTCAAACGGTGTCAGATAAAAAGGGTTTAGGCTATAAGAAAGCTTCAAATAGTTTACCTAAGAAAAGGAATTCTTCTGAAAATCATGTTCAGAAAAGAAATCATAGTATTATTGATAGTATTTCAAAATGTCCAAAACATTCTAAGAACATTATAATGTGGGTTCCTAAAACTAACAATTTTTTGATTAGGAATAAATACATAAAATCATTTATGGAAAATGCTCATAAGAACAAAAAAAATATTTACAAAGGGAATGCTGAACCCGTTTGGGTTTGGTTTCCTAAGATCTAACTCTTAGGACCCTAACAAAAAGTGGGTACCAATGTCTCTTTCATATTTATTGTAGGTGCCACTTAAGAAAAGAGGAAATGGATATTAGACAATGGTTGCTCAAAACATATGACAGGAAATAAAAACATGTTGACTAACATTATCTACTCAGATGGAGGGTCTGTCACTTTTGGAGATAATTCCAAAGGATACATCATTGGCAAAGGCGATGTGAGCAATAACGGTACATCTAATTTACCTCTTATTACAAATGTTTATTAGTTAAAAATTTGAAACATAATTTACTTAGTATCAGCCAACTTTGTGACAAAGGGTTTAATATCTCTTTTTCTGAAGATAAGTGTAGCATTTTTGACAAAAAATAAAAATCTTATTTTTGAAGGTAATAGAGATAGAAATATATATGTTTTAAATATGAAAATTATTCATGACCCAAATATATGCTTAATAGCCAAAGAAAATGATCATTGGTTATGGCACAAAAGATTTTGTCACATAAATTTCAAAGCAATTAGTAAACTTTCTCAAAATGATTTGGTAAAAGGTTTACCTAAAATGAATTTTAAAGTAAAAAGTATTTGTGATGCTTGTCAATTAGGAAAACAGGAAATTATTGTCAAGGACAAAAATTTTCAGCGTTTTTGTCTCAAGGACAGGCCTTCAATATTTTATCCTGAAGGACAACTTTCTTTAGGTATCAGTTTTTAGTCATTGATAGTATCAGTTTGTAGTTATCGGTAGCAGTTTTTAGGTATCATTTTTTAGCTTAGTAGTAGTTTTGTTGTCCTTATGAATAATTTTGGAAAATATTTGTCCTTATGAATAATTTTTAAAAAAATGTTTGTCCTTATGGTAAAAATATTGAGGTTGTGTCCTTGAGGCAAAAAATATACAAATCTTTGTCCTTTAAATTAATTTCCCCTTAGGAAAATTATCGAAATCATCTTTTAAATCAAAGAAAAACATTTCTACATTACAACTACTTGAATTATTGCATTTGGATCTTTTTGGACCAACGCAAATTCAATCTATTAATCATAACAAATATGTGTTTGTAATAGTAGATGATTTTTCAAGATATACTTGGACTATCTTTATGAAAAATAAAAGTGATACTTTTGAAAATTTTAAAATATTTGTTAAAAGAACTCAAAACCTCAAAAGTTTGAAAATTAAGAACATTAGAAGTAATCATGGATGTGAATTTGAAAATGAGAATTTTGAACATTTTTGTAATAAAAAGGGAATTTCACATAACTTTTCTTTTCCTAGAACACCACAAAAAAATGGAGTTGTAGAAAGGAAAAATAGAACTTTACAGGAATGTGCAAGAACTCTTTTAAATGGAAGCACTTTACCAAAGCATTTTTGGGCAGAAGCTATAGCAACTGCTTGTTATGTTTTGAATCGTGTCTCCATTCGACCACTAACAAAACATACACCATATGAACTTTTTAATGGAAGAAAACCAAATATATCTTATTTTAAAATTTTTGGTTCAAAATGTTTTATTCTTAATACAAAAGACCAGCTTGGTAAATTCGATCCAAAATCCGATGAATGAATATTCATAGGATATTCGGAACGAAGCAAAGCTTATCAAATTTTCAATAAAAGAACTAAAATAATCAAAGAAACACTTCATGTTTCATTCGATGAGAATTTCAAAATTAATAATAAAAATGATGATGATGAGATAATTACTAAAACTGTCACAGATACTAATACTGAAAAATCTTTTGATGATTCCATTATTCAAAATAAAAACATTACTAATCATGAAAATGAATTAAGATCTCCTTCTAGGAAATTAAAAGATCATCCTGTTGAAAATGTTATTAGAGAAATTGATTCAAAAGTTAGGACTAGAAGTCAACTTAATCAAATGGGCCATGTAGCATTCCTTTCAAATATTGAACCTAAAAATGCTAAAGAAGCCTCTACTGATGATTATCGGGTTATAGCTATGCAAGAAGAGCTAAATCAATTCGACCGAAATGAAGTTTGGGATTTAGTTCCTAGACTAAGTAATCAAACTGTCATTGGTACTAAGTGGGTCTTCAAAAATAAAGCTGATGAACAAGGAAATATAACTAGGAATAAAGCTAGATTAGTCGCACAAGGATATAATCAGGAGGAAGGGATTGACTATGAAGAAACGTTTGCTCCAGTCGTCTGACTAGAAGCAATATAGATCTTATTGGCATTTGCATATTTTCATAATCTTAAACTTTATCAAATGGATGTTAAAAGTGCATTTTTAAATGGCTATATTAAAGAAAATGTTTTTGTTGAACAACCTCCCATATTTACACATGAAAAATTTCCAGACCATGTTTATAAATTTAAGAAAGCTTTATATGGTTTGAAACAAGCACCACATGCTTGGTACGAACGACTTAAAAGCTATCTTATAAATTCTGGTTTTGAAATAGGGAAAGTTGACCAGACATTTTTTATTAAGAAAACTAAAAAGGATATTTAAATTGTTTAAATTTATGTTGATGATATTATTTTTGGTTCTACAAATAATAAATTATGTCAGGATTTTTCTAACATAATGACCAAAGAATTTGAAATGTCACATATGGGAGAATTATCATATTTTCTTGGATTACAGATTAAACAACTAGAAAATGGAATTTTTATTAACTAAGAAAAATATTGTAGCAATCTAATTAAATGCTTTGGTATGGAAAATACTTCGGCCAAACCAACTCCAATGAGTACAACAGTACATCTTGAACGAGATGAGGATGGCAAAAGTGTTGACCAAAAACTATATCGAAGTATGATTGGATCACTACTTTATTTAACTGCTAGTAGACCTAACATAATGATGAGTGTTTGTCTGTGCGCTCGATTTCAAGCAAATCCTGAAGAATCACATATGCGAGCAGTAAAACGTATATTACGATATCTTAGCAAAACCAAATATTTCAGACTATTTTATCCGAAAGAATGTCCTTTCGAATTAGTATCATACAGTGATGCTGATTTTGGAGGATGTCGGACGGATATAAAAAGTACGAGTGGGACGTGTCACTTCATTGGACATTCCTTAGTATCTTGGTTTAGCAAGAAACAAAACTGTGTTTCACTCTCAACCTGTGAAGCATAATATATTTTTGCTGCTTTAGCATGTGCTCAAGTCATATACATGCAACAAACACTTCAAGATTTTAGAATAAATTTATCTAAATCTACTATTTTCTTTGATAATACTAGTGCTCAAGTCATATGTAGATGAATTGTATAATGATATTTTAATTTGATACTTATATTATGTGTAATTTGTTAGTCACTAAAGTGGTCAAATTAGAAAGGTTCATATATGTCAAATTAAAGGAAATTCATTTACTCGTGTTTATGTGATGCTTATGAGTGAATGACATTATGGTTTATGTATACTTTTTTAAAGATTTGTCATGGGTATATTGAGTTCATAGTTATAAAATGTTTTGGAGTGCGCAAAGGTTGATCATTATATAAAGTTACTTATTCTATAAAGAGGTTTTTAGGCTCAAAGAAAAAGTTGAAAAAAAATTTAGTCTCAGGGACATTAAGTTTGTTTTTTAAGCTGAAGGACACTTTCTAGTGCAAATCACAGAATGATAGTTGTAACTATCATTTTCTGTTTACACTAAAAAGTGTCCTTCAAACTAAAAAACAAACTTGTTATCCCTAAGACTAAATTTTTTTGAAACTTCTTCCCCGTGCCCATTTTTCTGTTCTATAAATATATGGACATCACAAAATCTCATGCTAATTAGTAAAATATGTTACAGGTGAGGTTGAATTTTTTTTAGTTTCATTCTTGGTATAATAACTGACTTTCATTTGATTTTTTGGGTATGATTTTGCATTTTGTTTAATTCACTTATTTTGTAGGGAATAATTGGTTCTTGCAACATAGATATCAACTCCGATTTTGAATAATCTATTAGAGGTAAAGTTCATTCTTTTCTAATTCTAATATACATAATTATCTAAGAAAATAAATTTGGGCAGAAAAACATTATGTATAAAGTGAAGAAATATACTAAAATAATAAATTTTTGTATAGTATTTTGAAAAAAAAAACGTAACACTTATAATCCAGCTATAGTAGGCCACTTTAAAATTAAGTTGGAAGTTTAATTCTAAATAATTTTTTTATAAACCTTTTTTTTATTTAAATGTTTTATATTGTGTTATACCACCCAAACTTAAATATATTTCTATTTGTGTACGTCCTAAGTATTAATGATATCATTAATGCCTATAGAATACATAAAGATATCATTAATGGCTGAACTTTTTACATATCTATTCTATTGATCAAATTTGTCAATAGTTTTTCACTTCTTATTCATCTTTAATTATTTATAAACTTATTCATATTTTGTAGCCATTGTTTTTCTACCAATTGCTTTTAATGTTATTGCTTTATGGAAAAACAATCTGAATACTTTCTAGGAAAACTTAGCTTACTGGTTCTATTAAACTTGATTAAAAAGGTTAGAATTTTGTTATTATTTTCTTTTCATTTAATTTGATCTTGAATCTGTAGGTTTTGTTATAATTTGAGGTTATGTTTTTAGTTCGTAAGATTATGAATATAGTTTCCGTCATTTGTCTTGTAGAAAGTTACTTATTTTATAAATATGTGGACACCACTAAATCTCCTATTGATTAGTAAAATCATTACAGATAAAGTTAAAAACTTTATTTTATTCTCAAGTTTTGTATAATGATTGACTTTCATTTGATAGTTTTGTTTGGAATGATTTTGCATTTTTCTAGATTTATTTATTTAGTAGGGAATAGTTGGTTTTTGCTACAAAGATATTAACTCCAAATTTGAATAATTTATCAAATGTAACGTTCATCATTTTCCAATTCTAACCTACATAATTATATAAAAAAATTTTGGATAGAAAACATTATATATGAACTAAAAGAATATCAAAGTAATAAATTTTTGTATAGTATTTTGAAGAAAATGTAACACTTTTGATCTAGCTATAGTATGCAACTAAGGACGTATCCAAGTAAGGCCCAATGGGGGCTACCGCCCCCACTGGATTTCTTAATTTTTTAACTAGGTTAGAAATTTTTACACTCTCATTTATTCCGCTCGATATTTTTTACTAGCTACCTATTCTAACATCGCAGATTCTCACCGCTCAGATTCTCCGTTGCTCCTACCATCGCACTTGTGCCGCCTCTCTTCATTATGTGCCTCTCTTGTCATTTCACGCCACCCTGTTCTACAAGCAAGGGAATTTTGTTTTCCCTTAATTCCAACTGTTACCTAATTTCAATTTTTCCACTTGATTACATGTTTATATTTGATATTTGATATTCCTAATTTCGATTTTATTTTCTCTAATTCCTACAAATCAGCAACCTGCAATTATTTTGATGCACTTAGGCAATCTGCAATTTAATTATAAACAATGATTAATAATTTATTGAGCTACTTCACCAAATTGAAAGAAAATAGTTCAAGTTCAAGAAATGCTCCTAATCCACCACAAATTCATCCTCCTACCTCATCTTTGGTTGTATTAGAAGATATCTTAGATGATTATCCAGCAGATCCCAGTTTAAGAAAAAACATCAATTTTTTACAATGCTAATGAAAGAGAAAATGTTCGTTGATTTTTTTTTTGAAAATGGTACTTTATATACAACATGTCATTGGGACAACATATCTCATGTCAATAAATGTTCGAATCATGCTACACAAGTTTCGAACTTGTGACCTCTCGCACCAAATCTGAATCACTTAACCACTTGGACAATGGTGCTTGTCTAGGTTCACTGATTTTATTTGCAAAAAGGTCCATTGCAACCGAAAAATCACATATTTCCATGGCATTTGATTGGTCAAAGTGAGAAATGGAGGTTCATTCCTTCATGGTTCAAAGATCATCCTATATGGTTAGAGTATAGCATAGCAAAAAAGCGTCGTTTTGCTTGTATTGTTATCTTTTTAAACCCGAGCATGAAGGCCAAAGTGGAGGTGGCTCTTTTGTTGGTGATGGTTTCAGAAATTGGAAGAAGAAAGAAAGATTTAATGTGCATATTGGACCTTCTAGTATTCATAACAACTGTGTGAGAGCGAGTGATGATCTAATAAAGCAAAAGCAACACATTGAAGTATCCTTATTTGACCATTCTAGTTAAATGAAAATTAATTATTGTGTACGTTTGACTGCTTCAATTGATTGCATTAGATTTCTCTTTCATCAAGGTTTACCTTTGTGTGGTCGTGCTGAATCTGAGGATTCAACAAACAAAGGAAACTTTCTTGAATTATTGTAATTTCTAGCAGACCACAATGAGGATGTTAATAGAGTTTCATTGACAAATGCTCCTGAAAAATTAAAATTAATAGCACTTAGCATTCAATATGATATTATTAGTTCTATTGCAAGTCTAATTACAAACTCCATTGTTGGAGAGCTTAGTGATGAATTATTTTCTATCTTAGTCGATGAAATTCTTGTCGTATCCTTGAAAGAACAAATGGCAGTGGTTTTAAGCTATGTAGATGATAAAGGATTTGTCGTTGAATGTTTTCTTATCATTGTGCATGTTAGAGATACTAGTGCATTATCATTAAAAAGTGCAATCGATTCTCTTTTTTTCCTACATGGGTTAAGTATATCAAGTTTGCATGGTCAAGGATATGATGGAGCAAGTAATATGAGAGGAGAATTCAATGGTTTAAAAAGTTTCATGTCAGAGGAATAAATCTGCTTTTTATGTTCATTGTTTTACTCATCAACTTCAACTAACATTTGTAGCAGTTGCAGAAAACCATCGAATTATTTCAACTTTCTTTGATGTTATTTCTCAATTATCAAATATCATAGGAGCCTCATGCAAGCGAAGGGACATTCTTTACGATAAACATTTGAAAAAGTTGTTATAGGAGTTTGTAATGGTGAAATTTTAATCGGACAAGGTATGAATCAAGAAATGACACTGAAACATGTAGGAGCAGCACGGTGGGTCTCTCATTATAGTACACTTATGAGTATACTTAATTTGTTTCCTTCTGTGGTTG
Organism: Allium fistulosum; assembly: GCA_030737815.1. NCBI lineage: Eukaryota > Viridiplantae > Streptophyta > Magnoliopsida > Asparagales > Amaryllidaceae > Allium > Allium fistulosum. The sequence goes on from CM060908.1 coordinate 172,200,040, forward strand.
AAGTTGTTATGGTTGTTGAAGAAGATGCAATGAACCAAAAGCATAAGGGTCAAGCAGACAACTTATTACGAATCATACAATGTTTTGATTTTGTTTTTCAATTAACATTTGATGAAAAATATTTTGGGAATTACAAATGACTTATCTCAAGCCTTACAAAAAAAGATCAAGATATGGTAAATGCCATGACAATTGTGAGAATAACCAATATACAATTACAAAATATGAGAGACAATGGATCAAAGCGATTGTTTGAAGAAGTTTCCATATTTTGCATTTTGTTTGAAGAAGTTTCCATATTTTGCATTAAAAATGAGACAGTGATCCCTGGTATGGATAGCTTGTTTGTAGTTCAAGGAAGATCGCGTCGTAACGTTGAAGGAAAAACATATCTTCATTATTACCATGTTGAACTATTCTATGAAGTGATAGATATGCAACCTCAAGAGTTGAATAATCAGTTTAATGAGGTGAATACAGAGTTATTGTTGTGCATGGATTGTGTTAGTCCAAGTGACACTTTTTCTAAATATGATAAGAGAAAATTGATTCGTTTTGTTGAATTTTACCCATGAAATTTTTGTCCAAATGATTTAATGCAACTTGATCATCAACTTGATAATTATATCAAGAAAAGAGTCACGGGTCTATGTTTTTGATGTTGTTATAGGAAAAGTCCCTCCAGAAATGAATATGTAAATTTGGTCTCTATTTTTTTAAAATAAAAAACGCAAGATGCCTTGCATTTATCTGACAGAAAATGCAAGGTAACTTGCACTTTTCTGTTTCTGAAATCTTTTTCGAAATCTTCAAAATTTCGAAAAGCGCAAGTTATCTTGCACTTTCTATCAGGAAAGCGCAAGCTAGTTTGCGCTTTCTGATTTTGTTTTTTTTTTTTTAATTTTTGAAAATTTTGAAAATTTTTAAAAGCGCAAGGTTTATCAGAAAAGCGCAAACTAGTTTGCGCTTTTTGATTTTGAAATTTTTAAAAAGCGCAAGCTAATTTGCATTTTCTAATTTAGAAAAAATAGAGACCTAATTTACATACTTATTTCAACGGGAACTTTTCTTGTAACAACATCAGAAATAAGGACCTTTCGTGCAAGGCCCCTTTATTATATTATGGATGCGTAGACAGACAATCAATTTTCTAAAGTTGAAGGAATTAGTTCTCTTGCTAAAAAGATGGTTCAAAGAAAGAAACATCATCTATATCCATTTGTATATTTACTTTTGAAGTTAGCATTATTGCTATTTTTTGCAACTGCTACAGTCGAAAGAGTCTTTTCTGCAATGAAAATTATCAAGACTTCCCTACATAATTCCTTAGGAGATGATGTTATGAATGATTGTTTGGTGCCTTATATTGAGAGAGACATAGCAAGTATCATTGAGACTAACAAAATTATTGAACACTTTCAAAATATGAAATCGAAAGGTTTGCTTGTGAAGAATCATCTCTAGTGGGGTATTTTGAAAAAAAATGATGTATACTGGACATTTTGGAGAATCATGTTTTGTAATGATATTTTGTGATCTATTTGGGATTGAAAATGTTTGTATTTATCATGGAAATATTATGACTTTTTAAATCAAGTTCTGCACCAACTGCTCAAAATTTCTGCGTACTTCCTGGATAGCAACATTAAAATTTGTTAGAAGTTTAATTCTAATTAAGTGTTTTTAACCTTGTTTTAATGGGGCTTTGCACGAAAGGTCCCTATTTCTGATGGTGTTACAAGAAAAGTCTCTGTAGAAATAAGTATGTAAATTAAGTCTCTGTTTTTTCTAAACCAAAAAACGCAAGTTAGCTTGCACTTTTAAAATTTTAAAATTTTCAAAATCAGAAAGCGCAAACTAGCTTGCGCTTTTCTGATAGAAAGCGCAAGTTACATTGCGCTTTTCAAAAATTTCAAAAATTTTAAAATTTTAAAAAAAAATTTCAAAATTAGAAAGCTCAAACTAGCTTGCACTTTCTTGATAGAAAGTGCAAGTTAACTTGCGCTTTTCAAAATTTTCAAAATTTTCGAAAATTTCAAAAAATATTTCAAAATTAGGAAAGTGCAAGTTATCTTGCATTTTCTGTCAGAAAAGTGCAAGACATTTTGCGTTTTTTTATTTTTGAAAAATAGGGACCAAATTTACATATTCATTTCTACAGGGACTTTTTGTATAACAACATCAAAAACAGGGACCTGTGACTCTTTTCTTGTTTTTTTATTTTAATGTTTTTATATTATGTTACACCACCTAAACTTGTTTATAATTCTATCTTTATACGTCCCAAGTAATATTGATACCATTAATGCTTATAGAATACATAATGATATCATTAATGCCTAAACTTTCTATAGATCTATTCCATTATATTATATAATTATATAAAAATACTGATTTTGACTGTTTGTATTCTTATTTCCATGTACAACAATCGTGCATTTATTATTTCATTATTTAAGCACCTCTCAAACATTTATCGTCTTATAATTCTTTCACTTCCATTTCATTTTCTCATAGTATTATCCCTTTCTATTTTTCAGTTTCATATGCCTCATGTGAATCAAAAATAATTCTATTCCTAATCTAAAATAAATTAAAAATCATTCTTAATAATTTTTAGTCAGTCTTTTTAAATGTTCTAATTTAACTAAAATTTGATTGAATTCATCGATAATTTTTCACTTTGTATTCATATAGAATTATTTATAATTTTATTCATATTTTATAGTTATTGTTTTTTTACCAATTTCTTTTAATATTATAGTTTTTATGAAAAAATAATCTGAAGTCCTCCAAAAAAATCTTAGCTTATTGGTTCGGTCGAGCTTGATTAAACGGTTGAATTTTTTAATTATTTGTCTGTTCATTTAATTTAATGTTTAATTTGTAGATTTTGTTCTAATTTCGTATTTCTAATTTGAGTTTATGTTTTCAGTTTGTAAGATTATGAATATAGTTCTCTTCACTTATCTTGCTGAAAGCTACTGATTTCATAAATACATGAATATCAAAAAATCTCCTACTGAGTATGTAAAGTTGAAAATTTTATTTTATTCTCAAGTTTGTATAACAATTGACTTTCATTTGATTTTTTTGTTTGGTATGATTATGCAATTTTGTTTAGTTCAATTATTTTGTAGGGAAATTGGTTCTTGCTAAATAAATATCAACTTTGGTTTTGAATAATCTTTCCGAGGTAATAAAACACCCATGCTTTAGCACCTGGCATAACAACTCCCGGTGCAACAACAAGTATCAGCTTAACTTGGGCTTGGTGAGTTAGTGGCAGTAGGTGGCAAAGTAGCTTTGTTACCTATTCCATTAGGAACTGCTTATTTTTTGGTCCATCACATTCGTTCATGGTTCATCATTTTCTAATTCTAATCTATATAATTATATAAGAAAATAAATTTGGGTAGAAAACATTATATATGAATTGAAAGTATATTAAAATAATAAAATTTTGTATAGTATTTTGTAGAAAATGTAACACTTTTAATCTAACTACAGTAGGCAACTTTAAAATTTTGTTAGATGTTTAATTCTAAATAAATGTTTTATAAACTTTTTTTATTTAAATGTTTTATACTGTGTTACACCACCTAAACTTATTTATGATTCTATTTTTGTTTGTCCCAAGTATTAATGATACCACTAAGTCCTATAGGATACATAATCATATCATGAATGCTTGAACTTTCTATATATATATATATATATATATATTCTATTATGTTATATAATTATATAAAGTTTACTTTTTGACTATTTATATTCTTATTTCGATGTACAACAATTATGCATTCATTATTTACCCACATCTCAACATTTAACATCTTCTAGCTCTTTTACTTCCATTTTATTTTCTCACAACATTGTCTCTTTCCCTTTCCAGTTTCTTATGTATGCGATAATTCAAAAATAATTCTGTTTCCAATCTAGATCGAATTAAAAATTATTTTCAAACAATTTTTAGTCAATCTTTTTAAATGTTCAAACCTAACTAAAATTTAATTTAATTCGTCAATAGTTTTTCACTTCGTATTCATCTAGAATTAATAATTGTATTCATATTTTGCAGCGATTGTTTTCCTACCAATTTCCTTCAACGTAATGGTTCTTAGGGAAAAATAATATGGAGACCCCAAAAACTTAGCTTGCTAACTTGATGGAGCTTGATTAAAAGGGTAGGCCTTTTTATTATTTATCTTTTTAGTTAGTTTGATGTTGAATTTGGAGTTTTTGTTCTAATTTCCAATTTCTAATTTGAGATTGAATTTTCATTTTGTAAGATTATGAATATGTTTCTCTTTATTTGTCTTGCAAATAGTTACTGATTTTATATATATGTGGATAATACAAAATCTCCTATTGATTAGATCGGTTACATGTAAAGTTGAAAATTTATTTTATTCTCAAGTTTTGTATAATAGTTGACTTTCATTTAATTTTTTTGTTGGTATGATTATGCATTTTGTTTAATTCATTTATTTTATAGGGAATAACTGGTTAATTATTTCGTAGATACTAAATTCGGTTTTGACTAATCTTTTAATGGGAATGTTCATCTTTTCCAGTTCTAATCCATATAATTATATACGGAATTTTTTTTGGGAAAAAACATTGTAAAAGAAGTAAAGGAACATCAAAATAATAAATTTTTTACAATATTTTAAAGAAAAAATAGCATATTTGATCCAGCTACAATAGGGAACTTGGAAAAAAAAATTTGGAGTTTTATTTTGAGTAAAGTATTTTTTAAACCTTTAATTATTTAAATGTTTTATATTTTGTTACATGGTCTAAACTTATATTTTTGCAAAATATTATATTAACCATCTTTATCAAACCCAAGCTTTAATAAAATTTTCATGATGTTGTTTAATCAGCCATGAAATATTCATAAGCAACATGCAATTTCAATTAATGCATGGTTACCATTTATTTTTTAGGGATCTTATCGAGTAGTGAATTAATTACCAAGGATTTTCCATAAAGGAAATTAGGTTGATTTGTTTTTTTTCCTATTGCAATTTATAGCCATTTATAGATAATTATGGATTGAACTTATGAATATTTATAATGTTTGTATATGAATTAAATTCAACTAGAAAGGATCGTATTAAATAATATTACATTACAACCAATAAAGGAAATTAGTTGGTATAAATTTAATTTAATTTGGATTCAAACTAATTAGAGAATTAACTAAAGTTAATTCCCCCTTATTAAAATTAAGTTTAGTGAGAAAAATTAATTTTTTTTAATAATTCTCTTTAATGCTAATCAATTTGAGTCCACTTTATTTCAATATAACATATGATGCTATGATGGATTAAGATCGCCTTTTAATTTAACTTAAAATTCAAAATGTAACATTGTTAGATCACATTGAGTAGTTCCTATTCATATATTTTGCACAACTCTGACAAATTAGAACGTGTTTAAGCAGTTGGAATCATGAAAGATGGAAGCTACTGTTGGAACAGGGCCAACTCGCAGCGGAAGTTATGCGTGAGTTTCAAATTTTTTTACCCTATTGGATCTTTATTGGGCCGATGAAGTCTAATTTATTTAGAATATTTCTAAATTTAATTTAAATAAAATCATATATTTCATTTAAATTCACAAATTTTTGATAAAAAGTTATTTTCAATTTATATATAATATACATATGTATCATATACATATATGTATGTGTGTGCATGTGTAACATTATATTTCATGCAAGGTATAACATGCCCTATATAGATGTTGGGATTTACATAACAACAGACATATTAGCTCATCATATATGTATTTTATGTTGTTTAAATATTTGTATATATTTATACTAATTATATATAAAACCCTAACTGTAAATATATATATATATATATATATATATATATATATCTCTCTGTGTGTGTATTATATATTATGAGAAAATATTATAGATATGTTTATACGTGAAATATTATAGTGTTAAGTACTACATAAACATATACATATACATACATACATACATATATGCAAGATATAAGTTTTTATATATTAAATATATATGTATGGATGTATTAAAGTAACATACATATATATAACAATATTTATATATATATATATATATAAATAATAATTAATGTAAATATGAGTTAGTATAGTTTATATAAATATATAAATCACAAACTAAATAATTTTTCTTAAAAAACATTCCAAATCAAATACACAGCAAGTCCAAATTTAATTATAATTTTATTATATTACTATATATATATATATTATGGATTAATTAGTTGAATAACAATAAATATATGATAGAAAATATTTATATATTAAATATGTCGAGTTTTAAAATTTCATAAAATCAGGAACGATATTTTATAGCATACAAAAAAATTTCAGATTTTTTTAAGACAACTTTTTATTTTTTTATTAATTAAATATTTTGGTCGAATTTAAAATGATTTTCTAAATATATTAAAAATGGTTTAAAAATCTGATTTTTTGACCAAGAGATTTTATAATGACAAATTAATTTTAGAAAATTTAAAATTGAAATTTTAAAATATAATTTATTTTATATCAATTTATTAATTTTTACAATGATTAAATGATAATAAAAATATTAAATAATTACCAAAAAATTATTTTTGGTCGTTAAAAATCATAACTGATGTAAATATATATTTAAAAAATATTAGTTCAAATAGTTATTTGATATAGCTATATAGTTTAACACAAATCATATAAATAAATTAGTTAAGATATTACTATATGTATATATTAATTAATAAAATATTAGTAAATAAAATATAATGGTTTCAGCTGTGTATATTAGATCCTCAATGAATTTTTTTATTTGATAAACATATACACATAACCAATCTATATGTCACAGCATCAATACCTATAGGAATCTCACCTAACTAACAATACAATAATCATAATACACACAAACAAAATACACAGTTATACAGAGGTTATGCATCATGTATAACACTTACCTAAAACTAATGCCCTTAAGTACACCTTGTGACGATGAGTTCTCATCTCTTTGAAACCCTCTCGATTCTACAGATTGGTGGTCCTACAGCCGCAGACCCTTTGCTATCAAATAGTTGTTAATTTGAACCAATTTGATTTGAGTTTTATTGGAGCTTTAGGATGTGTAGTTCGGCCAAAATGATGGAGATAGGAGGCAACAAAAAGTCCTAGCAAAATTAGGTTTAGGTTCCTTTTATAATCGTTGAATCAGAGAGAAAAGTGGATCACATCACTTACCTTTTCTCACCACATCTTAACCATCCATCACACACCCTTTTACCCTATTTTTGGTCGCCCCTTACACCATATGTTTACTATCTAAATATGGCTCTAACATCATGGGCTAATAGCCCATTTAAGCTCAAGTAAATATATTTAATTAAATCCAAGTTAATTCCATATTGATATCTCATATCGATCGGTATATTTATAAATATTATAAAAATATACAACAATATTTATTTCTCAAATCATATTCAAAATTTATAATTAATATTACATAAATATTGATTAATTTAATTAATTTATAACAATTATAAACTAATCAAATCATTAGGTCTAAAGAGAATTCATCCTTTCGGTTGTGGGACTCACATGTGTAAATTTGGTCAATGATTAACATCAAACTTCACTTTACTAAGCATTACCAGGTTATGATATTTATTTACACCAATTCCCTTCGTCAAAACTATATCAGTTTGGACTATGGAATTTGGTAACAGTCAAAATTCCAATTTCATCCATATTCAACTCTAAAGTTCAAACACAAAAAAGTCCTTGGTTCAATAATAATTATTATTATCAACTGAAATGCTCTGGCCAAAGACTTTTGACTTTGAGTTAACTTGAGTTGACCGTGATACTAATCCCATATAACTAAGGAGACAAATCCTCTCTTGAATACTGCTTCACTTCCAATACTTTTATTCGGCCCAACTATAGTCATTTGATAGACGTCATACCATGGTTTGACTATAACAAAGTGGAGTTTTCATATTGAAGACCCCAGTATTCTCAAGTAGAGAAAACGGTGTAAATTAGTCACATCGATATTTTTTGTTTGACCTTAGTTATATTAACCAAGATAAAAATATCGAGTGAGTCATTCCATAGTTATCTAATAATTGTCAGTACGTAACCCCTAAGTGCCTCCAGTAGTAATGAGTAATACCCTGCCCAACATTTGGAGATCGTTACTTACTTTAGTCTCAATGGATACATCGATATCCAGTTTCGATGCATCTTGACTAGGAACATTTAAAATGGTATATTTGTTTTTATTGTGATAAATTACTCACAGTTACGACACTTTGTAACTACTACCAAAAAACATACCATTTATGGCTTTTCTATTAATTATACTTTTAATTAAATTAATTAATTAACATAACCACATTATATCAAGTATATAATAGAAAGAAAATACCTTTGGTTTCGAACTAGATTGGTTATTGAGTTAGATATATGTAAAAAAATTACATAATTGCTCCTAACTCTATCAATGTCCCACTTGCATTTGGGGTCAATTATGGAATCTTGTTCCAGTTTCTCCAATCGGAAACCGATCAGGTCAGTTCCACAGTGAACGAGTATGCTATTATGTTTCAATTATCCACTTTGCCAATCAACTCTCTCCGATGTTGATAAACTACCATTATCATGTGAAATGATTCAGAGTATGTCTCTCAACTTCCTGTGAGATCCAAGTTCTGCTATAAACTATATAGTGTCATTGTATCATATAACAATTTTGTGGAATTCTCAACATTTAGAATCACCCTCAGCTCAGTTATAAATTTGGTCATTTATATTCATACACATTTTCTTATTGCTGCGCTGTTTAAGGCGATGTACTTAGTCTTTTCTATTGAATCAGCTATAATCTTTCGGTTGGAACATTTCAAACTAAAAGATTCTTAACTTGAATTTATTATTGACATATCATACTCAATATCACTTATGAAACTTTGACACCGAATACTTCTTCACAAGGAGTTCGTTGTTTCTGTAAACAATTCTCTAGTATTTCATAAATAAACGAGAACACTCTAAATTATCGTTCAGTGATATCAATTTGGGTTTAATATTTACTAAATATATCAAATACATGAACAAATCACGACATCGTATACAACATAACAAGTATGATAATTCCTATTGTCATGCATAAGAAATTCATCTTACATGTTACGTATTAAACAATTTAATAAGGCGTCTTTGCATATCGATTCGGGGACATTCCATATGTCTTTTATACTCACTATAAAAGACATCAATTACAGTCCAATGTTCAGTGTTAAAATAACTAAGGTTGATTTTAACACAAGTACACTGTTAAAATCAACATGTTGTTTACTTATAGTTTAGAAATATTAGTATACCTTTCTTATGAACAACACTGTTAAAATCAACAACATGTTCTTTCTTGTGAACACACGCTTCATCTGCATTTTGATTGATAATCGAACTTTTGATATTTCTACCAAAATATTTGTTCAATTATGATGCCTATAAAATGATACTTTCTATCATTTCTTGGATCATATCCAAGGACTCACAAACTCAATATCGCTTCCACTGATTTCGAGACATTTTTGCTTACTCTAAATCATTATTTAGAATTTTTTGTTTCAATACATACATACCAAAAGATAAAGTCATACCAAGCGATAATTTTGTGAGCAAATCCGAACAAACTTGAGCAAATCGAATGGTGAATCTATTACGTTAATTTCAAAAATTGAAATTTATGGTAATATTCTTATCAATATGGCTCACTACATTTCAAAAACATTTTCCTTTCTCATAAAGATAGATTTACGGCCAAAATAAATCATATTCTTTTTGATACAACTATCAAAATCATATTTTGATAATGTACTTGGAATCTATTTTGGATTTGCACGTCATACCATATTTAGAGTCAATACTCTTAATGGTTTAATTAAACAACCAAGGATTATATATTTTCGGCATTGGTAAGAAACTCATAGTTTTTATTAAATATGCGGGAATACTTATTAAACACTCTAATGCGATATGTTCATTTAGGTTATTTAACTTCATTTCACCTTGTAGTAGTCAGTTTATCCTTGGAACGTAACTAATTCCATTGTACTGCCAATAATTTCTTAAAGAAATTCATTTACCATGAAGTTGGTATTTCGGTAACAACAATTATTTCCCAATGCAATGAAACATGTATTCATGAACATTTTATGAATTGCCTTCACTACGCCATAGATGGCCTACTGCAACAAAATTACATGGTGTTGCTAGCTATAATGTAACGATAGGTATGTTGATTTTTGTCTATTACAACACTCGTTTCAAGGTGTTAGTATAAGTATCAACAAGAAGTTGCAGTAGCTATAGATGTATTCAAATTAAAAAATTAATAAAATTAGCAATCCGCGTGAATACGATCCAACGGTCTACATTTAATCCGATTGTTAAACTGGATCACCGCTACAATTTGCTCCAAATTTTCGTTTTCCCGCTTTACTTTTCATATCATTTTCGTTCTCACCCCCAATTTCCAAATCCCTAATTTCCAAATCATATTTTCGTCTTTTTTTTTCTTCCAAAAAAAAAATTAACCGTGAAAAAGGCACAAGGCTAGGGATTATAGGGATCCCGTGCGTTGTTTTAGGTGTGGGGAAGTGGGTCATCAAAGATTCTCTTGTTCAGCTGCTTCCATGGCAAATCTCAGATCCAAATCCAATATTTTTAGACCCAGATTTGCGAGCATCCAAGAATGCGGTTTCATACTTGCTGCGTTAAAATTCTTAAATTTAATAAACTCTCTTTATGAATCCGAGAAATTGAAGCTTATGGGAGAGCTGCTTGGCTGTTATGAGTACATGCTGAATAGTCTTATTTCTGACGCATTCATGGAGAATGAACAACGTGACATCGGATTTCCCTCCATGGAAGCTAGGCCAGACTTCAATGACAAATGTATTCCCATCGAACAACTTGTTGAAGGGGAATCTATCTTTTCCATTCTTGGAGAAAATTCAAGGACAATATTTGAGGAAAAACCAGCTAGCGATTGTATGTTGCTTGACCAGACTGTATTGGACTTCAGTTCATCATTTTTAGAAATGCAGAGTTGAAATTGGCCTCAGACGAGTGTAGTTTTAACTTGTTTCTATATAATAGTTTTGATCCTCTGAATGAAGTTGTAGAGGATGATTGTGAGGCGTAGTTTGCAGATATAGCTGAAATAAATGGCACAGGGGTCGTTGAGAGTTTGAACTTCCATAGATCAAAAGAAAGCAGTGCTGGAAAAAAGGCAGGTGGAAGGCTGCCTTTAGCATGTGGTGAAGAGACTGGAGATCCTGTGGTCAAGCTAGCAGCTGCTGTTGGCTCAGGTCGTGGGGCAAAAATGGTTTCAGTAGATGTACGTACAAGGTGTCATGAAAGGTGTTGAAGTTGATACCTGAGGGGAGGACGTGGTGGTTGGAGATGAACGGTTAGTTGTGATGGGGATTGGGGATTTAAATGGAGATGGAGATGGTGAACGTGGTGGGTGTAGGGGTAGTTCGGGTTGTCGGAGAAGGCAGGTAGGTGGTTGTTGTGATGGTGAAGGCATAGGGTTAGTGAGGAGATGCGAATTGGTTGTGACAGATTGTAGAGGAAGGGATTTGTTGTGCTATGTGCAGAAATGGTTCGAGTTCGTTAGGTGATAGGGGCAGGAGTTTGTGGCAACATGTTCGATGAAGGGTAATGTATTACTTATTAACACGCAACATGTATGATGAAATGTCAATTTTTATTTATCATGGTTTCAGGTCTTTTACCAAGGCAGAGCTAAAAGCAAGGTTATTTCAGTTTTCACTGAAACAATTTGCTAAGAATGATGGCTGGAAAAAGGTCGGATGATTCAGAAGAAGCCATGAAAGAGTTGCAAAAGTCAATCATCGAGGAGGTGTTCAAATTCGCAGGAGGTGTTCATTTGTGCATCATTTTACGTCGTTTCAAAGAAGGCCCGATCTTCCGAAATCGGATGAATCGGGCGGTGCCCACTTGTTCGACCTAACCGGGACCCCCGCCGGGACTACGGTGCCCTGGACCCCCGCCGGCGCTGCGCCCGGACCCGCTTCTCGGCTCGACTTCGGCTCGGCACTTGGCTCGTCATATATTTGTCAGTGTCGGTGTCTATATAAATTGAAACTGCATATGTAATGAGTGAACTGAGTGATGTAGTGAGGAATATCTGTATATGTGAATATCAGTGTTATTTATCATTGAATTGTAAAATAGTGGAGTTAGGAATTTGTACTATTTTAAATGTTGAAATAAAATATTTATTTAAATAAATTACTGTTTGAATATCAAATTATGTGCAATAGCATTTTATTAAATAAAAATTTATTTCTATTAAAAAATCAAATATGCTCTACATTGTGGGCCCCACAATTTCAGAAAGTTAATATCTATAGCAATATTTTGGAATGTTGGTACAGACACCTATGGATGTTGCCATAGACCCAAATAGGGTTCTATTGCAACAATATTTCTTATGTTGCCTTAGATAGTCAAAATGTTGCCTTTGAGGTCTGCGGCAACGCGGCAAAATGCATCACCGAGAAAGTGTTGCCTTTGCCCTTTTTTAGCCTACAGCAACATTTTTTGGCACTTCCTGCATCACTTCTTTGGTGTTGTAGTATGCAATCTATGGCGTAGTGCTTTTATTTAAAATCGATTTAGTTTTAGTTTACAAATCTTATGTTCAAAACATAAATATGTCATCCAATGACAGTCCTTTCCAAACTCCATTTGAGGAGATTCATACATGATCTCTCATGAACAATTATTACACATAGACTTCCGACTCGCACAATCTGCCATCTCCTTGGCCTAGGATATGTTGGGGTTTCTTATAAACCATCATCTTTTATGATTTTGTAAACTATTATTTAGCTGAAATAAAATTAACCTTGTGTACTACTCTTAAGCACATGACTTTATAGAAAGAAATTAACTCAGCTTCACTCATAGTTAATTGTACTTTATCCAACAAGCTCGATTACTCCTTATCGATACATCATTATGTGTCACAAGGAGGAGTGACTTTTGAGATTGAATTTTTATTCATTTTAGGTATGCTCGGAACTATTTCCAATAAACTCACCCATTCAATCAAATCGAATCATTTCTATTGCATGTTATATTATTAACATTTGTTTTATACCCTATGGGTCTATCTTAAATATACTACATATGTATCAAATACACATGTCCATGTCGATGATAACTCATCGATGAATATAACAACATGGAACCGTTTTGGTATTTAAGACTTACTATTGCATACATCTATATGTATCAATCCGAAGAGTTCATCAACTTCTATAATGCTCCCACTAAACGGGTGCATTGCCCTTAATTGTTTAAGATATAATTAACCATTATCATATGATTCATAATCATATAATAAAAATTATTTATCAAAACTAATGCCTAGTCTATAATTCCAAAGTAACTGTAAATAATTTTAGATACTTCTTTATTTTCCAATGCATCGCTTTGTTATGAAAATAAATCCCACATTGTAATTTTATTTCATAGCAAGTATTCATAATATTCACACTGAAATATACTTATGTCTATCTTTCAATTGATACTGAAAAATAGTCATTATTTCCTAAAGAATGTTCGGTAGGTTTTATGAAAACAATTTCCATAATTTGATGTAATCAATCCATGCTATATGACATGCTCACACTATTTCTGCCATTACTATAATAGCATACTAAATTCAGAGGACCATCATTCGTTTAATATAGATATGTTATTTCATATAGTGTAACTATATTACAGCAAAGATTTCTTTAATCAAATATCTTGAATTCAAAGAAATAATATCATAGAAAACTATTTTCTACATGAAAATACATTTTAGAATAGAAATCATATTTCTTAGTCCAATATTAAGTATCATTTATTATTACTATTCTCATTTCCGATGTTTCTTTATGAAGCAGAAGTGACCATTCACTCTCTTCATCCCAACTGTACCTTAAATCACACCTACTCTCGTACATTCTTTATTCTTTCTAAATGTCAAACCATTCAAAAGAATATCCTTATTAAAATATCATAATGAACTCATTATAAAAGCACACACGATTATCCTTAACAATTAAGGATATCAAATATGTTGTACTTTGCGTAAACTAATTAGACCGGCGTTTCAATGATCGAGTTCTTAGATCTATATTGTATTTTTGGTCTTGTGTTACTTTTAACACAATGTGATCTTTATCCTAATTAATCAAATTTAATACTCGATCTCGAACTATGGTTTATTTGCTTATTTCAAATGCATTAATTTAACCAAAGTATCATGCATTACAAACTTTGACCGTTCCCTATATAACATTTATATGCAATAGTATATGGATCAAACATACATAGTCGTGTATTGATTTTAGAGTTCAGAACTTATAGAATGCAGTACACGGTCTCGACCAAACAAACAAGTAAGTGACCAAATTACGAATGTATTTAGTAGTTGTAAAATCAGGTGCTTGCATGGGTATTGAAACATTAACATGAAAGAAGCATTTATTAGTAAGTATATGTTATATTTCTACTTATCAATTTTCAATTCAGTTCATTTGTATATCTTAATTGATAAATGTTTTGTTAATCATATTGAATGCACAAATTTATCAATGTAGATTACTATAACATTATATAGAATATTTCTTACAATATTAGAATGCTTCAATGTTATAATTTCATTTTTCTAATATGGCTCCCACTGGTCTTTTATGTTTCACTAAACCCTAAGCGAAACATATAATTCTTTTGACTTCACTAGTGGGTATTAAAACTCGTTTGTCTTAGAATTCTAATCTTTAGTCTGCTCAACAAATCATAGCCCCACAAACATTGGATAACTCCTTATCGGTTGTATTACATACAACTCCTAACCCTTTGGTACCTTGTTTCAACAAATCAAAACTAAATTATTCACTCCTACCTACCATATCGCGATGACCTAAGTATAATATATGCACCTTGAGTCTGCTCAACAAATACATATAATTACCTTACCTCGTCCATTCATTATATTATACATAACATCCCTAACTTGAGTCTGCTCAACAACTAAGGAGTATGCAAGTAATTTATTAATATATGTATGTATGTATGTATGTATGTATGTATGTATCTATGGTGGAGGACAACATTATATTGACGATTCATAATCTTCAATATATTATATTGAGTGATATCGACTTATGGAATAATGTATTTTATGAAATACTCTTGTGATTCATGTGTCGGACACATTTGAAATCACGGTATATGTACTATACATATGTATTTATTCCTTCAGTCTATTAGGGTTTTCTAATGTTCCACCTTTAGTTTATACATTTATATTATATAATTTTTATTATTATATAACTTTTATATTTTATATTACTTATAATAGTTTATGCATAACTATATATTAATTAAATCTTATTTAATTAATTTTAATCAGCTAACATTTTAATTAATTACATATTAATATAACATTTATATTCATTAATTATCATATACTATAACCTTTATAGTATATCACATATATCTCATATATGTGTGTTTTTATTTGATTAATTAACCTTTGATTTATTTATTTAATTAATTAACCTTTAATTTATTTGTTTAATTAATTAACCTTTAATTTATTTGTTTAATTAATTACCTTTAATTTATTTGTTTAAGTAATTAACCTTTGATTAATTTATTTAATTAATTAACCTTAAATTAATTTATTCAATTAATTTTTTTAATTAAATTATATTAATTTCGAAAATAACATTATATACATACATGTATACTTATGATATCTTAAACATTTTAAAATATCATAACATATAAATAATACATGTATATAATTTTTCATTAATTAACTTATTTAATTAATTTATTTTATTAGTCTTATTAATAAATTTAATATTTTGAAATACATATAAAATATTTTCAAACATTTAAAAAAAATTATATTATAACTTTTATAATATATGCATATCTTGCTTTAAATTTAACTTTTAAAATTTAAAATCTTATATTTAATTTTTAAACAATTTTGAAAACTAGCCCAAGGCCTAATTCAAATTTGGGCATTTTCTATTAAGGACAACCTTTTTGCTATGAGCTTAATAGTTGACCTAACATGGCTAGTTTAGACCGCGTAGGATATTAGGATCAGATACCATTGTTGGAACTGGGCCAGCCCGCATGAGAAGATATGGGTGAATTTCAAATTTTTTACCCTATTGGATCTTTATTGGGCCTATGAAGTCTAATTTATTTAGAACATTTCTAAATTTAATTTCAATGAAATTATATATTTCATTTAAATTCATTAAGTATTGATAGAAATTTATTTAATTTATTTTCAATTTATATATAAGCATACATATGTATCGTATACATATGTGTATGTGTGTACATGTGTAATATGATATCCCATGCAAGGTATAACATGTTCATATATTGATGTTGGGGTTTACATCATAACGGACATGTTAGCTCATCATATATGTATTGTATGTTGTCCAAATATATGTATATATTTACACTAATTATATATAAAAGCCCAAGTGTGTGTGTGTGCGTATTATGAGAATATATTACAGATATATTTATACGTAAAATATTATCGTGTTAAGTATTAAATAAATATATATATGCAAGATATAATTTTATTTTTTTACTAAATATATATATTTATGTATGTATTAAAGTAACATAATTACATGTTTTTTTTATACAAAGTATCCATGGCCCCAAAGTTTAATGGCCCCAAAGTTTAAAAACAATCTTTTTTCCTCTGCAATGGCGCCCCAACCCTGTCCTCTCCCTTCTTTCCCGTTACCTGTCTCCTATGCTCTTCCCATACCGTCCTTCCCCCCTTCTGTTTTGAACTGTCCTTTGTACCTTTCAGCTGCTCCCTCATCTCAATCAATCATCCCCCCTCTTCCACCGTTGCCTGATCCGCCTCCAAATCCTCCCTCTCTCTCCTTACTTGGTCATGTTCCTCCTCCACCATGTCCAACTGTTCTTCCTCCTCCTCAGTCTCAACCACGATGGAATACCCTTTTCAAGGCCAAGCCTCGAAATGCGGGTTGCTTTAAACCAGTCCAGTTCCTGCTGGTTTATGACAAGGGTGCTCTTGTTCCACCAGTTGAAGTTATTGATGCAGGGAACGTGGTTTGGGGTCAAGCCCTTGT
The DNA here is from genome assembly GCA_030737815.1 of Allium fistulosum. Lineage (NCBI taxonomy): Eukaryota > Viridiplantae > Streptophyta > Magnoliopsida > Asparagales > Amaryllidaceae > Allium > Allium fistulosum. Next base: position 172,217,304 of record CM060908.1, read on the forward strand.
TGGTTTTTTCCTTGATAACCCGCTACCATATATGGTTGTTCTATACCATCTCAAACGTGCATGGCGTCTAAAAGGCTCGATTGAAGTGAAGTCTGATGGTAGTTTGTTCCTGTTCAATCTGTCCTTTGAGGAAGACAGAAGGAAGATTATTCACTCTGACCCCATTGTGATGAGGAACAAGCTTTTCATTGTCAAAGAATGGGATCCAACCATTGGTAACAGTGTAAGCACTATAAAGTCAGTGCCAGTTTGGTTGAAGCTATCGAATATTCCCCTCTACTGCTGGTCTCACATTGAATCAATTGGTTAGCGTCACGTATAGGTAAATTTCTTTGTATGGATGAAAGGACTGAAAAACTTGAAAGGATAGGTTTTGCAAAATGTTTGGTTGAAGTTTCAGCATGCTCTGAGTTGCCTGACTCCTTCATGGTCAAGCTTATGGATGGCTCTGATCAGCTTGTATTTGTTGATTATCTTTGGAAGCTGCAAATTTGTGGTAATTGTAAGATTTTTGGTCACCTGACGTCGTGTTGCCAAGTGAAAAGGAAAATAAGTGCAAGTACTGATGTGGACATTCCAGCAGTTTTACCTGACATGATCACCAAAGCACAAGGTAAAGAAAATAATACTGTGGGTATTGGTGAGCAATCACATGGAAATGTACAAGGAGGCTGGAAGAAAGTCCAGCCAAGAAAGGGCAAGGTTCTCAAGAATAAGAAAATGAGTGGTGTCGATGTATCAATTCTGAATGATAATGAAGTAGTTCATAATTTGGGTAGTTCTCTGGTTTTGCCTCTGAACCCTAATGCAAATAATGTTGGTGGTATTGCAAGGCATACTCTTGTGCAAAATATATCAGATGTTGCTATGCAAACTGCAGGAGGGAGTACAGTAGAGCACTTGCAACATGTTCCAACAGTTAACAAGCAAGTAGAAGGATTGAGGGAGGAACCACATTTGAATGCTAACCCTTTTTCTGTACTTTTGAATGAAACATCTGAGACTATGGTTAATGATTTCAATACAAGCTCATTATTGGTTTGCCCTGAAGTAACGTGTTCTGGTAATGACTTACTACCATCATCTTTGCATGTGGTGGATACCTTATCTTCCATTGACACTGCTACTTATCAGCAAATACCAAGCTTGGTAACTGAAGCAGTGATACTTAACCCACTCTCCAATGACCAATCATATTCAACTATTAATAACGCGCATGCAAAGGTGGTGGCCACTAATACAACAGCACTTGAACAAACTTTCATTAACCATATTGATAGTTTTGTTTTCGATCTTTTTAAGCCAATTTCTCTCTCAACCATTCCCACTACTTCTTCATTCTCAAACCCACCCGATCTCACAACCTCTCCCTATTCTTATCCTGGTACCATACCTGGATGGATAACACCACCCTCCCATCTGAATAAGAAAACTTCAAGTGCCACAAAGACTTCCTCTTTAACAGCCAAAATTAAATCTGTTAGATCTTCCCCTCCTACAACTAGGAGTAAGGCAAGTGTGATCCACCTATAATTCTGTTTTTCATGTATAAAATCGCCTCTTGGAACATCAAAGGAGCACACAATCCAGCAAAGCTTGATCAGGTTAAGTCTTTGATTAGTGAGCACGACATAAGGATATTTGCAATCCTTGAAACCAAACTATCTTTTCTTTTTACGCAAAAAGCAGCATCCTACATTAATCCTACTTGGCATTTCCATCATAATCTAGACAGTGCGCCGTATGGTAGGATCCTTGTTATTCATGATCCTCTTTCCTACTCTCTCACTCCTGTTCTTTCTTCATCCCAGTTTATTCATTTTCATGCCTTTTACCTTCCTCTCAACTTATCTTTCTACTTAACTTTTGTTTATGCTCATAATGCTAATTCTGCAAGGCTTTCACTTTTAAACACAATCCCTTCTTTAAGACAAAACTCTCATCCTTGGCTTGTAGTTGGTGATTTCAATTGCTGTTTTAACTTAAATGACAAATCTGGTGGTCTTCCCTTAATGCCCAAGGATATTGCCCCCCTCAACAACTCCATATCTGACTCTGAACTTATTCCCATAGTTCGTACTGGTGTGCCATTTTCTTGGAACAATAGAAGTAGGTCTGGACAAAGAGTTTTCACCAATATTGATTTATCTTTCTGTAATGCTCCAGCAATTTCCTTATGGTCAGCCATCAATGCTCATCTCCCTTATCCCATCCTTTCTGACCATTCTCCTATAATTATATCTCCCATCCCAATGCCTACCAGAGGAAAAAAGTCCTTCAAATTTTTTAATGTTTGGGTTAAAGACCCCCGTTTCTTATCAGTTGTATCAACACAATGGCATAACACTAATCATGGTAACCCAATGTTTACTATGTGCAGGAAATTGAAGACTGTTAGGACTGCTCTTCGACAATGGGCTTCTAGCAAGTATGGAAACGGATCCCTTGCGTCTAACTCTCTTAAGGCCGAGCTTAAGAAAGCTCAAATATTACTTGACAGGGACCCAGCTAACCCGATCCTTGCTCAGAATGAATCCAACCTTTTTATTCAGCTAAATCAAGCTCTGGATATTGAAACCAGTATGTTAAAGCAAAAAGTCCATCAAAAGTGGTACAGCGAAGGAGATAGAAATACTGCTTTTTTTCATGCCTCTTTAAAGAACAAGCAATCGTCTGAGTATATCCATTCTCTATGGGATGATGAGGGAAATTTTCTTACATCCCCTGACAAGATTGACGAGTATCTGCTACGGCACTTTTCTAATATTTTAGGTAATCAGGACAATTTCATACCCCACCTTGACATTCTCAATAATCTACCTCTTCCCCGCATAAGTACTATGATGTACAACAAACTTGTTGCAAAGGTGACTGACAGTGAGATAAAGTGCTCTCTTTTTGCTCTGAAAGCCTCTTCGTGTAGGGGGCCGGACGGATTTAATGTTGTTTTCTATAAATCTTGTTGGGATATTGTAGGAACTGATTTTATAGCTGCAATTCACAATTTCTTTAATCATTTCAAGCTGCTTGGTGAGGTAAATGCAACGAACCTTGTCCTAATTCCTAAAGTCAGGCCATTTCAAAATGCATCTTCATTTCGACCAATATCCTGTTGCAATGTAATTTATAAGTGCATATCCAAGATACTAGCCACCAGGCTAGTCTCTGTGCTTCCTGAAATTATTTCTTCCAATCAGTCTGCCTTTCTACCTTCTAGGAGCATTCTTGACAACATCATGTTGGCTCATGAATTAATTAATGGATATGGCAGGAGTCAAATCTCCCCTAGAACAATGTTGAAGCTAGATATCTCAAAGGCTTACGACAGTCTGCAATGGTCCTCTATTGTACGTGTCATGGCTCTGATGGGTTTCCCTAAAGTTTTCGTTGCTTGGCTCTATATCTGTATATCCACTCCATCTTACTCCTTATGCTACAATGGGAAAACAAATGGTTACTTCAAAGGGAAACAAGGAGTTAGGCAGGGAGATCTGATTTCTTCCTACATTTTTATCATTGTTATGGAAGCTCTTAATTGTATGTTAGCAATGAAATTCAAGGATAAGTCAATATCATACCATCCTAAGTGTTCTCGGCAACATATTTCCTCCCTATTTTTTGCGGACGACATTGTTATTTTTACTAAACCTAATGAGCACTCTATAGCTAGCATCTTTTAGTGTCTTCATTCTTTTTTTCTTGCCACTGGCCTTAAGATAAATCATTCGAAATCTCACATTCTCATGACTGGCGTTAGTACTGGTGAAAAGGATAGGCTCTTGTCTTTATCTGGTCTGCTGTCCATGGATAATTCTATGACATATCTTGGCCTTCCTCTTTGTACTTCTCGAGTTACCAAAGCTCACTGTATTACTCTATATGAAAAAATCCTCACCAAGTTACGCTCTTGGACAACCAGGTTGCTATCCATGGCTGGTAGATTGGTTTTGGTCAAGTCAGTTTGTTTTTCCATCACTGTGTATTGGGCTAGAGTTTTTATTCTACCCAAACAGCTTCTTGCAATGATAAGAAATGCCGTGCTTCGTTTTCTCTGGACTGGATCAATACATAATAGGAAGATTATTCCTTTGTCTTACACTTTCATTGAGAAGCCTCTTATTTTTGGAGGTTTAGGTATCATCAACATCTCAACTTGGAACAAGGCTACTATCAGTGCCCAAGTGGATGCTTTGTTAAACAGGAAGGATAGCCTCTGGATGAATTGGGTCAGGAATTATTGTTTAAAGAAGGAGGATTTCTGGACTATGAAAGTTGCTCAAAACTCTAGCTGGATTTGGAGGAATCTGCTTGGTATCAGAGGATCTCTTCTTCCTTATGCTAAGTTTTCTATTTCCCCTGGTTGCACTGTAAATTTTTGGAATGATCCCTGGATTGCTAATGGTTTGGTGCTATCTTCAAAATTGAGTCATCATGATCGAATGCAGTCGCTTATTCATGGGAATGCTAGTGCTATTGGCAATATAATTAATGGGAAGCTGTGCACACCCAGATCAAGTAATCAGTATGTCAATGCTTTGTGGAGGAGTCTTCGCGACTATGTCATCCCAATCGATCAAGTCTCTACTATACAGTGGAAGGGAAGATCTCACAGAATTGGTTGGGTTTATGGTCTTCTCTGTCAAATTAATACTCAACCTAGATTTCTCTGGAATAAGGTGTGTTGGAATACTATATCTACAGCAAGTGATAATTTATTTTTTTGGCGTATACTTCATAAGGCTGTACTTACCAGGGATAAGTTGCTATCAGTTGGTATGGTCATTGATCAACGCTGCCTTTTTTGTAACATGTATCCTGAAACCGTTGACCATTTATTTTTTGAGTGTGTCTTTCTATCTAACATGGCGAGCTCTCTTTTGTACAAGACGGGAATAGAAAATTTTGCTGGATCCTCTGTGGAATTATGGGATGAGTTAAAGAATGTTGCGAGTATGAGGCATGGGAATACTGATATTACTTTTTTGGTGCTCAAGGTGTATTTCAGAACTGTTTGGCTTGAACGAAATTCGCGATGTTTCAACTCTGTTGCAGTTTCTGCTCCTGACCTTTGGTAAAAAATTATGAACAAGATTGAGACAGGAGTTAGGTTCTCATGTCATGGTTTCTCGCCTCACAGTTGTGGTTTCTGGAAGTGACTCGGTAGTTTTTTGGTTAAGTTTAAGCTTTTCTTTGTCCTGATCATTGCCAACTGCGTGGTGGTTCTGTTTCTTTTCTTCTTGTAGTTCTTTGTGTGTTTTTTGGGTTTTGGTTTTTCTTTTTTTCTTCTTTTCTATTCGGTGACAAAAGTTTTGTTTTTGTCACTTTTTATCCTTCTTTTTGTCTAATAAATACTGGTAGGGGTCCAGTTTCAACCTCGCTTGCTTTTCAAAAAAAAACATAATTACATATATATAAAAATATGTATATATAAATAAAAATATAATAATTAATGCAAATACGAGTTAGTATGGTTTATATAAATATATAAATTACAAAAGTAGAAAAAATTTGAAAAATTCTAGTTTGAATACACAACAGATCCAAATTTAATTATAATTTTATTATATTAATATATATATATATTGAATTAATTAGTTAAACAACATTAAATAAATGATAGAAAATATTTATATATAAATTTTAAAATTTCAAAAAATCAGGAGTGATATTTTATAGCTTATGAAAAATTTTCTGATTTTTCTAAGACAATATTTTTATTAATTAAATACTTTCGGCCGAATATAAAATGATGTTTTAAAAATATGAAAAATGATTTAAAAATCTGATTTCTTGACCGAGAGCTTTTATGATGACGAATTAACATTAGAAAATTTAAAATTGAATTTTCAAAACATAATTTATTTTATGTCTATTTATTAATTTGTACAATGGTTAAATTATAATAAAAATATTAAATAATTACCAAAAAATTATTTTTGGTCACTAAAAATCATAATTGACGTAAATATACATTTGAAAAATATTAGTTCAAATATTTATGTGATATAGTTATATAGTTTAACACAAATCATATAAATAAATTAGTTAATATATTACTATATGTATATATTAATTAATAAAATATTAGTAAATAAAATATAATGTTCAGCTATTTATATCCGATCGATAATGAAAAATTTGTTTTTCTATCTGATAAACATACACATAACTAATTTATATGTGATCACATTAATACTTATAGGAATCTCTGCTAAACATATACACATAACCAATCAATATGTGACAACATCAATATCTATAGAAATCTCACCTAACTACTAATACAATAATCACAAAAATAGTTTTAAAGAGACTCACACATTAATAAATTTTTAGAGAGATTCAAGATGGAAAATGCTTTGCATGTGTCGTTCCAATTCAGAAAGGAGATAAATTTAGTCTCAAGTAATGTCCTAAGGATGAATTAGAATGCAGTCATATGAAACACATTCCTTATGCATCTATTGTTGGAAGCTTGATGTATGCTCAAACTTGTACCAGACTATCCATCGATTTTGCTGTCGGAATGTTGGGCAGATATCAAAGTAATCAAGGAGTAGATCACTGGAAAGCTGCAAAGAAAGTATTGAGGTATCTACAAGGAGCGAAAGATCATATGCTCACTTATAAGAGATCTGATCGTCTCTAGGTGATTGGATATTCAAATTCAGATTTTACTGAATGTGTGGATACCAGAAAATCCACATTCGACAATTTGTTCCTATTAGTTTGAGAAGCAATTTCATGAAAGAGTGCGAAACAGTCTGTCATTGCTGCATCCACCATGGAGGCTGGGTTTGTGGCATGCTTTGAGGCCAAGGTTCATGGTTTATGGCTATGGAAGTTCATTTCAGGACTTAGTATTGTCAACACTATTATCTAGCCGCTAAAGATTTATTGTGACAACTCTATAGCAGTATTCTTTTCCATAAATGATAAGTATTCGAAAGAGCTAAGTATATGGAATTAAAATATTTTGCCGTTAAAGAAGAAGTTCAAAAACAAAGAGTGTCAATCACATTAGCACAAAACTTATGGTTGCGGATCCGTTGACGAAAGGTTTGCCCCTTACGGGATACAATGAACATGCTGAAAGAATGTGCATTATCAGATACCATCATCGATGTTTTGTAATGTTATATTATTATCCGACATTCTATCTCGACCGCATTGAACTGATAACACGAGTTAGATTCGACGACTGTTAAGGCCGATGGTTCCAGAGTGATGATTATGAGGCCTAGAAGTCCGGTACATATGGTAATATGAAGTCAGGATTGAATGGAATTGATAGATGCGCGACGTAGAATGTTCAAAAGTATTGGATATGGTTCAGTGCATAGGAGGGATCGACATAGTTTGGCTCTAACAAGAGGGATCAGCATAGAAAAAAGTACAAAAGCATTCTTGTAGAAAACAATCAATATCATACGAGTCCAAAGCATATGAAATTTAAGGAGCAAGATATAAGTAACCTAGGGAACCTACCCTAGGAATCGCACATCAAAAGGATGAAATTGGAGGGATCGGTATGCATCCTTTGTGAGGGATCGGTAGAAGGCAGCATTCAAGTTATGTTGAATTAAAGATCAAGCAACAACTTGAGTTCTAGTGATCAAAATGACACGAAAATTGGAGGCTAAGCATGTTTTTACATAAGGAAGCCACCATAGGGATCGCTTTCCAAAATTCAACCAAAGAAGGGATCGATACTGATCCCTCCTCTTTGGGAATTGGGCCCAGCGATCCCTCTAGTGGCCCATAGTGGGCCCATATGGTTTAGAAGGTCCTTCAATCGAGATTTCAAAGAGATACTTGGTCGTCTTCATCTATAAATACTGGCCTAATGGGTTATTCTGAGGATCTTTACGCTGCTTGTTACTTTAGACTCCATCGTAATCAAGTACTTGCAATTTTCTACTACTATAATTAGATTTATAAGTGATTAATAAAGGATAATCTTTAAAGTGGACATAGATATACAACATCAAACCATTGTAAATTTTTGTGTCTCTGATTATAGCTGATTCTTTGTTGCTTACTGATTCATTTACTCAGTTTAATTTTGTTTTTCTTCACTTCTCTACTAAAACTATTCTTAGGTGTTTGTGACCAATTTAGTTGCAAACATTTTGGTGCTTTCACCGAGAACCTTGATTCTCAGTTTATTAGAATCCTTTTGTTTCTGCTGGATTGGATAAATCCCTCAAAGGAGATATGCAGTTATCTTCATGAAGTTGCTCATACTACTCAGATTTGTAGAAATCTAAGCAAAGCTATCAATAATGGTGAGAAATACTAGATCTACTTCTCAGAATACAAAGGTAAATGAGAATACTAGCATCCAGTAAGGAGACCCAAGCAATCAACGAATGGATGTGAATGTTGAACCGGTTGAAGTTTAGAATCCCACAATTCTATTACAAGAGCTAAATTCATAATTTAACGAGAGAGTTGATGGAGAGCCGTCAACAATTAAACCAACAAATTCAAACTAATATCAACTTGATGAACCAACTCTATCAGCAATAACGGGGGAAAGCTAGGAGAGACCTCACTCCTTACTTGGCATCGGAGAGTTCTAGCTCATCGGACGGGTATCATATGCATAGGAGTCGCAGAATAGACGAATACCACGTAGAAACTTTGGGGTGTCAATTGGCAGACCATCATGGTCTGCCAAGATCGATCGGTGCCGATACCTCTATAGGGATCGGTACCGATCCCTCCAACAGAAGGGGAACCACCCATGCCTCATGGCAATCAAGTTGGAGCTGCTTCAGTTGGTTTGGATGCTGGAGTTCAATTAAATGTTGACCAAGCCCTTCTTCGGAATGACGATGAAGCGAATTTATAAGGTACACATCGGGAAGATGGTGAACTAAGAAGGCATGAAATCGCTCGCAGACATCGACCAGACCATTCAAGTGAGGTGGATTCGACCACTGCTTGGCACCGACCATCTAAATGCCAGACTTATCGGTAATGGTCAAACAGTTAGTAAGAGACAGCCAGGGCTTAACTAACGATGACCGGGGAATCTCGAGAAGCCATACCCCGTTCATTGATAATTTTCTATATGCGGAGTATCCAAGGAGGTTAAACATGCCATCAATGCCCGTCTACGAGGGAAAAACCGACCCCATGCAGCATATCATGAGATACGAATGGCTAATGGATTAAGTGCGAGCGGATGATGCAACCAAGTGTAGATGCTTTCCATAAATCTCCTTGGACTAGCAACGATGTGGTTCACAAGATTATCCCCACAATTAATTTCTAGATTCGATGATTTGGCAAAAAAGTTTGTGGAGTAGTTCGGATGCACGCAACTCGCCCCAAGTATGTGATGTCCCTATCCAGCATGATTCAAGCTCCAGGAGAATCTTTGAAATATTATTTGGAAAGATTTCATACATTTGTTACGGAAATCATTAACCCGAATGACGATGCGATATTGAATGCCGTGACAAGGCGAATAGATCCAGAATCTGATTTCGGCGATTCAGTAGCTTGCAAGCCGCCCACAACTGAGCACTTTTATGCAAAAGCAGCTCAGTATTTGCGAAAGGAGGAAGCCAGGTCCTCCAGGAAAAAGAAAGTTATGGGACCGAGCAAAGAGGGAGTACAAAGTAACATCACAGTAAAGCAGTCTAATGATTTCTCAGGAAAAGTTCAAGTGAATGTCCAAAACAAGCTGAATTAGCAAAATAAAGGCAAAGATAGGGGTCGAGAACGAAAGTGGGATTCTAGAAGAGCGAAGCCTAGGATTTCGAAGTTCGATACTTACACACCATTGAATACGTCCTTGGAGAATATCTATTTGTCTACTTGCAATACCATGCAATACAGGAAGTCGCCTCCAAAAGAATCAACTGAGAAGCAAAAACAAATCGGGAAAATATTGTTGGTTCCACGAATGTTATGGACATGGCACGAATGAATGCAGGCTTCTCCAGGACATTATCGAAAAACTGATTCGAGAAAGGAAGTTGCAGCAATTTGTAAAAACCCCGCAGGATGGCGGACATGGGACATTCAACCCCAACCAAGGGTAAGTACTACACAGGACTGAGGAGCCTGCATGAACCGGTGGAAGATTGGTGATAAATATGATAGTCGGAGGACCGCACCCAGCACTAAAAATTGGCAAGAGATGGAGCGCTATGCTAGCGCTATTAGGCATGTGGATTTTAAATATTATTCGAAGACAAAAGATGGAGCTCCAGCAAAATAGCATCATATAGTAACAGATGATATCGTGTTTAGAAATAGAGATGCAAACAAGGTGGAGGCTCCGATGATCGGTCCAATGGTCATTTCGGCCATGATCGGCCCCGCTTTGGTGAGAAGGATACTGATTGATTATGGAAGTTCAGCAAATATAATTTTCAAAAAAGCTTACGATCAGATAAAAATGGAAGCTAACGACTTAAAGTCATCTAAAGCTTGCATACACGGTTTTAACGGTGTTGCAATTTAAGCCGTTGGTTATGTTGAATTATTTGTAAAGTTGGAAAAAGGTGGCCCTAGGAGAGTGCGAATCTTGTCGTTTTTTATTTTGGATGTTGACTCTCTTTACAACTTTTTTCTGGGTCAACTGGCCCTGGCCGAATTCCGGCCAACCGTTGCCCTGTGGTGTTTGACTTTGAAATTTTCGACAGATAATGGTGTTGGAGTTGTTCACAGTGATCAGGCCACTGGACGTGCCTATTATTTAGCTGAGTTGAGGGATGCTCAGCGCAAAGAGAAAGGTAAGGGTATGGACAAGACTGTCTGCTTCCATGCTACTGAAGATTGACAACTAGTGCCTGAGCCTTGGCTTGGGTGCTGCAGTCAGTTCTATAGAGATATAGATTCGAGAGATGACGAAGAGGAGCCCAAAGAGCTGCACTAGCTGAAATGACGATTGATATCACAATCAGCTATGACGACCAATCTCGGGTTCTGAAGATTGGATCATGGCTTGGCCCCTCGATGATGAAAGAACTTGCTCAATTTGTCCGATTGAATTTAGACATGTTCGCTTGGAATCACTCTGACATGTTTAGAATCTCGCCTGCCATTGCAAGCCATGCATTGAATATCGACCCGAGGCATGTCCCGTGAAGCAAAAAAGACGCAGCATGGATCCGGGGAGATCTGCCACTCTTAAAGAGGAGTTGGATAGACTTAAAGACAACGGTTTTATCCATGATGCCCTGTACCCTAAGTGTGTATCTAACCCTCTATTGTGAAAAAGGCGAATGGGAAATGGAGAACGTGCATTGATTACTCAGACTTGAACAAGGCGTGTCCAAAAGATAGTTTACCCCTTCCGAGGATCGACCAGCTGGTGGATTCAACCGCGGGGCACAAATTGCTATCTTTCATTGATGCGTACTTAGGATATAACCAAATCCCGATGCACATTCTCGATCAAGAGCACAGCGGCTTGATTACCGATATTGGATTATATTCTATGTGGTGATGTCATTTGGACTAAAGAATGTAGTAGCTACGTACCAGTGCCTACTCAAAAGGATGTTTAAAGATTAGATTGGAAAAATAATGGGTGGATGATATGCTCATGAAATCACGACGATCAAGTAACCAAATTAAAGACTTGGCAGAGATGTTCGACATCCTCCGACATTACAAGATGAAAATTAATCCTTGAAGTGTTCTTTTGGTGTAGGATCAGGGAAATTCTTGGGCTTTATTGTTAACACCCATAGAATCGAAGCTAATCCCAAGAAGATTCAGGCTATCTGCGATGCCCAAGTGCCAAAGACTATCAAATAAGTATAGAGTTTGAATTGGAAAGTTGCTGTCTTAAGCCGATTCATTTCCAGAGTTACCAACAAATGCATTCCTTTCTTTGACTTGATCAGGAAAGGGAAAAGAAACATCGAATAGACACAGAATTGTAAAGACGCAATTCAAGCTTTGGTGAATCATTTGGAGAGACCCCCCATCTTGTCAACCCTAGTGGATCATGAAGATTTATACATCTTTTTGGCCATGTTGGTACACGCTATAGGTGCCGCATTACTCCGTGAGGAGAATCAAATTCAGATATTGGTTTACTACGCCAGCAAGCTATTGACGGGAGCTGAAAGGAACTATTTGAAAATAGAGAAACTGGCATACTGCTTGTTGATTGCATCACGAAAGCTCCGCTCGTACTCCTAGACTCACCAGATCAATGTTTACACCGACCAGCCGTTACGACATGTCCTGCAGTGACATGAGACATCTGGAAGATTACTGAAGTGGAATATCGAGCTTAGTCGATTCGATATCACTTATCTCCCTCGGAGGGCTATCCAGGGTTAGGCACTAGCATATTTTATAGTAGAATTCACCGCGCAAGATGATTCCCCGGAGAGTAGTGAAATTCCTACCATACGATGGAAATTGTATACCGATGGAGCATCCAATGATCATTGTTCTGGAGATGGAATTATGCTTGTAACTCCCAAAGATCGGTCGATCTGTTATGATTTAAAGCTTTATTTCCCAGTGACAAACAACAAAGCTGAGTATGAAGCTCTAATTGCTGGACTTAAACTCGCTAGAGAACTGGGAATAAAGTCTCTTAAAATCTTTTGTGATTCATAGTTGGAAATATACCAAGTCAAGGGAGATTATCAAGCTAAGGGGCAACAGCTTGCCCCATACCTTGCCCAAGAGTTGTTGACTAAATTTGAATACTATGACATTATGCATATTCCACGGGATCAAAACAGAGAGGCTGATTCATTAGCAAAGTTTGTTAGCACTAGTGATGCACAACAGATGGGTCTGGTTCCGGTCGAAGTATTAAATACCCTGAGTATAAAGCTGTTAGAAATCAATCGGGTACTAGAGGCGGAGCCTGAGAGGGAATCATGGATGAATCCGATCAAAGACTATTTTCTACATGGAGTCCTACCAGATCAAAGGAATGAAAAGCGATAAGTCCTTCGTAAAGCTTCGCGATATGTCATGCAAGGAGAAATTATGTACAGAAATTTCTGTGTGCCCCTACTCCGGTGTATCGCTCATAATGAGATAAAACGTGTCCTAAAAGAAGTTCATGAAGGGGAACGTGGTGATCACACTAGGGGGCAAACTCTAGCAAAGAAAATACTCCATTATGGGTATTATTGGCCAACTGTCAATCGAGACGCCGTCGACAATGTAAGATGATGCGATAAGTTCCAAATATATGCAAAAATTCCAAGAGCTCCGCCGAAAGAAATCACGCAAATGATCAGCCCATAGCCGTTTGCCATATGGGTTATAGATATTACCGGTTCCTTACCAATCTCTAAAGGTGGTGCAAAGTATGATATCGTTGCAGTTGATTACTTCACCAAATGGGCTGAAGTAGAACCTTAGCCACGATCACAACCAAGAAAGCGATCAACTTCATCATTCGAAACATCATCTGTTGTTTTGGTCTTCTACGAACTATTGTAACAGATAATGGGACTCAATTCGACAGCGCTGAATTCAAAGACTTTTGCCAGAGGTATCATACTGAAAAGAGATTTGCTGCAGTCGCTCACCCTCTAGAAAATGGGAAAGTTGAAGCTATGAACAAAATCATAAAGTCCATTCCGAAGAAGCATTTGGAAAAGGCAAGAGGCAAGTGGGTGGATGAACTCTTGATAGCACTATGGGCTTATAGGACCACCTACAAGTCCACGACTGGCCATACTCCATTCACCTTTGGTTACGGTTCTGAAGCTGTAATTCCTGTTGAGCTTGAAGTTCCTTCTCATTGAGTGACCCACTATGATCCCAGAACGAATAAAGGCCTTCTCTTGGAATCTCTAGACTTTGTAGATGAAAAGCGCGAAGAAGCTGCATTAAGGGCAGCTGAGCACTAGTGCCGAGTCGCCCAATACTATAACATAAAGGTCTGACCTAGAATCTGTGAAATCGACAATCTGTCTTGAAACTAGTTTTTCCTACCCCATCGCACATGAATCCAATCTGGGAAGGACCGTATGTCATTGAACAGAGGCTTGGAGAGGGAACTTTCAAGCTTGCGATTGTTGATGGCATTACACTCCCAAGGGCATGGAATAGTGAGCATTTGCGATGTTATTTTACTTAGTTTATTTCTTTTTCATTAAGTTGTATTTGCTTTTATAGTTGGCTTTAGCATTTGACTTTCTAGATACGTAATAAGACAGAATATGTCATTCCTTTCCATTTAGCAAATAAAGTTTCGAGCTTCCTTTATATTTATGTTTACTGTAGCATTATGTTTGAATTACATTACTGTCAACCCACCTTTTGGCAAGGCAGTATACAAGCGGATTTAACCTAACTTACATCAAGGTTATCAAGGTTGATGATTCTAGAGTGATGATTGTGGGGCCCGAAATGCAAGATGGTTGAAATGTGGATGAAGGTAGATGGATCAGCATGGTTAATTGGTTTGGAAAGTTGTAATTCAATTCCTAAAGAAGGGGTCGACATTTTGGAGGGATCGGCGTGCCTTATTGTAGAGGATGGATCAACATGTTACATTGAGGATGGGTCGGAATATTTCATTAAGGATGGATCAGAACTATTAATTAAGGAGGGATTGGTGTGCTCAGCTTATAGAAAAGGGATCAGCATAGTTGAAAGGAGATGGTTCGGCATACTTCAAGCTCATAGGAGAGGGATCGACTTTGTTAAAAGGGATGGATCAGCAAACTTTGCTCAATAAGGATCAACAAGTTTTACTGAAGAGGGGTTGGCATAGCATATCAAAGGGATCGGCAAGGCTAGTTAGTTAGCAAGGGTTCGGCATTTATGAGTCCACCAAGGAGGGATCAGCATATGTTAGAAACCAAGAGCATTCTCACAAACACCAATCATTATCTTGAGATCCATAAGTCCAAAGCATATGAAATTTGGAGAGCGAAGTATATGGACCCTAGGGAACCTATCCTAGGGATCTTATGGAAAATGGATGAAGAAAGAGGGATTGGCATACAACCATCTGGAGGGATCGGGAGAAGGCAGTGTACTAGAAAACACTGATTCAAAGATCATGCGATAACGTGAGGTCCTTTGGTCCAAATGATTCGAGAATTGGAAGGTTAGCATGTTTTGGCATACAGAAGCCACCATAGGGATCGCTACCCAAAAATCAACCAATGGAAGGATCAGTACCAATCCCTCTTTATTGGATTTTGGATCGACCCCTATGGTGGGCCCATATGGGTTAAAAGGTACTATAGCCGAATTTTCAGAGAGATGGGTGGTCGTATTCTCCTATAAATACAGCAGGCATGGCTTTAGAAAAGAGGATCTTCATTCTGCACCTCTTCATCTTCTACCTAGGCTATACTCTGCCATTTTTATTCTTGAATTTCACAGATTTGTAACTGTAATCAGTAGTATAAACTAATAAAAGGAAAATATTTAGAGTAGATGTAGGCTGGAGTTAGCCGAACCATTATAAATCTGTGTCTCTATTTACTTTCTTTCTAATTGCTTTAATTTTGTTCTTCATTTATTTCTCTTCATATTTCTATGATTGGATTGGATACTGGTGCTTTCGCATAGTTGAGTGTTGGTGGCCAATTTTGACACCAACAATTACGAAACAAATTGATGTCGATATGTCCGAACATGTTCCTAGAGTATGGAATTAATTAATCATGCTAGTTCCTAATGGAACTAAACAAGATGGTGCTAGCTATGAGAAATGGATGTGACTCGACCATCCGATAATCAAACAAATATCACTAAACGATGGGACTAAAATAAGAGTGATTGTAATATGACTGATCGCTCACTAAATCAAACCCCGGACCTTGGGGGGCAAATCAATCAATTAAGGAAAGTACAATTAGACCGCTCTCCGAAATAACTCTAAGTCCCTAGAGTGTGAACTAGAGTATAAACATAAATTGGGTGTGAATCGACCATCCACGAAATAACTCTAAGTCCCTAAAGTGAGGACTAGAGTATAAACATAAATTGGGTGTGAGTCGACCATCCATCAGCTAACTCTTATCCCCAAAGTGCCGATATAAGTATAAATAGATAGATAAATGTGGTTCAACCATTCATTATTCCTGGAACTCTGGCTTGAAATCGATAGGAGGAGTATAAACCCGCCAGGGATGGAGTTCGACCATCCAACGTCTAACCCCACTAACCTAAGACTAGAGGCAGGAGTAATTACTTAGACTTCTGAATTCGACGGCATAACACTAAGGCTCGAGCCTAGCGTTTGATGCGACTTAAGTCCATGACCCTATGGTGGCCTTGGGATAGAGCTAGTGGATTGTTATCAAAATTAATCAACAACAAATTACAAGTACATTGAATGGAAAGTAATAGCTCAACTACTTAAATAATAGTTCAAACGAAAGCTCAACAGAAAACAAAAACTTTTATTCACACGATAAGTCTCAAAATCATAGTACAAGTTATTTCAAAAAACCGGGAGTCGTACCCATACAACCACGACTAATAAAAGAAAACGACAAACAAATAGCTATGGAAACTATGTACACACCGAGCTGAAATGATGGCTATTTCTTCGATCTTCTCTCCTTTTTGGATTTTTTGGGAGTGGCACTATCTAAACTTCCGCTTGTTCTCTTCCTTGATCCCTTACCGCCTTTGGCGAGATAGTGTTCGAAGCTTGGAGGAGTTCCTTATGAATCAACCCACCGGGCGAAATGACTTGTAGTGGGATAAGGTGTGGATCATCATTGTCCACCTCGTTAGGCTCAGCTTTGGCCTTTTTCTTCAGCAACTCCTCCTGCTCTATATGCTCCTTCGGGCTCTCATCAGTGCGTTCAGAGGTGTTGGTAATCACGACATCATCAGATTCATTGACCGACAGTAGATCTTCAGCCTTATCATCATTGAGTGCTCCGATGACTTGAGCATCGGGCCCCAGAACGTCGGTGGCCGCCGAAATCTTTGTTGATTTCTCTTGTGGCTCTACGGCAGCGTTACTTTATAAAGGACTCCTTGCAAAAGGAGAAAGATATCTTGGTCCGCTGCATAGAGGAGCTTGAAGAGCTTCTTAAGAAAGAAAGAGAAGATTGAGGCTTAGGAAGAATCATAAAGGTATTGCGAAGAGGCTGTTGAAGCCAGGAGCCTGAAAATCAAACTTGATGAGCAATTTTCCAAAATAGAAGCCCTTAAAGAAGAGGCATGAGAAGAAGGCCGCAAGGAGATGATGGAACAAATTGAAACCCGAGTGGAAGATGCTAAAGAGTCCGGTTGGAATGAAATTAAGGACATGTTTGATGCACTGATCATCGAATACAATGCTAAATTCCTCATCCACCACGACTTGAGTATTCTTGGCTAAGGTTATCTTGAGTCACTCACTGAAGCCTAGGAGTATATCATCGAGATGAAAAAGCGAGAGCTGGGTGAAGCTGAGTTAGATGAAGAGAACTGAGTTAGATAAAGAGAAATTTGTGCGGGAGATCCTTCGTGGAAATGAACCCTTAGACCCTGCCACCATGAGACTCCGATTGTTAACATTCTAATGCCTTCCGATAAAGGAAAAAACATTGCTGAATCCTCGAAAGCCGATTCTAAGGATCCCTCTTCTTTCCAAGTAGCTGGAGCATCGGTTTCTTTTTGCCTGGGGCAAGATTTGAGCTACAATCTCAATAAACCCGGTTACCAATTCAAAGTGCTGACCCCTATTATGGAAGGGGGCACTCCAGAGACAACCAAAAACCAACCGGATGTAGGTATTCCACTTTACTCTCCACTCCATGAGTGGTTTTGTTTTTCGTGCCTAATGGTTTTAGGCTTATCTCCTTCTTTTGACAAATTTGCAGGTTTTCTAGGTCCCAATCAAAGTTTAGAGGCTGGGAGAATCAATTCTTCTTTGTTAGATCTTCCCAAACGTTAGCGGGACTTTCTCTACCCCACATTAGCTCAGATTTCATTAATTTCCTTCTATCTAGTTACTTTTCTTTACTGATCTATGCTTTTTGTCGGGGCTCCTGCTAAAGGACTAAATGAGGAGGATAAGAGAGCAGTGGAGTCCTTAATTGCTGCTTTAAGTAAAATCGGGAGTAGATTAACGCTGTTAAACCCCACAAATTTGCGGAAGTACTCCCTCTTGCCAACCGGATAAAGGATCTCGGCCAACCCCTCTGATCCAACACACGACCCGAAGCAAATGATTCCTTTCCTTGAGAGATCCAACAAATTTCTCCCCAATATCACCTATCTGTGCTGACCACTTTGGTAAGTTATAAGCACTGCACTTGTTATCTATTGCTATGTTGTTTTTTTTCAAATTATTCTACCGACTAATAATCTGTTTGAATTCTCTTCAGCCGTTTCTTAGGTTGAAAAACCCATAGGAGATCCGGCTCCTCCCTCTTCAACTTCTCATGCGCCATCCTTTTCTTAGGCCATTTCCAAGTCGAAAATGGCTGCTAAAAGAAAACTAATTAAAACGTCTACGGTGGAACCACCCCAAAAGGGAGTTAAATAGTGGTTGAAGTTCCTGATTCTCCAATACTTGAAGAAGAGGAGTCTATTAGTATTGGGGAATTTCTAAAGAGTCCGACCATCGAAGCTCCTCACATCTTACCAAAGGAAACTCCTACTAAGGTCGATCCTCTTTCTCGCATCATTGTCTCCAGCTCTCCGAGCGTAATCGAGCAGATGCAAAAGGCCTTGGGGACTTCGACCCCTACTCAAATATTAAATCTTCTTGGACCATCAGCTTCCACACTACGAGTGATTTCAAAAAGATGATCCATTCTATCTTAAATTCACCGTCATTCACTTCAATTCAACCACCATCCTCTATTTCTGATTTGGAGGGTCACTATCGATCCCTACTTGAACAACAACTCCTGGTATATTTGACGTTACTTAACATTATTATCTCTATTTTTTTAAGCTTTTAATTTATGTTCTACTTTTCCTTCAGATTTCCAAAAGCTGGTTCTCCCAGCACGAAAATGTCTAAATATTCTACCGACACATTTAAACTTCAAGAGGAAATTGCTGCCTTGAATAACCAAGTTTCCTCCTTATCTATGGAGAAGAGAGAGACTACAACTTAATTGGAGCGATTGAGAGCTTCTCTCGCTTAGTCAAAATCTATTATCTTGGAGGAGAAGAAGGCTCACCAACTTCTAGCCGATAAGAACTCAGCTTTGTCAATGACTCTGAAAGAGTCTAAAGAGGAAAAAGGATGGATGGCAGCTAAATAATCCTTGTTAAAGGAAAAGCTGGAAGAGAACATGGCCTCCCTAAAAATGGCCATCATCACCATTTTTGATGCGAAGCAACGAGTGTCAAAATTCCTTGAATTATGTCTTGAAGACATTATTATGAATTCCTTTGAAGACGCCTTAATGCTCGCCTACGCCGATAATGTCGATAAATGCCTAAATTTGAGCTTCTCCTTGCTCAACCCTGCTCTTGTTGATAGGGTAATAAATAGAATAAAAAAGATGGACTAGGGGATTGAAGTTGCTAGGAGGGAGGAAATTGATGCTTTCAAACTTCTTTCCTTTGAAGTTCCTTCTTTCGAAGTCGAATCTGACTCTGAAGAAGAAGTTGACAAAGATGAAGCCATCGAAGAGGAGAGGGGAGATAATAATGATGACGACGACGATGTTAACAATGATGACGAGGATGATAGCATCAACGGCGGGCAAGGATCAGGTGGCAACGGGGATGGCCATACTGAACCTTCTGAGAAAGACGGGGATGATAATATAAAGTCCTTTGAAAGAGATTCGTTCCCTTATGAAGCGATTCCGCCTAAATCTCCTACACCTTCTGGCCCTCAAGAGGAGCCCGCTTCTATTGATGTTGAAGTGCTAAAAGAAAAGGAGCAGACTTCTCGAGCATCAATCTCGGTATCTCAAGTATGGGATTCTCTGTTTAAACATCTTTTGCTTCGTAGATAATAATAGTGTAAATCTTTTATTTAGATAAGGAAGAAGTCTATCCACCCCTATAAAACCAAGCTTGAATGAAAACAAGTGGGGATAAATAGTTTATATAGGGAATTAGACAGACAACTGAAGGAGCACAACATTCTTTCTAATAAATGCCATAGACTCAATAGAAGTGCGGAACATCAGGAAGTTGCCCCACGGTTGAGGAGAGCGCGCCTTCGTTATGACGCTTTTTTAAGGAAAATCAGGAATTGATTACCCTCTTTTGGATGTTGACTGAGGAGAGAGACATTTTAGTTAATTTCTTATACAAGGCCTATTGTAGACACTTGACTGTTGACTTCTCATATTTTGGTGATTTTAGTGGGGGTTTACTTAAATGTTTACAAAAAAAATATTTAGATGAATTCGAATCTGACCCGCATCCCGAAGCATGTTGGAACTTGCCTCGAGTCAGACCAATTCTCCAAGGCCTTCCTCCTAAAAAACTCAAGTTTTATAAGGAAAATTTTGTTTCAGAATTATTTACTAAGTCAATTTTGTAAGAACCGGATGAATGATTGTGAATATGCAATAACATTGATTTGTAAATATTTGTTTCGGTCCTCTTTTTATACTTAGCTGCATTTTATTATGTTATCACAGAGAGAATGTTCCTCAAGCAATCTTGTCTCTAGAGATTACCTAAGTCAATATGTTAAATTGAGAAGATTTTATCTCGAAAAGGCATCAATTTTAAAATCTTAAAAATTTGCAAGATATTGTTGTCTTAGAGATTTACCAAAACTTTACATGGAACATCCTTATCTCCGTTTTGATTTCCTTGGTGATGAGAAAGAAAAGCTAATTTAAGAGAACTAGACTGAAACACCCCACACCCCTTAATATATCCAAAAGGACGCATTAAAAGGCGTGGTGCGTTGTAGGTATAACTAAAGCTAACAGAGACTAAGATTCACAAGACAAAAATAGATAAAAGCAGCGGAAACTTAAAATAATAACTTAATTAAAACAAAACTTCATAATTGCTTCATAAATAAGTCAATACCAAATACCACATACATGTCTAAAAATCCAATATGTCTCATGAAACAACAACTCATAGTCTCAAAAATCAAAGGACATAATATCCCTCATAATAAGCTAGTACATAGAAAGAACAAAAGCTGAAAGAAAAGAAATACATGGTAGCAAACTCCTCCAAGAAATCTCCAAGCAACTGCAATCCACTGTCCCCTCCCTTGTTCGCCTAAGAGGTGGGAAAGGGGAAAATAGAGGAGTGGGACAAACTAAAAGTCTGGTGAATGATAGTAATAACTAGAGTCTTTAAGCAAAGTAAAAGTAATAGACTCTACAACAGTTCTAGTATATAACGAGGAAAGAAAGGAAATAGGAAAGAGATAAACTGGAAATAAATACGATTAACTATAAGATAGGTTAACTTTGATTGTTTGCACTTTTTCTTGATATCTGATTTGATTAGGCTGAATTCCTAATCCTATAATAGGCAAAATTTCTAATTCTACCCTTCGATCAGTCTGCTACTCCATAGACTGCGGACCAGAGACTAGGTAACTCCCTACACAGCAGCCAATGGTATCTATGAAAGATGCACAAAGCAACCATTGTGGATCCAGACGATACATAGCTCCCTACACAGAAGGCAATGGTGTCTACGAAAGACACACATACCAAGCGCTTGGAACTCAAAGCGATTACTGAGCACTAGAATGGAAGTTGCACGCGTAACTGCCACCATGCCCATGCTACCTTTTGCTCTACCTATTGGGTCTTCTTATTACCTCAAACTCCAGCAAAAGCGTACCCCACATCTCACTTCAGGCTAATGTGAGACCACCGTGTGTCCATAGAAAATAGGGGAAATGCTGTTGGTACTGGCCTGTCATCCAAACAATATTTAGCTGCGCCCCTTATCCAAATCCCCCATGATTTGGACTTCTAATTGACCAATTACTACCATTTTTAGCATAAGCATGCACTCGTCTCACTTCAGGCTAATGTGAGACCACCGTTTTGTCTAATAGGAATGCTATTTGGTACAGATCCTATTTCATCTTTGCTTATTAACTTAGATAAATTATTTAAATAAGCCTTTACACTTTACTATCCGTGCTTATTAATTTATCCTAAGTCTTAAAATAAGCCTTATTTTGTTCTTTTTCTTATTATAACCTACGCTATAATCATGTTATTACTTAATCCAAGGTGTAAGTGTGAAAATAAGCCTCTTTCATCTTTTACTCTTTTTAGTTATAATTCTAAGTTATAACTAGGCCAATATTTTTAATTCAGTCCAATAATGTCATAATTAGGCATAATTTCAGTCCAATTAGGCATAATTTCAGTCCAATTCCATTTATATTACAGTATTTGAAATTTACATCTTATATTCCATTATTTCAGTTTTCTTATAATTTAATCCATATTCGCGTTAATTCTATTCTAATCCATACGCGAAGAAGGAGGAATAAAAGAAAACTGAAAATAGTAGAAAATCCAAAGCGTAGAAAGAAGATGTAAATAATGTATAAATGATAGTAAATAAACTAAAGTACCGTAAATAAATGGAAAAACTATAATTAACAGAAATAAACTAAAATTACTGAAAAGAATAGCTGAAAGGAAATAGACTGAAAGTAATTCTAAAAACTGTAAATAAACTACCGAAAAGGCTATTCCAAAAATCGTAGTAAAACTACAACTATTGGAAACCCTATTATTTTAAATTACTTAAAGAAATCTAAAATAATTACAATCACCCACCTTAGGTCCTAAGCTCTTCCTTTGGTCTTCCTGGCTCCACTTGGAGTTGTAAAATAATTTAATTTATAACTATTTTCTCCTTGGAAAAATTATTCCGTTTAGGGTCCTTCCTAGAGGGGTGAACCCAATTGGAGAAAACCTAGAATGAGAAAAAGTGTTAGGTCTAGAGGCCTATTTATAGGGGTAGAAGTGGATCTCAGACCGTTGGATTTTGAAGATTTAATGGGATGCAACCTTGTCATAGGCTGAATAGGAGCCATCGGATGTAAGAATGGAAGGACCAGATCGAGGTAAAGAATGCAAAACACGTCATTAAGTCGGCAAAATTCGCTTTGGAACGTTCGAACGAACGTTCGTTTGTTCGTAATTAAGGGAGGCGGGTCGACCGGGCAGTCGACCACCTAGTGCTCAGGTCGACCGATCGGTCGACCTGCCTTATATATACATATTCTCTTCTATTTCTGCTTATTTTGTACCTTGGTCATATTAGCTCGGTTTATGACGTTCTATATATGGAAATTGACCAGAAAATTACCACGGACAGAATGGTACAATTCCCGTGGCTCAATTCTGATAATTTCACAAAGTTATTTTATTATTTAATTAATTAACAAATTAATTATTATGGGTTAAATTTCGGGTTGTTACATTCTCCCCTCCTTAAGGGATTTCGTCCCCGAAATCTCTAAGGATAAAAGAATGTACTAAATGTTTTCATCCAATTCTACAATCAACTACTCAATCATCAACCATTCATCCATTGTCCTTAAGTTTTTCTAATGCAATTTATGATACTTATGCAATTAGTGTAGTGTAAATGTTCCTAACTAATGCAAAAGATTAGGCGGTCCACTGATTCAGTTGACCTACTTTTATGCAATCATGCTTGTGACATGTATCCAAATAAATGCAAAAATTTTCTAATGATAACTGATAATTCTATATGTGTGCTACAAACATCATCCAAATGCTATAATTATGTGATAAACATCCATTTATAGCAACCATGGAAATAAAATAAAAATACGCACACATCCATATGCATATGCTCTTGTGTCCTAGTTAGACCGATCCCTAAAGAATAATAGTGCCTAGTGTACCTATATGCATCCATAGCATCCACTAGCAAACACTTGCAACCACTAGCATACATCATTCATAACATGTCCTATTAACATGTTTACATCAAATCCTACCATGCATAGGTTAAATCCTAAGTTCTACCGTCCCAAAGGATAATAAAGGAAAGAACCTATTCAAAACTAAAGATGAAAAAAGGAATTCTAAAACTTACTATCAAAAAGATGAGGATAGGAAGTACGAATCTTCTCTTCTGCTTCCCAAGTGGCGACTGCAACATCATCTCCCCATTGCACCTTCACCAATGGAACCTCCTTATTCCTTAGTCGCTTGATGTCTCTTCCAACAATCTTCGTGGGTATGCGCCGAACAGAAGCTTCCCTTTCTACCTCCACCTCCTCTAACTGACTAGGCTCTACAACCTCTACCGAGTCATGTAAGCACTTTCACAAGTGCGAAACATGGAAAACGTCATGCACTCCTGCAAACCTATCATGTAGCTTCACTCTGTAAGCCATCTTCCCAACTCTCTCTACGATAGGGAATGGTCCAACAAATCTAGGGGCTAACTTTCCATTCGACCCAGACCTTACCACCTTCCTAAGCGGGGATACTTTGATAAAAACTAAATCTTCAACCTTAAACTCTAAGTCTCTCCTCCGCTTGTCCGCATACGACTTCTGTCTGTCATGAGCCGTCTTCATCCTCCACCAAATCAAATCCACCCTCTCAGAGGTCTCCCTAACCATATTGGGTCAAAGTAATAACTTCTCCGTAGACTCTACCCAACATGATGGGGACTTGCAAGGTCTCCCATATAAAGCCTCAAATGGTGTCATTCATATACTTGTTTGGTAACTATTATTGTACGCAAACACAACCAACGGAAGATGCTCCTCCAAAGTTCCTCCAAAGTCCAAAATGCACATCCACAGCAAATCCTCAAGCACCCGATTGATCCTCTCTGTTTGGCTATCTGTTTGGGGTTGATAGGTCGTACTCAATCTCAATTGTGTCCCTAGCGCCTCCTGTAAGCTCTTCCAAAACTCACTAGTGAAAATGAGATCTCTATCACTTACCACGCTAGAAGGAACTCCGTGTAGTCGAACTATCTCTTGAATATACAAAGATGCCAAATATGAAGCCGTACACTTATTCTTAACTGGGACAAAGTGGGCACTCTTGGTCAATCTATCAACAATCACCCTAATGCTAATATTCCCCTTCCTAGAATGGGGTATACCATCTATAAAATCCATAGAAATGGTGTCCCACTTCCACTCCGGTATATCTAAAGGCTGAAGTAATCCACCGGGTTTCTGCTGCTCTGCTTTTACCCTTTGGCATATAAGACACTTAGCTACAAACTCCGCCACATCCTTCTTCATACCACCCCAATAGAAAATCCTCTTCATATCCCGATACATTTTGTCATCACCTGGATGAATAGTCAAACGGGAATGGTGCGCCTCCTCCAAAACTGCTCTCAACAAGTCACTGGCGCGTGGAACACAAAGCCTCCCATCTCTCCTAAGCTACCTCCGCTATCCATGGAATAATGTTGGAGATGCCTAGAGACTTCTCTTTGGCTAATCCTATCCATAATGTCCATGAGCTCCGAATCCTCCCACCGCCTCAAGCCAATCTGATCCATAAGGGTAGGCCTCACATCTAATGTTGCCAACAATCCGAGAGTAATGTTCGTAGAGGGCTTAAAATCAAAAGTAGAAATAAACTCCACGCTCCTCCACTCTACGAACAAAGGACTAAGGGTTGCTTTCTTTCTACTCAATGCATTCGCAACCACATTACCCTTGCCAAGGGTATAAACTATCTCAAAATCATACAAGGCTAAAAACTCCATCCACCTCTGTTGCCTCAAGTTCAAGTCATTCTGTGAGAATAGGTACTTCAAAGACTTATGGTCGGTAAAAAGCTCAAACCTCTCTCCAAGCAAATAGTGCCTCCAAGACTTAAGTGCAAAAACTATGGCAGCTAACTCAAAATCGTGGGTAGGGTAGTTCTTCTCATGCGTCCTCAACTGCCTACTACCATAACACACTACCCTCCCTTCTTGCATCAACACCGCTCCTAGACCCGTTCCGCATGAATCAGTGTATACGGTGAAAGGCTTAGCTCCATCGGGTAAAACTAACACTGGTGCACTAGTAAGGGCTCTCTTAAGCTTCATGAAGGTATCCTCGCAATCCACATCCCACACGAAAGTTTATTCTTCTTAGTAAGGCGCGTGAGTGGTGCCGAAATCTTGGCAAAGTCTATATTGAACTTCCTATTGTAGCCAGCCAATCCTAGGAAGCTCCTAACCTCGGTAATGTTCTTGGGGGCCTTCCAATCTTGCACTGCAATAAGCTTGGTGGGGTCAACAGCCAAACCTTCCTTCGAGACTACGTGCCCCAAGAAACGAACTTCCTCTCTCCAAAAATGACACTTCGAAAACTTAGCTATCAAATGATGACTACGAAGTGTGCTAAGAACCTCTTCAAAATGAACAGCATGCTCCTCCATATTCTTGGAAAATACCAAGATATCATCCACAAATACCACCACAAACTTATTTAGGACATCCCTAAAGACGCGGCTCATAAAATTAATGAAATAGGCAGGAGCATTGGTTAGCCCAAAAGGCATAACCAACCACTCAAAAAATCCGTCTGGTGTCCTAAACGCAATCTTATCTATACTGTCCTCTGCCACCCTAAGCTGATGGAATCCCATGGCTAAATCAAGCTGAGAGAAAAATGAAGACCCTACTAACTGGTCCAAAAGATCATCAATCCTAGGGAGTGGATATAGGTTCTTCTTGGTGAGCTTATTTAATTCCCTATAGTTCATGCAAAGTTGGAGAGAACCACCCGCCTTAGTGGCGAAGACGACTGGCGCTCCCCACTCCGATATGCTCCTTCTTATGAATCCCTTCTCCAAAAGCTCACGGATCTATTTGCTCAATTATTTCCTCTCCCTAGGTGCCATGTGCCTCACAGGTAATGCTACTGGCTTGGCATTCTCGATCAAATAAATCCTAAAGTCAATCTCTCTCTTAGGGGGCAGTCCCCTAACCTCCTCAAAGACTTCTGCAAAATCTCTAATGACAGGAACCGAATGAAACTCCGATGAAGCTGAATAGAGGGAATAGAGAAAACTCAACATGACTGACCCTTGCGGGTCGCAAGGTACCTCCAGAGTCCTACCACTACAAGTCTCTAGTCTAACGACTCTCCTCTTGCAGTCTAATATAGCTCCGTATGTGGATAGCCAATCCATCCCTAAGATCACCCACCCCGAGAATCCCAAAACATAGGCGTCACAGTCTAATTCTACACCTAGGATAAAGATTTTCAAACCACTACAAACCATAAGTGTGTCGATCCTCCTATAGGGTTTGAAATAATAATGGGGTCTACTACTAATGATATGTCCAAGTGCAAACAATCTACTAGAGAGCTAGAGATAAAAGAGTGTGATGCTCCAAAATCAAATAAAGTACGAATGGGAAAATCAGATATAGAAATCAAACCTTCAACTGTGACTTTCCTACCTCTATCTAGAGTACTACTGGAAGGTGCTGCATCTAACGCCTGAATCTGCGCAAATGGTGAACTCGCTCCCTGACCAGCTTCCTGGGGACAACTCCTACTCATATGACCGGGCTGCCCGCAAGTATAGCACTTACCCTTCATCTTCTCCTTCCTGCAATCCTTGGCAATATGTCCAATATTCCTACAACTACGACACTTTATTCCTTTCTTAATCTGCTTCTGAGGGTTGTCACCTTTCTTCTTCTTCTTATTGTTGTCCCACCACTTCTTCTTTGAACTTTCTGACTTAACCACCTCTTTAGACTCTCCTTCCTTGATTGCATTCGACATAAACGTCATCTCGACCAAAGACTCATAAGTAGCTCCCATTGGCACGTGAGTCAGCAATAATCCCTGAAGGGGTTGATTCAATCCCTTTGCAAACTTCATAGCTTTCTTATGCTGCGTGTTCACCAAATCCATACCAAACCACGATAGCTCATTGAATTGATTGATGTATTCCTTAACAGACAGAATCCCTTGCTTTAAATTGATAAACCTCTCCAGCTGAACACTCTCTTCCGCCTGAGACAGAAACTTCCTATCAAATCGCTCCCGGAATCCATCCCAAGTAATATTCCTTTCCTCTAACTCGACCACCTTCCACCAATAAGATGCCTCCTCCTTCAGCTGCCAAGAGGCTAGCTGAACTCGCTGCTGATCATCCAGTCCCAAAAGACCAAAAATCCTCTCTGTGTCCCTAAGCCATGCTCTCGCCTCCACAAAAGTCTCCTTGCCAGAAAATGTCTTCCCGCTGAAACTCGCAAAATCTTTACAAAGCTTAGAGAAATGTATGGCAGCAGGTGGGTTGATGGGATTCCCACCCGCTGGTGCAGAATTGGGCGCAGGCCTGTGCACCTCTGGAGTCGTGGCTTGTAAGTACCTATGAAACTAGGCTGGGAATGGAATGCCCTCGGGAAGGTTCGAGGCATTAGCCATTCTACGAAAAGTAAAAGATAGTTTGGGAAAGAGTCAAAGGGAGATTGAACTGGACTTATAAGGAGATTTTTATAAAAAACTCTTTTATACTTAAAATCATTTCTAAAAGTTCTTTTTTGAAAAATACTTTTAAAACAAGTTATTTTGAAAAATACTTTACTTTTAAAAATAAAATTTTCAAAAATCCTGTAACCTTAGGCTATGATACCAAGTGAAACACCCCACAACCCTTAATATTCCCAAAAGGACACATTAAAAGGCATGGTGCGTTGTAGGTATAACTAAAGCTAATAGAGACTAAGATTCACAAGACAAAAATAGATAAAAACAGTGAAAAATTAAAATAATAATTTAATTAAAACAAAACTTCATAATTGCTGCATAAATAAGTCAAATACCAAATACCACATACATGTCTAAAAATCTAATGTCTCATGAAACAAAAACTCATAGTCTCAAAAATCAGAGTACATAATATCCCTCATAATAAGCCAGTACATAGAAAGAACAAAAGCTGAAAGAAAAGAAATACATGGTAGCAAACACCTCTAAGAAATCTCCAAGCAACTATAATCTACTGTCCTCTCTCTTGAACGCTTAAGGGGGGGAAGGGGGAAATAGAAGAGTGGGTCATACTAAAAGTCTGGTGAATGATAGTAATTACTAGAGTCTTTAAGCAAAGTAAAAGTAATAGACTCTACAACAGTTCTACTATATAAAGAGGAAACAAAGGAAATAGGAAAGAGATAAAATGGAAATAAATACGATTAACTATAAGATAGGTTAACTTTGATTGTTTGCACTTGTTCTTGATAGCTGCTTTGATTAGGCTGAATTCCTAATTCTACCCTTCGATCGACCTGCTACTTCATAGACCTTACTGCAAACCAGAGACTATGTAACTCCCTACACGACAGCCAATGGTATCTACGAAAGATGCACAAAGCAACCATTGTGGATCCAGACGATACATAGCTCCCTACACAGAAGGCAATGGTGTCTATAAAAGACACACATACTAAGCGCTTGAAACTCATAGCGATTACTGAGCACCAGAATGGAAGTCGCACGCATAACTGCCACCATGCCCATGCTACCTTTTGCTCCACCTATTGGGTCTTCTTATTACCTCAAACTCCAGCATAAGCGTGCCCCTCGTCTCACTTCATGATAATGTGAGACCACCGTGTGTCCATAGAAAATAAGGGAAATGCTGTTGGTACTGGCCCGTCATCCAAACAATATCTAGTTGCATCCCTTATCCAAATCCCCCGTGATTTGGACTTCTAATTGACCAATTACTACCATTTTTAGCATAAGCGTGCCCTCGTCTCACTTCAGGCTAATGTGAGACCACCGTTTTGCCTATTAGGGAATGCTATTTGGTACATGTCCTACTTTCATCTTTGCTTATTAATTTAGGTAAATTATTTAAATAAGCCTTTACACTTTTCTCGACTATCTGTGCGTATTAATTTATCCTAAGTCTTAAAATAAGCTTTATTCTGTTTTTTTCTTATTATAACCTACGTTATAATTATGCTTATTACTTAACTTAAGGTCTAAGTGTGAAAATAAGCCTCTTTCATCTTTTACTCTTTTTAGTTATAATTCTAAGTTATAACTAGGCCAATATTTTTAATTCAGTCCAATTAATGTCATAATTAGGCATAATGTCAGTTTAATTAGGCATAATTTCAATCCAATTCCATTTATATTACAGTCTTTGTAATTTACATCTTATAATCCATTATTTCAGTTTTCTTACAATTTAATCCATATTCGCGTTAATCCTATTCTAATCCATACGCGAAGAAGGGGGAATAAAAGAAAACTGAAAATAGTAGAAAATCCAAAGTGTAGAAAGAAGATGTAAATAATGTATAAATGACAGTAAATAAACTAAAGTACCGTAAATAAATGGAAAAACTATAATTAACAGAAATAAACTAAAATTACTAAAAAGAATAGCTGAAAGGAAATAGACTGAAAATAATTCTAAAAACTGTAAATAAACTACTGAAAAGGCTATTCCAAAAATCGTAGTAAAACTACAACTATTGGAAACCCTATTATTTTAAATTACTTAAAGAAATCTAAAATAATTACAATCACTCACCTCTGGTCCTAAGCTCTTCCTTTGGTCTTCCCGGATCCACTTGGATTTGTAAAATAATTTAATTTATAACGATTTTCTCCATGGAAAAATTATTCCGTTTTGGGTCCTTCAATTATTTTATAACGTTTTTCTCCTTGGAAAAATTATTCCGTTTTGGGTCCTTCCTAGAAAGGTGAACCCAACTGGAGAAAACCTAAAATGAGAAAAAGTGTTAGGTCTAGGGGTCTATTTATAGGGGTAGAAGTGGATCTCAGACCATTGGATTTTGAATATTGAATGGGATGCAACCACGTCATAGGCTGAATAGGAGCCGTCGGATGCAAGAATGAAAGGACTATATTGAGGTAAAGAATGCAAAACACGTCATTAAGTCGATAAAATTCGCTCTGGAACGAACGAACGTTCGTTCATAATTAAGGGAGGCGGGTCGATCGGTGGTCAGCCTCCTGGTGCCCAGGTCAACCGACCGGTCGACCTGCCTTGTGTGTGTGTCTATATATATATATATATATATATATATATATATATATTCTCTTCTATTTCTGCTTATTTTGTATCTTGGTCATATTAGCTCGGTTTCTGACGTTCTATATATGGAAATTGACCACAAAATTACCACGGACACAATGGAGCAATTCCCATGGCTCAATTCTGATAATTTCACAAAATTATTTTATTATTTAATTAATTAAAAAATTAATTATTATGGGTTAAATTTCGAGTTGTTACACGGACATTCCATACTAAACTAATTTGCGGTTGTGACAACCATCAAGCCGGGGAATGGGATTATAGCAAATATTCCCTGGTGATTACTTTGGAAGGAATTACCATTCCTTTTGACTCTACAATTATTCTTTCTGCTAATTCATTGAATAAAGTTAGAGATGTTGTTTCTCATCTTTAGATATAAAACAAATGTCTATTGTACCTTTTAGTTTCATTGTTACTTGAGTTGCAACCTTTTATTACAGTAATAAAGAGATTGTTCATTCTGGTTTTCACTTCATTCTTATTTCTTTTGTATTTAAACAAGAATTACATTTATCCACAGTGCCTCACTGATTAGATTCAGCATCTCGCTTTATCGATCTTAAGGATAAGCTGTTGGGGGATCTTGAGAAGAGCAGATTTCTTTAAGATGCTTTACTTGCTCATTTTCATGGCAATACCAAAGCGTTAAGCACAAAAGATTTTTACTTCATAAAACTATTATCAGAAATCTTGAGGACCAAATTTCCAGTTTAGAAGCAGATGTTAATAGTAAGAATGAAATGATTTCCGCTCCGAAGCTTCAAGTTAAATCGAATCCTTCAATTGACTTCGATCACAAAATGTCAAAACTTTTCCAACAGATAAGCGATTTGGAGATGAAATTGAAGGATAGTCAAGCTCAATGCGAGTCGTTGGAATTTATTATGGGGGATAATATCTCGAGTATTTATTTACCAATCTCCCCTGCTACTTCATCTATTGCTAAAACTACAAGATCAACTTCCCTCGCTAATCAAAAATTTCCCACTATGACTAATCCTCCTCCTGGCTTAGACGAGAAGGTAGTGGGCGAGCGGTGCTGGAAAGTTAAATTTGAGACGATAAAATATTTTGATGAATAGCAGAAGGTTAAAGACTCACCGCGCATAAACGAATATGCTGCTAGAATTCAAAAACTCGAACGTGATAACTATCTCCTTTTGAAGTGCGTCGCTGAATGGAAAGGGAAAAATAAGATCCTTTGAGGTGCAAATAGAGCTTTTAATCGCGCTTTGAAAACTAATATTGATGCGATTGATGATGCGTACAGGATAAGGAAGAAAGAGAAGAAACTCAAAGAAGTTCTTTGTATTGCTATCCGCCACATCATAGATCCTTTAATCGCTGAGAACTTGAACAAGGCTGCCGTAGATTTATGAAAGATTCATATCTATGAAATGTATATATTTGCTCTATACACTTGTAAATAATTTCATAAGTTATGTAACTCATGTAAATTTTGTAAATATCACCTGGTTTGTGATCCTTTCATGTAATGTTATCTCTGAAACATTTGTTTGTTAGCTCATACCATAATTTCTGTATTTGCTAGAACTTTCTTTCTTCTTTACTGTTCCGATTTTCCTGAAAAGTTTGAAGGAAACAATATTTCATATTATTAGCTTGAAATCGATATAAAAGTCTATCTATATCATTCGTGTAGACTAACAAATCATTATGTCAATTGCATGGTAATATATGAATAGTAATTGTATCTGATTTAATATCTTGATACCCATCTTTGATCATGAGAAAAATAATTAAAAATTTAACTTTAACCATGTTGCCGGAATATCTGATGTTTGTTGGTGGAAAATTTCATCCTCAGCCAGGGATATAAATGCATTAGAAATCATCCTCTGAAGATCACCAATAGACGGTTAATAATATTAAATAATAGAAGTCCAAAAATCATTATTTGAAAATTTGTAGTAGACATCCAATGACCCATATTTGAGCATTAATGAAATATGAAAGTTTAGAAGCCCGAAGCCCAGATTCACATATTAATGGATGATGTTTAGAAGTTAAGAAACTTGAAATTCATATATTTGTGGATGTTGACCGAAAATTCATAATAGCGATCTTCTTGATAGAAGTTGATAGAAGTCTTTGACCCAAATTCGAGTATTAATAGTGGAAAATCAAAAATCCATAATAGAATCCTCAAGCCCAGTTAAGGCATTAATAAGTGAAATCAAGTAATAGTCTCGAAACCTAGATTCGGGTATGAGGAATTGAGAGATTTGTAACCCAGATTTGGGTATTAATAGATGAAGTTCAAAAATGAGAGACCCGAAAACTAAATTTAGATAATAAGCAGAGTTATGTTCTACTCCTTAGATTATGTCTTCTCCGACATGTATAAACCTCTTAGGCCTTGTATGAAGTTGTAGTTTGATTGGCTGCTTCTCAAGCTTGGACATCCTAGTCCTCTATTTGATATGCCACTTCTCGGGCTTGGACGTCTTAGTCCTTTGTTTGGTGAGCCTCTTCTTGGGCTTGGAGATCTTAGTACTTTGTAGATGTGTCGCTTCTCGTGCTTGAACGTCATAGTCCGTTATGTTTGGTGCTCTGGTTAGCTCATTCTTAGAGGCAGGAACCAAGGACTTACCCAACCTCCCTCCAGGAGGCATCTTGACCTGACCAGAGGCGCGGCTAAGGGCTTATTGATGCTTTAACCTGGCTATAGCGTGGTATAGATAAAGGCTTACGCTCCTCCCTCCAGGAGGTGCCCTGCCGTGGCCATATCATGGCGCGAACAGGGGCTTGTCGATGCTTTAACCTGGCCATAGTGTGGCGCAGATAAAGGCTTACACTCCTTCCTCCAAGAGGTGCCTTGACCTGACCAGAGGTGCAGCCAAGGGCTTGTCGATGCTTTAACTTGGCCATAGGGTGGCACGGTTAAAGGATTACACTCCTACCTCCAAGAGGTGCTCCGCCCTGGCCAAATCGACGCGGACAGAGGCTTTGACCATTTAAGGTAATGTCTAAATAAAAGGAGCATTTCAAGCCCAACCATGTAGATTCTCTTTAAAGAAAAGTAGCTTTTATTGATCTCATTCAGTATTTCTTTACAAACTCATTGATTTTGCCTTTACAATAAAAGTTGATTATCATCCCTTCCAAGGCTCTACAGTGATTAGTTTTATGACCATTCATCATGTGGTAATGGCAATAGGATCCTTCTAGATTCCTTTCATATTTTGGTTTCTTCTTTTGTGATGACCAATAGTTGAGCTCGTCCTTTGTTAGCAAGTAGACATTCTCTATAGATGTTGTTAGTTTGCACTCTTTAGAAGTCTTGACATGAAACTTGTTTCTTGAGGATGACTTCTAAATCTTTTATTACTTGGCTCTAGAGTTTCCCCTTTAATAATTGGTTTTCTCTTTAAAACTCTTTGGTATTCCAGTGTAGGTATTGTCTCGCTTGTGACTAGACCCCATTTGTGTGCAAAGGCATTGTAATCTGCCTTTATTTCTTCTTCAAAGATTGTGCCTTTGGTATAATGTTGAATTGTTTTTCTCATTTGATCGAATAAATTGTCAATTTCCGTTTTCTTTTCCCCTAAAGCAAAGATTGGGGTGGGACCAACAAAAAAAGGTTTAAACTCCATTTAAGTGGATCATAGGCTTCAACTTTCTTTTTCCTTATGATTCTTAAAGCCTTCATCCTTATAGTTGTTCTTCCTGGAGATTCTTATCATTAGATGCCTCTAGGGAGAATTCAATTAAGTGTGGTTCAAACGATCCATGCTTAGATCTTTTAACTTTGCCAGCCATGATGAAGTTAGATCAAAAGTAGATAAGCTTGAAATGGGATTTGGTTAGAGATAAGTGGTGTTGGATGTTCAACAGAGTCGGAGGTTCAAGCCCTCCTTCTTATGCTAAAATGTCAACAAGAAACTTGTCAACACCCCAAAGTTGTTTTTAAGACGAGGTTAGTCCTTTATGATTTCTTTTGGTTAAGTATAAGAAGGTAAGATGTGGATAAATCCCTTTAGTTCACCTTTTTGAATAGGTGCTTATTATGTTTACTTTCCCTTATTAACCTTTCAATCCAGTCGAAACGTTCAAATTCCTTTCTTTTCGATCTTTCGAACTAGATGGAGTAGCTTGATTACCTCTTCGAAACAGTCCTTTCGAAGTAGTTGCGGAATTCTAATGGATGACTCTAAGATTCAAGGTTATGATCAGTTTCGGATGGTTTCGACCTTGTCAAAAGCTAGAGCATTAAGTACAGTTTTGGATTGAGAATTAAAGGTAAAACTGGTTTGGGTTAAGGTTTCGATCCATTCAAAGTAGAAGTTCAACGCAAGGTGGCCTTGAGTCAATAATTGAAACTACTTGGAAATGCAAAGGTTTTAACCAAGTCGTAAGAGGCCTTTCGATGTGGTTGACACCTGTAAAATACGATTAGATCCGATAAAAAGCTTTCAAAACAACTAAGCAATCGAGGATTCAGAGATGTTCCCTTTATCAACTCAAAAAAGCCTTTTATTGATCAATTCTTCCCTAATTCAATTTACAAACTAGGGTTAAAACTTTTAGAATTAAGAAAATACATGTCTAGAATGAATGAGTTTGGATCCCCTAAACCAGACCCCTTGGGTCTTATTTATAGATGCTGGTTGGCACCTTTCGACCCAGTGCTTTCGACCAGGTCGAAAGGTGGCTTCAGATGCCTTCCAACCCCTTCGGCAGTGGCGCTCCCCTTTGTAATGCTTTCGAATGGGCTCGAATGCTTCCGTCTTCATCGAAAGGGGACGGTTGTGCCTTCTCTTCTTTATGTTGCTTTGTAAGAGCTTTCGACTCTTTCGATGGGTTGTTTTTAGGGGCTCCGAAGGTGTTGAATTGTTAATGGTTTCGATTTTGTTTGTAGTTTCCAAACATATGCTTGCAACTTGATGCGGAACCTTCCCTGGATGCCAAAGGCTTTGACTGGATCGAAAGATTTGAATTTGCTTCCGAAAGAGTTGTTTCGACCAAGATATGCTTCTGAGTGACTTGAGTGAAGGTGGAACCTTTAGACTCAAAAGGTTTGGCACGCATATGAAAGGTTGTTATGCATTGTCTTCGAAAGGTGTTGCTTTAACTCTTTCGAAAGGTCTTCATGCATGCGAAAGCACTTGCTTCGAAAGGTGGTCACTGGAGTGGAAGGGTGCTTTCGACCCTTTCAACCCCTTCGAAAGGTTATGATTCTTTTGGACTTTGACTGTAGCGTCCCTTCGACTCCTTCAAAAGGTCTTACTAATGCTTCTTTCTCTTTCTCTTCTTTGCATTCTATTCAAACTGGTTTTGACAAGGTCGAAAGGATATTTGGTAGTAACAAAATATCTTTTAAATTGAAATGGTTTCTTTGGAAAGAAGATTGAAATTTTTTGGTGAATAAATATTTTAAAGTGATTATATATAAAGAAATATCTTTGTAAAAATGTCTGAATAAAAGATAAAAGTTTTATGAAATGTTTTCATAAAAAATTGGGAAAGTTAATAAATATGTATATGAGATACAGAGATCATTTTGTTGCGCGATTCTGATCTAAGATTCGAGTATAGAACATTAAAGCGTTTACACCAGTCTGAATAAGGATTTATCACTCGATTCTTGATGGAAAACATTGATGAGAGTTTATGGTTGGGTACTTACATCTTCTACCATAGTTGAGAGCTATGTAAGGAAAACGAAGGATCAAGAAGCTTAACCAGAGTCCGCACTAGAGGATCAAAGGATCAATATTAGTTCAGAACTAAAGTTGCGGATTTGAATAAGAAGATCGAATCAGATATTATGGATGATCAGTGTATATCATGCGGAACTGAGTTTAAAGATAATATTTTGGGTAAACTCTTTTGGGTTTTGGGTTGTGGTGAAATTTCAGGGATGAAATTCATTTAAGGGGGGAAGAATGTAATGACTCGTAATTTTATCACTTTAAATAGGAGTATTTAAGTAATTTTTAATATTCAATTGATTGTTTTACATGATAAATAGTCCATTTTGATTATTATATAATGATAATAAGTGATTTATAATGATTTTTTAAATATATAAACTTGTTTTATAAAGATATACAAACTTCGTCGCATTTTGGCAGATGGATGTCGTATTTTTATAAATGGATTTTAATATTATTTAATATGGTTTTATAGCTTAAATAATATATTTTAATAATTTAAAAATGGTAAGAAATTAATTTTCAAGTTTTTTTTACATAAATAAATAGTTTGATTAAAAACTGAAAATGTGACCGAAGATCGTTTTTTGGATTTTCGACTTTTTTTCAAACGAAAGTTGTTGCAACGTTGTTGCACACATTTGTACATATATACATTTCACAAATAGGAATGTATTTAGCACTAACTAGATTAATTTAACTAATGTATCATTAGTAATATTAATTAAGGAAAAAGACAAAAAGAGTTTACTTTCGAAAAAGCAAACTTACCATCACTTACCATGAGAAGACATGGCACATGGAGTGGGAGTGGGCTAGGCACATGGGTGAGACGATGTTGTGTAAGAGATTTTTGCAAAATTTGCCAAAAAATAGCAAGGCATACTCTCTTCATTTCTACATATCTCATTCTATCTTCTTCTTCTTCTTCTTACTTAAGCTTCTTTGTCTCCTCTTCAATGTCTTCTTTCTCTTCTATTCTATGGCCTTAGGCCATGAGCAATAATGGGGAGAAAATGGCCTCATGCCAAGAGCAAATAGAGTAGGTAAATGGTGTGAAGACCATGAGCAAGGAGGAGATGAAGGTGGTGGACGTGAGCTTTGGGAGGCGGAACAATGGCCGACCATGTGCAAAGGAGGGGGAAGGAGGTAATGGCGTGAGCAATGAATGAAAGAGAAGGTCTTAGCTTTGAGCTAAGAGCAAATTGAAGTGATGATGGGAGTGTTGTGTTGATGTATTAAATGTTAGTAGGAAGTAAATGGGTTAAATGAAAGTGAATTAACCACGCTTTGAATTGCTTGATAATATCACTTGATATTCACTTGTTAATCACTTGCTGATATTGCTTATTAATCAGTTAATATTGCTGGCTATTAGTGATAATAACAAACATTAACTACTTAAAGTTATACCCATGGCCATATGCTAAAATGATCGCCTATATGGTTGTTTAATATGTTTGGATGATGATTGGTTGATTATATAAAAGTTTGGTTGTGATAGATATGATTATTATGATTTATAAGTTGAAAATCATATATGATGACAAATGATAGCTATGTGAATTAACAATACATATCTTGTGAAAAATTATTCATATTATACCCACAAATAATATGTATACAACATATGTTAGGTATCTTTGTTTTCAAAACCAAAAGATATATCATTTTATAATATTGGAATTTACTTCGGAAAAGTAAAGAAATGAGAAAATGGATTTTTGAAATAGATTTGGAACTAGTTTTAAAAAGAAAGAAATTCGAAAAGTGGAGTTTTGAAATTTTGGGAAAATAAAATCTATGGTTTCATTTATGAAAAATAATAGTTTTAATGGTGGAAAAATGTAATGACTCGGGATTTTCGACCCTCGAAAATTGACACTAATACGTTCACTATATTGCGTGTAGAGCAACTGAATGCCAGAAAACCCGATTGTTTGAGGAAAAGAAAGAAGGAAGAAGGAAGAAGAAAGAAGAGAGAACCAAAACAAACAACATAGAATCTCATAGCGGAACGAATAATCTATAATATACAATAAATCTTTACACAAAGAAGAAATGTAATACACATACATCAATCATAGTATGCTAACCTATTTCAGCTCGGATAATTATAAAAACTTATCCTCACAATTGTTGATAAAGATAACAATGAATACAGCGGAAAAATAACCACGTACGTAAATACGTCTCTGGCCTCCAGCTCATCTCCTGAAGCTCCAAAGCATCCAAACTAAATCTGTAATATGCTCGGTCTGACTTGAGCATTATAACAAATTAACACCCAAGACAGTCTGGAAAACCAGCGTAAGGAAAACACACCCAACTAAAATTTTAAGTTATAAAAGCCTTTGAAATCAAAAGTATCTCGTAAGACCATGCCGCACATAAACACAGACGGGTTTTTACCTTACAATAACCAAAACATTTTCTATTGAAAATCCATTGATATTATAATAATGTCCGAGGGTCATAGTAAAATATAAATATACCTAAAAAGCTTACATCTCACGTTTCAGCATAGTTGCGCACAACTAAGTCCATACGGTGCTTATTGGAAAATGGATTCATATAATGATTGGGGTACCATCCGTCATGGTGCATCTCTAGATAAAATAGCACCGAGAACCTTACCCGGATCCCTTGCCAACACAGAACCAGCCTACCACTTGATTAGTAGTACCGAATATGATCTCCCCTCCGTTATTGGGCCTCGTAGCACACAAATGAGAGATGATATCGACTCTAGATAGGGATGATCATACCCTACTTAGGGGCGACCCACTTAGCCCTGCTACATCTCCCTTGTTTTAGTCATTCTTGGTTGATGAGGCTTAAGGCTACATCTTACCTTTTATATAGCACTTCCCATTTGAGATGCTAACACTGCTCTCCAGGCAACAATGCAATGCCAACATTCATCTATACAAGTTCATTCTAGGACTAAACGAAACACTTGAGAGCACCATCTTCAATTCCATCATCTTCAAGATGTCTTCACTTCGAAACACTTGAGTTGGATCGAAGTGGTTTTTGGATAACCTATCTGATCCCTGTCTCTTCGAAACAACATTCAATAGTTTCTGGTAAATAGAACCCTGGTTCTTAAGGAAATAAACAATCAAAGATATGAGCAGAGACCACCTCCTAACCATTAGTGGACAGATTTCCTTATCATTTGTTCTCGGAGAATGAAACAAGGCTTATATGCACAGTACAGCATCATCGGAGATGACTGTGCCTTATAAATCACGTGTTTCTCCTAGATATTTCCAAAGTTACGTTTTAAGCCCATATTTGATAGTCGATTATTTAACTATCAATAAACACGTACCCAAGTTAGTGATTTATTTCAAAGGGAAAACTAACATTGGTTAAGCACGTAAGTAGCACAAGCCTCCTAAATTAATCCTTTCATTAATTAAAGTCACTTTATGATACTTGTATACAAATACCTTTACAAAGATATACCCACAAATCCTTATATTTTCCATACTTCGAAAAATAACCATATACTTAACTTAACGCTTTAAGTATGTTCACAAAATTGAGAAAGATTTCCTTTCTGTACAATTCTAAAATCATTTATAAATCCCTTATAAATCTCAAAAACCATTTATAAAACTATTTAATAAACCTCTGAAACCGTTTATAATACTGTCTATAGAAACCCCTTATAAAACCGAACCTCCATTTCCAATTATAAACTCTTTTATAAATCTCAAACATTTATAGCTCTTTATAAACCCATAAAAATATTTATGAAACTCTTCTTATAAATCTGTAAACTCATTTCTAAAATTCTTTTACATATATCTAAAACCATTTATAAAACTCCTTTTATCTTGTAAATAATCTCCCTTTAAGTCTCTAAATCATTCTATAGAACTCTTCTAAAACCCAAATCTGTTTATAAACTCCATTTATAAATCTCGAACATTTATAAATAAATAATAACCATTTACTTCAAACACTATTATATAAAATAATAGTTATTAATAGTAAACCTTATAAATAAATAAATAATTATCATTAACCTTAAAACATCTTAAAGTAACAATTAAGAATTTCAAAGACATTATTTATAAAATACTAATAATCAATTTTCAACCTTATTATAAATAATAATAATTAATTTCTAAAATAGCATTAATAAATCATTATTAATTTCAAACCATATTAATTGTATAAATAATTAATCTTCAAAATATTAACATATTGATAAATAACCTTAAAAACAATATTAATTATAAATAAATAACTTTAAAACAATATTAAATATAAATAAAATAACTTTTTAAAACAATGTTAAATAAATAACTTAAAAAATGATAGATAAAAAGGTTGGAATAAAATAGAAATTAAATCTTTTAAAATAAAATAATTTCGAAACCTAAATTCGGATTTTAAAATCATTTCCTATCTCAAAAACCAATTCCAACACAAATGGCAATTTATAGTATTTTTAAAATACTAATTTGAGGCCATAGTTACCCAACGTTTAACCAATATCGGTATTGATGTTCTATCACTACTAGATTTAAGTTTCGAATATATAACAATGTCATAATGAATAGAGTCAACAATAAGGTTTAATATCCAATAGTTTAACGACAGGAATATTACTGAAATTAAAATCAACAATGGCGAGGAATCCTTTTGGATCCCTCCAACTTGTCACCTTGCATCATAAATAATATATAATGATATAATATGGGTCATCCGCTACTAGGAGAGTATATATATATAATGGGTCATCCGCTCTAAGCGGAAATAAATCAAAACCAACCGATAAAAACAGTAAATCATCCAATAAATGATTTTTATCAACTATATAACATATTGATAAACCAAAAAGGTGAATTTAACTCATCGAATCCCAGTCGTCGTCAAGACGTTTCGGTTTCGTCTAAAATCAAACGACGTTCAATTTCAGCAAAAAATTCACTAGCTCTAATCATCACTAATGTAACGACCCCGAATTTTATAAATATTTAAATTGATAATTAATTCAGTTTTTGAATAAAATTTGTGAAATAAAATGATAAATGGATTTCGAGTTTCCCCGAATCCAAATATATTCTGTATAAGTCATTTAAAATTAAAATATTGTATACATATGTGTATATGAGAATATATATCTGTATTTGAACATATCCGACTAAATTTGAAATAATATAACATATATTTGATTTGTGTTTAAATTATAAATAAATGGTTAATAATAATTTGAATTTATAAATTAAAAATATAAGACGATAAATAAAATAAAATGAATACATAGATAAATCCAAATAACACGTTAATAAACTTTGTAAAAATATAAAGTGAATACATTAGAGAAATTTAACAACAACTAGAAATGTAATTATATTATAAAGTAGTATGAACAAAGGCAAAGCAAATATATTCAAGTACTAAACAAGTAAAAGATAAATGTGAGCAAAACAAATTATATAAAGATAAGTATGCACACTTGTAATATGAAACAAGACAACAACATACATTCATAAGCATGAACACTTGAAAAAAAAAACAAAATAAATGTTAAGTACCTATGTACCAACTAACATCATACCAGCCGAAAGCAAAGATAATAGAATATCTTTGTACAAATAAACAAGTATAAGCAAAAGCTTGCAAAAGAAACACAAAGTACTTGGCAATTAATGCCATCATCCTCTCAGCCACCAAAGTGAACGAATCAGCCTAGTCAAAGAAATGAAGATTGTATATCTATGAATAAACAAATAAGATAAGTATATGTAGATTGTACAAAACATATCTATCAGCCACCAATCGGAATAGAAAATCTCTGGCCAAACTTTGTATAAAAATATTTTTGTACAAAAGGAAAGAAATATCCCTGATTTTGCTTTGTACAACAAATTATAACACTTGTACAACACTCCATATCAGCTTAAACAAATAAGCTTAATACCCTGTAACTTCTCTTCCTTGTATCAAGCCTCTCATTTCATTTCGTCCATTTAAAACTGAAATGAAAAGCAAATGAATGAAGTAAAATCATTTTTTTTAAACAAAAAGAAAACCTCCTCAAAGCATTTTCAAAGCATCATCTCCTCTAAAACAAATGCAAGCCAGAGATCAAAGAAATATCTTAGCTTGCCAGTTTTTACAACTGGTTTCAAGCTCTCAAGCGTGGAAATCAATGTCTGGATCGAGAACAAGGTTTTAGTTTGCAAATTCAAAACCTGGTTCAACAATGGAAACTCTGTTTATCTCTGTTCTTTCCTTTTCTGGAATCTAAGGTGAGCAAACTATCAACCTCCAATACATTTGTATGTTGTTGCTTGTATGCTGTGGTGATGATGTCTGAGATAAACTGTAGTTGGGTTTATATATGGTTGAATTACTGTGTAGAGTGAATGCATGTTTGTATAACCTGTAGGTCACCTCTGTTCAAAATTTGCAAACTCAGTTTATAATTCAAAAAATTATTTTCTCTTGATCCAAGCAAAATCTGGATCCATGATTTAAACGAAACCTGATTGTTTTATCATAAGTTTTAATCCCAAATTATATTTAAGTTAAAACAACTTAAGCATGACTCTGGAAACCAAGAAATCAGAGCCAAACTCTAAATAAGTCAAAATTTCATCTTCTTATTTTACGACTTCAGGTATATAGACTGAATTCTCATACTTTAACTTGATTTTTAAGGCAAAAATTATGATTTTTAGTTGCGTGATTTAAGAGCAGTTGATTTTTGTTTAAAAATCGAGTTTTGATCGATTTCTGGCAAGCGATGGGTTCGTGGATATCGAGATTGGTTGTGGAGATGGAGGAGGCTACGGGGATGCTGGGAAAAATGGTAGGAGGTGGCGGAAATCACGGCGACAACGGAGGCATGGGATTTTACTTTGTAAACCTAGTTTTTTACCACATAAGAAATGTGTGCATCACTGTCTCGTGAAAGCACCGAGTGTCTCGGGGTTTTGGGCGATGGAAGGGGTCGAGTTGACGCATCGATGGCCAGAGTTGTAGGCTGGCTAGTGGTCGGGGGTCGGAGAACGAAACGTTGACAGGATGGGGTCGCGATGGGTTCGAGTGTTCCAGGTGGTAATCGAGCTCGAATTCGATTTGCGTTGATGGACGAAGTTCAGGTGGTCAGGGATTGAGTCGTAGGTGATGGTCGACTTGCTCGACGAGGCGACGTCGACTGGAGGAGAAGATCGCAGCTGTGCACGTGCACGTGTGCACGGTGATGTATGGGTTCGTTCGTTGGGGAAGATGATGTCGACTCGAAGTAGGCTTCGGGGATTTGGGGGGTTTACTCGGGTACGAACTCGAGTAGAAAACAGGGGAGATAGCCTGTTTATTTTTTTTTAAAAGCTTAAAATTTTGTCTAAGTTTTTAAACCAGGGGGGATTTCAGGGTAAACCCGGAGTGGCTATCGAGTGGGTCTCGAGTCCGACTCGAAGCATACCAGGAATTCTTATAAAAACAGTTTTTTCCTGAAATTTAAATTTAAATTTGTTTTTAAACTTTTACTTGAAAATATCTTAAATGTTAAAGGAAATT
This sequence comes from Allium fistulosum, assembly GCA_030737815.1. Classification (NCBI taxonomy): domain Eukaryota; kingdom Viridiplantae; phylum Streptophyta; class Magnoliopsida; order Asparagales; family Amaryllidaceae; genus Allium; species Allium fistulosum. The sequence goes on from CM060908.1 coordinate 172,261,468, forward strand.
TTATAACTTTAAGTTTATCAAGTTAATAATTATTTTATTTTATAAATTTAATTAAGAATTAAAAGGAAGTTAAATATAAGTAATATATTTAATTTATTAAGAATTAAAGGTTAATTAAGTGTTTAATTTCAAGAATAATTAATTGACTAATGATAATGATTGAATGATAAATAATTAAGTTTATAAATTAATAATTAAGAGATAATTGATCTAAAATTTAAGGTAATTAATTAAAGATGATAAATTTATTAAAGGTGATTAATTAATGATAATTACTTAATAAAAGTAATCAAATAGGGATAATTACTTGTTATGATCAATTAAGGGAAATTAATCAAATGGGGAGTTATTAAGGATTAATAAATGAGATTTGTTAAGATTAATTTATTTTGTAATTAATTAAATAAGTAATTTGAGGTTTAAATTAATTTAATAATTACAGATTAATTAATGGGTAATTACTGGTTATAATTAATTGATGAATTATAACAGAAGATTAATCAATGATTTAAGAATAATTAATCCAAATGTTTTATAATTAATTAATGATTAATTAACCAAGATTTGTAGTATTCATAAGTAATAAATCTGATTTGAATTAATCAAACAATTAACTGACCTTACTTATGAATGTTTGGATTCTGTTGAATGATATGAATTGTTTGATATCCCTGATATATGATGCTTTGTGATACACCCTGATTTGTATTGTGATCTGTGATAAATTATCTGTAATGTAATTTATTATCTGTGATATATATCTGTGATCTGTACGATAAGCGTTATAATTTGTATCGCTTATCAACTATATTTCTGTATTCTGATCTGTGATGATTCATTGTGTTGCACTATTGTGTTAAACCCCTGGACTATACTGTTACACACACAAATATGGATTTCACGTGGAAATCGATTAAGTCACAGATAATTTAAATTTGATGTTTTTGAAATTGAAAATTTTAATTTCAATTGATTTTGAAATTTGAAATCTGGGTTTAAAGTAGAAGCTTTTGAAATGGAATTTCAAAGATAAAAGTTATTTTAAATAACTTAACCGAGTTTTTGAAAATTTAAATAATTAGATTTAAATTTGAATTCAAATTTGAAATTGAATCCTATGATTGAAACTAGGGACTAAAGATGATATAAAATGTGTTTGTATGAATTTAACCATTTTAAAAGTATAAGTTGGGAATTTGAATTTAACCCAAGGATTTCAACTCGTATGAATGAATCAGATTTTCCGAAATGAAAACTGTTTGTTTTCAAATGATAAAAGGTTTCATATATATAAGGAATGAAATTCCAGTTTAATTAAAGGAATTTCAAGATCGAATTGAAAAATGGTTTTTCCAAGTTAGAAATGAATTCTTTTTGAAAACTATGAATTGAATCTGTCTATTTTTAACAGATTTAGAATGATGTTTGTTTAAACCATTTGAAATGGAATTGGTTTGAAAGCTATTAGTTAAATCTTTGATTTAAAGATTTAACGAATTAATTAAACTGAAATGGAAATCGATTTGGAAAATTTGTGAATGAATCTTTGTGAAATTAAGTGAACTTTGTGAATTTAATCTTTTTGTTTAAAAAGATTAAAATGGTAACTTGTTTAAACCATTTGAAGAAAGATGTTTGGGTAATAAGTTGTGACTTAATTGAAATCCCAATATCCATATGTATTGAATATTGCGCTCACTATTCGGGTTAGCCGGGAAAGGACCTTTAGGTCGTATAACCCATTCCGAATTAGTGATACGTCGTATATAGATGGCATTTGAAGACCGGTGGTGAAGACCGGATATTTTTTGAAAATGAAAGGACAACCCATCGAATGTCTCAGCACTGAGTTGCTCCGGTATAGAGATTTATATCACTCTTTTGTGACGGGAAGTCCGGACGTGATTGGAAATTACCCGGAATTGCAAGGGCTTCGTAAGAAGTGCCTTCGGTTCTGTTCGATCCCGGAACAGACTTGTATGGTTACATGTCTGACATTACACTTTGAGATATAAAGCTGATTTCTTTCAAATACATTTCTGTTGGTGGCGGAGAATTTATTCTCTTAGCTTAACACCCTTCTCTGAGACATACGAGCTCAGAGGTTATGTAGTTGAAATTTATCAGCGATATATCCCAATTTGGTAATGTGGCATGCTGAGTGTTGCTGTGTGATGATCAGTGTTTGATCATTTGCGATATGATCATTTGTTTGATCTTATATCTTTGTGATCATAGGTTGATCATTTGTTTGACCCAAAGCATGGCTTTGTGACAAAGCGTAGCTTTGTGGACGAGACTTCGTCGGACCTCACACTCCGGAAATGGTCAAAACAGGAAGGATGCAGCAAGGTTCTAGGGAGTAGCGCCCCTTAGTGTATGTCATTCCTTCTGGATAGAGGTGGTATCATGGTATGGAGCCCAGATACTTAACCTATGTTGATACTACTTATTATGTGGTTTGTTGCGAATCGAGGATCCTCGGGAAGATCGGTTACGATCGGGGGATGGCATACACGTGTCAGTAGTTACCTATTTTTGCAGAGGTAACCCGGCCTTATGTTGGCAGAGATCCGGTTAGGTTCTCGGGACGTCATTCCAGAGGCGTTCCTTCGTGGCATGGGAAGTTCCTTAGCCTGACCATTTGTTGGAAATCCAAACAAAACAATACGAACCTTGTACGGTTTTAGTTGTAGAACCTGCCATTTAATATGGTAGCTATAGTAGGCATAATATAATGGTACCTATGATGGCTAAGATTGATATTCTACTTTCGAAAAATGTTTTCTACACTATGCACTAATAATAATATCAAAAATGATTTGATTTTGCGTAGTAAGCATCTTTGACTATCATAAGGAGAAATCTCCTCCAAGTCTGCGTTTGCATTGTGTGTGTGGCGGGAGGCCTTATGGTAGTTTCATTTTCCAAAAGCATTGCGAATTGACTTTAAATTCTTTTGTTGTTCGTTTTTAAAGATAAAATGTTTTTGTTGCTCACACCAGTCCCATGACTGATCCGGAGTTTATTGTTTCTTTCCTAAACTCTGGATGCTCAAAATTTTTCTACACGAGCAGTCTAGAGTTTGGTTTTTCAGATATTCAGATTCAGTAGGTTATCTGGAGCTAGTTCAGTCTTTGGATATGGACTGCACTTGCTTATCTTTGTACCTCGTTATTGGGAGTTCGAGCTATATCTGGCTTAGTGCTTTGAAGATGGAGATTATCCGCTGCTGGTGTTATCGTTTTCTTTCCGCTGCTATTTGTTGTATCATATCTCTGATGTATATTGATATTCATTGTATCACTCTGTTGTATCAGATATCGTATCTGATATTGTATATCAATGTATTATTCATTTATTCCGCTGTGTTATTTACTTAACTGTGTTATAAGCTCCCGAGAACCAGATTCGGCATTTGAATCTACGGCATTTTGAGTACAAGTGAAGTACGGGTGCCGATTTTCGAAGGTCGACTTTTGGGTCTTGACAACTAATCCAACTCCATAACGTAGCCCACATCATTACGATCCTAATGCAAAAATCCACGTTCAAATCCGACTTAGCATGAACGAGTTATGCATTTTATAAGAATTCGATTTTGTAATATAATTAATTACATTCAATTACCATCAATAACAAATTAATTACCCTAAAAACCACGTTTCCCTCTAATTATCCTTTCCCTCTCGTTCAAACGAAAGCCACCGTTTTTCTTCGTCGCTGCCGCACCTTAGGCCATAAGGTCGCCTTCGCCGACCTAACATGGGTCGCCTTGGCCATTCTCACCCATAGCCACTAGAATCGCCAATGGTAGTCGCTCAAATTGCCGAAAATTCTCCAAAACATCGATCAACATTTCTCACAAATTCTAACCGATGCTGCCACTACTGTGCCACCACATTGACACCGAAGCACAACCTCGTCGTCCCCTTCAATTTCTCTTCAGAGCCCACCTCCTAAAAACCACTGTAGTTCGACGTTGAACCCACGAATGCCGCTGCCGTTGGACGCGAATTTCCACTGCTACGATGAAGTCCAACCCATCTTCACCGTCCATAAGCTTCACCTCATCGCTGGCTATAACTTCCTAGTTGAACTCTTCGACCATCGACGCCTCTAGTGGCTTGGATTGATGTGAGTCGTTCGATTTATTTAGGTTTTTAATTTGAAAATTTCGAACTTGTTTCTCTTATTTGGGTGCAAGTTTATAGGGGAGATGAGTATGGCCTAGGTATGGGGGAGGTATGGTGTGAATAGTTATGGTATGGGTTGAAGTTATGGTTATAAAATAGTATGTACATTATTTTAATTAGAAAATATCTAGCTTTAAAAGTCCGAAAATTTCGAACCCCAAATGAGGCATACAACCTGGCATTCTATACATAATACATATATTCCAAACATAATGGAACTAGTCTTGTGACCTAATTCGGTCATACACAGAAGATAGTTTTTCAAACCCAGTTATTTTACATTAATTCCCGAAATTAATTTATATGCGTTTCAAACTCGTATGACCACATGATACATCCAATTGCCATGAAATTAGTTAACATACAAAAATTCACTATTACGGATCCAATGAAACTAGTTTCGTTTAAATCCGAGATAGTGCCCCGAAAAGCTATTTTTACACATTAATTAAAAGAATTATTATAGAAACCAAATAAATCACTTTTAAATCTAAATTAAAAGTTTAATATATCCATCCTTATTTAAATAGAATTTAAATCAACTTTTGAAATAATTTTGATTCACATTAAATTTAGGGTTTAATTATTTAAACAATTCCAAATATTAAATTCAATAATTTAATTATCAAATAAATTATTATATTTCAAATTCAAGTTATTACTTATAAAATTAACTTTTCAATATTTAAAATCAATTAAATATTCCAAATTCAAATGACTAAAATTCTAGATCATTGCAAAAATAATATAGAAATATCATATGGTTTTGTATAAAGAATTTGGAATTAAAAAAGAATGAAATTGAATATTATAATTATTTAATATTAAAGATATGGAATAAAATGAAAATGAGATTTTAATAAAGTATAATAGTGAAAAATTGGTTTAATATAGTGTAATATGGTATTAAAATAATTTAAAAATGTTTTGGATAAGTTTTGAAAAATTTGAATAAAAGGTGAAAAATAAGCCGTCTCGTTTCGAAAGTACGCGATTTCACGACCAGAAAAGTAAAACGGATGTGTAGGATCAAATATGAGTCAAAATTCTTTGAAATAAGAATATTCCAAACCCTTGCAGGCATAGTTTCAAATGAAAAAGAAAAATCAAGATTCCATTTAGTAAAGTTTGAAATATGTCTAAATCAAGTTTTTAAAATCGTCGCATTTTGGCAGTTCGTAAAATATTGTTTTCAACTCTTTAAAATGGATTTTTTAGAATCTTTAACAATATGAAACAAATTCCATAAATTGTTAAAATATTTTAAAAGGAAATTCAATTATAAAAATGGGCACATATGTAATGAAATTGGTATTTTAATCTATAAAGCTTTAAAATCACTATTTGCCGATAATTTAGCAACGGAATTTGGTGACCATTGTATAAATGATTTGAACTTGGGTTTTTTCCCGAATCATTTTGAATTTTTTTTCAAATGATAAATCAAATGATTTTAAAAGTTTAGAGTTGATCCAATAACTTGACCGCCTTATGGGTGACAGAGAGATAGTCTCTAGGTTGGAATTTTTGGTACCAGTTGCCTACTCCCCCTAGTTATCGAACTGGCATGATGAAGGGGATAGTTAATTTGATTTACCCGGATCACATTTTCTTAAGATAAAAGAAAAGAGATTTGGAGTTTTCCAAAAAGATCAAACAAGATTTAAAATAGGATTTTTGTTGTATAGAGAACATTCTAGTTAAACTCTATATTAAATTTCGAGGAGGGAACTTGTACATCCGTGTGAATTTAAAAGACAATTTAACCGTTATTTGACGAATAGCACAGATTGAATATGGAAATTAGTATTAAGTATAATTACTCTAAAATATATGAATCATTTTTACTCAATACTAAGTGATTTGATTTACAGTAAACGATGCCTTAACATCGTTTTCGACCCATTTAAAACAAGTTTCGGAAAAATGATATCTTTATTAGTTATTGTAACAACCAGCCAATCCGCACAACTCAAGTTGACAATAAACCACATATGTCCAACCCAAATTAAATGGGAAGACGGATAGTCAAGGGAAGAAAGAATAAGAGAAGAAGAAGAGAAAGAAACTAAAAACAACATAGAATCTCACAATCGTAGTGGAACAATATATAATATAATACCAACAATCTTTACAAAAGAGAAACTGTTAAATACATACATCCATCAGAGTACAACAACAATCACAATCATCGGCCTAGATAGTTTTAATATCCTATCCTTACAATTGCTGATAATTTCCATACAAAAATAATAGAAAATAAACATATATCAGAAATACGACTTGAAGACCTCCAACTCCTCTTTTGAGCTCTAATGCATCCAAAGCAATCTGTAAATATGCTCGGTCTAACCTGAGCATTATAATAAAATAACACCATGGTCTGTCTGAAAAACCAATGTGAGAAAGCACACCCAATTAGATTTTTAAGTTATAAAAACCTTTAAAATCAAAAGCATCTCATAAGATCACGCCGCACATAAACACAGATGGGTTTTTACCTTACGGCAACCGAAACATTTTCTATAGAAAATCCATTTATATTATAATAATGTCTAGGGGTCAAAGTAAAATATGAATATAGTTGAAATGCTTGCATCTCACGTTTCAGCATTGTTGGGCACAACTAAGTCTATAAAGCTCGTATTAGCGAATGGATTCCATGTTATGACAAGATAAGGAACTACCTTCCGAAGGTACATCTCTAGATAAAATGCATCGGGGTCTAACAAGAACATCTTGTATCCTTACCACACAAGACTAGCCTACCACTTGACTAGTAGTACCGAATATGATCACCCCACCCATTAATGGGCCCCGAAGCATATAAGAATAGATAGTAACCGACCTAGATTTGGAATGACCATACCCTTAAGGGAGCGACCCACTTGGACCAGCTGTAGGCCTGATCTTTGTCATTTCCCGGTTGATGAGGCTCGAGGCTACGTTTTACCTTTATATAGCACTTCCCACTTGGAATGCTAACATTTCCCTACATGCAACAATGCAATATCAGCATTCATCCATACAAGTTCGTTTTGGGACTGAACGAAACACTTAAGAGCTCCGCCTTCAATTCCATTATCTTCAAGATATCTTCACTTCGAAATGCATTTGTTGGATCAAAGTGGTTTTCAAATAACATATCTGATCCCTGTCATTTTGAAAAAAACATTCCATAGTTTTCTGTAAACTCAACCTCGGTTCTTTAGGAAATAAGCAGTCAAAGATAAGAGCGGAGGTCACCTCTTAACCGTTAGTGGACGGATTTCCTTATCATTGTCCTAGGAGAACAAAATGAGATTTATACGCACAGTACAACATCTTCGGAGATGACTGTGCCATATAACTCATATGTTTCTCCTAGATATTTCCAAAGTTACGTTGGGTCCAATTCAATAGTCGATTATTTAACCATCGAATAAACAAACATTTAATCAAGATTTAATTTCATAGGCAAAACAAACATTGGTTAAGCACCAAGCAATGCTAAACCTCTTATAACCAATCCTTCCATTAGCTCAAAATACTTTGTAAATATTTGTATCAAAACACTTTTACAAATATTCATTCACAAACACTTATATTTTCAATACTTGGAAAATGTTCATATACTTATCTCAACGGTATAAGTATATCCACCAACACTAAGGAAGATTCTCTTTTTATAATATTATAAGTCATTAAAAACCCCATTATAAATTTCTAAAACCATTTATAAACCATTTCATAAATCTTTGAAAATCACTTATAATCTCTTTAATCAATTCTAATTGCTTATACCTCTTTTTAACCTCTAAAATCATTTATAAACCCTTTATAAATCCTTAAAACCATTTATAAAAATCATTTTATAATCTGTAACTCATTTCTAAAATTCTTTTCAAACATCTAACCATTGTAATACTCTTTGACCCTTTTCCAATCTTCCTTTTAAGTCTTCCCAACCATGTTATAAGATTTCTCTTATTATACTTACATCTATTTATAAAACCCTATTTATAAATCCCGAAAACATTTATAAATAAATTCTAACCTTTTACTTTAAAACACTATTATATAATAATAAACATTGTAAATAAATAAATATTAACTTTAAAATATTTTAAAATAATAATTAATAAATTCTAAAACATCGTAAATAAAACAATGATAATTTATCTTCAACATTTTTATAAATACTAATTATTTATTTTCAAAACTTTATTGAGAAATAATTATATATAACTTCAACCCATATTAATAATTTATATAATAAACTTATCAAAACATTAAAATATTGATAAACCACTTTAAATCAATATTTATTTAAATAAACAACTTTTAAAACATAATTATATTTCCTTGATAAAAATCCAAACTTAACTTTCCACGTAATCATTTCCAAATTTATAAAGCTATATTCATAAATCTCTTCTGTTTTATGAAACTTCCTATCATAAAGTTCTTTTAATTATGAACCCTATTTATAACTCCATTCCTTTATAAATCTCACTTATTCATAAAGTCTCATTCAAAAACATAATTTCAACTCATTTTAACCTTGCTACCATAGGTATAAATTTCTTTTATAAATTCCTTTCAATTTATAAAATATTGTTAAATAATCCCAAATTTACCCTCACCTTCCATTTCCAAAATAGAATCAACTATTCTCTAAAACACGTTCCACGTCTTGTAATAAATCCACCATTTGATTTATTTTTTCAATCTATTAAATGAAAATAGTTTTCTTTTAATTTATAAAACACTGTTTATAAATCTATCCCTTTATAAATAAAATACGATTTTACAAATCTTCGCTTTCTTTGTAAAATATCACTTTTGTAAATTATAATATTTATAAATTTCACCTTTACAAATAAATTATAATATATATACCTATATATATATCAATTTATATAAAATGGTTAATAAATAATTATATCAAAATATTTCTATTCTCTTTTTTAAAACCATACCCTTTAATATAAAAGACTGACTTATTTCGCAAGATTTTAAAAATCTTTATTCATAGTTCAAACACTCTATTTAAAATGTTTTATAAAACTATTAAATTATAATATCCACAAAAATCGTACCTTTGATTTTAAAAAAATTATTTCTTTAAATAATTCAAGGATAGTTATTTAAACATATATAATTTCCAAAATCACTTTGAAATCCCTTAAAATCAATCACTGTTTTTTGGTAATTTAAAAAACCAAAATATAAGGCCCAGCACTACGAAAGCACTAATTAAGCACAATCATGTCGTGTAATCAATTATAACATCCAACATATCATATATCAAATTATATGAAAACAAAATCAACATTGTGATGAATCCTATGGATCCGCCAACCTGTCCCTCTGCACCACATACAATATATAATCATAAAAATATAAATCAACTGCTTTGAGGTGGGATTCGTATACAAAGGGTCATCCGCTCTTAAATGGGAATGTAATAGGGTCTCATCCGCTCCAAGAGTGGGAATAAATTCAATCCAACTAATTAAATAGTAAATCATCCAACAGAAAATAACAATCAAAAATAAATATCCAAACATCCAATAAACAATTTTTATCGACTAAAATATTTCTGGTTAAACAAAAAGGTGAGATTAACTCACTTTGATTTTAATAGTCGCCAAAACGTTATGATTCGAATTAAAATTAAATAATCATTCAGTTTTAACCTAAATTTCTTTTTGCTCCAAATCCATCCAATCCAACTCCTTATCGTAGTACTCGTACGATCACAATGCAACTTCTCGCGCTCAAAACCGACGACGTATGAAGAAGTTATGGATAAATTAAAATTTTAGATAATTAAAATAACTTAACATAAATTAATTAAAGTTTAAAATCTAACCTTTCTTCCTTCCCTCGTTCATGCATACATTACCAGGCCGCATAAGTGTTTTTTCAGAACCTTCAATCGCTCGACCATCCACGACCACCGACACCTCCACCATCTCACTGCCTCGCCTACACCACCCTGCACTTCCATCGCGTAAAATCGCCGAAAAACTCCACTCGACCTGCTCGCAAACGAGGAGCCACAGCCGTCGCCTCAGTCAATGATAGCACGATCCATCCGTTGGACAGCTTCGTATCATCGTGATCTATGTTTTACTAGTTGAAGTCGTTGGTCAATTCGGCCTCTGGAGGCTCCGATTTTCCATGGCCGTTCGATTTGGTTAAGTTTTAATGGCTGCTGAGAAAACCTAATAAGGGCTTTAAGCAAATGAAAATATTAACGTCCTTTTATAGCAAATTTTCCAAAGCCCTATTCACACTTTAAATTTTCGGAACCCAAACGAAGCATGCCACCTGGCGTTCTATATGTTATACTCTTATTTCGAATACAACAGAATATGTATCAGAAGCCAATTCCATCATATACAAAAGATAGCTTTTCAAAATTGAATTATATTAATTTAAATTCCTTTAATTAAAATCTACGCATTTCGAACTTTGCATGACCCAAAAATACATCCAATCATCATGAAATTCGACGGCATATAATAATTCACTATAACGGATCCAATGAAATTGGTTTCATCGAAATTCGAGACAGTACCCCAGAAGGCTATTTTTACACGTTAATTACAACGAGTAATTTCCCAAAATTTGTTCAATCGCTTTTAAATCCAATTTAAAAGTTTACTATCTTCCTTCTTATTCAAATAGAATTTAAATCAACTTCTGAAATCATTTTTATTCACATTAAATTCAAGATTCAATTGTTTAAACAATTCCAAAAATTAAATTTAACAACTTAATTATCAAATAAATCACTATATTTGAAATTCAAGTTATTTAATTTATAAAATTAACTTTTCAATATTTAAAATCAATCAAATATTCTAAATTCGAATGACTGAAATCCTGGGTCGTTATAATTATGCTAATAGTAGAATATGAAAATATTTTCCCTAAGTAATTATAAGGAAGTAATTTGGTATTTTCAAAGATAAAAGGAGATTTAATAATTCTGTATATCCCGAAACAGAAATGGTTTAAAGATATATATCTCTAAAAGATATCTTATTGGATAAAAAGATATCTTCGAAGTTAAATAATATTTTAAGTAGAAGAAGAAAAGAGGATTTAACGAAAGAGGCTTAACATTTCTATGTACTCATATACACATCTTTTTATCAATAATCGATTTAGAGAGACCGGAATCAAATTTAGCTGATTCCCATCCGAAAACCAATCCGAACTAATATACGTGTTTAAAAGTGAAGACATATTGAAGACAATGATTTTGAAGACAACGATCTTCATATGTTGGGTTGCTTGCCACTAAACTTGTGATTCCCATATATACATATGGTGGTAGTAGTACCTTCATTTTGAAATCTTCAATGCAAGGAGTGCTCGTTAGTAATCCTAGGGGTGATTCACATACAAGATGTAGTAGGAGTACCTTCAGTTTGTCCTGTTCCTGGGCAACTTGTATGGACAACTGTCTGACTTTGCATTTCTAAAACCACATAAATTGGTTTTTACAAACGTACATCTGTTTGGTGGTGTAGGCGGTAGCCCCTCTTATACTTAACACCCTTCCCTAAGCGTATGAACTTGGGGGTTGTACTTTTGTGAAAACCAATCAGTGTGTCATTAGAAATGGCAATGTGGCATTCAAAGTAGGATTAACTGTTTTGAGAAAGGTAAAATTTTACCTCAAGCCTCATAAATGGGTAATGGAAAAAATACGGTAGAGGTGACAGGGCTATGTGGATCACACCCGTTAGAAAATTGTCATCACCTTTCTAGATTACTCTCTATATTTCGGGTCAGTTGTGTATGTTGTGGCTATGGATATGTCGGGAACGACTAAGGTGATGGCGTATTTGGTACTATCCTGGAAGGGGTAGGCCGATTCTATGTTGGTAGAGGTTGGAACCTTGGTACATTTTTCTAGAGATATATTGTACAGAAGGTAGTCTCTTACATTGTCAGTGTTGGAAATCCATTCTCTACGTACCTTTATGGACTTGATTGTATACCTAAATATGCTGTCGAATTTAACAACTGTAACAATTTCAGCTATTTTAATATGTTATTTGAAAAGTGTTTTCAAAGAGATATCATTAAAAATAATATCAAATGATTTGATATAAATGTTTTAGTTATCATAAGGTAAAAACCCATATGTATTTATGTTAATAGAGTGAGGCTGAGGGTAGGACAATAGGGACAAGTTTGGAGAGCTCAAGCACGGAAGGAACTCTTCAAACAACTTTCTTTTACTCGTATCAAAGCTTTGTACTTGTAATCAAAACTAGAGAAGTGAAATAACATATAAAGTGGACGTAGGCATATTCTGGCTGAACCACTATAAACTTGTGTGTCTTTTTACAGTTTAGTCCCTGCTTTTCATATATTTGCATAAACCTCCAAAATCGCTAAGAACAACATAAGCTTTACTAAATCATACGACTTTGAGGTGTTTGTCCATTTTTTGTGCAAACATTTTTGGTGCTTTCACCGAGAAGTAAGGCTCGAAGCTTCAGCTTCATCCGCTTAACAAGTTTTCCTGACAGCATCGTTCGCCACTTGGAAAACATGCCTCCCAAACAGAGAAAAGATGTTAACAAAGGAAAAAACATCGCATCCAGCAGTCTTCCTGATCCAGCTGCCGCGAATCAAGTAAATCGTCCTCCTCCAGCAACGGTAACAAATGAAGGACAGGCTAACCCAACCACTCCTGCCACAGAACAGCCTGCAGCAATTACTAGGGAAGATTTGGACAGAGTTGTTGTTGAAGTAACTAACCGCTTCACGTCCCAGCAGGAAGCCTTGGTGGACCATCTCATGTCACGCTTGAGGGACGCTGAAGAATCCAACCGCAACACTGAATCATGGGGCGAGTCCCAGTCTGGAGGATCTCAGAGACAGCAAAGATCTTCCTTCTTCGAAGGAGCTAACGGCAGAAGTAGCCGTGGTAGGAGCCGAGACCGAGCACAGCCCGAAGTTAGGCCTGAGGAAACGTTTGGTACCGAACCCAACAGGGAAGGTACCGGACGAAGGTCAACTGTAGCTGAGCCTGTCATGCTGCCTAACCACAGAAACACCAGTGAACGGGGCCGAGCTAGAGTTCAGCCCGAAGTTGGACCCGAGGAAGTGCTTAGATCAGAACCCAACAGGGGGAGATCAAGGCAAGGGCCAACTGTAGCTGACCCAAGCATGCTCCCAGAAGATCAAAGGCAGCCACTGGAAAATATGAGGAATGATAGACGATACCATCCCTACAGGTTATCTGGACGGAATCAATCCCACAGAACAGAACCAAACTCATTTCTATCTGCTCCAAGTTCTGATGAAAGGATGGCACGCTTATTCAGAGAGTGTGTCCAACGGGAGCAAAGAGATCGAGGGATAGGCGCTAGGGTAACCAGCCCTTTCGCCCGCAATATCGAAATCGCTATCACCCCCCGAGAATGGAAGATGCCGACAATGGAACCCTACAAAGGAACCTCCGATCCCGTTGTACACTTACAGAGGTACACACAGCATATGCTCATGAGTGGAGCAACAGAGGGAGTACTGTGCAAATGCTTTCCGCTCTTCTTAGCAGATCTTGCTACCTCCTGGTTCTGTCATCTACCCCAAGGATCCATCAGCTCATGGGAAATGTTGAAAGAAAAATTCATCAGTCAGTTCCGCATTCATGTGGAGCAACCTAAGGACGCTTATTCCTTATCCAGCGTCAAACAGAAACCTGGAGAAAAGCTGCAGCAATACCTAACCAGATTCAACGCCGCAGCAGCCGCAGTTCAAGATGCCGATGAGAAGCTTATCCTAATGGCCCTCTGCAGTGGGGTGCATCCGGACACTAAATTTGCTAGAAGATTGACAAAAGAAAAACCAGCTACTTTACCCGATTTCTTCCATGAGGCCGGGAAATACATGAGGCTTGAGGATGCTGCCATTGAGGGGCAGTCAGGACAGCAAAGTAAGACGACCCATGGCAACGCCCCTGCTGTGGCGAGGGACGTTCGAAGAAATGACTCCAGAGACAATGCTGGGGGCAAGAAGGTAGAAAAACGCCTATATCGGCCAGGACCAAGATTCGACTCTTACACCCCTTTGAACGAGACCGTCGAAAATATCTTCCTTGCCACCCAAGGCAAAGTTAGATACAAACGCCCACCATACAAGAAGGAATCAGATAACGCACAGAAGTCTGGAAAATTCTGCCGCTTCCACGAATCTCACGGACATGATACCAATGAATGCCATCATCTCCGAGATCTGATTGAGGAACACATCAGAAGGAAGAAACTGGAACGCTATGTAAAAAGTCAAGACAGGACTCCAGCTCCTGCCAATGAAAACCCAAGGCTACCCTCACCAGGGACCGACAGAGGAAACCACAACGCTAGCAGCTCTAGTCAAGAGAAGATAGTGGTCCATACCATCTCAGGAGGTCCGCACGTCGCAGATAGAAGTTGGAGAGAGATGGAAAGATATGGGAAGTCGCTTAGAGACAATAAAGACTGTGTCAATACGGTTATAGAAGAGCGCCACCCAAAGCGGAAAGAAAGTGATGACATCACATTCAGTAAACGCGATCTGGAAGGAAGACAGTACCCTCACATGGATCCCATGGTTATCTCTGCCTGACTCGGTCCCGCCGAAGTTTAACGAATCCTGGTAGACACTGGAAGCTCTGTAAATATCCTGTTCAAACACGCATTCGACAAAATGAAGCTATCAGTAAAGGATGTATCTCCCTGCGATAAACCACTACACGGTTTCACTGGAGATGCGAAGATGCCCCTCGGGCAGCTGGACCTCTTTGTTGAGATTGGAAGTCATCCCCGCTCCGTTGTAAGGAAACAGACGTTTGTGCTGGTAGAGAACCATTCGGCCTATAACGCCTTCTTAGGAAGACCAGCCTTGTCTGACTTCCAGATTGTCCTAGCCCCATGGTGCCTGAAAATGAAATTTCCAACAGACAATGGGGTAGGGGAAGTGGAAGGAGACCAAGATATTGCACGAGACTGCTATGTAACCGAACTTCGCAACAACCACAGGAGAGATAAAGGGAAAGGTGTAGAGATTGCCCTCTGCACAAAAAGCCTTGAAGCATAGCAACTAAAGAAAGCCCCTCCTCTTCGATACACCAGCGACCCTTTCAATGAATTAGACCCTAGGGACAAAGAGGAGGAGGCCACCGCCGAGCCTGCAGAGGCCATGGAATTTATATCTGTAGGCAAGCACGACTCAAGTAGGCTACTTAAAATTGGGTCCCAGCTGAAAGCTGAATTGAAGGAACAACTCATTGATTTTCTCCGCCACAACTTGGATGTATTCGCTTGGTCACACGCTGACATGACCGGAATCTCCCCCGACATAGCGTGCCACGTATTAAAAATTGATCCTACCAAGGCGCCTGTAAAACAAAAAAAAAGAAGTATGGGGGCAGAGCGATCAGCAGCCCTCGATGAAGAAGTAAAGAATCTACTCGCCAATGACTTCATACGAGAAGCTATTTACCCAGAATGGATCGCCAACCCGGTACTAGTAAAGAAGGCTAATGGGAAGTGGCGGACCTGCATTGACTTCTCCAACCTAAACGACGCCTGCCCAAAGGATTGCTTCCCGCTTCCCAGAATCGATCAACTTGTAGACAGCACAGCCGGGCACGAACTCCTGTCTTTTATGGATGCATACTCAGGATATAACCAAATTCCTATGCATGCTCCCGACCAAGACCACACTAGTTTCATCACCGACCGGGGTTTATACTGCTACAAAGTGATGCCCTTCGGACTTAAAAATGCAGGAGCCACCTACCAGCGCCTCGTCAACAAGATGTTTGCAGGGCTAATAGGACGAACAATGGAAGTATATGTAGACGACATGCTGGTAAAATCACGGAAAGCCAAAGATCACGTAAGCCACCTAGGCGAAATGTTCCAGGTACTTCGACAGTATGGAATGAAGTTGAATCCACTAAAGTGCTCCTTCGGAGTGTCATCGGGAAAATTCTTAGGATTCATCGTCCATGCCCGAGGGATAGAAGCAAACCCTGAACAAGTCCGAGCATTAAGGGACATCAAGATACCTTCCACCCGAAAGGAAATGCAAAGCCTAAATGGAAAAGTGGCTGCCCTAAGCCGATTCATCTCCAAAGCAACGGACAAGTGCGTCCCCTTTTTCGAAGCTCTAAAGAAAGATAAAGGAAAGTTCGAATGGACGGACGAATGCTTAACCGCTTTCCTTAACCTAATCGAACACCTCCAGAAACCACCGGTACTCTCGACCCCAAGCGAAGGCGAAGAATTATACCTATACCTTGCTGTGTCATCTCACGCTCTAAGCGCTGCCTTGGTAAGGGAAGACAACCGCACGCAACGACCAGTTTACTTCGTCAGTAAAAGGTTTACTGGGGCAGAAGTCAGATATCCTAAGCTTGAAAAGTTAGCATACTGTTTACTAATCACTTCACGAAAGCTACGTCACTACTTCCAATCCCATTCCATCAAAGTTCTGACCGATCAACCACTGAGGCAGGTACTCCATCGTCCCGACACTTCCGGGCGACTACTTAAATGGTGTATTGAGCTGAGTCAATATGATATCACCTATCACCCTCGCACCGCCATCAAGGGACAAGCCATGGCTGATTTCATTGCAGAATTCACTACCAACGAGGATAAGGAGCAACTGGAAATAACAGAAGATATCAAGTGGAATCTCTTTGTGGACGGTGCATCTAACGAACAAGGCTCGGGGGCAGGTGTGGTAATAATCACTCCCAGGGGAAATAAACTGCACTATGCTATAAGGTTGGAGTTCGCTGCCACCAACAACGATGCAGAATATGAAGCAGTAATAGCCGGATTAGAAATTGCTATCGAGATCGGAGCCAATTCTTTGTGTCTTCACAGCGATTCTCAGCTTATTGTTAATCAAATACTAGGGGAATTCCAAGCTCGAGAAGAGCGACTCATAGCATATCTAAAGAAGACCAAGTTACTTCTCAGCCGATTGGACCACTACTTAGTCAAACACATCCCTCGGGAAGAGAACCAAGAGGCCGACGAATTGGCAAAGCAAGCAAGTATGAGAGACGTCGCCATCTTCGGGGCAGTAACTGTCTCAAAGCAAACGATCCCAAGTTTTGAGCAAGTGAATCTGATAGCTGCAACCGAAGAAGCAACTTGGATGACTCCCATCCGAGACTACCTACAAAATGGCACACTACCCGACGGGCGTAACGAAGTCAAGAAAATCTTGAGGAAAGCGTCCCGCTACACAATACAAGGAGACATCCTCTATCGGCGCGGGTTCTCTAACCCATTGTTAAGGTGTGTCGCCGGAAGGGAAGCCAAGGAAATCTTATCCAACATTCATCAAGGAAGCTGCGGAGATCACACCGGAGGGCAAACGTTAGCAAAAAAGATACTCCGATACGGATATTTCTGGCCCACCTTAAGCAAGGACGCCTTAGATTTCGTCAAGAAGTGTGACAGATGCCGAAAATTTGCTAAGATCCCTCGGCTACCAACAACCGAGATTACTCAGATGACCGGCCCTTGGCCCTTTGCAGTATGGGGAATTGACTTAATCGGTGAACTGCCAATGGGTCAAGGCGGCGCCAAATATGCTATAGTAGCAATCGACTATTTCACCAAATGGGTGGAAGCAGAACCTCTAAATAAAGTATCTTCAGCGAAAGTTATCAACGTCTTAATCAAAAATGTTCTGTGCAGGTACGGAGTCCCACTAAAAATCATATCAGACAATGGACTTCAGTTTGACAGCGAGGAATTCGCCAACTGGTGCCAAGAACACGGAATTCACAAAAGCTTCTCATCCGTAGCATATCCCCAAGCAAACGGACAAGTCGAAGCAGTCAACAAAATTCTGAAAACTCTGATAAAAAAGAAGCTCGAAAAGTCAAAGGGCGCTTGGGTGGATGAACTCCCTACGGTGCTATGGGCCTACCGCACATCTTTCAGAACATCAACAGGGCACACTCCTTTCTCTTTGGCATACGGATCGGAGGCTATGCTCCCAGTTGAAACCATTGTGCCTTCCCACCGTAGGATCCACTATAACCCAGAAGAGAACGAAGAGCTCCTCAACATGTCTTTGGATCTAGTCGAGGAGAGAAGGAATGATGCAGTCCTAAAAACAGCAGCCCACAAGCAAAAGGTGGCAGCACAATACAACTCCAAAGTCAAGCATCGTACCTTACGAGAAGGGGATCTTGTCCTCAAGCGAATCTTCCCTCGCCCCGGAGCACTAGACCCAATCTGGGATGGACCATATGTAATTCATAAAGATCTCCACAACGGAGCCTATATTTTGTCAACAGTGGACGGAGAGGTGTTCCAGAGGGCATGGAACATCCAACACCTCCGTCGATACTTTTCTTAACTTGTATTGCCCATATGAAGTGAATTAACAAAGAGAATCAGTGGACGTAGGCATTTTTTCGTGCCGAACCACTTTAAAAAAGCCTTGTCTCTTTTTTAACTTGTTCCTTTGTATCTTGGCTGCTTGTTAACTTTATCCTTTTCTGTTGAACAAAATCCTGAGCATATAGCATTTCTATTCAAAGCACTCCACAATGCAACTTCACGTGGACAAGACCCAACAGGTACTATGCGAATCTATGCCCTCGCCAATGAGACACTTTTGCTCCAGCATCCCTCTGCTGCGGGTTAACTCATTGCTCGCGACGGCCCTTAAAGCCAACTATAATGAGACGATTATAAGCCACCGAGAAGGCCGACTATAGCCGAGGCAGCTCATTACGGCGTTAGGCTCGCCGGCGACTGTGAACCGATTATAAGCCCCAACATAAGGTGTGGCCAGCCAGGGGCAGTTCACAGTTGACGATCGGCACCCACGCTAGCCGGCCACAGTAAGTCGAATAATACCCATGAGTACGGGCCATAATGGCCCGGGTAGTTACTGTGCGCGATCTCGGCTCCGGTGTGTCTTAAGTGCGGCTGTGGTAAAAAAGAATTAACTCCCCGCGGAGGCGTAAGATGGGTGACAAATGTCTCCAAGACCCACAGCTAGGGAAAGTGACTACAAAACCCGTTTGCCACGAACTTAAGCACATCGAAGGCCTTCCGTGACTGGAAGTTTTACTATTTCACATATTTCAATTTTACTTAAAAAACTTTCCTCCTATCCTCTATAACAAACCATAAAGTACAGGATGCAGGGTAAGAGATACCCGCCAATGGATGCAGAGATTCACAATCAGATGGCAGGGCATTCAACCGCTTTCCATGCTTGGTCATACAAGATATTCGAAGCTGCCTTTTACAAACAGAACATGAAAGGCGGTATTTTCTTCCTTTATGTGCAGATGCATGACTGTAATTTAATTTTTTCACACCACACGCTAACATTGCAAGTCATGAGATTATGATCTAAAACCAGAATCTGACATCAAACACAATTTAATTACGAGAATATACACAGCTATATTTCTCATACGACATGTCAAAACAGCAACAAACATTCAAGAAACGACAAAATCAGCTTAAGTTAAAAAATTACACGTCAAGAATAATGTTGATTATTACAAGTAGCAAGAATTACAACTTAGAAGTTACTCTACTGTCTTAAGACTAACAGATACAACAATGCCAAACCTACAAAAAGAATTTTCCAGGTCTAATCAGGGAGCCGGTTGCGTCAAAGTCTTGTCCTTGCTCTTTTGCCTGCCTGTCCGGTCATAAAAAGGATTCATTAGTGATAAGTAACCAAGTTAACGGAAAGACTAGAAAGGAAGACTTACCAGCACCTGCTTCTTGACCGTCCTGGTCGTCATCCTCTACCTGCACACCTGCCTCTTCAGCAGCAAGCAGCCGCATACCCTCCTTTACCGCCACTTTCTCCTCCTTGGTGAACTGGGCAGTGACCACATCCATACTGAAGACCGTTCCACCATCTTTATCTGCATCAGCCTTAGCCTCCTCCAAAGCCCGAAGATAGATCTTGGCCATGACCCTGGGATAATCATCCATCCAAGAGAGATTGCCCTGCTTCCAAGTTCGGAAATACATGTCCTGGAGCATGTCATCCATCATTCCCTCATTCTCCTCAAACTCCCTCATCCGGGCATCGGAAGCCGACAACCTTTCGACGGCAGCATCTCTCTCCAATCTGTATCTCGAGCAATCAGCCTGAAGGGACCTCCGCATCACCTCCATCTCTTCCCTCAACTTAGCTTGAGCAAGCTCTGCAGCCTCAAGTTTCTCGGACAATTCCTCCACCTGCTCGAGATCCGCTCTCCGAACCTCATCCACCGTGGCAATAGCCATGTCAATCCGTTCTTTGCAAGCAGCTTCCATTTTCCGCAGTTCAGCCCGACTGGCCTCTTCCATGGTTTTCCTTAGTCGCCCAGTAGCAGCCTCATGCTGAGAAATATGGATAGCCTGATCCGCAAGCTGTTTGGCCTGATCCGAAACCACCAATCGAAGTCGGATATTGGCGCTCCCAATCTCCTCTCCGGCCTTAACCAGCCGAGCATGATGCCCCATCAGCTTCTTGGTCTCCTCTACCACCCGATCAATATTAGCCTTGGCCTCGTCTCCCATAGTGACTATACGAGTAGTGAGTAGATCGAGATCTAAGGCCTTGGCTTCGTCAAGTACTCGTACCATGGGGTTACGGGGGAGAAGATGTTCACCAGTGACTTCGTCAAAAGTAATATCATGAGAACTGGGATCCAGATCAGGATGACCCGCAAATGGATTACGGGCCAAGTCGGGACGGTCGATATGAATAACAGAAGGGTTTCCGGATGGGTGCAGAGAAGGTGCAAACTCGCTACCCTCCTCAGTAATGTCATGAATAGGCTGAGCCGGAGGCTGAGGACCGGGCGAAGTTTCGGATAAAGGATGACTCCTCTTCCTCTGTTGAATACCCTCTTCGATGACCCCAAGAAGAGGACGGTATCCGACTACATCCCCGGAGCGTTGGGTTGAGGGCTTCGGCTTAGCAGAAATTTTGGAAAGTTTATATTGCTCAAGCCTGTGTCGAAGGTCTGAAGCTTTGGACGTCTTGCCTGCTCCTAATATAAAGAACAAATGTCACAATCTTACATCACTATACGATTCGAGAAACGCGGTAAATTACAAGTTAAAAAAGGAAAAGAAACACAGCTATGGTTGTACAAACCCTGGGGAGGAGTGGGATACTGCAATAAGTCCTGGATGTCATTCCAGGACGGGAGCGGATCGTAAAATATTCCTAAGTCCCTATCATTTATGAAGCATGCAGGAGTCAAGAGTTCACCTTGAGTCGTCGAAGCCACCTTGGCTGGAATGGTCGGAGAAGACTCACTTGCACCAGTCCCGGCTTTGTCCGCCTTCCCGGTCTTCTCTGCCAAAGCCGGATCCTCATCCAACCCCTCAAAAGCCTGGTGGAACGCATCATCCGTCCACTCCTGGATCTCGCCCGCTTGCCCAGGAAGTAGGGCCCCGATACCATCGCTACCTTTGTCACCATCCCGCCATCTCCACCCTCGCCTCTTACCTCCTCTATGTCTTCCTCCTCCCGGGTAAGTGGACAATTGCTGGGGGAGGGGCCGTCCGATTTCTTGAGTTTCTTACCTCCGGCAGCTGGAGGTTTTGTGAAAAGCTTCCTCTTGCTACTCTCTGCCGTAACACCTTCCTTGGTCTGAGCAGCCGCCCTCTCCTCCGCCGTTTCCCTCAGCTTAACTACAGACTGCTGCGGAAGGATCAAGTTATATTCCAGAAGAATCGCATTTCTAATCAAGAAGGCAGATGATCTGTATTTCCCAAGAATGGCTTCTATCTCAGCCGCCGTCTGAACCAGGCAGTCGGTCTCCACAACCGGAAAGTCACCTGTCGCTAGCAAAAATGAGAAAGTATGAGAAGAAGCATCGCAATCGGAATAAAAATTATAAGTAAAAGCATCAACTTACATCCAGAGGTAAAGCGCCGGATGGAGACGAAGTCGTCCCTAACAAAGAACCACTCTTTCTTGAACATGCTGAATTTAGAGTACAGGTCCAGGACCGGCTTGAAGGTCACAGCGGACTCCAAGCTAATATATGGGGACCCCTTCTTATAGCCCCTTAAATTATACAAGTACCGGATCTCCCGGTTGGAGGGAGCGCGACCATACTTCCTCCGAAAAATAACGAAAAGGCTCACCAGTATGGCATAAGAGTTGGGCTGAAGCTGGAATGGGGCCACCTTCAGATACGTGAGGAAGCTGACTACCCAAGCATTGAGAGGCGGGATAGCACCACACATGCAATGGTACCTACTATAAGCAAAGTATCCTTCGGGAGGACTGTATGGCATGACTCCTGGGCCCGGCAGCAGCATGAGGGCTCTATCGATCCCAAAGGAACGAGATATAACATCGAGTTGCTCCTCTTTGAGAGAGCTAGGAAAGCAGTCAGGCGGGGAATCCAGCAGCTCCTAGGGACCATATCCATCCACTAATGACCTCGGGGCGGGCCCATGACGCTCCGATCCTGATTGAGCTGGGGGCACGGCCGAGGACTCTCCTTCACCCCCGGATCTCCTCTTATCTGATCGAGTTTCTACTTTTCGAGACATTTATCTGCAAACATGGGAAAAGTATATCGTTAGAATATACAAGCAGCGTAATCTGGAATTTCGCTTAAAAATTCGAAGTATGAAACACATGTTCACTCGATACAACAGTTCATTCGGCGGGCAGATGCAACAAGTCAATAGTCCATTCGGTAGTATGATATAAAGTTCATTCGGCACTCAACTCGTGAGTTCATTCGGCAAAATACAATACCTCAGTTCATTTGGTAGTATGATATAAAGTTCATTCAGCACTCAACTCGTGAGTTCATTCGGCAAAATACAATACCTCAGTTCATTCGGTAGTACAAGAATGAAAATTCATTCGGCAAAAAGAACCTCACCTTGATTCGGCTAGCAACTTGATTCGGCGAAATAACTTGGTTCGGCTAAAACTTGGTTCGGCTAAAACCTTAATCCGGCTAACACCCTGATTCGGCAAGATAGCGATGGAAGGATTCGGCAGATAAAAAAAAACGAAGGCCTTGGTCCCCTACTTATAGGCGAAGGCGGAATACCGGACCAGTTGGTTCGGTAATAGGAGTAGGATACAAATGACTAAATGGGATGGTGAAAAACAAAGCACGATGTATGTTAAACATACACCCTACTTTGGGGGGGCAAATGTTGGGTGAATTCTCAACACCTAATCAACTAACGCTCGAACCAAAACATCTCCACCTCAATACCGAACCAGGACCAACACACCTACTACCAAATCTAGTAGTCACCGAACGAAGCTACCGGTCCAGATCATGGCTGAACCAACCCTATCCTCAGCCACCGAACCAGCTCCACCGAACCAACCCTCTCCTCAGCCACCGAACCAGCTCCGCCGAACCAACCCTCTCCTCAGCCACCGAACCAGCTCCGCCGAACCAACCCTCTCCTCAGCCACCGAACCAGCTCCGCCGAACCACCATGCTCCTACCACCGGACCAAGATTCCACCGCCGAACCAGAGGAAACCGGACCAGCTCTTCCAGGCCAGATCATGTCAGCCCAGGCCCATCAGCAGTTGTACACATCCTAGACCCCTACCCTCAGCCTCACTCTATAAATAGAGGGGCAGGGGTACGACAGTGGGGACAAGTTTGGAGAGCTCAAGCACGGAAGGAACTCTTCAAACAACTTTCTTTTACTCGTATCAAAGCTTTGTACTTGTAATCAAAACTAGAGAAGTGAAATAACATATAAAGTGGACGTAGGCATATTCTGGCTGAACCACTATAAACTTGTGTGTCTTTTTACAGTTTAGTCCCTGCTTTTCATATATTTGCATAAACCTCCAAAATCGCTAAGAACAACATAAGCTTTACTAAATCATACGACTTTGAGGTGTTTGTCCATTTTTTGTGCAAACAATTTATATGTGGTGTGGTCTTATTAGATACTTTTCTTTTCAAAGGTTTTATTTGGCATTAAAGTCGATCTATGACACCGCCATATATATTTATGATGCGTTTCTCATGCTAGTTTACCAGACTAATCCAGGTATTTTTAATATCGGATCAAATACGAGTAGTTTTAGGATTAGCTAAAGATGCTTGGATCTTTACCAATGTATGGATGTAGTTTATTTTATGTTGTGTTTGTTGTATTTTAGCATTTTTAAGGACATGTATTTATAGCTATCTAGGCTGTGTTTAGGATAGACTCTGATATTGCATTTATAATTTATTTCATTGCAAAGATTGTTGAAATAATATATGTTATTTCATTCGTGTGAGATTATGTTCTATCTTCTTTTTTCACCTTTAATCATACGTCTTTTCATTAAATTTGGGTTAGACATGTATGGTTCATTGTCAACCTAAACTATATGATAGTGCGGGTCTTTACATTATTCATTTCAATTATATTGCTTTATATGCTATTTTCTATAATATATATAGGGTTTCAGCCTATTGGGACCGGTTTGATAACGAAAGAAGTGAGTTATTATCTTTTACAATATGATGCTTTATGTTTTGTAAATGTATATTATGAAAGAGATGGACTAGTGCTTTTATATATTTTAGTTGATGTCACACCCTTTTTCGTTACTACACCGGTAAGGTTTTTTAAGGAGGTGAATCATTAAATGGTTTTTTGATGTCTTTAATTAAGAACCGACTCTCAAATATATATATATATATATGTATGTATGTATGTATGTATGTATGTATAGACACGCATATATATACATACATACAAACACGGATATATATGTTACCCCGCCTTTTAGTCAAGGTCGGAATATCAACAAACTGGCTGGAAAGGATGGATATTAGGATTGGAGATCGATTGGAAACAAGGCTATGATCGATACCGTCAAAATTTGATCGAGCTCCGATCAAGGTGGAATTGATAAGGAATAATGAACAAGGCTAGGGAAGGATACGTTTCAAATTTCAGGTCAATCGGAGTTCGTATGCTCGAGATATGGATGGATCAAAATTCAAGGAAAGCAGGTTCGTATCGATGTTTCGTATCGATAAGGATGGAAACAGCAACATACTTCATATCGATGGTTTCGTATCGATGCAACGCACATCAATCTGGTTGGACACGGCAAAAGGAAGGTAGCATGTTTCGTATCGATCAAGGCTGGGATTGATACGAAGAGCAGATCAGCAGTTTCAATCATTGGAATGGACATTTCGTATCGATCATTTATCGATCGATGCGAAGAAGGTAGTGGACATGGACCGATACAAAGAGCATGACACTAGATCGATACGAAGGTAGGGAAACTGATGGATACGAGAGCGTATGTTTCCAGAGCAGCTGATGGATACGAAGGAGGTTGGTCGATGGATACGAACAGCCTATGTTGATGGATACGAAGGCTCTCTACTTCGTATCGGTGGATACTAAGGAAGCGGTCGAGGTGGAGCAAAAGATATGGATCAGAGTGCGTGAAGTTTGGATCGATGCGAAGGCTACAACTATGGATATGGGGGTAGAATCGATACAAACTGGATGGAGGCGAGCAGATCGATGCGAACGATTCAGCCTTCATGCAAACTACAACTTGGATTGGCCATAACTCGAGATCTACAAGTCCAAACATCATGAAATTTTCATAGTAGCTTCCTTATGCATTCAAGAAGGTTCGTGATCGATCTCGGCTTAATTGGAGCCAGTTTGGATCGATGCGAATTGTACATGGATCAGTCCCAAACGACTCCATATCGATCATGCGGGCCCACCTGCCCAAGAGAAAAGGTATTCCAGGTTTTGAGGCGGATATTTTTGGATCTACACCTATAAATAGCAGTCCTATGGCAACTAGAAAGGGATCAGTTTCTTCTTTGCAAAGGGAATCTCTGCCATTTTGTTTGCTGATTTCAAAGTCTTGTAGCTGTAATCTCAATACAAAAGCAATAAAAGGATAAATTCAAAGTGGACGTAGGCCGGAGATAGCCGAACCACTATAAACTCTTGTGTTCTTTACTTTATGCTATTTCTTCAGTTTTATCCTCTACTTTACCTAGATCTGAGATCTGTGTTGGAATATTTTGGATCTGTGTGTATACACCGGTGCTTTCACTACTTTTGGGGTTTGTGACCAATTTTGGCGCAAACACTTTGGTGCTTTCACTGAGAGGGGCTAGCACCCGCTACTTTGGATTAGGGGTTCAGATTTGAAGAGCTATAGGATCATATCTAAGGGGAACCATGACAAAGCAGTCAGCCAAGAGACAAAGAGTGGAAAGGAGTCAACATGAAGGGAGTCAAGAGGCTTCCTCAGGAGCGAATCGGGCCTCAGTTTTCATCACTAGAGGTGAGATGGAGATGATGGGAGCTATGCAGGAAGAATTGTTGAAAAGGCAGGAGGAAATGATGCAGAACCTTCTCAGACAGTTTCGGCAGGCAGGAGCAGTTGGAGCTTCAGGAGTTCAGATCCATGGAGTAGGAACAGAAGGACCCAACAGGCCATCTGATGGAGCAGCTCAATAGGGTGCAGCCTCCAACCAACACACAATTACCAATTTGGATGGATCCATACTCGGGGGCACACCACCATGCAATGATAGACCAATTCATGGAGGGATTCTAGGTGACACTGCACGGCATGGAGCTGATAGAAATGCAGGAGTTCGTGATGAAGAGTATGTACAATAATTCCCTTGAGGACTCGAGGGGAAACCATTGGTGAATAACACTGGAATAGATGAGATTATCAGGCAAACTATGCGCAGAGGTTTAGCAAACAGAGATCTGGAAGGAGTAAACCGGAGTCCGTTTACCCATGACATCAGAATGGCTCGGAATCCACCGGAGTTCAAGCTACCTACTCTGAAGCTATACAACGGCAGGGCTGATCCTACCGATCATCTGATGAGGTACACAAGTCACATGGAAGTGCTGGGGGCATCGGAGGAAGTTATGGCCCGGCGTTTCCCTCTGTACTTGACGGACATAGCCGCTATGTGGTTCAGGCAGCTAGAAGATGGATCTATCAGGACATGGACAGAATTGGTAGATAGGTTTTTGAAGCAGTTTCGAGTTCATATCAAAAGGCCGAAGAATGTAATGACACTAACGTCGGTAAAGCAAAGGACAGGAGAATCACTCGGGGCTTTCTTAACTCAGTTCAATGAAGCAGTCGCTTCGGTGGATTGGCCGGATCCATCGATGGTCTTAATGGCGGTAGTATCGGAGTCAGGGACAACTCAGAGTTCAAAGTTTCACTGATACGGGACCCACCAATGGATCTCGGAGAGTTCTTTCATGAGGCCGAAAGGTTTCTTCGATAGGAAGACGCGAGTCTGGATCTAAAGCCAAAGGAGGTGAATGTGGTTAAGGATGGCGAACCATCCGAGGAAGGCTTGGGTAAAGACAAAGATAAAGGAAAGAGGAAGTTGGATGACGAATCTGGAAGAGCAAGGAAGCGGTTGAGAGAGCCAAAATTCTCCACTTCACAAGATTGAACGAGCCATTAGAACGGATATTCATGGAGACTCGAGATCACCTTCCTTATCGGAGGCCGGCAAGGAGGTAACCCTCGGAATGCGAGAAGGCATCCGAAAGGCACTGTATCTTTCACGACCTGGACGGGCATGATACCAACAGCTGCAGGCATTTAAAGGATATCATCGAGGAGCATGTAAGGAATGGTCGGTTGCGGTAATATGTCGGAACTCGAAATGCGGCGATGAAACAGGAGCAGCCACCATCTACCTCGAACGACGATGGCACGAGGCCCAAGGATGATGGTCGATTGGTTATCGACTGACAGGGATGAAATGGATTAAGTAACAAACTCTGGGCAAACAGTTAAATCACTTACTCATGTACGGGGACGGAGATAGCCCCTAGGAATGCTCTGAGATGATGATAAACCACGACGCTCTAGTTTGTGAAACTTGCTTTCTCTTTTTTGATTTGGACACTCGCCTTTTTGCTTTTTATGGTTTGGTTTCGAAGTTTGGTTTGAACTCCTGGTTTTGTTTGTTTTCTGGTTTGGATATTGGTTTGGATTTCTGGTATGGATTTTTGGTTTTCTGATTTAATCTAGATTTCAGATTGGATTTTGATTGGATTTTTATCTGGTTTTTGGTAAATGGTCGTCGGGTATGGATTGTACCTGGAAAGGGGTAAGTCGTTTCGTCCAAACGTGGCAAATTGGCTTATTCAGGTCGTCGAGTATGGACTATGCTCGACAAGGGTTCGGAGCGACCAGGAGTCGGCCTAGGACTTAGACCGCATATTATCTATTGGTTACTACTTTAGGTCGTCGAGTATGGACTATGCTCGACAAGGGTCCGGAGTGACCAGGATTCAGCTTAGGACTTAAGCCATGGCATTACTAAGCGTTCAGGGGCACTGAACCAAGAACAACAAGGCGTTGCTTAATACAGGTCGTCGAATGTGGATTGCGCATGATAAGAACCTAGAGAGGTTACGGATTCGGATATTGGATGGAATTGGCTAAGGATCTGGTTACTGGATTCGAAATCGGACATCGACTCGGAGCAGTCGCGGACTTGGATATGACTATGGCACTTGGATAGGATGACTTGGTAATAGATTGGATTATGAATCGGATGGTATGGCTATGGATGGAATGTGGGCTCTGGATGTCGAATTCGGGGCCATTCAAAACATGCCTTCTTACCACAAGGCATGTTTTGGCGGGCAAATGTTACCCCGCCTTTTAGTCAAGGCCGAAATATCAACAAACTGGCTGGAAAGGATGTATATCAGGATTGGAGATCGATTGGAAACAAGGCTATGATCGATACCGTCAAAATTTGGCCGAGCTCCGATCAAGGTGTAGTCGATTAGGAATGATGAACAAGGCTACGTTTCAAATTTCATGTCAATCGGAGTTCGTATGCTTGAGATATGAATGGATCAAAATTCAAGGAAAGCAGGTTCGTATCGATCAGGATGGAAACGACAGCATACTTCGTATCGATGGTTTCGAATCGATGGTTTCATATCGAAGCAACGCGCTTCAATCTGGTTGGACATGGCAAAAGGAAGGCAGCATGTTTCGTATCGATCAAGGCTGGGATCGATACGAAGAGCGGATCAGCGGTTTCAATCATTGGGATGGACATTTCGTATCAATCACTTATCGATAGATGCGAAGAAGGTAGTGGACATGGACCGATACGAAGAGCATGGCACTAGATCGATACGAAGGTAGAGCAACCGATGGATACGAGAGCATATGTTTCCAGAGCGGCTGATGGATACGAAGGAGGTTGGTCGATGGATACGAACAGCCTATGTTGATGGATACGAAGGCTCTCTACTTCGTATCAGTGGATACTAAGGAAGCAGTCGAGGTGGAGCAAAAGATTTGGATCAAAGCGCGTGAAGTTTGGATCGATGCGAAGGTTGCGGCTATGGATATGGGGGTAGAATCGATACGAACTGGATGGAGGCGAGCAGGTCGATGCGAACGATTCAGCCTTCATGCAAACTACAACTTGGATCGATCATAACTCGAGATCTACAAGTCCAAACATCATGAAATTTTCACAGGAGCTTCCTTATGCACTCAAGATGGTTCGTGATCGATCTCGGCTTAATTGGAGCCAGTTTGGATCGATGCGAATTGTACATGGATCAGTCCCAAACGACTCCACATCGATCATGCGGGCCCACCTACGCAAGAGAAAAGGTATTTCAGGTTTTGAGGTGGATATTTTCGGATCTACACCTATAAATAGCAGTCTTATGGCAACTAGAAAGGGATCGGCTTCTTCTTTGCAAGGGGAATCTCTGCCATTTTGTTTGCTGGTTTCAAAAGTCTTGTAACTATAATCTCAATACAAATGCAATAAAAGGATCAATTCAAAGTGGACGTAGGCCGAAGATAGCTGAACCACTATAAACTCTTGCGTTCTTTACTTTCTACTATTTCTTCAGTTTTATCCTCTACTTTACCTAGATCTGTGTTGGAATATTGTGGATCTGTGTGTATACACTGGTGCTTTCACTACTTCTGGGGTTTGTGACCAATTTTGGCGCAAACAATATATATATCTCCACATTTGTGTTTATGTCCTATTTTGCACTCATATATATATATATATATATAAACATTTAAACTGATTATAAAAAACCATGTATACATATAAAACACATATATGTTTTGTGCCATCAAAAAAATCAAAATTAAAAATACTTTTCATTAATTATAAAATTTTAAATGTGAAATTTATAATTAATGTATGTATGTGTGTGTGTGTGTATATTAATATATCGATATATACCTCCATAAATTTTTGATATATAGATCTAATTCCTGATATAATTAAAAATATATTTAAAATTTTAAATTGCTAATGTATATTTTGAAAATCCTGTTAAAGTAAATCCATGCAAATTTGCATCATTAAATCTTTCTTTACTAATTTGTATAATTAATATATTTACATATTAATAAATTTTATAAAAATATGCATGGATTTTTATAATAAAACAATTTAGTTTTTAGTAAAAAAATATTATGATCGGAAGAAAATTATTTTTAACATACGTAACTATATTTTCTAATTAACAATTTATAGACATATATTTAAAAATATAAAATATTTTAATCTTTTATTCCAAAAAAAACTATGTATATATATAAATATATTTAAACAGATCAATATGTAAAATTTGAATTTAAATTTAAAATAGATTTTATCTTGATGTGGATCTGGCTTTTAAAATTGTAAACTGTTAATATTTCAAATATTTATTTAAATCATTGAATTGGTCAATATTTTAAAATAAAAAAGTTAATATAAATGTTTTATATATTCAGACACATACACGCATATATATATATATATATATATTGTGTGTGTGCGTGCATGTGTGTGTCTGTGTGTGTACAAATAATAAACTAAATTATGGATAGCAAATATGTACATAAAGGGACAAATGTGTGTGTTGTGATGCAAAACCCAGCACTTATATATGGATACATTAAACCATGTACACTTCGTATATGTTGCACATGCACTACATACATATATCTGTATTTGATACACATATAAATTATATATTAAATACAAAAATTAAAACTTTTATATAAACAAGTTAAATAAAATGAAGCTTCTTTTTAAATTATTTAGATTGTGTCTAAATTAATCTAGACTTCATAGTCCCAATAAGATCTATTTTTTGGAAATTCACTCATTTACCCCGCTACGACCATATCCTAGGTCTAGTAGAGTAATTCTTTGATCGGCTTACTCTTTAAATAAGAAATTAAGTGCCCATTTTAGGATAAATAAACTTGTGTCGGAATTTCTCTACACAGACGATTGCTTGCCTCTATAGCTTTTTCTACTGTACTGAGAGATCCCTTGAACATGTAATAATTTTCAAATATACTTTTAAGTGAACATTAGGTTTTTCTATTAAAAACTATTCTTTAAAAGTACACTAAGAGGATCTGATCCTTCTTAATGGAAGCAATAATTTATTTATGACTTTCTTAACTATAAACTTCGCTATGATTATGAAGATCTTTGATCATTGAATGTGTATCAAAGATTTTTTTTTAAAGTTCAATTGATAAATTTTAGATAATTAAATGGAAAAACTAAGTAAAAACAACTAATAGTAAATCAAAAACCGATCAAAAACGAAAAGAAATAGAAAAAATGCATGGAAAAATGAATAATGCCTGGTTTACGGGGATTCAATAATGTGCCAAAGTCTTCTTTCTTTCTCTTTTACTGTACTATTATGAGTCAGAACCGAAAGAATTTCAGAAATAGCGAATCTTCACCTATTTTGGTTAAATAAAAGAGTCGTCCTTCCTTCATCTCCTTCTACAATATATATAGTGCTTTTATTGGGTTATTTTAGGCCATCAATTCATTGAAAACTAGATCAAATAGTTTGGGCAAGTCACAAATTCAAATATATTCATAATGTGCAAGATTATTCTTTATTTGACTACATCAAAACCCAACCGGAGAAGAATTGTGATGAACCAAGTCAATGTTCGATAGTCTAGTTCTTACTACGTCCAACTGCTTCACCATGCATTATATCAACCGCCATTAATGGTTATCTCGATTGATTCACTTGCACATCTCAATTATCAAGTCATGTTTATTTAGAGTGCTGCTTTTTTCCATTTTCAAATAGGCTACATATCCAGTTTGAGCAATCTTATATGACATTTCAGATCATTCTTTGTAGTTATTTCTCGTGTGTAATTCTGACTATATTTTATTAATTTTTCATATTTGAAAATGGGTATAACATAGTTAGTATGTATTATATATATATATATATATATATATATATATATATTTTATGGCTATGAGAACTATGGATCGACCCTCAATTTTCTTCTTTTTTTGAGATTTTATTGACGATCTACTTTATTATTAGCCGTTGAAACTCGATCGTTCACTTCTTCCCTAATCTGATCTGAGTTGAGAATTTTCCATAGTTCATTTTAGTCATTTTCAGTGCTTTTTATTTATTTTTATTGTCTTTGAGGTTGTTTCTTTGCTCTATAATTTAATATCTTATAATTAGGGACTATCACTTCTAAATCTCTTATACAAGTGGCTCTATGGATATATATCATGTTGATCAAACGTATTATGTATTATTATCATCAGTATATCACTATTTGTGAATACTTGTGCTTAACATTTCTCATATTTTGTTGTTGATGGTTAATAGTGAAACCAAATGCATTATTCTACATTGGCACTATAGCAAACTAATTCACTGGAAGTTGATTTCTAATCAATGATTTTTGTATTTTACATGTGTATAAAAATATGGTTTATTTTACCATAAGTGTACGGTGTCAATTATTAAACTTGTGTGAGCATGCATTGAATCATAAGGAGTGAATTTAATTAGTACATTTATTTATATACTAAACATGTTAAATGATCTAAAGGAATCTATGGACCAAAATAAAATAAAAAGGATAAAAATTCCCATTGAAGAACTAACTTAAATGAAAAAATGCAGGGCAATGATGAATGAGTAATGGACTATATTAGAGTAACCGGATATGAAACGAATCAACCTCAAATAAAAGAAATCAAAAGTATCAATTTATCTCAAATATTATTACTACATGAATTAAACCAAATAATAATTAAAAAGTACTAGTAGATAGAAGAAAATGAAAATTAAATCTAAATTTGATTAAGAAATTTAGAAAAGCATGAACAACAAGTGAGAAATTGAAGCATTAAAATAAAATACGGATCCAAAATAACTGCTAAATGGGAGAAGATAAATAAAACAACAAAATAAAAAATGAATAAAATTCAACTATTACTAATAGTAAGAAAAAAAAGTTGGATTTTTTGTTATCTTATTGAAATAATAAAATTGTTTACAAAAATATTTTCCATTAGAACTATAAGATAATAACTAAAATCCTAATGAACAATAGGATCAAGGTAGTTCTATAATTGCTATGAGTAAGGTATTTATAGAGGTTTTGTGGATTGAGTTGGGTATAAATTATTTATCTTGATATAAAGTGTTGTATTTGTTAATGATTTCCCCTACCCTTTTGTGACGCCCCACCTCTATACCCACGCTAGCCAAGAACACTACGGTGTAGTGCTGTCAACTAGCACGGAGAATAAGGCTGTTGAGGAGCGACCATCTATGTAATTGCCTTGTGCGAGTACCGATATGTCAGATAATAAAACATTGCATTTCATCTTTAGAGGAAACCCGACATACCGATACAAACTCAAAGCTATTACACAGTGGCTATAATAGTTTAGGACAATGGATATAAAAATAACACAGATAACATAAATGCGGAATACAGATGGAACGAAAAGACTCATATATATGATAACTTATATCAGTTACAATACATTTGACACAATACAAATGATACAACTACAACTGTCGACTCAAAAAGTTATATATACACGTACATTATCGACTAATATACACGAATACATTATTATCTTAAAACAGACACACTGACTACTACAACAAGACGAAGACCTCTTCAAATGATATAAAAAGTCTTCATAGCTCTAGCAGCAACCCAAAGTTAAAAATCTACAACCTGTAAATACTCGGTCTGACCCGAGTATTACATTCAAAAGAAAATAATACTCGGGTCAGTCTAATTCAAAATCAGTTATTAGAGCATAGAAGCAATAATAATCAATCTCAATATAGATGACAGTCACAGAAATCTCGTATATCCAACTCTCGATACGAGAATTGGATAACGGCAGATATAACACTAAACAGTGTTAATCCACAAAACAGAAACCCAAAGCAGTTTAAGCAATTGAAATGTCAATTTAAAAATATCAATGCTAATTGGCTGCAGTACACGCTAACGTGTACTGCCTCGCCAATACAGCCTACGAATTACGCAACAGGTCGATGAATTAAGAACAAAAGAGATATCGATTAAAAACTGTCAATTCGGTGTGACTGCAGTGCACGCACGCGTGCACTGCCTCGCCACAACGGAATATAAAGTCACCACACGGGACAAGGGTAAAACTGCTACGAAAATGCAGCAGGTCAGCAAGTGCTCAAGGATGAACAGATGCAAGTGAAAATGACACATGGATATGCAAAAGTGAACATACATCTGAATACATACTTGAAAGTATGTATACAAATGGTCAAGTGAATCAGAAGGCAATTGAACAACTACAAATTCAAGTAGCAGCAATAATGCAATCTAGAATGTCACAGCAACAAGGCACATGCGGTTACAAGTTCAACGAGGCAAGTACAAACTGGACAAGAACAAAAGCTACCAAGCAGGCAATCTCAAGTGATCGAGCCTGTCAAATTATACTGCAACAACGACAGTTCAAGTAAAACTGGAATCATACAGGCTACATGAACAAATGAAGTCAAGACCAAAGTTTGTCAGAACTTATATACAGCAGCTACAACAGTGAATCAGGCATGAACCAGAGATGTGCCATGACAACAAATGCAACAGGTCAGGGAAGTAACAGTGATAAAACAATGGCCAGAAATGTATACAGTGCAGACAAGTATGAATTCGAACATGAAATGGAGAACATCATTGCAAGTGCAACATGTAGAAGATGATGTAGTGAAGCATGTACAAGGGCAGTACATATGAACATCATAATACAAGTCTCAATATCAATGCTACTGCTTCAGCAGACAAATATCAAATAAACATGAATCAAGACAGGGAACTGAAGGCAATGCAAAATGTCAACACTACAGGTAACAAGTGAAACAGGTCATGTATTAAGTTGAGTGAAACTGCCACAAATATGCACAGGTACAAGAGTCATATGCAAATGGCATTAGATCAGATCAATATGCAATGAAGACTTCATGAAATACAACACTGCTTCGCAAAGTACAAATGAAACAGTGATGGAACTATAGTCAGACCAATGTTCAACAAGGCAGAAGTGTCAAAGCACAGAGTAAAACCTCTGTTCAGCAATCAAAGAAATGCTCAACCAGGCAGAGACTGGGTGCAGACACATGAATGTACACCAGACCAGAGTGTCAACTTGCAAGTCAACAAGCAACAGGGAATTCATGTATGGAGGCTGAACAACAATGCAAACAACAGACAACGAATGAATTCAACATCAGTTCACAACTCAAGTGAAACAAGCCGGAAGAAAATGCAACTATATACAAGACAAACAAGACCAACAACAAAAGCCCTGAACCAATTCAAGCAAATGAAACATGACTCAAGAGTATATGAACCCTGTCTCGAATGAAGACCGTGAACTATAACACTGCAGCAACTACAAGTGACAGCAGTGTGAAACTAAACCACAAGGAAAGAAATGCAAAAGAGATATGCAGTGACAATATGGTATAGTGAAGACTGCAAAGGACTAACCAATGCAGCTGAAAGCGACTAACTCGAAATGAATGAAGACTATATGTCAAAAGTCAGAGGCAATACGACCTAATCAGACAAAGTCAAGCTAAATGCAACATAGTGATATACAATTACAACATGAAGCAGAATAACAAAATGTCAACCAGAGTAATGGGTCAACAATGCAACTCAAGATTTCAGAGTGCAGCCAATGATCATACAACTATATACATACATGAATGTATGTATACAAATGATTAGCCACGAAAGTACAGAGCAATCAGGAGATGAATACAACATGAGCAGTACAGACTACCCTAAATGAAGACTACACGAGCTCAATGTATCAGTAAAACAAACTCGGGGGTGTGCAACAAGTTCGACCCAGGAAATCGAACAAGTCAAGGCAACAAATAAAATTAGGGCCTCCAGCATATATACCGGAGCCACAAAATCACGTATATAAGGTTGAATTAGATGTGAGCAAATTACTCACCTCAGTTCGGTCGAGTTGAAGTTTTGAAGCTTCAATCCAGCTGAAATCATCTCGCGTGACGATGATTTGAAAACGAGATCGCGAAGCCCAGAAATTGGTTGAATTCGAGCAATCAAGTCATCGACGAATAGAAGGAGCGCCCAAAGCCAAAGCAAGCAAGAATCACCTCCTCGAGCAAAGCCGAGCTAAAAGGGAACGAAGCCCTAATTTTCCAGATCGAAGGAAGAGCAATCGCGACCGCCATTTTTATTTCTCTCGTATGCTTTTAGGGTTCGAATGAGAATGGAAGGCAAATATAAAAAAGGGAATTGGGTAATACCCTTATCACGGTATCAAAGAAAAAGGTATGGGCCTAAAGTTTAAAGCCCACCAACAATTTCTCAACCATTTTTCAAAAGAATTTCAACTCGATAAAATTCCAATAAGAATTGGCGAACGATTTAATCACCTAGTGTCGATAATTAATTGCTACGAATTTGCGGGTTGTTACAGACTCCCCTCCTTAAAGAAATTGCGTCCTCGCAATCATAAGGAATAAATGGACAAAAGGTAACAACCATAAGAACAAGGCAATGTCGAATGCGTAAGCAAAGCAAAGGTCAACAGGGAAGTATCGGAATTATGGAAGTATCAGATAAAAATCAAAAGGTTCGATTGCTTAAAATCAAAAGAATCAACATCGGGGGGATCAAGGAATCAAAATCAGACGACTATCAGAAGCAAGAATCAATCGAGTTCTAGCAACTGAAAGAAAAGGAATCAGAGCAGAAATCACGTACTGCACGAATTGAATGTGAGTAAATCAAATTACTCACCTGAATCGTCAGAGAAAAAGACGAAGCTCGAATCTCAAAATCGCAAATATTCAATCATCTAAAACGATAATCGAATTTTCACAAATATCTGATTATCAAAAACGATAATCAGAAATCACAAAGATTCGATTATCAAATCGAAAAATATTTAATTATCTCAAACGATAATCAAATTTCACAAATACCTGATTATCAAAAACGATAATCAGAAATCACAAAGATTCGATTATCAAATCGAAAAATATTTAATTATCTCAAACGATAATCAAATTTCACAATTATCTGATTATCAAAAACGATAATCAGAAACACAAATATTCGATTAATCAAATCGAAAAATATTTAATTATCTCAGATGATAATTAAATTGGAAAATATTTAATTATCACAAATGATAATCAAATTTCACAAATATCTGATTATCAAAAACGATAATCAGAAACACAAATATTCGATTAATCAAATCGAAAAAATATTTAATTATCTCAGACGATAATTAAATTGGAAAATATTTAATTATCACAAATGATAATCAAATTTCACAAATATCTGATTATCAAAAACGATAATCAGAAACACAAATATTCGATTAATCAAATCGAAAAAATATTTAATTATCTCAGACGATAATTAAATTGGAAAATATTTAATTATCACAAATGATAATCAAATTTCACAAATATCTGATTATCAAAAACGATAATCAGAAACACAAACATCTGATTATCAAAAACGATAATCAGAAGTCATAAATATTCAATTAACGAGTCCGGAATTAACCGAAGTAGTAAAAGTATGGTTTCATACTCCTTACTTTTGCTAAATCGTTTAAATCTCTTTATCGTTTTCTTGAAAGTGCAGAATTGTGTGTTTTAAAAATAACATTTCACATTCTCAAACGGACAAGTCCGGAATTAAGCGAATCAGTAAAAGAAAGGGGTCATAGTCCTCGCTTTTTCTGAAACGTTTAAATCGCTTCCTCGTTCTTTTGAAAATGTAAACTGTAAAAAATTTTGAAACAACTTTTAAAAATAAAGAATTTTGAAAACACGTGATTAAATTAGCAATATCAGTATTGCGAGAGAACCGCTTGTAAATCCATTTCAAAATTGACGGTTACCGATGTTAACACGTCAAAGTCTCATCAAAATAACTGGCATCAAAATATAATACCAAATGAATTTTCATTCATCAAAAATGTCACAAGAATCTTCTCAAAGATAAAAAGGGATGTCATACCCTAAACTTGTATTCATAACAAGTCAATAACACATGAATTCACCAATGCACAAAAATTGATAAACATATCAATAGAAATCACGAAAATTGGTGAAGCACAAAATTCCAGAAATCATCACAAGAAATCCAGAAAACACATATTCTAGAAATCTACACACGAAATCCAGAAAACACAGATTCTAGAAATCTACACACGAAATCCAGAAAACACAAAGAAGGAGGAAGTCCGAGCACACGGACGAGAAACTATCTCATGGAAGCTATCCATTTAATTTTACGAACACACGGATGGGAAGCTATTTATTTAATTTTCCGAACACACGGATGGGAAGCTATCCATTTAATTTTCCGAACACACGGATGGGAAGCTATTTATTTAATTTTCCGAACACACGGATGGGAAGCTATCCATTTAATTTTCCGAACACACGGATGGAAAGCTATTTATTTAATTTTCCGAACACACGGATGGGAAGCTATCCATTTAATTTTCCGAACACACGGATGGAAAGCTATCCATTTAATTTTCCGAACACACGGATGGCCCGAAGGCAAGTCCGACACACGGACGAAGAGACATCGCACAATCGCTAGTCTAAATCACAAAAATGATCGTCATGATCATAAGGAAGTGTCAATCACACCAAGCTAGTAAATATATGAGTTTAGCTTCATGTCCCATAACCACTTGCTTAACTTAAATATTTACGAACAAGCTGTAAATTTTCACTAGGAAATTGTCACAAAAAGGGTTCAATCGAACAAGTCCAAGAGCTAACCGACGAAGTAAACGCAAGCGTTTCATACCACTTGTTTTACTAGGCCGTTTAATTCAATTTCTCATACGAGTGAAATAAAGGCTTGTATATACTAATAGATTGGAAAACGGTTCAAGAAAAAGAACTTTGTAGTAAAATAGTTTTGAAATCGTTTGGAAAAAGGGATTTTAATATTTACTACTAGTATAGAAAACCTTTATATTTTTAAAGTGACAAATCACAAAAATGATTGTAGAAACAATCAATCACAAGAATTCACATATGAAGATGTGAATGGAATCCAGAGAAATCGATACTGAATCCATCAGAAAGTATGTTCACAAAAATCCCGAAGAAAATGTCATCAAAGTTGCTAATAAATGATAGCAACAAATCGGGGAAATGATCAAGAATCGATTAAATTAGGAAACCAAGTCAGTTCACTAAAATTTCACATTCGAAGACGTGAATAAAATCCAAAGAATTCGATTCCAAATTCATCAAAGTAGGAATACCCAAAAATTCCAGAAATAGAAGTTATCAAAATCGATAAAGGTGATAACAACTAATTAGAAAAGAAGAATCGATTATCAACTGGAAAAACAAAGCAAATCGAGCAGAAATGCATAAATGACTTCAACAAAAGTAAGAATCAAGTCAACGTCGAAGTCAACAATTAATAGCCGCAGTCGAGTATAAAATGAATCAATCATCATTATCAAAGAAACCAACGGCAAACAAAATCAGAGTCTTGAGAATCAAGAAATTAGCAATTTCTCAAAAACAAAGTGACCGAAGTCGAAGGGAAATCCAGATGAGGAAAACACAAAATATCAAGTTCAAAATCGCTGAGATTCAAACTAGATGTGAATGAGAAATCAAAATCTCTCAATTTGCAACTGGTCCAGCTATTTTTCATCACAGTGTAACAAGTACATAATGACACTCATAGCATAGAACAAAAGTGGAACAAAGTCCAAAAGTCAAAATGGCTTTAATTTGCCAAATTAAAACAATATCAACATCGGCTAAATCAATTCAAAGCCGAAAACACAAGAATAAGCGTTAGGAATTCTTACCTAACTGTCAAAAATAATCATATGTAAAGATGAGAGATAAACATCGACAAATAGTTGTAACACATGCTCCATCTAAGTTATGTTTTATAATTGTCCTAAACCCCAGGCTCTGATACCAAGCTGTGACGCCCCACCTCTATACCCACGCTAGCCAAGAACACTACGGTGTAGTGCTGTCAACTAGCACGGAGAATAAGGCTGTTGAGGAGCGACCATCTATGTAATTGCCTTGTGCGAGTACCGATATGTCAGATAATAAAACATTGCATTTCATCTTTAGAGGAAACCCGACATACCGATACAAACTCAAAGCTATTACACAGTGGCTATAATAGTTTAGGACAATGGATATAAAAATAACACAGATAACATAAATGCGGAATACAGATGGAACGAAAAGACTCATATATATGATAACTTATATCAGTTACAATACATTTGACACAATACAAATGATACAACTACAACTGTCGACTCAAAAAGTTATATATACACGTACATTATCGACTAATATACACGAATACATTATTATCTTAAAACAGACACACTGACTACTACAACAAGACGAAGACCTCTTCAAATGATATAAAAAGTCTTCATAGCTCTAGCAGCAACCCAAAGTTAAAAATCTACAACCTGTAAATACTCGGTCTGACCCGAGTATTACATTCAAAAGAAAATAATACTCGGGTCAGTCTAATTCAAAATCAGTTATTAGAGCATAGAAGCAATAATAATCAATCTCAATATAGATGACAGTCACAGAAATCTCGTATATCCAACTCTCGATACGAGAATTGGATAACGGCAGATATAACACTAAACAGTGTTAATCCACAAAACAGAAACCCAAAGCAGTTTAAGCAATTGAAATGTCAATTTAAAAATATCAATGCTAATTGGCTGCAGTACACGCTAACGTGTACTGCCTCGCCAATACAGCCTACGAATTACGCAACAGGTCGATGAATTAAGAACAAAAGAGATATCGATTAAAAACTGTCAATTCGGTGTGACTGCAGTGCACGCACGCGTGCACTGCCTCGCCACAACGGAATATAAAGTCACCACACGGGACAAGGGTAAAACTGCTACGAAAATGCAGCAGGTCAGCAAGTGCTCAAGGATGAACAGATGCAAGTGAAAATGACACATGGATATGCAAAAGTGAACATACATCTGAATACATACTTGAAAGTATGTATACAAATGGTCAAGTGAATCAGAAGGCAATTGAACAACTACAAATTCAAGTAGCAGCAATAATGCAATCTAGAATGTCACAGCAACAAGGCACATGCGGTTACAAGTTCAACGAGGCAAGTACAAACTGGACAAGAACAAAAGCTACCAAGCAGGCAATCTCAAGTGATCGAGCCTGTCAAATTATACTGCAACAACGACAGTTCAAGTAAAACTGGAATCATACAGGCTACACGAACAAATGAAGTCAAGACCAAAGTTTGTCAGAACTTATATACAGCAGCTACAACAGTGAATCAGGCATGAACCAGAGATGTGCCATGACAACAAATGCAACAGGTCAGGGAAGTAACAGTGATAAA
This sequence comes from Allium fistulosum, assembly GCA_030737815.1. Taxonomy (NCBI): domain Eukaryota; kingdom Viridiplantae; phylum Streptophyta; class Magnoliopsida; order Asparagales; family Amaryllidaceae; genus Allium; species Allium fistulosum. The sequence continues at coordinate 172,303,490 of CM060908.1, forward strand.
ACAATGGCCAGAAATGTATACAGTGCAGACAAGTATGAATTCGAACATGAAATGGAGAACATCATTGCAAGTGCAACATGTAGAAGATGATGCAGTGAAGCATGTACAAGGGCAGTACATATGAACATCATAATACAAGTCTCAATATCAATGCTACTGCTTCAGCAGACAAATATCAAATAAACATGAATCAAGACAGGGAACTGAAGGCAATGCAAAATGTCAACACTACAGGTAACAAGTGAAACAGGTCATGTATGAAGTTGAGTGAAACTGCCACAAATATGCACAGGTACAAGAGTCATATGCAAATGGCATTAGATCAGATCAATATGCAATGAAGACTTCATGAAATACAACACTGCTTCGCAAAGTACAAATGAAACAGTGATGGAACTATAGTCAGACCAATGTTCAACAAGGCAGAAGTGTCAAAGCACAGAGTAAAACCTCTGTTCAGCAATCAAAGAAATGCCCAACCAGGCAGAGACTGGGTGCAGACACATGAATGTACACCAGACCAGAGTGTCAACTTGCAAGTCAACAAGCAACAGGGAATTCATGTATGGAGGCTGAACAACAATGCAAACAACAGACAACGAATGAATTCAACATCAGTTCACAACTCAAGTGAAACAAGCCGGAAGAAAATGCAACTATATACAAGACAAACAAGACCAACAACAAAAGCCCTGAACCAATTCAAGCAAATGAAACATGACTCAAGAGTATATGAACCCTGTCTCGAATGAAGACCGTGAACTATAACACTGCAGCAACTACAAGTGACAGCAGTGTGAAACTAAACCACAAGGAAAGAAATGCAAAAGAGATATGCAGTGATAATATGGTATAGTGAAGACTGCAAAGGACTAACCAATGCAGCTGAAAGCGACTAACTCGAAATGAATGAAGACTATATGTCAAAAGTCAGAGGCAATACGACCTAATCAGACAAAGTCAAGCTAAATGCAACATAGTGATATACAATTACAACATGAAGCAGAATAACAAAATGTCAACCAGAGTAATGGGTCAACAATGCAACTCAAGATTTCAGAGTGCAGCCAATGATCATACAACTATATACATACATGAATGTATGTATACAAATGATTAGCCACGAAAGTACAGAGCAATCAGGAGATGAATACAACATGAGCAGTACAGACTACCCTAAATGAAGACTACACGAGCTCAATGTATCAGTAAAACAAACTCGGGGGTGTGCAACAAGTTCGACCCAGGAAATCGAACAAGTCAAGGCAACAAATAAAATTAGGGCCTCCAGCATATATACCGGAGCCACAAAATCACGTATATAAGGTTGAATTAGATGTGAGCAAATTACTCACCTCAGTTCGGTCGAGTTGAAGTTTTGAAGCTTCAATCCAGCTGAAATCATCTCGCGTGACGATGATTTGAAAACGAGATCGCGAAGCCCAGAAATTGGTTGAATTCGAGCAATCAAGTCATCGACGAATAGAAGGAGCGCCCAAAGCCAAAGCAAGCAAGAATCACCTCCTCGAGCAAAGCCGAGCTAAAAGGGAACGAAGCCCTAATTTTCCAGATCGAAGGAAGAGCAATCGCGACCGCCATTTTTATTTCTCTCGTATGCTTTTAGGGTTCGAATGAGAACGGAAGGCAAATATAAAAAGGGGAATTGGGTAATACCCTTATCACGGTATCAAAGAAAAAGGTATGGGCCTAAAGTTTAAAGCCCACCAACAATTTCTCAACCATTTTTCAAAAGAATTTCAACTCGATAAAATTCCAATAAGAATTGGCGAACGATTTAATCACCTAGTGTCGATAATTAATTGCTACGAATTTGCGGGTTGTTACACCTTTCTTTTATGTTCTTTGACCTAAAGTTTTGCAATCCATCTTAACTAAGGGTGCATTCGCTGTTTTTTAGCTAATCTTGGCATCTGAAGTGTTTTACGTCATAATCGGGCAATGGTCTATTGTGCATCGTTTGACCCATGCAGCTGAAAGGGACCATTGGTGTTAGAAGCGGTCGACACGTGGATGCCTATTGTGATGACATGCCTTTTCATCCCTCGAAAATCAAAACTAATACTTCTACGGTATTCACGTACCGAAAATTCAAATACTGGAGAGGTGAATGATCAGGGGTAAAAGAAAATAAAGATAGAAGACAGAAACATAGATTCTCACATTGCATTGAACAACTTAAATTTTTTACATATAGATAGTCATACAATCACTCTCAAAATGATATATCAGAGTTATGGCAAGTACTAACCCAACCATGGACAGTAATAACTGCCTATCCCTACACGGGTACTGGTATATACTTACATAAATACAATGGAAATAAAAATGGATAAATATCTATATAGGAATCTTCTGCTCCGAGCTCCTCCAAAATGGTTTAAGTTAAACCTGATTACTGGACTGAACAATAGGGCACCCATAGTTTAAGGGAAAAGAAAATAAATTTTGAGTCGGTCATGGTCCTGGTGTTGGAAAACTCAAAAGAATGGATACTTTTGAAATTAAAGGGTATCTCATAAGAATGCGCTGCACATAAACACGGATAGGTTTTAAACTTATGATAACCAAAACATTTGCTACATAAAATCAAGGATATTATTTTTAATGACATTCTTTGAAAACCCTTTTCAAATAACATATTAGTCATAGCCGAAATTGTTGCATTGATTAAATTTTAGCATACTAGGTTCTACAATCAAAATCATGAAGGCACGTATTGGAGAATCGATTTCCAACAATGGCAAGGTAAGGGACTACCTTTTGATAATACATCTCTAGAGGAATGTATCGAAGCACAGTCCTATTGTACTCTACCAATATAGAACTGACCAACCTCTACCACAGATAGTATCAATATCCCATCACACCGGTTGTTATTGACCTAGCCGCGGGATCCCAAAGCAGACAAGACAAATCCAAAATATATAGGGTAATATAGAAAGGTGATGATCATATCCTAATGGGTGTGAGCCATTTGGCCCTACTGCATGTAACGACCCGTAAATTTTGATAATTAAAACTATTAAATTAAATAAGATTTTGAATTTAAAATTGTGAGAAATTAAAATTTTATGATTTATAAATGAGAAAAATAATTAGAATATGATTTAATAATTTTGTTTGAATGTTATTGACAACTATTTTAAGGTAATTTCAATCAATTGAAATAATTGTAAAGAATTTGATTATAAAATAAGGAAATAATTTCAATGTTGTATTTAATGGTGAGATTGTATGTAATTAATTGAATTAGTTTATAGAATATGAAATAAATGATGTGAAAAGTAGTTATAATCTTTGTTTGTAAACAATAAATTTATAAATGTGATTATATTACTTAAAAGTAACAATTGTTTATGTATCATCTCATTATTTAATATGTTGGAATTAAATTTGGAAATCAACGAAAATTTATGTAATTTAATATTGCAGTTAATATGGTAAAAGATGTTAATGGTAAAATAATGAATGTATTAAAATGTAAACTTGTGTTAATAAAATTTATAGGGTATTGTTGATTGAAAAATAAGAATGTAAATCAAAATAAATGAATTTATTGGAATTAAAATTATAATTAATGAATTTATTACAGTTGTAATTGAACGCTATAATTAGTGCAATATTTAAATGTTGAATTGGACATGGAATTTATTTTAAGATTATGAATTCTATGTAATCAAGAATGATGGAAATTGTTAACTTTTAAATTTGAATTTGAAAAGTGATTAAACCAATTTAATAATAATTTATTTAATTAACGTGAAAATTAGCCATTTTGGCCACTGTCTCGGATTTCGATGAAACTAGTTTCATCGGATCCATAACAGTGAATTATTTTAAGATTTCAAGTTTCGAAGCGATCGGACTTATCGTTTGATCGTGCACGCTTGAAACGCGTAGAAATCAATTAAAAGAATTTAAACGAATATAATTTGATTTTCAAAAGCTAATTTCTATATACAATGGAATTTGGATTTGAAATTAGTTCCATTGAATTTAAAAATATCGAAAACCTATATTTCGATATATTGGATGACCCACTTTCGTTTCGAAAACGAAACGGGCTTTTCGGGTCGTTGTTATCGTCCGATCCAATTCGATTTGTCCATTCATTCTCATCTATCTATATAAAATTTTATTTTGAAACCCTAGCAGATTTTTCTTATTTCTGTACGTACTATTATTTCCATCTACTCCTTCCTTCCTTCCCAATGTCAGATAATCCCAAACCCTAAATCCCAATTCAAAAATCAAATCGAAAAATTCAAACTCCTCAAACTATGTCATATTATATATTGTTGGAAAGCTATCGACAAGAGAAATCTGTTTCTGCTATTCATTTTTTGATTTGAGACAAGGTTTGGCCAGAAATTAGCGATCTTTCTCAGCCGTCCATCCTAGGGTTTTCAATTTAACGGTGGATCTTCGTCAATAGGACGATCGGGAGGCGCTGCTGCATAGAGGACGATCAGAGAAGTTGATCCATGGGTTCTTATGGGTCTTATGTGGCAAAAATCGGTAGAAATTGCAGGAAACATCATCGGGGGCGGAGCAAAAATAGACGACAGGAGGCAATCATTTTTTGGTCGTGGGATCGGCCGGAGGCAGGGAGTCGTACGGTAGTACTCGATCCGGGTGACGTTGTGTGTAGAGGCGTGCGTTCGTGGTTGAAGAAGCAGCGGCTGCGTGCTTTTGGTTGGGTTTTGCGATCTATAGTGTAGGGTTTAGAAGAGAGTGACAAGGCAATTTACAAATTTGCCCTTGTTTTATTTTTTTAATTAAAATTTAATTTCCAATCGTTCTAACACACATGACTTTTGCATACGAGCTCGGATTTGGATGTGGTTTTCTCCAGTTGCGATCGTATCAAAATTTCGGACGACATGGAACAAGTTTGGCTGCATTCTGAGACTGTTAGAATTTTGGGCTTCGTTTGGATTTTGAATCGACTAAAAATCAAAGGTGAGTGTTTTAACCCACTCACAAATTCTAAACTATCTTATGTTAGTAAAATTAAATGTATGACGTGATTAGAAATTTATCGATTGCTATTTGGTATTTAAATTGTCATTTAAATTTAATTTGAATCTATATTGAATTAAATTGCCATTTAAGTAATATTGGAATTGATTTGTTTGTTAAATACGTGATAATGATAACAGTTAATTGTTGTGATTTATTGGTTGATTGGAATGATGATTGTGATGGATGCTTAATTGTTGACATTCTGGATGATTTGATGTTATGTTTATTTTGTATGTTGTATCACACTATAAGTTCCATGAGTTATTGTTAGGAAATCACTATGGGTTGAAATGATACTTACCCGAACGATCTTATAGATTAGGGAAAAATCGTTATGGGTTGAAATGATAAACCCGAGCGATTTTATGGAATTGCAAATTGTGATTCGGGATACGGGTTGAAATGATATATATCCGAAAATTTAAATAATTGCGGGTTGAAATGATATATATATCTGTATCAGTTGACCGCAGGGTAGAAAATTATATACGGGCACCGGATTGGTTAAATTAAATGATTTTAAAATCCTTAATTTTTGAATCTAGTTAAATGATATTATGAAATAAAATTTGATTTAAATGAACTGTATTATTTTCAAAGTCCAAGCTTTTAAAATGTTGAAATTGAAATTGGTTAAAATGAATTGTTTAAAAAATTTAAATTGTAATCTTAAAGTTGGATTTTTAAATATAAATGAAATTTATCAAAAATTGAGTAATTGTAAATGTTTGAATATTTAAACTTTGAAACCCATTGATTTTGAAATGGTTTAATTTGTAGTTCAAACATGGATTTGAAATCGATATAAATTGAAATGGTTTTAATGAGAATTTGAATTGAAACCTTTAGCCCTTTGGATTGAAAGTGTTGAACTGAGATTGATTTAAATTAAATTTTGGGAACTAAAAGTTGATTTGAATTGATTTGTGAAATTGGAAGAAACAATTCTAATTTGGAACTATTTTCAATATAAACTCTTTTAGCATATAAACTATTTTTCTCATATAAACCATTTTAATATATTAATAATTTTTAATACATTAACTATTTTAATCTATAACCTATTTTTAATATATAAACTATTTTAATAATATATATATATATATATATTATTTTAAATCTATAAAAAAACTTTTAATATATATTTTAATGTGTAAACTATTTTAATGTATAACTATTCCAATATATAAACTACTTTCAATTTCCAAACTGTTTAAAGTTGGAACTGTTATGATTTAGATTTAATTGATTTAAATGCGAATATTTTGATATGATGGTTTAACTTATTTTGTGGTTACGATTTTGAAAACGAACGTGATTTAAAGTGAATAATGATTTCGAAAGTGAATATAATTTCGAAAGTGATATGATTTTGAAGTAAATATGATATTCTGATATCAATTATGAATCAGTATTAGAAATGTAAAAGAACCAACCGGTGTGAAATAAGCGTTTGGATGTTAAAGAGACCGGAATCAGATATTGTCATACTCTCTGCCAATACCAAAAACCACTTTAACAATTGTGCATGTGGTGGAGAATCTAGAACGAAGTAGGATGGTTTGGTGAACGCTACTATATGAGGTATGAACGTAGCCCTGACCCCCTCGGGTCAGCTTGATTTGACTAAAAAAGGAGCTATACCTGGGCCAAGTTTGGTCCCTCCTCCAATCGGACATGCTTCTTCGATACCATATCTGTTACTTTGTGATTGATTGGTGGCCACCCTTTGATTTGATTATGGGAGTGTGTTCCAAGGTGGGCGGTAGTAGCTGCTATGCGTTACCACCAGCCAGTTCTGCAAAACGGTAGTATCCTACCTTGGGCATTGCCTTGCGTGCCTTGTCATATGCCTTATCGAATCCACTATGAGTTTGGTTTGTGTCAAACACTATAGAGTGCCCTCTGATAGCCCTCCAGTTTACGAAGGAATTACGGTACTGTATAGACTACGACATTTATAAAAATGCGTTAAGGGGGATATGGTAACGCCTTAATGCTATTTTAATACTTTAATTTACCGTAGACATATTATAATAGTGTATTGTATAATGTACGTAGATAGTTTAACAGATCCTTCGGAGATGGAATCCCAAACATCTCTTAAGTTATTGCACGCACGTTAGACACTGGATAGGAGATGTAAAATCCCATAAATTTCTCTGAAGCCGTTACACTCATATTTACTTATTTTGATTTAACTTACATAAGACCTTTTAGTTCTGACTCGAGTGTTTTGACTTTTCGTTACGCTAGGGTCAGCCTATGCATTTCAGCGTTGAAGACATTATTTCTGGAGGACGAAGACGAAGATTTACTATATTATTACTATTTATTCCACTGCATCATGTTGTTCCGCTGAATTATTTCCTTATTCCTGCTGTATGTATAACTCTGATCTGTATTGTAAAAGTGTAATCAAATGTTATTTGTAAACAGCTTCATAAACTGTTTATTTGATTATTATATTTTGTCATTCCGCTGTGAGATTCTGTGTTTTGTTTTCCTTTCTTTTCTCTTATTTTCTTATTTACCCCATTAACAATCCTCCCTTTTGAATGTTTTGAGTTGACATGTGTGTCTGCTTTGGCACTCGGAGGGCGCAGCATGATAGGCGGTTCTCGCTTCTGGGTTTTATAGCGAACGGTTGACACTTACTCCTACATGTCCCACGGGGTTGGTCCAGTCGAGAGGCTGGCTGTAAAAGTAGAACACAGGTGCCGATGTATACTACGGTGGGCGTTACCCCACTGGCTGGTGTCCTGTTACATTTGGTATCAAAGCTTTGGTTTAACGATAACCTTAGCTTTGTAGGGTATGACTCATTAGAGATAGGGTAGTAATACCCTAGAATGGGTTATTTAAGCGTATATATATGAGAGAGCGTATTTGTTAGTGTTATAAAAATGTTTTTGTATTGTGTTAATTTGTTCTGTTTAGTATTTATAAATTCTGGTCGGTACATAGGATGATATGGCATCGATAGGTATTTCTAAACACTTGATAGGGCAAACCGACATAATATTGTTTTGAAATAGGGTAAATGAAATAATTTTACCTAGTATTATATTTTGTATATAAAAGAATAATTATTATAAATAGACATAGTTGGATGTGATATGTTGTTTGTTAGGAAAGGAAATTTTATAAATATTGATTGCAAAATAGAATTTACAAATAATGTTAATATGAATTTGAAATTGAGAACTTAAGTTCCGGGGTTTGAAATTTGATTTCAAAGGATTTTGGAATATAATATTAGTATTAATTGGAAGTATTTTTGGATATAAATATTCTCAATGTGATTTGAAAGAAATGTTTTAAAGGAATTTTAAAAGGAAATAAGTTCTGTACTCCCCTCTTCTATCGTTGGAAAATAATTTCGCTGATGACCGTGGCATCATCGACACTCATTTTCGAGTCTCAAAGTGGGGGAGGCCACTTAATATCTTTGCTATGCAATTGGTTCGATGAACAGATTTTGATTTAAAATTTCAAGGTACGATTTGATATATAAAGATATGAATATATATATATATATATATATATATAATTTCAAAATGATTTGAAAGGAAACCCAGAATTTAGTTCTTAAAACTTTCTGATAATTAGTAGTTTTCAGTTATTGTATTAGAATGAAATCTTAACTATTTTAATAGTTGGAAACTTCTAAATGAAAAATAAGAAATTAGATGCTAAGTGATTAATGAAATATATAAGAAATTGGAAATTTATAACTTGTAAATCAAAAGATATGAAAATTTAGAAAATCTAATTATTGAACATTTTGTTAACTAAAATGAATAAGATAAACTTGTGTAACATTCAATTACATTCTTAAAACATATATATATATATCTTACCAGAAATGTTTAAAAAGTTGTAATGTTAAATAGGAATATGTAATAGAATATTATACAAGTAAAACTTAAGTAATGAAAGTGTTTAAATGGAATTATTTCTATAAATAAGAATTTGAAGTACAAGAAGTGTTATAAGCATAAGTTAATGTTTTGAAATGCTAATAATTAGATTGAATAGTAAAAAGTGAATATTATATAAGAAAATGTTTATAAAATTAAGAAATGACTGAAATTATTCATATATAAGTTTACTATTAATTGACACTATAAAAGAAAGGATAAATGTGAATTAAAAGGTGGAAAACTAAAGTATGAATTTTATTCACTAATGAATATTAATCTTAAATGGAAATCAAGTTATATAAGTAAATGAATGTGAATTAAATTACAAGGAAACTTATATAATATTTCAAGAATGGATTTATTGATGACTTCAGATATTGAATGTGAAATAATTTATGTAAGTAAATGAATGTAAACTAATAAAAGATGTCATTGTATGAATAAAATGGGAAATTAAAATAAATCTGAGGTTAATAATGTGAAAAGGAACCAATAGAATAAACTTAAATAATATTTAAAATTCTTTGTTGTTTTGGCTTATAGGAAGTTGGGAAATGATACTTCAAATTTGTTTAAGGTTGTATGAATAATCTATGAAGTAATTATCTAAGGCTGTTGAGCATAAGATACACTTAGTAGGTTAGTTATCACCCTTGTACGATGAAAGGTTTCTGAACCTGAATAGACCATTAGTTTTGATTGTTATGAATATACGATTGATTCCTTTGTTGCATATGATGGTCGTATTATTTTGTTTGCATATGTTCTGTGTTGATTTGCTTTTGTTACTAATTGAAAACAACTAAATATTTCTCTTGTACATAATTCTCACTCTTTTGAATTATAAGTGAAATACAGGTTTATGGAAGCAATAGCAGTTGCATTTAGTTTCATAAATAAAATTGTTTGCCCGACAAATAGGTACGTTTTTGGAATACGGTTTTGCAACGATATTTTAATGTTTTTCCCATGGTTGGGATGTTTTATTATTAAATATGATATATATATTGAAATTATTGGTATTATTATTTTTCCAGACCTATCCGTACAAAAGAGACTCTGCCGAATTTTTCGTTAATTTAAGACCTAGAAAATTTTGTGAAAGTGAAAATATTTTCAAACTTTTATTAAACTTGGATATGGAAGATTTAATTGTTTATAAATTGATATATTTTATTTAAAATACTTAATTATGTAAGTTTAAAGTGTTATAAATTTATTATTTGAATAAAAATATATTATTTTCTTAATTCCTTCTTTTCCTTTTCGAGGATGAAAAGTTTTGAGTAGGGAGAGTGTATCGACCCGTAAATTTTGACAATTAAAACTATTAAATTAAATAATATTTTGAATATAATATTATGAGAAATTAAAATTTTATGATTTATAAATGAGAAAAATAATTAGAATATGATTTAGTAATGTTGTTTGAATGTTATTGCTACTATTTTAAGGTAATTTCAATCAATTGAAATAATTGTAAAGTTAATTTGGTTATAAATTGTAAATAAGAAAATAAATTAAATACTGTCTTTAATGGTGAGATTGTATGTAATTAATTAAACTGGTTAATATAGAATATGAAATCAGTGATGTGATAAGTAGTTATAATCTTTGTTTGTAAATAATAAATTTATAAATGTGATTAAATTACTTAAAATTTACAATTGTTTGTGTATCATCTCATTATTTAATATGTTGGAATTAAATTTGGAAATCAACGAAAATTTATGTAATTAAATACTGCAGTTAATATGGTAAAAGATATTAACAGTAAAATAATGAATGTAATAAAATGTGAACTAATGTTAATAAAATTCATAGGGTATTGTTGATTGGATAATAAGAATGTAAATCAAAATAAATGAATTTATTGTAATTTAAATTATAATTAATGAATTTATTAAAGCTGTAATTGAACGCTATAATTAGTGCAATATTTAAATGTTGAATTGGACATGAAAATTTATTTTAAGATTATGACTTCTATGTAATCAAGAATGATGGAAATTGTTAACTTTTAAATTTGAATTTGAAAAGTGATTAAACCAACTTAATAATAATTTATTTAATTGACGTGAAAATTAGCCATTTTGGCCACTGTCTTAGATTTTGCCAAAAGCAGTTTCATCGAATCTATAACAGTGAATTATTGTAAGATTTCTAGTTTCGTAGCGATCGGACTTATCGTTTGATCGTGCGGGCTTGAAATGCGTAAAAATCAATTAAAAGAATTTAAATGAATATAATTTGATTTTCAAAAGCTAACTTCTATATACAATGGAATTTGGATTTGAAATTAGTTCCATTGAATTTAAAAATATCGAAAGCCTATATTTCGATATATTGGATGACCCGTTTATCGTCCAATCCAATTCGATTTGTCCATTCATTCTCATCTATCTCTGTCTATATAAATTGTTTTTTCTGAAACCCTAGTAGTTATTTTTTCTTATTTCTGTATGTAATTATATTTCCATCTGCTCCTTCCTTCCTTCCCAATGTCAGATAATCCAAAACCCTAAATCCCAATTCAAAAATCAAATCGAAAAATTCAAACTCCTCAAACTATGTCATATTATATATCGTTAAAAAGCTCTCAACGAGTGTAATTTATTGCTGCAATTCATTTTTCGATTTGAGTCACGGTTTGGTTAGAAATTTGCGATCTTTCTCAGTCGTCCATCCTAGGGTTTTCAATTTAACGGTGGATCTTCATCGATAGGACTATCGGGAGGCGCTGCTACGTAGAGGACGATCAGAGAAGTCAATCCATGGGTTTGTGTAGGCCGAAGGTGGCGAAAATCGCTAGAAATTTGCAGGAAACATAATCGGCGGCAGAGCAAAAATAGACGACCGGAGGCGATCGTTTTCTGGTCGTGGGGTCGGTCGGAGGCAGGGAGTCGTACGGTGGTACTCGATCTATGTGACGTTGTGTGTAGAGGCATGCGTTCGTGGTTGAAGAAGCGGCGTTTGTGTGCTTCTGGTTGGGTTTCGCGATTTGTAGTGTAGGGTTTAGGAGAGGGTGATGAGGTAATTTACAAATTTGTCCTTGTTTTATTTTTTTATTAAATTTAATTTTCAATCGTTCTAACACGCATAACTTTTGCATACGAGCTCGGATTTGGACGCAGTTTTCTCCATTGCGATCGTATCAAAATTCCGAACGATATAGAAATGGTTTGACTGCATTCTGAGACTGTTAGATTTTTGGGCTTTGTTTGGATTTTAAATCGACTAAAACTCAAAGGTGAGTGTTTCAACTCACTCACAATTGCTAAACTATCTTATGTTAGTTAAATTAAATGTATGATGTGATTAGAAATTAATTGATTGCTGTTTGGTACTTAAATTGTCATTTAAATTTAATTTGAATACATATTGAATTAAATTGCCATTTAAGTAATATTGGAATTGATTTGTTTGTTAAATACCTGATAATGATAACAGTTAATTGTTTGTGATTTATTGGTTGATTTGAATGATGATTGTGATGGATGCTTAATTGTTGACATTCTAGATGATTTGATGTTATGTTTATTTTATATGTTGTATCACACTGCAAGTTCCTTGAGTTATTGTTATGAAATCACTATAGGTTGAAATGATACATACCCGGACGATCTTATAGATTAGGGAAAAATGGTTATGGGTTGAAATGATAAACTCGAGCGATTTTATGGATTTGCAAATTGTGATTTGGGATACGGGTTGAAATGATATATATTCGGAAATTTAAATTATTGCAGTTTGAAATGATATATATCCATATCACTTGACCATAGGGTAGAAAATTAAATACGAACAACGGATTGGTTAAATTAAATGATTTTAAAATCCTTAATTTTGACTCCAGTTAAATGATATTATGAAATAAATTTTGATTTATATGAACAGAATTATTTTCAAAATCCATGCTTTTAAAATGTTGAAATTAAAATTGGTTTAAATGAATTGTTTAAAGAATTTAAATTGTAATCTTAAAGTTGGATTTTGAAATATAAATAAAATTTATCAAAAATTGAGTTATTGTAAATGTTTGAATATTTAAACTTTGAAATCTATTGAATTTGGAGTGGTTTAAATTTGTAGTTCAAACATGGATTTAAAATCGATATAAATTGAAATGGTTTTAGTGAGAATATGAATTGAAACCTTTAGCCTTTTGGATTGAAATCATTGAACTGAGATTGATTTAAATTGAATTTTTGGAACTAAAAGTTGATTTGAATTGATTTTTGAAATTGGAAGAAACAATTCTAATTTGAAACTACTTTCAATATAAACTCTTTTAATATATAAACTCTTTTAGCATATAAACTATTTTCCTCATATAAACCATTTTAATATATTAATAATTTTTAATACATTAACTATTTTAATCAATAACCTATTTTAATATATATATATATTATTTTAAATTATAAACAACTTTTAATATATATTTTAATGTATAAACTATTTTAATGTATAACTATTCCAATATGTAAACTACTTTCAATATCAAAACTGTTTAAAGTTGGAACTGTCATGATTTAAATTTAATTGATTTAAATGCGAATATTTTGATATGATGGTTTAACTTATTTTGTGGTTATGATTTTGAAAACGAACATGATTTAAAGTGAATAATGATTTCGAAAGTGAATATGATTTCGAATGTGATATGATTTTGAAGTAAATATGATATTCTGATATCAATTATGAATCAATTTTAGAAATGTAAAAGAACCAACCGGTGTGAAATAAGCGTTTGGATGTTAAAGAGACCGGAATCAGATATTGTCATACTCTCTGCCAATACCGAAAACCACTTTAACAACTGTGCATGTAGTTGAGGATCCAGAACGAAGTAGGATGGTTTGGCGAACACTACTGTATGAGGTATGAATGCAGCCCTGACCCCCTCGGGTTAGCTTGATATGACTAGAACAGGAGCTATACCTGGGCCAAGTGAGGTCGTTCCTCCAATCGGATATGCTTCTTCGATACCATATTTGTTACTTTGTGATTGATTGGTGGCCACCCTTTGATTTGATTATGAGAGTGTGTTCCGAGGTGGGCGGTAGTAGCCGCTATGTGTTACCACTAGCCTGGTTCTGCAAAACGGTAGTATCCTACCCTGGGCATTACCTCGCGTGCCTTGTTATATGCCTTATCGAGCCCACTATGAGTTTAGTTTGTGTCGTACACTATGGACTGCCCTCTGATAGCCCTCCATTTTACGGGGGAATTACAGTACTGTATAGACTACGACATTTATAAAAATGTGTTAAGGAGGATATGGATAATGCCTTAACGCTATTTTAATACTTTACTGTCGACATATTATAATAGCGTATTGTATTATGTATGTAGATAGTTTAATGGACCCTTGGGAGATGGAATCCTAAACATTTCTTAAGTTATTGCACGCACGTTAGACACTGTATAGGAGATGTAAAATCCCATAAACATCTCTGAAGTCGTTACACTCATATTTACTTATTTTGATTTAACTTACATATGACCTTTTAATTCTGACTCGAGTGTTTTGTCTTTCCATTACGCTCGGGTCAGCCTGATCATTTCAACGTTGAAGACCTTATTTCTGGAGGACGAAGATGAAGATTTAGTATATTATTACTATTTATTATATTTATTCCACTGCATCATGTTGTTCCGCTGAATTATTTATTTATTCCTACTGTATGGATCACTCTGATCTGTATTGTAAAAGTTTAATCAAATGTTATTTGTAAACAGCTTCATTAACTGTTTATTTGATTATTATATTTTGTCACTCCGCTGTGAGATTTTGTGTTTTGTTTTCCTTTCTTTTTTCTTATTTTCTTATTTACCCCATTAACAATCCTCCCTTTTGAATGGTTTGAGTTGACATGTGTGGTTTATTGTCGATTTAAACCATCCAAAAAGGTGGGTTGTTACACCGCATCTACCCTGTTTTTGCCATTACCGATGTGTGAGGCTTGAGGTAAAGTTTTACCTTTCACATGACAAATTCCACTTTAAATGCCACGTTGCCATTTCTAATAACACACTATTGATTTCCAAAAAAGTACAATCCCTAAGTTCATATGCCTCAAGGAAAGGTGTCAAGTATAAGAGGGGTTACCTCCTACACTACCAAATAGATGTATGTTTGTAAAAACTAATGTACATGGTCTTAGAAATGCAATGTCAAACATTCATTCATTGAATTTATCCAAAAACAGAACAAATCGAAGGTACTCCTACTACATCCTGTTTGTAAATCACCCTAAGGATTAGTTTCGAGCGGTCCTTGCGAAATGAAGATAACACCGCCACCATATATATATGATATGGGAATTACCCCAAAGGTTAGTGGCAAGCAGCCCTTCATTATGAAGATCTCCATCTTCAAAATCATTTTCTTAAACAAGTCTTCACTTTTGAATGCGTATATTGTTTCGATGTGGTTTTCAGATAGGAATCACCAAAATCCGACCCCGGTTTCTCCAAACCAATTATCGATAAAAGATGTCAAATATGCGGGTGATTATTATTCAATTAATCAATATCTTTTATCCAATTAAAATATCTTCTTAGAGATATATGTCTTCAAACCATTTTATTTTTTAGCATATACGAGATTATTAAATCTGTTTCTAATTTTGGAAATACCAAATCATTTCTCTTTATTTACATAGGAAAACATTTCCATCTTCTGTTATTGGTTTAATTTCAATCTCAATGGAGATTACCTATTTCCAAAACATATCTTTTAAAGGGGTTAAAAACAATGTTATTTAAGACACCGTTTACTGTAAACCCAAATCCTTTAGTGTTGAGTAAAAAGGATTCATAGATTTTAGGTTAATCATATGCAGTACTAATTTCTGTATTCAACATGTACTGTTACTCGAATAACAGTGAAATCACCTTTTCAATTTTTTTTGAGAAAAATGTGTGATATTCTAAAATAGAGGAGAGTACACATGTAAATATGTATATATCACAAAAGACAAGGTGCTGCCAACATGTCTGGCAAGTAGCTAATCAAAGTACAAAAACAACGAAAATAACTCAGGTAACCTTAGAATAAGTTCCGACATGGCCATCGCCCATTACACCCCAATATCGAGCTCCGGCAAGGCCACCGCCCGGTATTGAAGTGTTAGAAGTACCTAAAAAACTATGGAGCATCTCAGTGCCAATGCTACTAGTAGCCAGCTCCATCTGAGAAGAAAAAGCCACGCTGCAGAATCAAAAAAATTGGAAATGCCAATGATCTGGAGTGGAAAGCGCCACTTTGTAGACTCGGTAGAGCTGGAGAGAGCGCCTCGCTGAAATGTGAATCATCCATAAAGTAGAACACCATAACGAAGATGTAGAAGAACTGAGAACAACTCCTCACTGCAAACAGCAATCCTGCCATCAGCAATCCTGTGAACCTGCAAAAAGAATCTAACACCATTTCTGGCCAAAACCTGTATCTGTAAAAGAAACTGAAAAATTATAAGAATAATACACATATATGTAATAATAAAAAGTAAATAAACAAAAGCTAAGATAATAGGACAAAATACAATAAAAATGAGAGAAATAGACTAAAAAGAATCCTTGATCAAAAGAAGTTAAAGATCTGCAAACTAAAACTAAAACTAAAAAAATTAAAACTTATCCTTATGGTCCATTGATCAAAAGAATATTATGATAAATAATGAAATCATCATTTAAGTTTGAAAAAATATTAATACTACAATTAGTAATGTCAAAAATATTATTTTTATGTTTAAATAACTTAATATTATTACTAACCTTATTAAGATATTTTTTTAAATGATTATTTTTAGCTAATTTATATTTAGGATTTGAGATCCAATTAAAAAAATTTGAAGAAATTATAAAAATCAATTTATTAAAATGACTATTATTATTATTAAAAAATTCTCTGATTTCTCCCAAACCAAATATACCAACAAATCATAATGAATAAAGTGTAAAGTAAAAATCTATTTTCCATTTTGAACTTAAATCTAAAATTATTCCAATAGTAATCACAATCAGAAATTTTAGTTGTAAGACTAAAATTAAAGATTTTGAGAGTATTATTCAGAATGTAGTAAGTATCCATGCAATCATAGTATAGAAATCACTTTTTAAATTCATACGGATAGTAAAGGTTCCCTCCTCGGAATATAGTACAGAGTTTAACTAGAATGTTTTCTTTAACAACCAAAATCCAATTTTAAATCTTGTTTAATTTTTGGAAAACTCCAAATCTCTTTTCTTTTATCTTAAGAAAATGCAGTCTAAGTAAATCAAATTAGCTATCTCCTTCGTAGGGCCAGTCCGAATAGCTAGGAAGAACAGGAAACTTATTATCCAAATTCAAGCCTAAAGACTATCTCTTTGTCACCGATAAGGTGGTCAAGTTATTTGCTCGACTCGAAACTTTAAATGTATTTGATTTATCATTTGAAAAAAATTTCAAAAAGATTCGGGAAGAAAAACCCAAGTTTAAATCTTATTTCAGAAATTACCAAATTCCTTTGTTAAATTGTTGGTGAATAATGCTTTTAAGGGCTTCATATCACAAATTCCATTTTAAACCTTTTATATGTCCAATTTTTCCATTTAAATCTCTTTAAAAATATTTTAACATATTTTTATAATTTATTCCATATTTTAAAGATTAAAATATCCATTTAAAAAGAATTTGAAACATTGGTTTTCGAACTGCCAAAACACGATGTTTTTAAACTTGATTTGGACATATCTCAAATTTCACTAAATGAAATCTTGATTTTTCTCCTTGATTTAGAAACTATAGTTATAAAAGTCAAGAAAATTCTTATTTTGAATAATTCCGGGCTACATTCCACTCTACGCATTAATTTAATTTATATGACGCGAAATCGCGAATTCCCATTACGCGACGCGCTCAATTTTGACTTGGTTTTCATATCCTTTTGAAATTTTATCGAAATGAGTTTTAGTGTTTATAAAACATTTATAAACCATTTTTATTCATGTTTAAAGAGGTTTAACTATGCCGTAACACTTTTATAATTCATAAGAGAAAGTGTTCTCTTTGTGTAAATTTGATGTGTATTTATTGTGAATTATTTCTACAACCAAGCAAACATATTATCGCATCCAAAACATGAAAATCAAACATAGAAAACACTCATAGCAAACGTATCATATCATCATATGGTTTAATAAAATAAACTAGCGGGGTTTCTCACATAGATAGTTATCCTTCTCTTCGTGTTACGAAATAGACTATAGCTTCGTTATTCCCACACTGAAGCTTATGATATCTGCCCTGGGGCCCTAGGGTATGCTCGGCCTTGTACTAGAGAGGGTAGAGATGCCTAGATGAGCTCGGCCAAGGAAGAGTAGAAGAGGAGAAGGTCACTTGCTTAAATTTCAAACTAAGGTGTTATATCTCTCTATATATTATGATTTATTTCGGTAGAACTTCGACTCGATTTTGGAATATTTTTAAGAGAAGATGGATCCATTGTTGTGCCTTAGAGGAAGAAGAGAAGCCTAGGATTTTTAGAGTGAATGAATTTGTGAAGGTATGCCTTGCTATTTATAGGCAAAAATTTATAAAATATCTAAACATTATCATAACGTGTCACATCACCTTTCCACCACCATTCCCCCATCCCCTCATGGTTCGGCGATGCACTCCCACCTCTCCTCCATCACTTCCCTTATCTTTTAAGGCATGCACTTGGATGAGAATGTGGACTAAGGTGGAGATACGTCATCCTTAGCTTAGATAAATATCATGATATTATTTTTTAATTTATCATTAACAAATTTTGAGATGTAAATGTAATTCTAATGTGTATGTATGTGTACATGGATGTGTATATCTATATATATGCACATGTATGTCACATATAATATACAACGCCGCATAACTTCCTCTGTTTAAACCGTTACGACTCCAGAATCTGATTTCAAGTCATATTTTTACTTCTTAGTTTGTGTATGTGTATATATATATATGCATGTGTGTGTGTCTATATGCAAACAATATTTTGAAATGACTTTTCTATTATGAATTAAAAATTAAAAGGGCCTTATTCGATTTTAAAACATAAATCTTTTAAACTCAATTTAAATTCAAAATCAGTTATTTAGAAATGATGACAGCATTGATGATGTCATAAAGGCATTTTATTTTCAAAAATAAAATAAATAATTTTATTACATATTCTTGCGTAAATAGAGAAATAAGCGTACTTAAAAAAAATCATGCGCGACTTCTGATGGTAAAATGTTGTTTATTGATAATACAATTTTCGGTCATATTATCGATATTTTTCTGATGAAAATCCAAAATCCTTATTTTTGGAAAACAAATTTTAGGAATGAAATCACTATTATTATTGATCACATAAAACATGATTATTTATGTTAAATAAAGCTATATTCGAATATTTAAAATTAATTAAATAATTAAATTTTAAGTGATAA
The DNA here is from genome assembly GCA_030737815.1 of Allium fistulosum. Classification (NCBI taxonomy): domain Eukaryota; kingdom Viridiplantae; phylum Streptophyta; class Magnoliopsida; order Asparagales; family Amaryllidaceae; genus Allium; species Allium fistulosum. Next base: position 172,322,926 of record CM060908.1, read on the forward strand.
AATTACGGATCGTTACATACTTCCCCATTTAAAAGAACTTCGCCCCCGAAATTTAAGATAAGAAAAATATAACCCAAAAAGGAATATATTAAATACGATGAAATATATACAAAGATATGATAAGTGACTATACCACAGGCGGTGAGTACACTACATTGATACAATATATATACAGATTAGCCATCCATCCTAAACTCAAGATATGCCTTTCTCATTCTATCCTCAGTTTCCCAAGTGCAGTCTTTAGCATCACTACTCCTCTAGACTTTAACTAATCTCACAACCTTTTTCCACAACCGCTTCTCATTACGATCAATGATTCGAATTGGTCGTCTGATAACTGCCAAGTTTGACTCTACTTCTAAATCTTCATAGGCAGGTATTTCTATATTAGTTCTGGGTCATGCATATATTTTTGTAAATGGGACACATGAAAGATAGTGTGCACACCTGAAAACCTTTCTAGTAATTCTACTCGATAGGCAATTGGGCCCATCCGTTCAATAATGAGAAAAGGTCCAATATATTGATGTGCTAATTTTTCAGCTCTTCCAAATCTTAATACTCCCTATATCGGAGAGATTTTCAAAACTACAAAATCTCAATTAAGGAATTCCAAATTTCTACCCACTGATCGGCGTAACTTTTTTGTCTGCGTTGACCTTCCTTTAGCTTCTTCCTGATCATATCTACTTTCCTCGTGGTTTCCCAAATCATATCAGGACCAAGTATTAACCGATCTTCGGTTTCAATCCAACATGCTGGTGATCTACATGGATGACCATATAAGGCTTTATAGGGTGCTATGCCAATACTTGCCTGATAGCTATTATTACAAGAGAATTCCACAAGATGAAGATGATCCTCCCATGAACCTTTAAAGTCTAAAATGCAGACTCTCATAAGATCTTCCAACACTCGGTTTACTCTCTTGGTTTTCCCATAAGTCTAGGGATAATATGCGATTATTAAATTCAGCTTCGCTCCCAAAGCTGTCTGTAATGCTTCTCGGAACTGACTGGTAAAAATTAGATCCCAATCACTTAATATGCTGCTCGAAACTCTATGCAAACGAATAATCTCCTTTATGTATATATCTGCAAGGCTTGAGGTAATCCCTGTTGGCTTTACTAGAATAACGTATGCGCTTTTGGTCAATCGATCGACAATAACCCAAACGCCTTCATTTTCTTTTCTTGTTCGAGGTAAACCATCGATGAAATTCATTGATATTTGGTCCCATTTCCAAGTTGGAATCTCAAGGGGTTGAAGTAATCTAGTAGTCTTTTGCTGATCGCTTTTGATTTGCTAACAATTTGCACATATGCTAACATGAATGGAGATGTCCCTCTTTATATCCTTCCACCAAAATGTCCATTCCACGTCTTTGTACATCTTATTAACCCTAGGGTAAATATTAAGCTTGGATTAATGACACTGGGTTAATACTTCCTGCCTAAGACTGTCAACATCCAGAATACAGATTCTTCCATTTAACCATAATATCCCACAGTTATCTACATCGAAGCTTGAATTCCTTTCTTTCTCAACTCCCTCAATGGATTCGACTAGTGGTTGATCTTATCTCTACTTGTTGGCAATTCTTTCCAGAAGAGTCGGAGTTACTACCAGATAAGCTATAATGACATGCCTTCTGCTTAGCGCATCTACTACTATGTTAGCTTTCCCTGATGTATATAAAATATCAAGATCATACGATGCGAGAAATTCAAACCAACATTGTTGTCTTATATTTAAGTCCTTCTGAGTGAAAAGGTATCTCAAGGATTTATGATCTGAGAAGAGATCGAACTTTCCACCCAGTAAATATGCCTTCATATTTTTAATGTGGCTAATAGTTCTAAGTCGTGCATTGCATAATTTCACACATGAGGCTTTAGCTGCCTTATTGCATAAGCGATAACTTTCCCATGCTGCATTAATACCGGCCTAACTCCTTCACCACAAGCATCTCTATATACGGACAAACCGCTGCTTCCATCAGCAATAGCTAGGACTGGAGCGTTGGCCATCCTTTTCTTTAGCTCATTAAATACTTTCTCACATTTTGATATCCAGTCAAATTTAACATTCGTCGTGGTTAACTTCGTTAGATGGGAGGAAATTTTGGAGAAATCCTGAATAAACCTCCAATAATATCCTGCCAATCATAAGAAGCTACAGACATCCATTGGAGTTCGTGATTGCTTTCAGTCTTGTATAGCTGAAATCTTCCCTAAATGCATCGAAACTCCCTCTCTTGACACTACATGTCCAAGGAACCTGACCTCTTTCTCCTAAAATGGCATTTGGAGAACTTGGCTTTAAGCACACGTCTACTTAATATCTGCAAAACAATCTCCAGATGTCTTTCGTGTGCCTCCTTGGTCTTTAAATAGATAAGAATATCGTCAAGAAAAACCAACATGAATTTGTTAAGCGCATCTCTAAACACTTTATTCATAAGATCTACAAAAAAAGAGGGTTCATTGGTCAGCCCAAAAGGCATAACCAACCATTTGTAGAAACAATTCGAACCTCTGAATGCAGTTAATGGAATGTAATCTTCTGTTATCCTTAGTTGACGGAATCCTATGGCTAAATTCATTTGCGAGAATATTCAAGCACCACTGCTCTTTCAGGTCTCGATAATCTACACAAAGCCTTAGGAAGCCATAAGAATTTGCAACAAAAACTATCACTGCGCCCCAACTTGAGGAACTAGATCTAATAAACCCTTTCATTAATAACTCATCGGTTTGATTCCTCAACTCATCCTTCTTTTTTGGAGCCATCCTTCAAATGGGGTGTATAACAGGCCTTGCACTAAGAATCAAGTCAATATGGAACCCAATTTCCCAATGTGGGGGAAAACTTTTCACTTCTTCAAAAACATCCTAAAACACAATCGATATCGTTTCTAAACCTTTTTGGGAAGAGTCTAGTGCATACATAAAACTATACCTCACCGGACTAGGTTCTTCACACAATATTTCAATAAACCTCCTAAAATCGGTCCATACAGTCACCGTCCTCTTAAAAAATCAAGAATAGCTTTAATCCATACCAAGTAAAACGTCAAACCCAATAAAGTTAAGAACAAATAGGTCGCATGGAAAGTTATGGGAAAGATGGATAACTCGGACGTCTTTATAATTCATACAAAGAATAGTTGTACCGCCTATGGGATTAGACACACAGATAAAGGTATCTATGATTTTTGTGATTAGTTCTAATCTATCAACCAATCATTTAGCAATAAAACTATAGGAATCCCTAGTATCAAATAATAATTTAACTAAATTCTCATTAACATAGATGTTACCTTCTAGAACTCCCTTGCCCTTTACATCTTTAGAGGTTGAAGGCTCATCCTTGATAGCATAAATCTTAGCTTGCTCTCCTTTATTTATTAGTGGGCAAACATTTTTTCAGTGTCCGGGCCAATGGCAGTTGTGGCGGAGAATTTTCGAAACTATAGGACAGGTGGAACCTTGTTGTTGTTTTTAAACTTCAGGACTCTTACAGAACCTTAAAAGATGGCCCTTCTTTCCACAGTCAAAATTCTCCACATTCTTAAACTGGTTCTCCTGAGATCCTCCACTAGTCTTGCCTTGCCAAGGTCTCTTCCTCTTATTGTTGTTATTGTCTTGAACTGCTATCTGATTCTTTTTATCCAAAACTTCATATCGAAAACCCATACCCAGCAGATCCACAAACGTTCCTTTCATATGAGCGTTCATCCTGTCATGATACCACTCCTTTATTCAAGAAATAAACATCTCATTTTTCTTCAGGGGAGTATCTATCAGTCTAGGCCCAAAGTGAGATAATTCATTAAACTTGCATAAATATTCTTCCATGGACATTTCTCCTTGCTTCAAATCCATAAAACTTCTATAAAGGTAGGACTTTCCTGCAGTGGGCATGTATTGTTCTTCAAAAACTTCTTCAAACCTTGCCCAAGAGAAATTATCTTTTGACGCATTAAGAGTAATGGACTCCCACCAAGCTAGAGTCCCATCCTTCAATTGCCAGGAGGCTAAGAACCTTTTTCAATCATCATCGATGTTTAATCCTTTAAAGATTTTCTCACATGATCGGATCCAAGCTTGAACTTCAATAAAGATTATGTGTATGTAAATGGCTTTTCCTCCCAAGCCGGTATAATATTCGCATAGTGCGGCAAATTTAACCTGAGATTGCATAGGAACTACTACTTCTTCAATTACCACAGCATTTGTAGTTCGACCATTGGTTGTCGTCGTGCTATTATTTCCTCCTCTATGTCCTCTTCGGTTACTCATTTCCTTCTATTTGCATATGGTAAGGAAATAATTTTAGAATCCATAGACGAGATTATCTCAGGGAATGGATATAAAATATTTGAACATTTTTATTCGGATAAAAATTACAAATACGCACTCTCGTTAACTTAACTCATTCTAGGGCATTACTAACCTATCTCTAATGAGTCGACCCCATCAAGGCTTAGGTGTTCACTCAACCAAAGCTCTGATACCAAGTGTGACGACTCGCCTTTTCGTCCCTCAAAAATCGACAATAATACATCTATGGTATTCACGTGCTGCAAATTCAAGTGCCGAAGAGGCGGATGATCAGGGGTAAAAGAAAATAAAGATAGAAGATAGAAACACAGATTCTCACATCGCATTGAACAACTTAAAATTTTATATATATATATAGTACATATTATCACTCTCAAAATGATGTATCAGAGTTATGTCAAGTACTAACCCAGCTAGGGACAGTTATAACTGCCTATCCCTACACAGGTGCTGGTATATACTTATAAATAATGCAGCGGAAATAAAAATAGATAACTATCTATAAAGGAATGTTCTACTCCATGCTCCAAGCACCTCCAAAATGATCCAAGTTAAACCTGACTACTGGGCTGTCGGGAAAAATAGGGCATCCAGAGTTTAAGGAAAAGGAAAATAAACTCTGAGTGAGTCATGGGACTGGTGTGAGAAAACTCAAAAGAACAGATACTTTTGAAATCAATGGGTATTTCATAAGATCGCGCCGCACATAAACACGGACGGGTTTATACCTTATGATAATAAAACATTTGCTACGTAAAATCAGGGATATTACTTTAATGACATTCTTTGAAAATCCTTTTCAAATAACATATTAACCATAGCGGAAATTGTTACATTAATTAAATTCCAGCATGCTAGGTTCCACAAACAAAACCGTAAAGGCACGTATTGTAGAACGGATTTCCAACAATGACAAGGTAAGGGACTACCTTCCGAAGGTACATCTCTAGAGGAATGTATCGAGGCACAGCCCCGTTGCCCTTTACCAACAGAGAACCGGCATACCCCTACCATGGATAGTACCGAATATCCCATCACCCAGGTCGTTCCTGACCTATCCATGGGATACCAAAGCATACAACAAACCCAAAATATAGAGGGTAATCTAGAAAGGTAATAATCATATCCTAATGGGTGCGACCCGCTTAGCTATGCCGCATCTACTTTGTTTTTGTCATTACCAATGTGTGAGGCTTAAGGTAACGTTTTACCTTTCCCATGAAAAATCCCACTTTGAATGCCACATTGTCATTTCTAATAACACACTATTGATTTCCATAAAAGTACAACCCCCAAGTTCGTACGCCTCAACGAAGAGTGTCAAGTACAAAAGAGACTACCTCCTACACCACCAAACAGATGTACGTTTGTTAAAACCAATGTACGTGGTCTTCGAAATTAAATATCAGACATTCATCTATACAAGTTGTCCAGTAACAGGACAAACTGAAGGTACTCCTACTATATCTTGTTCGGGAATCACCTCTAGGATTAGTAGCGAGCGGTCCTTGCAAAACAAATGCTATTGCCACCGTATATCTATGATATGGGAATTAGCCCATAGGTTAGTGGAAAGCAGCTTTTCATTATGAAGATCTCCATCTTCAAAATCAATCTCTTCAACAAGTCTTCACTTACGAATGCGTATATTGGTTCTATGTAGTTTTCGGATAGGAATCATCCAAATTCGACTCCGGTTTCTCCGAAAAATTATCAATAAGAGATGTCAAGTATGTGGGTGATTATTATTCAATTAATCAATATATTTTATCCAAGTAAAATATCTTCTTAGATATATTTTCTTTTTCATCATGTACGGGATAGTTAAACCTCTTTCTAATTTTGGAAATAACAATTTGTTTCTCTTTAATTGCATAGGAAAACATTTCCATCTTCTGTTATTGGTATAATTTCAATCTCAATGGAGATTACTTATTTCCAAAACATATCTTTTAAAGGGGTTAAAAATAATGTTATTTATGACATCGTTTACTGTAAACCTAAATCCCTTAGTGTTGAGTAAAAAGAACTCATAGATTTTGGATTAATCATATTCAATACTGATTTTTGTATTCAACCTGTACTATTCATCGAATAACAGTGAAAACACCTTTTAAATTCATACGGATAGTGCGAGTTCCCTCCTCAGAATTTAATATAGAGTTTAACTAGAATGTTTTCTTTAACAACCAAAATCCTATTTTAAATATTGTCTAACTTTTGGAAAACTCCAAATCTCTTTTCTTTTATCTTACGAAAATACATCCGAGTAATTTAAATTAGCTATCCCCTCCTAGGGACAGTCTGGATAGCTAGGGAGAGCAGAAAACTGGTTTTCCAAACTCAAGCCTAGTGACTATCTCTTTCTCACTCATAAGGTGGTCAAGTTATTTGCTCGACTCTAAACTTTTAAAAATATTTGATTTATCATTTGAAAAACATTTCAAAAAGACTTCGGAAGAAAAACCCAAGTTTAAATCTTATTTCAGAAATATTCAAATTCCTTTATTAAATTGCCGATGAATAGTGCTTTTAAGGGCTTCATATCACAAATCCAGTTTTAAACCATTTATATGTCCAGTTTTTTCATTTAAAACTCTTTTAAAATATTTTAACATATTTTCATAATTTATTCCATATTTTCAAAGATTAAAAATATCCATTTAAAAAGAATTTGAAACTTTGGTTTTCGAACTGCCAAAACGCAATATTTTTGAAAACTTGATTTGGACTTATCTCAAATTTTTCTAAATGAATCTTGGTTTTTCTCCTTCTTCGCAAACTATATTTATAAGAGTCTGGAAATTTCTTGTTTGGAATAATTTCGAGCTATATTCCACTCTACATATTGATTTAACTTTTACGACGTGAAATCGCGAACTACCATTACGCGATGCGCTCAATTTTGACTCATTTTTCATATCCTCTAAACACTTTTCCAAATTGACTTTTAACATTTATAAAACATTTATAAACCATTTCAAACCATCTTTATTCATGTTTAAAGAGGTTTAACTATGCCGTAACACTTTTATAATTCATAAGAGAAAGTGTTCTCTTTTTGTAATTTCGACATGTATTTACCGTGAATTATTTCTACAACCAAGAAAACATATTATTACATTCAAAACATGATGATTAAACATATAAAACATTCATAGCAAACATATCATATCATCATATTGTTTAATAAACTACACTAGCGGAGTTTCTCACATATATAGCTATCCTTCTCTTCGTGTTACGAAATTGATTATAGCTTCGCTATTCCCACACCGAAGCTTATGATATCTACTCTGGGACCCTAGGGTATGCTCGGCCTTGTACTAGAGAGGGTGTAGATGCCTAGGTGGTCTTAGCCAAGCAAGAAGAGAAGAGGAGAAGATCACTTGCTTTAATTTAAAACTAAGGTAGTATATCTCTCTATATATTATGATTTATTTCGATTGAACTTCGACTTGATTTTGGAACATTTTTAAGATGAGATGGAGCCCATTGTTGTGCTTTAGAAGAGAAGCTTAGGATTTTTAGAGTGAATGAGTGAATGAATTTTTTAAAGGTATACCTTGCTATTTGTAAGCAAAAATTTGCAAAATATCTAAACATCATCATAACACATCACATCACCATTACACCAACACTCCCACCCCCTACATCATTTCCATCACTTCCCTTATCTCTTAAGGCATGCACTTAGATAAGAATGTGGACTAAGTTGGAGATATGTCATCATTAGCTTAGATAATTATCATGATATTTTGTTTAATTTACCATTAGTAAATTTTGAGATGTAAATATAATTTTGATGTGTATGTATGTGTACATGGATGTGTGTGTGTGTGTATATATATATATGTGTGTGTGTGTACACGTATGTCACCTATAACATATAACGTTGCACAACTTCCTCTGGTTAAACCGTTACGAATCCGGAATCTAATTTCCGATCATATTTTTACTTCTTAGTTAATATATATATATATATATGTATGTATGTATGTATATGTAAAAAAGTTAAAAATGACTTTTCTATTATTAATTAATAATTAAAAGGGCCTCATTCGATTTGAAACAATTATTAAATCATTTAAACTCAATTTAAATTCAAAAATCAATTATTTAAAAACGATGACATCATTGATGATGTCATAGACATTTTATTTTCAAAAATAAAATAAATAATTTTTTACATATTCTCGCTTAAGTAGAGAAATAACTGTATGTAAAAAAAAGTCGTGTGAGACTTCTAACAGTAAAAAGCTGTTTATCAATAATACAATTTTTGTTCATATTATCGATATTTTTCTGACAAAAATGCAAAATCCTTACTTTTGGAAGACAAATTTAAGGACCATGATCACTATTATTATTGATCACATAAAACATGATTATTTATGTTTAATAAACCTATATTTGAATATTTAAAATTAATTAAATATTCTAATTCAAAGTGATAAAATTGCAGGTCGTTACATATCTGACTTCAATAGTTCATTAACTAACAGCCATATCTCCTCCCTATAAAAACCTACCTCCTTCTCCTCCTTTCCACTACCATCCCCCCATCAATTCTGAGAACATCAAGTTATTTCAAGCATTTTCATGAGCCGTTTGAGATTTTTCTTATTTAATTGTGTCTATTCTTATTTTCAGTACCATATATTTTTTGAATTCTTTTTGAATTTTTCTTATTTTATTCTTTACATTACAAGATGTCTACCGCTTCTTTTTATTCTACCACCTCAAAAGCCATTTCGATTGAACTGGAGAACTTACAATGACTTTAATTAATCTGTGCATGGAGATGATTGATACCTGAAATGTGAATGTTGGTTTCTGGAACAGCCAAGTTGCACTTGCTTTTAATGCTTATAGGTGTTAACCTAAGCGGATCTCAAGTAAAGAACATGTGAGACAATCTCAAGTGCATCTGATCTCCTTGAAACAAATTGCTGCAAATTGAAGATAATATCTGGAATGTAGAAAAGGACACCGTGGATGGAGATGAAGAATGGTAGAATACCACGGTCAAGCACTATAAAAAATTTATGCTGCAATTTCCACCAAAGTTCCGAGTGATGCACATGATGTACGGTGGCTATATTGGGATGCCACAATGCAAATACATCATCCATCCATCTTCTCCAGCCAATTTTAACACTTTGTTGAATGTTGACATTCTCAATAGGTTGGAGATGGAAATTAGTATTACTAGCCCCAGCACTGTAACACCCTGCAATTTTAACGATTGGATATTGAAATGGTTAATTTAAATATTTAATTGGTAAGTAACAAAACGCCTCTTATATTTGATTTTTACAAACGAGTGAATTAGGACTCGATACACTCGTGGTTGAGTTCTCTTTTTCAATGCGAGTAAAATGAGTATACAGTTAGCTCTGTTTAGAGTCAATGAATTTCGGGGATAAATAGTGCCGGATGAAGAGAATTAGGCTAAGCCCACTAGCTTGCATCTAACATAGCTTATATGTAGCTAGCTCTTCATCTCATTTCCATTTCACGTTCATTTTTCCTCCTCTTCTCTAATGACCTCCTAATCACCACTTAATCCTCTTCTAATCCTCAAGCCATAAACCTATAAATAAAATTCCTAAATTCATATAAAAATCATTATAATTCTTCTCATGTGATTCTCTAGAAAACCCCTGAAGGAATTGGCCTGAATCGGAGCTTTAGTGTTAATTTCAAAAATTAAAGTAAGCAAGATTTGGGTTTTTAGCGATTAGAGCTTGATTTGGGTTTAAATAAGGTGAGTGACATGATTCTCCTTATTAATTTAAGTGTTATACTTCATATTATTTATTATTGATGATTATAGAATTATATAAATTGGTTTAGAGATTGTTTGAATTGATTTGGGCTTATGTTTGTGTTATAAACATGATTACATTAGCTCATTAATTGTTTAAACCCTTACTAACTATTTTTGAAAATTGATAGTAACCTAAGAAATTGATTTTTATATTAATCGAATGTTAATAAGTGATATAGTGATAGTTTAGAGACTAATTACATGTTATAACTAACTGCATGTCATTAGTTGGCCATATTAAACTAATTCAAATGAGTTTTGTAAAAGATTAGTGAGCTAATTTAGAAAATTTTGAACTCTAAACTTATTATTAAAGTAATTAGAGGGTTAATGAAGCTAAATTAGTATTTATAAATATTGTTTAAATAGAAATGATTTTTATAAGTAGTAAAGTTATTTTGTAAAGTGATATGATATTTTATAAAATAACAATGAAGCTTAATTGGTATTTATAAAATGGTTTGAATATTTTATAAAAGATGGATCAATTTTATAAAATAGATATTTATAAAATAGTAAACTGACGAATACTTGATTTTCAATGAAGCAAATTAAGTGTTTTAAATGGATAAATTGATTAGTAAGCTAGTATTGTATTTTGCAAAATGGTTTGACGATTTTATAAAATAGTATAAAAAGATATCTTTACTTTTAATAAAAAGATTAGTAAGTAAAAGTAATAGTTGATTAAGTAATAAATGAACTCCTATTTAAATATACTTGTATGTATATAAGTAAGGGCAAGTATACATATACGTGTATTTGAATATACGTTGTGTGAATTGTAGTTAGAATTGTTGTGTGTTTGGTTGTTTATATACGTTTGAAATTGTTTGATTTCATAGAAATATAGTTGCGGGCATTTCACAAGCCATAGAGACTATCGTGTACTCTAAGTTGCATGAGTATAAAAAGCCGAGTAATCGCCCAGGTGATGTTCAAAATGTGACTTGTGTAGTAGATGTGTGTTTACGTATACGTCTATGCAAAAGCGTGCATGAATGAGTGTATCGACACACGTATATGTTATGCACTAGGAAAGGAGGCTGGGTGGGTCATTTTGGCGTGTTAGAGGAAGCCGGTTCGTTGTAATCGCTCGTAGAACTCTACTCATGAAAAGAGTGGATTTTGGTATCGAAACCCGTTTTTGATTGGATATGGAATTCACTTCCAAAATGTCAACAAATGAACACTGGTATATGTTCGATGGGATAAAGTCAGGCTCTGGAAGCATGCTGACTCATCGGGCGAAGCATCGGAGGAAACAACATGCGATTTGGCGATCGTTTGGCGGGGATTGTCCCTGCCAAGGTTCATTGCCAGAACCTGGCAATATTCAGTCGATTAAATGAATATTCAATCGACTGAACTATAGTGAATTTGAAATGGAAAGGAGGAGTCCAACACAGTGGACTGGGAAAATTGGGTTCAGTCAACTAAATAAGATTCCCAGTCGACTGGACTTCTGCAGTAGTGAGCACTTCGAGGGAATCTCTTTCCCGTTCGAGTGCGGTTCTTCATGGTGTCTTGGCTTGACTTCAGGGAGGTTCTGAGCTACTTGGAGAGGTGGGATGCTACACGAACCTCATGATTTGTATATGAATGATAAGTGACTCCTTTGAAATTGATAATGATCACGCATGGAACCAACACGGCGATTGGTCGCATGATCACGTCCGGCGAGGGTGTACAATCGAATGAAGTGAATTCATACCTTTGGGGGTCGACTCTGGGGTACGTACAGTTTGATAAAATGTGTTGGCCTTATATTAGTGGTCATGACTAATATTAGATCATGATAGACATCTAGGTACGTTAATGTGCTGGCTCTATTTATTATGGGATCATACTAGAGATCTGGGTATGTTAGTATGCTGGCTTTACTTATTATAAGATTGAGATAGATGTCTGGGTACGTTAATGTACTGATTCTATATGTTGATAGATCGCAATAGATGACGTCTGGGTACATTAGTTTACTAACTCTATTCGTTAATAGATCGTGACAAATGAAGTCTGAGTACGTTAGTGTACTGACTCCATATATTGATAGATCACGATTGATGATGTCTGGATATTATAGTGTATTGACTCTATTTGTTAATAGGTCGCGATAGATGATGTATGAGTACGTTAGTGTACTGACTCCAATTATTATTGGATCCATAATATGTTAGGGTATGCTAGCGTACCGATTCTAAGTATGATTGGATCGTGAAGATGTCCGGATACGATAGTACTGACTCTATTTAATATTGGACCGTGGCAGATGTCTGTAATTGACTCCATTCGTCGGTAATGACGGATATTGATTTGTATCCCTTAGTTATCTTCCATTGTTATGTTGCGTGTATTATTAGTTAATTAATTGTTATTGTTGCATTTATTATTATTCTGTACTTCGTGATAGACTTATATTACGATCACCCTACATTTGGATGTTGGGTTACTTTTATCATAGTATGATAGTTATGTTTCAGCTACATTATGTTAGTTGTGCTGACTCGTTGAACACGGGAGAAGAGCAGGTTATGGTACGATTCCCTATTTTTGAGATGGGTCTACCGTACTTGTTATAGGCAGTCCGAAGTACCCTGAGCCATATTTGTGGAGAGGACCGGCTGTGAGTTAGTTGCTTCATATATATTTGTAATAGTTTTGATATACGATATTTTGAGATAGTTCCCCTCATGCTAGGCTTTATGTCTGACCCGTGTTTTGTCTTTGTCTACTTTTGTCACAACAACTCTTGGGCACTCGATTGAGTAGTTTCGGGAGTCAGTCTTCGGGGATATGCGAGTAGGATGTAGCTGGAGCATTCTGGAGGCATAGCATCGATATTTTAGATATATATATACTTGATAGTTTGGTAGTACATAATAGACATATTATTTGTATATGAGAGTTGTATCAGAAATTTATTCAAAACTCCATGTTTTTAGAAGTTGATGTATTCTGACTTTCTGTACTAGTATCTATTTATCAGTTGCTTCTGCTAATGAAGTCCCTTATATATTATTGTTCGATTCTGTTCATGCGTATTCAGATTTTAGATCTTTTCATACTGTTGTGAGATCTTATCGATGTCTTGGTTTAGTGTTTTATTCTAATTTTATCCCAACGATCCGTCTTTTTTAGGTATTCCCAAAGGGCGGGTTGTTACAAGCACTGTACCACAAAGATGACCCATTGAGAGTACATTATCTAGGCCTTGACGATCCAGCGCAACGCCCACTAATCAAGTATAAGACACCTAATTCGATCGGACAGTTGACCGATGTATGGCATTGAGGGAACCTAGTAACATTTATACGAGTTGGGAAATGTCATACATTTTTATCCATCAAGAGAAGGATTACACACTTGTCCGTAATACGTTCCGTCCAATGGATATTAGGGAGTTATTGAATTTTCTAGTAGAAACTTTGGACGCTAATCGTATCCGTTGTTAGTGCTTTTATGAATTTTGTTAATTGCACTGTATTTTTTTTAAAATAGCAATGTATTGGTTTTCTGAATTCAGTGCTTGTTGTATTAGATTATAATTAACCATCAATTGTTAAAAATTATTCTACAATATTAAAAAAACAAGCGCATAAATAAAAAACAAAAAACATTCCCTATAAGAATACCCCTTTCGTAACAAGAAAACACATTCCACTTTCGTTAACTTTTCCCTTTCAGAATACCCCTTCCGTTGAAAAAAAATGCATCTGAACCTTAGTGAGTTTCCCATTCAGAACCTCCATCCAAATTATAATTCCAACATTTTGAGGGTTGAGAGGTGAATCAACGTCATCTCTAATGTTGGCGGATCAACTCGGTTAGATCCATCGTGATTTTGAGTGCATTAAGAACCTTCACTGTATCACCGGCACGCACCTACTATATCAACCTTGTTCAATCTTCTCTAATACTTCATTTTATACTTTTTACAACAAAAGCATAATACATTATTTTTTCCTAGAATAATATGTATACTATTCGTGATGATTATAAGGACTATATTAATGGAAAATAATGTAATAAACATAATGTTGAAGAACTTCCATAGATATCGTTAGATTCAACCAAAACGCATGACAAAAAAGAAAAGAAGTGTGATAATGTTGGGTTATCATGAATTAATCTATATTTAACATGTTAGATTTTAAGTTGGTACAAGTAGGAAATTTTGAAATTAAATCAAAGTAGTTGTAAAATAATTTTTATAGGGATCCGCTAGTTAGTCTGAATGGATCTTTTTTGTCAATACCAACAAATTAATTCAAACGGGCTGAATTCAGGGGTGATATCATCTTTTGGTATGAGGCCTCGCTTTTAATATCTCTTTCGTAGGAATTAAAAAAAATCAAAATCTGGGTCACTTTAGGACTGGCAATAAGACCCGACCCAAAGGACCCAGAATCTACCTAATGGATCTTAGTTCTAGGCAGGTCAGGTTTTGTCAAGTTCAAACTATACATTTTGAAACCTACACCGGATCAGAGCTTCGATTCAGGTCGGTTCGGGTCTGATCGTGTAATAGCACTAAAAATGCATATATTTTAATGTTTTTTGGTCAGATCTTTCGGGTCGGATCAGTTCGGGTCGGATTTGATCGGGTCTTTATAGTACTTTTCATCACTCAGACCCGACCCGAGACCCATCGGGTTCGGTTCAGGTCTGGGACTCCTCGGATCAGTTCGGTTCTGGTTTGCGGTTCTCGGTTCTAAATGCTAGCCCTAAGTCAATTAGCATTTCTGATTTTTCCATTGTATGCTCTAGTAGTAGCTAAGGAACGAACTGTCACATTTAATAGTATGCAGTTAAAACATTTAGTAACTCTATGGCGGTGGAGATGTAAAAAGTTATAGCGGGGATATAGCGGAGGTGCAAAAGGTTTTATTAAAAATAAAATTAAATCTTCAAAGTTAATTTATTCTCGTTCTCACATCATTTTAGTAGAAAAAAGAAATATATTTTAATCTTGTATGACAAAACGAAGAATATCATGATTTATACCGTCTTGACAGGGTTAATAAAATGGATTGGTAACTTATTTTAAGCTTTTAGGCTTTAAACTTAGGTCGTTATCCTAACTTTGTTGATTTAGTTTAAAAGATAACTGATCAAATTAACCTTTTTGTATTATTGTTGCTAAAATGGGTGCTAAAATCCATTGATTTAGAGAGTGTAGCGAAAAACAGAGGTTCAAGTGGATATACTGTTAATAGCACTAAATTGAAAAAACTTATCGCACAAAGAGCGCTACGCGGCAGGGATTTGATTGCGTATATTCAACATCTCATTGACATGCTTATCATTTTCAATGCTAATACACATGCATGGATTTTGGCCGCTATCAAATCCATCCATGCATTTATACTACAAAGGACATAAAAACTACAAAGAACTAAAGTTACAGCATAGTGTACCTTAATCTGAATCTACGGCGTCTTTTTCACTTTTTTCTTTTCTATGGCAGAATCACAACTAGGTCGCTCTCTATAAGATGATTTGCGACTTAGCCTCAAAGTGCAAAGCTATCTATCAACCACTCCATCCACAAGATAAAACAACATCTGAAATTTGGTCAATTTTTCGTTTGCATTACAGCAAATTGTTCTGAATATAGCACTTTTTAATTTAATTGCTTGTAAAATTTCTTAAAGGGAGAAAAATGAAATGAACAAATAAGATAAAAAAAAATTATCTGTTATTCACATTTTCTATATTGCCTATCCATCGTTTAAATAGGCAGAATGGAAATTATGTGTTACTGAAGTGAGGGAATGTTAATGGATTTGAATTTATTGTCATTTAAAACGAATTTTAATACCATTAACTTTTGCAATTGCTCAATAATAATGGCTCATGAATATATATTACCATTATAGATTTGCAACGGCTCAATTATAAGAATGGCTCATAAATATATGACTATTATACATTTGCAATGGCTCAATTATAATAATGGCTCATAAATATATATTACCGTTATACATTTCTAATGGTTCGAATATAATAAAGGCTCAAAAATATATAACTATTAACCTATTTTTATTTATTTTTTATTTTAATTAATTCACTTAAAGTTCAAACAATCCCCTACTTGAATTATTAAAAAAAATTCAAGCAATTTTTGAAAATATAGGATTGTGCATAACAGAAGGTATCTTTCAATATGAACCTTTGCATAGTGAGTAAGATTCGGTTTACTAGAGCGACTCGTAGTCTTGAACTCTATTCCTGACATCAAACCACACACAACCTTTCTAAAGTGCTATCAACTAAGACCGTGCATTTATGGCCATGCATGTCTATCCCAGTTTAGTGAACATTGTAGGAATCTTTCCTAAAATTCCATTGGAAACAGCCACATTTCCATACCCACATAGGCGAGTCTATCAAGAATACTCCTGAAGGTAGGTATTGCACTCCATTTAGAGTATAGATCTCATTATGAGTTTCTATTAACTCATCCTCTAATCATTTCAAGAATACATGCTTCTAAGTATATAAAAATAGCATGTTAAACTCATATCACTTTACAACTTGTTGTTATCCATTGAACCTAGTTCTTGGGATCCCCAGTCATTAGGTCTAGTTACCATTGTACATGACTCATCAATCTAAAGTCAATAGTTCCATTCTTTAGATGTAAAAAGGACTTTCTCTTTGTCTAGTCTTTCGTTAAAGGATCCCGCAGATTCTGATCAGTGCGTACATGACCCACTCTTACAGATCCTGAAGAGATATACTCTCTTAAAGTACTATGCTTACGACGAATTTGTCGTCTCTTACCGTTGTAATAAATGTTCTCAACTTTTTCAATAGTCACGGTACTATCACAATGGATCAACACAACTGTTCCCATAAAGGGATCTCAACTAGCAGATTTCTTAAGTAGTCTGATTCTTCATTAGCATTAGCTAGTGCTATCATTTCTAACTCCATAGCGGATTAAGCCAAGGTAGTCTGTTTCTTAGATTTCCAAGAAATAGCTCCTACTACAATACTGAAAATATATCCACTAGTAGCTTTGGAATCATTTGATAAAGTATTCCAATCTGCATCATTGTTTCCTTCAAGGACAGCGGGAAACTTCTGATAGTCTACTCCAAGTTTCATAGTTCTTTTAAGGTATCTCATTACCCTTTCAATAGCATACCAATGCTCTATACTAGGTCTGCTAGTAAAGTTGCACAATGATTCCACAACATATACAATATCGGGTCTAGTACAATCAATGGCATAACGAAGACTGCCAATGATGCTCACATATTCAGACTGTCTTACACTTGTACAGGTATTCTTGAATAGTTTTACATTTGGATCATATGATGTACTAGCAGGTTTACATTCAAAGTAATTATATTTCTTTAACATCTTCTCAATATAATGAGATTGATTCAAAATAATTCTTTTTTCAGACTTAGTAATCTTAATACCAAGAATACACTTGCTTCACTAAGATCTTTCATATCAAAATTGGCACATATTGGACTTAACATGATTAATAGCATGAATATTTGAACCAAACATAAGTAAATCATCTATATATAAACATATGATAGTGCAAATATTATTCTCGGATTTATAATAAATACACTTGTCACTTTCATTTACTTTAAAACCATATGAAATAATTAGATTGTTAAATTTTTCATGCCATTGTCTCGGTGCCTGTTCAGATTTGTCTAATTTACAAACTTTATGCTCTTGAACGGGTATAACAAAACCTTCTAGTTGGTCCATATAAATCTCTCCATTTAATTCACCGTTCAAAAAAGAAATTTTTACATCCATTTGGAGAATTTGTAGATCATAAAGTGAAGCAAGAGGAATTAACACTTGAATTGATGTTATTCTTGTAACAGGTGAAAAGGTATGAAAATATTCAATGTTTTCTCTTTTTCTAAATCCATTAGCTACAAAACGAGCCTTATATTTATCAATTGTTCTATCAGGTTCCAACTTCTTTTTAAGTACCCACTTATAAGCTGTAGTTTTACAGCCTAGAGGTAAATCAACAAGATTCCAAGTTTTATTATATCCAAGAGATTCCATTTCATCATTTATAGCTTCTTGCTAGAGGTCTGAATGTAAAGAAGACAGAGCTTCTTTTATATTAGCAGGGTCCTCTTCTAGTGCATAAGCATAATATTCCGAACCAAAATCTTTAGCTATCCGAGCTCTTTTCCTTCTTCTAAGTTTAGATTCAATTTCCGCATTATGTTTGTTATTTTTTATTATTAGTGGTAGATGTGCCCCCACTATTCCTGAGTTTAAACGAAGATTTATTTTCAAAGAAATCAGCATCATTTGGCTCAATAATAACTCGAGCATTCAAATCAAAAAATCTATATGCTTTACTGTTAATGGAATAACCAATGAAAACATATTCATATGCTCAACTTGCTAATTTAATTCTTTTTGGGTTAGCAATACGAACATATGCTAAGCAACCCCAAGTTTTTAAAATAAGACAAGTTAGGTTTATGATTTTTTAAAATCTCAAAAGGTGAAATTTTGCTCTTAGATTTAGGAATTTTGTTTAAAACATAACAAACAGTTAACAAAATTCCCCCCACTGGTATGAAGTTGCACCCAAATTTAATAAAACAGCTATTACTAATTCGGTAAGAGTCTTATTTTTCTTTAAGCTTTACCATTCATTTCAGGCGAATAATGTGTGGTTCTCTCACGTATTATGCCATCGATTATAATATTCAATGAATAGAATAGATTCAAATTTTGTCCCTATATCACTTCGAAATCTCTTAATTTGTTAAATTGGTTTTCAATTTCAGTGACAAATAATTTAAACATATCTAACGCATCAGTTTTATTCTTCATGATACAAACATAAGTAAAATCAGAGTAATCATCAATAAAAGTAAAAAAGTAATGTTTGTCATCCCTAGTTAGAGTACCATCAAGTTCACATATATCAGGGTGTATTAAATCTAAAGGTTATGACTCTCTAAACACAGATTTAGGTGGGTCTTAGTAATTTTAGTTTGGCTACAATATTCACATTTTTTTGAATCATTTATGGAAACTTTAGGGATAAGGCCAAAGTTACTCATGTTATGAATTAGTCGCTTATTAGCATGACAAAGTCTAGCATGCCAAATATTAAAATCACACAGCATATAAATGGAACCATTAACTTCAACATTCAACTTAAACATCTCATCCACAGCATATCCTTTACCAACAAAAACATCATTTTTAGTGATAGTGTACAAGTCAGATCCAATAGTTTGAGTAAAACTAGCTTTATTTAACAAGAAACCAAACACTAAATTTTTCCTCATATTTTGAGTATGCATCATGTCTTTCAGCAATAAATTCTTTTTAGAGGTAAAGTTTAAATCCACAATCCCAATTTCAGCAACAGTAGTGGTGTGAGAATTTTCTAACATCACTTTTATGTCATTAACAGCATTATATGTTTTAACATTTCACGATCATAGCATACATGGTGAGAAGCACTGGTGTCTACCCACAATCCTTCAGATCCACTGACTAGGTTGATCTCGGTAAGCATAGGCACAAGAGCTTCTTCAGTCAGGTTAGCCTGTGGTGTAGGATTTGGCCTATTTCGACACTTTCGTGTCATATGGCCTGCCTTGCCACAGTTGTAACATAAGAACAACTGTCCAATGTCATTCTTTAGGGGGTATTATGCTAATTTTTCTCTGATTGTTGTGGTTCTGATTCAGTTTGTGATTTTGATTTTTAAATTTTTTCGCATTTAGTTTCAGACTCTTATTTTTGGATTTTTTTAGTGTTGTTGATAGATAGGACAAGTATATCTTCTTTTTGGTCCTATTTTCTGGCCTCCTCTTCAATACGAAGACGAGTAATCAAACCCTCTAAGGAAAACTCCTTAGTCTTATGCCTAAGATTATTTTTAAAATCCTTCCAACTAGGGCGTAAGTTATCAATTAACACAACAACCTGAAACTGTTCATCTAAAGTCATACCTTCGGAGATGATCTTATGCGAAATTTTCTGGAGCTCATGCGACTGCACGTCCATAGATTTGTCATTCATCATCTAAAACTTCAAATAGCGACTGACAGCATATTTTTTCGCTCCAGCTTCCTCGGTATAATATTTCTTTTGTAGCGCGTCTCAGATCTCCTTTGCTAACTTGTTTGAGTTGTAGTAATAATACAGATCATCGCTCAAGCTAGTAAGAACATAATTATTGCAGAGGTAGTCATGTTCAATCCAGTCCTTTAAAGCCTTTTTCTGATCGTCTGTTGCTTCTCCAAGCAGCGTTGGTTTTTCGATCGTCAGCACATGTGTCACTCTTCGCGTAGTCAGAAAAAACTCCATCTTTTGGCGTCATCGTTTGAAATGAAAGCCTTCGAATCTGAACGGCGCAGTAGATATAGTCGGAACCTCAAATATCGACATCGGGGCAGCAGAGTTGTCAGCGATCGAAGTTGTGATCATCTTAAAATTTTTGTACCTCAATTTGAATCTGCAGTGTCTTTTTTTTGCTGAGTCGTGGACTAGGTCGCTCTCTTTAAGACGATTCGATGCTTAGCCTCAAGGTGCAAAGCTATCTATCAACCGCTCCGTTCTCAGGATAAAACAGCCTCTGAAATTTGGTCAATCTGTTGTTTGCACTACAACAAATTGCTCTGAATATAACACTTTCTAATTTAATTGCTTGTAAAGTTTCTTAAAGAGAGAAAAATATACAGGACAAAGAAAAAATTGTCTGTTATTCACATTTTCTCTTCTGCCTATCTATCGTTTAAATGGACATAATGGAAATTGTATGCGTTACTAAAGTGAGGGAATTTTAATGGATTTTAATTTATTATCATTTAAAACGAATTTTAATACCATTAACTTTTGCAACAGCTCAATAATGATGCTTATGAATAAATATTACTGTCATACATTTGCAATGGCTCAATTATAATAATAGCACATAAATATATATTATCGTTGTGCATTTGCAATAGCTCAATTATAATAAAGGCTCATAAATATATGATCGTTGACCTATTTTTATTTTTTTATTTTAGTTAGTTCGCTAAATAGTTTTAGTTGATGAAAGTTACTTTGGCATCAAGAAAAGTAAAGTCAAGTTTTTTTTTCTGAATTCCAATCGAATGCAATCGGATCTAGTATAGTATGAATCGACGATCAGAACATATATGGATAAAACTTATAACAGGGTCCCGACACAGTACAATAAATAAAAATTATTTAAGAAAATTAATTAAAACTGTATACAGTGGTATATTTTACAACGCATGTCTTTGAGGGAATCACTGCACCTTGAAAAAATTAGTTCCTTGGCTCAAATCGAGATCTCAATCGAGTCAGTAGCTCGAGACCTTAGTTGGGACCTTATGGTAGGCCCAAACTCTTTCGACTGGTTTCTTGTATGAACCATGGTGTTTAAAGAGAAAGATGATGAAAGGTCATGTGGGAATTGAATAACTAGTTGAAGAGAATGATATATGGCTGCAGTTTTTAAGGGAAGAAATGCTCAGAAGACACAATGCTGAAGGAAGAAGAAGTTTCGTTAAAGAATCGATTTACAGAATGCAAGAACACAAGAGGAAGAGAAAGGCATATAAAACATGCACAGAGAAAATTAATATGAAATTTTTATTCTAAAAGCAGTCTGCTCTTAATAATACAAATTCTCGAATATTTATAGAGCAAATGTAACGGCTATATCAGCTGACCAATTCAATTAATAACAATCACTATAATTTATACAACCCGTCATGAAAACAACTACACAGCAGCCTGTGCATGTATGCACGTGCACAAGGTGCACAGTTGAAACTCTCTTTCTCTGTCAACTGATATCCATCCTACTTGTTGCAGCTGCCCCCTGAGCCATGTCAGCCATGGAAGGTATGCCAGTGATCACCTCTGGCGGTGGTTCTGATGATCTTTTGGCTGAAGAAAAGTTTTTCTCGGCTGTTTTCACTTTCATGGCTGCTAACAGTTTTTGAGCATAACAACCCCCTTCCCTTTGAAAAATGGACCTTGTCCCAAGGTCCAAGGTGGGATATTTTCTGATCATATCCCAATATTCTTCCCAAGTGGCTTCATTTTCAGACAATTCCTTCCATTTAATCAAGATTTGAACTACAGGTTTATTATGAATGGGTACAATTCTTCGATCTAAAATCCTTTCGGGCTGCTTGACCAACTCCTCAACATAAGTGGGCATATCCCTTTGTATGATGACCCTAGACCTATTTTCTTCTTTAATTGTGACACATGGAAGACTGGATGAATTTTGACATCTAGTGGCAATTTTAACCGATAGGCTACATCTCTAATCTTCACCTCTACTTCATAAGGACCATAATACTTCGGAGAAAGCTTGTGTGTTTTTTGTACTCTGGCTGTTAACTGCCTATATGGCTGCAGTTTTAAGAAAACAAATCCCTCACCATGAAATTCCTTTATGTTCTTTTAAGGTCAGCATATTTCTTTATTCTATCCTTGGCTAAAGTCAAACTATCTTTAAGAAATTGTAAAATGATGTCTCTGGAATACAATATCTCTTCTACATGCGGGACCTTTGCGGTATTTGGCACATAAGTCAATAGTGTAGGGGGAGCAACTCCATAAACTGCCTGAAAGGGAGTCATATTCGTGGATGTTTTCCATGTGGTATTATACCAATACTCGGCTAAAGTTAGCCAAGCAGACCACTCTGAATGCTTATGGCATACAAAACACCTAAGGTATCCTTCCAATATTTTGTTTGTCACCTCTGATTGGCCATTTGTTTGGGGGTGGTAGGCAGTGCTGGGTTTCAAAGTGCTACCATGTAATCTAAAGAGTTCTTGTCATAATAAACTAGTAAATAGGGTGTCTCTGTCACTAATAATGGAGGTAGGCATACCATGAAGCTTGAATACTCCATCAAAAAACACTTGTGCTACTTCTCTTGCTGTGTAAGGGTGGGATAAAGGGAAAAATGAGCATATTTTGACAATCTATCAACTACAACATATATCACAATGAACTTCCTGCTTTTTGGTAAACAGGTAATGAAATCCATGGCTATGTTAGTCCATATTCCCTCTGGAATGGGCAGTGGCTGGAGAAAGCCTGGTATGTGTATATTTTCCCCTTTATTCCTTTGGCAAGCTTCACACTCCTTTACAAATTTTTCCACACGACATTTCATTTTTTTCCAATGGAATACTGACTTGATTCTCTTAACAGTAGCCTTGATGCCTGAATGTCCTCCCAAAGGGGTAGAATGAAATTCATTTATAATGGAGTTAAGTAGATCTGCGTTATGGTAGTCAACCAAAATCTTTCCTTTGTAAAAAACCAACCCATCCACTAGTTTATACTTTCTATAATTTTCTTGATTAATTTTTTCCTTGATGTCTACATAATAAGTAGAATTAGCCAGTGTGCCTTTTAATTCTTGCAACCATGTAGGCTATACTTGAGAGAGGGACATGCATTGTTCTACTCCTTCATCCCTTCTAGATAGAGAGTCTGGTACAATATTTTCCTTACCACATTTATATTCGACCTTATAATCATAACCGTGTAACTTGGCAAGCCATTTTCCTTGAATACCAGTATGTAACCTTTGTGTCAACAAGTACTTGAGGCTCTGGTGATCTGTCCTGATGATGAACTGTCTCCCTAGCAAGTACTGAGACCATTTTTTCGTTGCTAATATCAAGGCTAACAGCTCCTTTTCATAAGTGGAGAGATTTATATTTCCGCCCTTCAATGCCTTGCTCATATAAGCAATGGGTTTGTTTTCTTGAAAAAGTACAGCTCTTATACCTACTCCACTTGCGTCACATTCCACAATGAAGTGTTTGTTAAAGTCTGGCATAGTGAAAATAGGTGGGGACATTAGGCACTGTTTTAACTTTTCAAAAGCTTGAGTAGCCGAGTCATTCCATAGAAAAGCATTTTTCTTCAATAACTCAGTAAGGGGCCTTGCAATCAACCCATAGTGCTTAATAAATTTTCTATAATATCCATTCAGGCCTAAGAATCCCCTCAAAGCCTTTAGAGTAGTGGGAATTAGCCATTGTTTAATAGCCTGTACCTTTTTATGGTCTACAGCTATGCTATCTGTAGATATCACATGATCCAAATACTCAATTCTTTCCTTGGCAAATGAGCATTTTGAAAGCTTAATCACCAAATGATTGTCTTGCAACACCTGCAAGGCAACTCTATTGTGGCCTAGATGCTCAGGCATAGCTTGGCTATAGATTAGTATATCATCAAAAAATACTAAAATAAACTTTCTTAAATATGGTCTGAATATATCATTCATCAATGACTGAAAAGTTGATGGAGCATTAACAAGACCAAATGGCATCACCATGAACTCATAGTGTCCATCATGTGTTTTAAATGCAGTCTTGTGAATGTCATCATTATGTACCCTAATCTGATGATATCCTGATCTCAAGTCTAGTTTAGTGAAGTATTTTGCACCGTGCAATTCATCAAATAAGTCGTCTACCAGAGGAATGAGGATACTTATCCTTAATTGTGATATTGTTTAAGCCTTTGTAATCAATACATAACCTCCAAGAGCCATCTTTCTTTCTTACCATAACCACCGGAGAAGAAAAAGCACTGATGCTAGGTCTTATAATGCCAGTTTTTAACATTTCCTGAAATATGTTTTCTAACTCATTTTTTATGTGATGTGAGTGCCTATAGGGTTTTAAGCAAACTGGCTTGGATCCATGTAACAAAGGTATTTTATGATCCTATGGCCTGGTAGGTGGTAGGGTATCAAGAGGTGCCAATACTTTAGGAAACTCATCAAGAATTGCCTTTACAGATGCGTGCAATTCAGAATTTTCATTAGTAGCAAGTTGTGAACAAAGCATCATGGCAAACTGCCCTTGTATGCATTCCTTTTTGAATGCCTTTTTGTCTATGATTTTTAATTCCTCGGGTTGTATGCCTTGCCAAACATGCATTCTATTATTGTAATTAAATCTAACTTGCAAATTTGAAAAATTCATTGTTACCTCTCCTAGTGATTTCATCCATTAGGCCCTTAATACCCCCTGGAAGCCATCTAAAGGAAATAATAAAAGATCAACAAACATACAGCAATTTTGGCATTTTAGGGGTACCTGGTTGCACATTCCAGTGCCATGAAGTCTCTCACCATTTGCTACTGGCACTACAAACCCCTTTGTCTTGTCAACAGCTAAAGGCATTCTTCTTGCTAGGTTGCAATCCAAGAAGTTATGTGTGGAGCCAGAGTCAATGAGGACTTGCACTGATTTCTAATAGATGGATCCTCATACTTTAATGGTGTGTAGAGTTGGAATACCACACATAGCATGAAGTGTGATGGCTGGTTTAATCTCTTCTTCACCAGGGTCAATAACCTCCTCAACTTCTTAGGTTTCTTGGTCTTCAAGATTATCTTCCTCATCATCTTTGTCGTTACCCATCTCTAGTACACCTTCAAGGACATAGACTTGCCTTTTTGTTTTGCATTGATGGCCTGGTTGCCATCTTTCATTACAAGTATAACATTGGTTCTTTCTTTGCCTTTCCAGAATTTCTTCTGACGTCATTCCCTTACTCTTGGCAATATCCGCTAGGGTTCTATTATGGTTAGTTGAAGGTACAAAGGTCTTTTGGCTTCTTGGTTGGAAATTCTTGGGTGCTTATAGTTGTGCAGAGTTAGTTCGCTTATAGGGCTTCTTTGAATTAGACCATCTTGCTTCATAAATCTTTGCTAAAGCCACTGCTTCTTTAAAGCTGGAAGGTCTTGCTACTTCCACATCTATTTTGATATCTTCTTTTAACCCATTGACAAATTTGTCGAATATATAATCAGGGTGAAGATGGGGAAGTAGGCCCTGTAGTTGCTCAAACTTTGTAAGGTAAGATTGGACAGTAGAGAGTTGTTTGAGATTGGCAAAAGATCCAAATGGTTTCCTTAACTCAGGGGGAGCAAATCTGATAACAATCTCTTCTTTGAAAACCTTCCAGAGATCATAATTCTTGACATAATTGGTCAGCCATTTAAACCACCTTTGTGCAACATCTTTCAAGTGGAAGGAACAGGTAGATACCCATTCAGTCTCGGGTGTGTGATGGTACTTGAAAAGTTGCTCAACTTGCTCTATCCACTCAATCACAGTTTCATCACCGTTATAGATAGGGAACTCCAACTTGATAGTAGTGTGCTGGAGCAAGGAAGGAGGGGGTAGGATGCTGGGTTGTTGTCTTGGGTAAGAGGTTTGGTTTCGATCATTAGAGTGGAATGAGAGTGAAGAGTTCCTGTTGTTGTTTCTCTGGAATGGAGGTACATAAGGGTGACTTCTCGATGATGTTTGAGCTTCATGATGTGAATTAGATGGTACATTTCTTTGAGACCTTATTTCTTGCATGAATGATTCCAAGGTGGCTGTAAGAAGATCGAATCTGCCGTTGAATTCTTGAGTATTTTCTTGAAATGTTTGTTGAAGTTCTTGTTGCGATTGATGAAGTTCTTGTTGTGCCTTTGCTAACTGATCCAGGTCTTGTTTTGTGGTTTCATTGATGTGTTGTTGGCGTGTCCTGAATTCCCCTACATCACTGAAATCAAGGACAGGGGTGTGGCTGCTATCATCAATGTTGCTGATGTCAGAGGTTGGGGGATTTGAGTTAGCCCTAGATGATTGATTTGGTTCCTACTCTGATACCAATTTGGTAGGCCCAAACTCTTTCGACTGGTTTCTTGTATGAACCATGGTGTTTAAAGAGAAAGATGATGAAAGGTCACGTGGGAATTGAATAACTAGTTGAAGAGAATGATATGGGGCTGTAGGTTTTAAGGGAAGAAATGCTCAGAAGACACAATGCTGAAGGAAGAAGAAGTTGCGTTAAAGAACCGATTTACAGAATGCAAGAACACAAGAGGAAGAGAAAGGCATATAAAACATGCACAGAGAAAATTAATATGAAATTTTTATTCTAAAAGCAGTCTGCTCTTAATAATACAAATTCTCGAATATTTATAGAGCAAATGTAACGGCTATATCAGCTGACCAATTCAACTAATAACAATTACTATAATTTATACAACCCATCATGAAAACAACTACACAGCAGCCTGTGCATGTATGCACGTGCACAAGGTGCACAGCTGAAACTCTCTTTCTCTGTCAATTGATATCCATCCTACTTGTTGCAGCTGCCCCCGAGCCATGTCAGCCATGGAAGGTATGCCAGTGATCACCTCTGGCGGTGGTTCTGATGATCTTTTGGCTGAAGAAAAGTTTTTCTCGGCTGTGTGCACTTTCATGGCTGCTAACAGTTTTTGAGCATTACACCTTAGCTTAACCAGCTTAGGTTAACAACTAAATCAACCGTGTCGTTAATTTCAGCTTGATCAACTCGGAAATCTGCAACACCACTTTAAATGTTATCATAACACCATATGCACATTCAAAATCATATTCAAATACCGGATATCCACATTTACGGATACAGACGGATATAGAATAATTATTCTATATACTAACGATTGATAAATAAAGAATCAAAAATAAATAAATAATTGATTTAACATAAATCTTTTTACAATCTCATTAATTATAAAAGTAAACCAAATCAATAAATATAATGATAATAAATAGTTTTGAGCGGTTAATTTACATAAAATGCATCTAATATAAACTATTGACTTAATAAAAAAATACATGTATTTTATTATATTAAAATATACATAAAATAAACTATACTTCTAACATAAATCGAACACATAATTTTTGAATGCGAATGTCTTTGTATCCACGTCCGTATCGGATTTTGAGAATCTCGGATATTTATCCGTTTATCGGATACAGATGCAAACAAATTTTAGATTTTCGAGTATTGATTGACAGCCTTTATAAAAAAAGGATATAGTCATGATTGTAATCCAGTATTTTCTCAGAAAAAGAATTTATACTATTGGCTTTTAAAACGTTATAGAAGTTAGTACTGGCAGATAAATGTAATAAACACAACGGAGAAGAAGATACATATATCTCGTTAACACCTGCTAAAATGCATAACAAGAAACAACAGAACTGTGATAATGATATGTTGATCATAAATAAAAACCATATTTAACCAACCTAGTTGCAACAAATTTTTTATCGTATGCACTAAAGTTGTTAAGCAATGAATTGTCACATTTAATATCACATGACACAGAGATATCAGGAATAGAGAAAAACAAGTTTCAACAATATCAATGAACAGCCTGAATATTCAACCATTTTACAAACTTGGTACAAAAATTCCCAAATATTGAGATAAGAATGACATTTCGGATATAAAATGGTATCCTATCACCCTCAATATTTGTGATGTGTACCACTGTCAATACTAATCCATCTCAAAGGAATTTGGCTTTGCAATCAAATCCATAACTTACACTACAGATACAAGGGAACATAAAAACTACTAGAAATAAAAGTTACAACACAATAAATAACAATTATTTAACAAATTGTACAAAAAATATACAGTGAATGCATTGCACAAAACATATTCAACCCATAGCATGTTTAAGGGAATCGCCGGCACCCTGAAAAAACAAGCAAGACAAAACAAAGTCGGCAACAAATATTCCAACAAGAGATATAACCACAGCCGAGGTCGTGGATTCTCCAACACCCTTGGCACCACCAAGCGTAGTCACGCCCCATGCACAACTAACAACCGCTATTATCCCACCAAATACCTGCGATTTTATCATTGCACTTATTATATCCCAGGGCCTTAAGGCCCGCCGAGCTGAATCCATTATTATGTTTATGCTGACCCCGTAGACTGCGTCAGAGAGAATGGCACTGGAAGCCAGTCCGACCGTGAAGCAGATGAGGGTCAGAATGGGTAGAGCGATGCAGCACGCGATGACACGTGGAGTGATCAAGTAGTCAACTGGATGGGTCCCTAGGACTCTGAGTGTGTCCGTCTGCTCTGAAACCTGCAGTTCACATCATTTTCTGTGTATTACACCCTACCAAGCAAAAAAAATATACACCAGATTATTTATTTACTAGTTTATTTTTAGTTTGATGTAAACATGGCCCATGTACCATTTTGAAGAGTTTACAATGAAGATTAAGTAACATCATCCCTAAAAAAAAGGGGGAAAAAAATTCAAATAATCTTACTCCATAAATTCTTGCCTGTAAATCTCTTAGCTCTAATATCCAAAATCTACTCTCTAACAGGAAATGAAAAACTGCATCCCTTAGCACAATGGCCAAACATGATCTACTGTTCATAACCACAGCATTAAACAAGATAATCCCAACTTTTTTGAAGCAAACAAAAACTCCCATCTTACAAAATGATGAAATAATCGAGTATTTTTGAAAGTCATTCATACGACTCAACTTTGTACTTTCTATATGAAAATTTTATCAGTTCTAATTTTCACTATTTATTCATCTGCAGCTATGCTAATTACAACTAATACATAAAGTTTCAATTTTCCAACAAGGTATTTGAACAACCCTAGTGGTCACCTAATTTTCATTGTAATGTTTCAATTATTTGTATTTTTAAAATATATAATAAATAATTATTTTCAATTCAAAACACTTGTAACCATTTATTAGATAAGTCATAATTTTAAGCAAGACCTGTATATGTGAATCAAATGTAAATATTGAATTGAAATAGTAATTGAAATTATACAGAACAATATTAGTATTTTTTTTTAATGTATAGTTTACATTTTAATATAAAATCTAATTAATTCATATGACATGCAATTAGCGGTGTCCATCTAAGAACATCATGCATGTCAGTTTGCAAGGTATGTATAACACAGAGGAATGCCGCCATTCTCCGCTTCACTTCTTATTTTTTTCCCCTCCATTTCTTTTTGGTCTTAAAAAAATTACATAGAGAAATATCGCCGCATCCCATCAAAATCACTAAAAGAACCTTTCGTAGCCGCCCACAGGAAGAAGCTGACCTTTTACTCGTTCCTCCAACTTCCGGATTGACATTTTACAATCTGTGGAAACTTCGTGAGTTTCCATCCGGTTATCGGCATAGGTCCAAAACCGCGTTGTTTACAGTGTGTCTGTGTGTGTATTTCTTTAGTAATTTCAATATAATAATTTCGTATGTATGTATTCTAAAATATAAATAACTGCTAGTATATTTAATTTTGCACCTTTAAATTATATATAGGATCGCTACATTCGTTGTCGTGACAGTTGAACGAAGTGCATTATACATTTTTACGACAACCTTTCGCATCCTATTATAGATAGACTCTAAACAAGTTCTTTTGGCATGTTTTTAGGCATTTTTAATCATTCGATCAACCTCTCATTCAGGCCTTAGTAGAGGGTGGTAGCTCACTTCACATACATTCCATTTTCTGACTTTGAGTTGGTTATTACCATCATCAACTTCTATATGCTTACATATATTGAGATTGGATGACTTACATATATTAAGATTGGAGGACCAACATGACATTTCTGGTGCATCTTCAGTTGGTTTATGCACTCCATATGATGCACGATATTAAAGTCATCTTCCAGTTGTGATTGAGGACGGTCATGTTGATAATTTTGATGATTTTGCCACAATAGTTCCATTCTAAATATTTAGATGTCTTCACTAATAGCATATAGCATACTTATAGATGGTTGTTTGAAAACAATATTCTTAACTGTTCCCTACAAGCAAAGTAAATTGAACACAATATTATCGTCTGTTCACCATAAGCAAAGTTGATACGAAACAATATTCTTATTTGTATCACCAAGCAAAGTAATATAAAACGATATTCTTATTTGTATCACCAAGCAAAGTGATATAAAACGATATTCTTCTGTATTCACATTAAACAAAGTTGATGCGATACAATATTGTTGACTGTTCTCAGTAAAAAAAATTGATGCGACACATTATTCGTATTTGTTATCCTATATAAACATACGATTTAAGCTTATTTAGCACAACTGAAACTTATCATATATATATATATATATTATTATTATTATTGAAATGTACTTTACATACAACATATCACTGGGACAACATATCACATGTCAATAAACGTTCGAATCACGCCACGCAGGTTTAGAACTTGTGACCTCTTGCACCAAAGCCGAATCACTTAACCACTTGGACAATGGTGCTTGTCAACTTATCATATATTCTATTAACAAACAACTACCTACACCAATAATGTTTTCAAATATACTAAAAAATCATAATGTTATGTGATAGCGACTCTGATGACGAAGCGCATGAACTAGTACAACAACAAGAAGAAGATGAACTATTGAAAATCTACCATGAAACGCAACGGCTCAACTTTTAAAAAACATGGTGGCTCAGTCATGAGACGGCAATTCATCAACCGTAACTCATCAACATTCCACAAAATTTTGATGCAAGATTACTTTAATTTTGATCCAACTTGCGGTCCCGAAATGTTTGGTAGAAGATTCAGAATGAGTCGTGCATTTGTTTTAAATATTTTGGCAAGTATTAAACAAAATAATGATTACTTTGTTTGTGAACAAAACTTTTCAAAAACATAGGGTCTAGCATATATCAAAAATGGCCGCAACTTTGAGGATGTAACTTACGATTACGGTACACCTACCGATGTCATTGACGATGCATACCATATTGCATAGAGTACTACATTGAAAACTCTAGACAAATTCTGCCAAGTTGTTGTAGATATTTATGTGACCGAATACCTCCGTTCTCTCAACGAAGCAGGTGTAGCGAGATTGCGTGAAATGCATCAAAGCGGAGGATGAGCCGAAATGCTTTTATATTTGGATTATATGCATTAGGAGTAGTAGAACTGTCTGAAAGCTTATCATGGAGCATACAACATTAAAAAAACCAATTATCATTCTGGAAGCGGTCGCGTCGTATGATTTGTATATTTGGAATGCATTATTCAGAATATCTGATTATAATAATGACTTAAATGTCGTTAACCGATCACATCGGTTCAACGATCTGACGCTTGGTAAATCAACTCCTATATCATTTATGCTTAGTCAAAACATATATGAATACGGATACTTTCTAGAATTTATCCTAAATGGAACGTGATTTTATAGACTTTTTCAAATTCATTAACGCCAAAACAGATAAAGTTTGCTACAATGCAAGAATGACAGAAAAAACGTTGAAAGAGTATTCAAAGTACTTCACGCACGATTTGAAATGATTAGTAATCAATGTAGACCATGGAAGCAATAAAAAATATTTAAAATAATATTTACTTGTATGATTCTTCATAACATGATCATTGAAAATGAAAAAGGTGTGGACTATCACACTTATGAGTATGAGAGGGCAAACCAAATGCTTGAAATTTTCCGACAATACATTGTAAAACTAAAGCAGAGTACAACATTCATATGGATCATTAGCTCGCTTATCGAAATGCATTACTTCGTAATATGCTTCAAAAGGATTTAACGGGTCATATTTGAAATTTTTATGGAAATCGGTAGTTAACTTTCAGATTACCAAGTTTATTTATATGTCTTCGCACTTAGTGTTTGTGTAATACAATGTATTGCTATTTGTAATCATATTTGATTTTGTTTAAATAAAAATATTGTATAATATTATATACAGTTGGGAAACAGAAAAATATTGATTATGTACGTCAATGTCAAGAGACCTTTGTCATGGAAAATATTTTGATGGGAATGTATCGACTCTCATTGCAGTATTGGTTAGAATATAAACAGCGCATCGTTGAGAGTGGGTCTGGAACAAACACATGTAGTTAAATGGTGCATAGCAAACTGTATCTTTAATTACTATTTTTTGTATTGTGTACTGTTATGTATGTTTGAAATGTTAATCGGTTTATTGTTTTGATCGAATTCATAATATTAAACAACGCTTTTATTTAAACAAAATCAAATGTGATTGCAAATAGTAAAGTTACAACACA
Organism: Allium fistulosum; assembly: GCA_030737815.1. Lineage (NCBI taxonomy): Eukaryota > Viridiplantae > Streptophyta > Magnoliopsida > Asparagales > Amaryllidaceae > Allium > Allium fistulosum. The sequence continues at coordinate 172,356,065 of CM060908.1, forward strand.
CTACATTACATTACGCAAACACCAAGTCCAAAGACGTAGAAATAAACTTGGTAATCCGAAAGTTAAATACTGATTCTCATAAGAATTCCAAATATGATCCATTAGATTCTTTGAAGCTTATTATGACGTGTTGTGTTTCGATAAGCGGGTTGATGATCTATATGAATGTTATAATCTGTCAGTTTGTAGAATGTTTTCTCGGAATATTTCAGACATTTGATTTGCCCTCTCGTACTTATAAATGAGATAGTTTATGCTCATTTCATCTTCAATGATTATGTTATGTAAAATTATACAAGTAAATATGATTTTAGATATTTTGAGCACTTCCATGGTCCACATGGATTACTAATCATCACAAATCGTGTTTAAAGTACTCTAAAAACTCTTTAACATCTTTTCTCTATCTTTGCATTACATCAAACTTTATCTGCTTTGGCGTTACTTGGTTCGAAAAGCCTATACAATCATGTTCCATTTAGAATAAATTTCATCTTCTAAAAATTATCTATGATCATATATGTTTTGACCAAGTGTAAATGATACATGAGTTGATTTACCATATGCCCAATCATTTAACAAATGTGGTCGCTCAACGACATTTAAATCATTATTAAAACCAGACATTCCAAAAAATGCATGTCAAATCTACAAATCATACGATACGACCGCTTTCACAATGATAGTTGGTTTTCTCTTTACCGTTGTATGCCCCATGATAAGCTTCCGGACGGTTCTTCCACTTTCAGTGCACACAATCCAAAGATCAAAGATTTCAGGTCATCATCTGCTTTCATGCATTCCACGCAATCTCGCTAAATCTACATCGTTGGGAGAATGGATGTATTCGATCTCATAAATGTCTACAACGACTTGGCAGAATTTGTTTAAAGTTTCTAATGCAGTACTCTTATGCGTCGTCAGGGCATTGGCAGAAGTACCGTAAGCTAACATCATCAAAACTCGATCATCTTTTGATGTTCACTTAGACCCTACGTTTTTGAAGAGTTTTTTTTACAAATAAAGTAATCGTTATTTTGTTTACTACTTGCTAAAATCCTCAAAAATAATGCACGAGTCATTATTAATCTTCTCCGAAACATTTCAAGACCGTAAGTTGGATCAGTATTATAGTAATCTTTCATCAAAGTTTCGTGGAATGCTGATTGGTTACGGTTGATGAATTGCCGACACACTAAACCACCATATTTCCCAAAAGTAGAGCCGTACGTTTCATGGTAGATTTCCAACAGTTCCTCTTCTTACTAAAAATAGTCAAGAATAATGTGTCACGTCAACTTCGCTTAAGGAGAACACAGAACATTGATTCACATCACTTTGCTTAATGGTACGGATAAGAATATTGTTTCACATTAACTTTGCTTGCGGAAAAACAAAAGAGAATATTGTGTTCAATCTACTTTGTTTGTGGGGAACACATAAGAATATTGTTTTCAAACAACCATCTATAAGTATTCTACAAATATTTTGTTAGTGAAGACATCTAAATATTTAGAATGGAACCATTGCGGCAAAATGACCGTCTTCAACAACAGGAAGAAGACTCTAATATTGTGCATCATATGGAGGGTAACCCAGCTGAAGGCATGCTAGGAATGTCATGCTGATCTGGATCTGGATAAACCTCTGTTGTAAAAATACTTCTAGGCCCCGCCTAGGCGCTAGGCTGATCTTACCGTCTAGGTATTTGCCTAATCCGCTTAGATGAGACTTAATACATTATCTAAGTATATTAACAGGTTTACAAGCACATTTATGCACCAATTTAGGCTTGATGCCTCTTATAAGCATCCAAATATTTGTTTTAAGCGATTTTATTTTCACGGTTGTTTCAACTCATCCAAATTCATGATATTACTATTCTTCATCGGTTACTACTAAACAAAATACTAAAACTTTATACAAAATGTATGATTTTATCAAAAAATCTTAGCTCTGATTAATTGGCATAGCTCTGATTAATCCTCTCCTAAGCGATTAATCCCTGATCCATGCTTACCGCCTAGCATCCGCCTGAACTGTGAAGGCATAGAATCGAATGAAAACAATGATACCTGAACTCTTCCGACTGAAATATGAAGGCCTATATGATCAGAGTTTACCCCACGTATATAATCCGGTAACATAACATGAGAACCACTCTAGATCAATATACGTAGTAATCCCCATCCAAGAAGTATGTGTCAATATCCACCCATCTAGCTTGTCGAAGAACAAACAGATACTGATCTTCAATCACCATATGTCTATCAAACATGTCCTCGAGGATTAATGGATTAGCATAAATACGACAATCACATGTGGTCTGGTACGCACATTTCTCACTCAGATACCACATAAGCAAGAATGCAGTTTTATGCAAAGCAACCCTACGTCTAGACAATGAATATGCAATCATCAAGGGATGGTCGTCCACCATAAGAACAACATCTAAAGTTGTGTCCAATGGAAGGCCCACGGAGTCCATATGAGGTTGTTACGACTGCACATGCCGAACTGTGACCTAGCCTCATTCAAATCATGTCTAACCCTAAGAGAGCATGCTGCACATACTGAACTGTCTCACATCGTCTCATCCTAGGATAGTACTACTTAGGAGCCTGACTAGCTATCCACTGAATGTGGAATGCATGTTCGTTGTTTATTCATAGTACAATAACGACAACATGCAACAAAAAACAAACATCTGCTTGACTTTGTCAAGCGCAAATGAATCTAAAACTGTATACAGGATACCTAAAATGGTCATACCATAATAGTATGAAACTGATCTAGCATGGCAAGCGCTGTTGGATAACCTAGACGAACCGTACAATTTTTGTTCACGAAAAAAGTCGAACCAAACAAGTACAACAGAAATACTCAAATGATCGCATCCATCATATCTGCTCTACCTCTATAAGTGGTGATGTAGTGCTGAAGGTAGGTCAATAGCACAGCACCACTATGAATGGAGCCGAGGTTAATGAGAGATAGAAAACTGTAAAAAAAATTGGGAGACTCGTATAACTCGTCGAATGGAAAATGTCTACACGCATATCCTTCAATCTCAATACCCGTAAAGCATGTCAAAGTTGGTGGGGTAATACCTAATTCAAAGTCAAAAAAGTGAAATGTATGTATCGTGGGTCACCACCTCTCTACTGAGACGTGCATGAGAGGTCGATCGAATGACTGGTAATGCCTAATCGTCAAAACATGCCAAAAGGACTTGTTTGGAGTCTATCTATAATAGAATGGAGTAAAGTGTCGTAAAAATGTATAATGCACTTGGTTCAACTACCACGACAATGAATACGATGATCCTATATATAATTTAAAGGTGCAAAATTAAATATACTATCAGTTACTTAATATAAATTATACACACACGATATTATTATACTTAAATTAAGGAAAAATATATGCACTGTACACAACGCAGTTTCGAACCTATGCTGATAACAGGGTGGAAGCTCATGAAGTATCCACATATCGTAAAATGTCAGTCCGGAAGCTAAAGAAACGTTACAGTACCAGTTTCTTCATGGGGTGTGCAAACGATTCTTCTAGCGATTTTGGTGGATGCGACAGCATTTCTTTGTATTATCTTTGAAAAACAGAAAAGAAATGAACGGAAAAAATATAAGTGACGTGGAGAATGGCGAGAAAGGGAAAAAGTTGTTAAATAGAGGAGTGGGAGGTGCCCATTTTATCGGCGCCTAAAACCTAAGCACCATTTAGATGGATGCCTAACAATCAGGTGCCCTTCTAGTGGATGTCTATTTTCAGGCGCCCATTAAATGAGCACCTGTTTGTTGGGTGACCAGGTTGAATTCAGGTCTGAATCCGTTGAAGATGTCCTAACCAGCTAATTTTGAAAAGAAAAGTAATCGGGCTTATGTACAAATTTGTCTACAGATATTATTGAAGATGTTGCTTTCCAAGATGCAAGGAGAAATCATTTTTGTCAAGAATGGGCAGAATGTAATGAGATATGTCATTAAGTTCATATGCTATTTGAATGGTATTATTTATTTATTCAAACAGGTATTTTGATTACTAAGTATTATTATTTATAATTGTGACCAATGATAATTTTATTCAATAGTGTTGAGCAGTTTTTACCTTAGAGGCATTATTTAAGAAAGCGCACTGAACACTAGAATTGTCAATGAGGACTCTGCTTGCAAGCTAAATTCGTAACTAGAACTCTCCATAGTTTTTAACTAGAACTCGGTTAGAACAGAACAATTTATGCTATTGTTAGGCAACAAAAAACAAGCATAACATAAACTTCACTATACAATTGATCAAGCATGGTTTTCCAGCTGCAGATAATAACATTGGCGCTGAAATCTTCTCTTAAAACAAACTAACTAACTAACTAAGCCAGGCTAACTATAACCAGATCAGCTGGCACTCTTTGAACTTAATTACATTAGCAATATCTTATGTGTTTTTAGTTATATGAGGTTGACGAAACCTGTTTCATCTAAACCATGCATCTAATTCCTACTAAATACTGATAATTTATACAGAAAAAGCACGAGTACAAGTTTATAAATACATCCAAAAACACTGTCAATCACAAAGAAATCACCTGCATCGTCCCCAATTCAGCAGCAAAAGCACTCCCAACCCTACCAGCAAAAACCACAGCGGTGACCACTGGACTCAACTCCCTGGCAAACGCCAAGGCCAACACACCTCCAACCGACTTATGCAGACCGAGCCTGGTAAACTCCCTCACGAACTGGATAGTGAACGCCATTCCGACGAACGACGACGTCAGCAAGCACACTCCAACCGACCTGGGCCCCACCCGCTCTAGCTGCTGCAGCGTGTTCCGACGGTGGACTCTTCCCGCCAGTATTGAACGCTGGATCACCTGTCCAGTAAGGACCAGGACCGACAGGGCGCGCCACAATGGCCGCGGTGGGACCCATTTCGAGAAAAGTGGAGATGGCGGGTTCTTGACGGGTTCGCTGGCTGCATCGTTGCTGTTGCTGATGCAGGAAATGTTCAAAAGTTTCTTAGGTTTCGATTTTGATGTCGATTTGAGGATTAGGGGATTAGGGTTTAGGAAGGAGGGCCCGCTTTGGAATTTTAATGGGAATTTAACAGGGATGGGGCGGAAGACATTGGCTGATTGCATTTATGATTCAACTTTTAGTTTATGGAGTTGCGCTAGTATTTTTACTTTGTTTTTCTTCTGTGAGCGAGCACACTGATTTACTCTTTAAATCGTAACTTGATTTGCAAAATAAATTATTTAGAGGGGCAAACTGAAAATTAGTTCTAAGCTTTACATATCTTCCTATTTCAAAAAATAGATTAAAAAAATGGTGCGTTTGGCATAAATGCTTGTTTAGCTTTGAAAATACATAAAACATTCCTCCATTTTTTTAATAAATTTCCGGTCTCTGTTTTCAAAATTCACGCGCACATAAAGACCCAAATACCCTTTACGTTTTTAACATTTCAAACACATATAACTTTATGTAGAAACATCGGATCAGCATACCGTTTTCACCAAAAAATCAAAAAAAATTATGATCTTTAAAATGAGATCTACTATTGATACCAAAAAATCATATTTGCAGTAAAGGTGCAATTAATCCATATATTTGCAGACAATTCTACAAATTTTGAACATATTCGATTTATCTTTAAATCTGCAACTATTGCATATAATTGCAGACATTTCTGCAATTATAAGGTATAATTGAAGACACGTTTGCAACTAATGCATATAGTTGCAGGTTGTAGAAATTTGAAAAACATCGATTATAAGTTATTTTTTTGGGGCTCCGCCCCGAATCCCGCCTTCGGACAGGGGCGCGCTGCCCCCTGTAAACCCTCAGCCAACTCAGCACGGAGTTGGATCTGCGAATAGCTTATCGTGTCGTTGTTTTTACATATGCACAGTGTCACTCGTTAGAAAGATAATAAAATTTGTGATTTAATGGTGAAAACAGTTTGTTAATCCATCGTTTCTACAAGAAGTTGTTGCGTTTTAAAGATTGATAATTAATGGAGTGCAAATTTTAATTATGGATGTGAGAATAACATCCATATATAAAGAATCAACATTGTTACCATGGAGAAGAGGGGTATTGTAGGGAAGAAAATTGTAGTATTTGAAAATAGAGATGTAATGTATATCTTTTTTATAAGGATGATGTTTTGTGTATTATGTTTGATTTTAGGGATGTGTCCCTTATTTTCACTTAAAAAATCATTTTCAAATTTATATTTGAAATCATTTCTCACGTTCTATGAACTAAATGCGTTTCAACTACAAAAATTCAAAATTAAAATGTTCAAGCCAAACCAGGCTTTAACTGTCATTGAATGAGATTAGATTGGGCCTTTGTCATAATAATTTTCTTCCAAGCAAAACCGACTCTAGTCTATTTAAAATACAGGGATGTAGAAATTAGGTTGAATGGCTTCTTATTACAGGGCAATAAGTTTTAAGGACAACAATTCTCAATAATTAATTTTAAGAACAATTTATAGAAAAATGAAAAAGTCGTTTATCTTTTAAGTTATATAGGAAAAAGATAAATTAATTTATCGTTATTTTTGTATAACTGAAAATGATAACTTCAATTATCTTTTTCCTGTAATTTGTCCTTAAAACTAATTTTTCAGAATTGCTGTCCTTAAAACTTATTACCCTGCACAAAGAAGCCCTTCTAGTGAAAATCTCCATATTATATGGAACAGGAAAATAGAGTAGAGGCAACTTTACGGATTTTTTTTGTATCAAGGACGGTCTGTTATTATTTTAGTTTCTAGGACAAAACTAGTATTTTTCTACAGAAGGACCTAAATTGTGGTCCAAGGACGAAATCTCGTATTAACACCTAAATCTAATCTTCTATTTCATCCTGATTGATTCCTCGATCATTAATTGTACAAGATTTAGGTCAAACTTTTAGTTTTCTTCTATGGTTTGATTGATCTGCATTTGATCGATTTACATCGATAACGACGATTCTTTTCATCATCGACGGCGATTATTGATGCAAGTGGTTTGCTAGTTTGTGTATTCTAGTGATCTTCTGGATTTGCTTCCTTTTTTCCATTTGTTGTTGTTGCTCAATAACTACGTTTGGAGTTGGGAGTAGCAGCAAGTTTGTTTTGTTGTTTGTAATTTTCTATTTTTTGATTTTACAGAGGATCATTTTTTATTAATTTTAGTTGAATGCGTGTTTGATGTTATTAATGGTTTTGTTCCAGTAATTGTAATTCTCTTCTAATTGTTTGTGACTATGAATATAATTTTTTTAGTACACGGTTATCCGTTGATTGTTCATTCTATGATGTGAAGTGTGAAATTTATCGTCATTGGACTCAACTTACTCCTTTGTCTATTGTGGTATCATATGTGCTTGAGAACAAAGTTGTTGTTAACACGGATTTTGATCTTAAAAATATTTTATGTTATTACTTGTATAAGCAAAATAAGTATTTTGGTTCTAATATAAAGGATAAGGATTGCCAGTTGGAATATGATGTTGATAGCACTATTTTGATTTCTCTAGTCGTCATACTCAATCTACTTGTAAGGGTTCATTATCTTCGGATGGTAATGCTCTTAGTGGTTGTTATTTGAAAGATATGTTAATGAAAGGTTCATTGTTGTTTATTTTAGACTTGGTTGGGTTTTATTTTGGAGGAGCTGAAGTTTTAAGGGAATTCTTGATGGCATATCAAATTCAAAAGGAACATGAGTTGGTTTTGAAAGTCTAGTGGATCGTATCTAATATGACTTATGTATTAGTATGTGAGTTTATACTAAAATATGAGCTAAATATAGCAATATAACAAAGTATAAAAGACAAAGTATTAAAACGAGCACACTGGAGTTTTTATACTGGTTCAGACCTTCCGTCCTACGTCCAGTCCCGAAGCTCCCCTTTTGTATTTCACTAAACAATAACCCTCGCTTCGTCCAAAGGAGTAGGCTAATACAAAAGTATTCCTTTGACAATCTTGTGTTCAATACAACACGGATATTGACTGCTAGTACAATTCTTCCTATAATCTCCTTTGAGTGATAGTGAGTGTGAGTTGCTTAGATTTGTAAGAAATAATTTAACCAAAATATAGATTTTGGTTGTAAGTGATTGAGAATATTAAATCAATGACGGTACAAGAGAATATGAATATAGAAGTTAGAGAGTAGTAAATCAAGTTAAAAATAAAATCTTAATCGGTTGAAGTATTTGTGGAATCAAAGAGTTGTATTTGAAAAGTTATGACTTCTTGAAAGATTACTCTTTGATTAATGATTGCAACTGCTGAAGAAGGAAGAGGTTTGTTCAAAGTAGAGAGAAGTGTCTGTTCAAAAATATGACAGTTGCAGTTTTATGCTTACAGACTGAAACATGTCACATACGTCTGTCCTTATGTCACAGACGTCTATGAGATGTCTGAAAGCAACAAACAGAAATATGTCACAGATGTCTGTGGCTAAAGGACAGACGTCTATCGTTGTTTAAATTGTAAAACCCGAGCAGTTTGTTATCAAAATTTGTCGATATGAAATCGTGTGTGTTATGATCATTAAAGGAGATTGTACAACATATATATATTGCTATAATACAATAATATACTTTTAAATAGTATGATCCACCTTTCTTCAATTGTCTTTGGGCCATGATTTTGTTGTGCACCGTGGTCTTTTTTTAATATATACATGTAATATGATAAAATATATCTTGTATATGTGATTGTATTGTTGTTGTCATTAAAATCGTAGAATGGAGGTTCTAACATTCTCCCACTTTTTGATGATGACAACTATATAATAGTTAGTAATAGGTAATTAAAAGATATCTACTCCTGAATGTTATCTCCCCCTATGTACATACACATTTATCTCCCCCTTTGGCATTATCAAAAAATAATAACAATGGAAATGTACTAAAACATAGTTATAAGAATTATGATGAAATAGTTATGAAAGCAATAACAAAGGTACTACTTGCATGAATATAAAAATAAACAACAAAAACAAAATTAAACAATCCTAAAAATGCAAAGATCAATCATTGATAGTCGTGATAATTGTAAGTGAAGAAATCACTATAATTATCAAAGTAGTAATGGTAGGCGGGCGAAGTACAATGATAGTTTCCCGGCCATTGATTATATTCTTCATCTTCATGAATAGACAATCCTTTAAACGTCGAATGATTCATTTGATGTGTCGCTGAAGGATCGGGCCAAGGCAAATCATCGCTATCCTCTTGTTCTTCTTCTAGTTCTTCCTGTACAATAATATTTCCTCTATCTTGGTGGGAAGTTCCTCCATAAGAAGATGATCTATGAGGACGGTAAACAGGAGTTTGTGCTGAAGGAGGTGGTGTTGGAGAAGGAGACGAGGATGATCTAGATGATAATCTACCACGAACTTTTCGCATAACTTTACCTAAAGTGGAAACAAATTTTTTCAAAGTTTTCTCCATTTTAGTCATTCGCGTAGAAAAAGACCTTTCTAAGCCAACCATTTTATTTTGTGAAGATTTTGATTTTTCTTGAAAGCTTTTTGATTGACCATGATTAATTTTTGATTTCGAAGCGCTAAATTTCGGATGGGTTCATTTTGATTATGTTCAGTGCGAGCTTCGTAAATCTCCGAATCGGAATGACATTCGCGGGTATGGTGAGAAGAACCATATGATTGCAAAGGAGGAGGTGCTTGAGCCTGTTGTGGAGGGGCCAGACGTATTTGTTGTTGTTGCTGATCGGTCCATTGAGCAAGAGACTGATTGGAGGTGGTCTTTCAGGAAGATGGACTAAAGACAAAATCTTATACCATTGTTTTTTATCGAAATTTCTTCGAAATGAGATATAAAAGAAGGTACTCCGAGACCTTGTAAAAGATGCATGATGTATGGATCATATATAATTGTGCATCGGTGGTGAGTCCAAAAACTTTTAATTTCATCATGAATAAATTTAGCCAATTTACTTGAATTCCACTATATATAACATATAGGGCTTTGTGGTCATTTTCGTATATTTTCTCATGACTTCCTAATCGGGGAGTTATCGTATTAATTATCATACGATTTAACAATCTAGTTTTTGGTCGAAGATAAATCGGTTTCCATTATAGCATTCGATATTCCCATGTTTGTTGTTTAACCTTGTCACGAGGCAAATTTCTGTGATCGGGAATTTCCTCTAAATCCATTCCAGTAGAAGAAAAATCGAGTAAATGACCACTTGGGTTTACACTAATTTTTTAAACACGTTCGTATACACTAGTCCATAACCATCCATCTTCATTTTCAAGTGTCCAAATATCACTACTACATAAGTTTGCGTAAAAAAGAAAGATAGCCAGTTGATCAATTTGTACCTCATTTTCATCAAAATTAATTATCTTACGACATCTGGAGACGACGATGAGTTTTTGAAGATTGTATTATCCAAATTTGCATAGTCGATAGAAGGGACCATAATGAAGTTTCTTTTGCTTTAGATCTTTAATTCTTTTGCAAGCAATTGAACTATTGCGAAGCCATTCTTGAATGTGAGCATCGGTGACAAGATTGGTTTGAGACGAAGAAGATTGGCCTTTCTTTGATCTCTTAATGATTGGAGTCTTTGCTTTGGGTGCCGTTTTTGACAACAAAGGTTTTTGAGGAAGCTAGGGTTTTTGATTTGGAGTTGAAAAGTAAAATGATTTGGGTAAAAGAATGAATAGTTGGGTGAAAAGAATATATATGAAGTGCTATCTATAAAAGCCGAAAGTCGTCTCAGACATCCGAGGAATGGTGACAGACGTCTAAGATCACATAGGAATTTTTTCCCCAAAAATTTGATAGACGTCTGTCAAGTTCCCACAGACGTCTGAGAAAGGAAGATTTCTGTTTTTAATTATTCCGCATATAGTTTTGGTTTTTAATTTCATATTTTTATAGAAATAGCATAATAAACGATTATTATAATCAAGCAACATAAAAATATATATTATATTGTTTACATATTTATATTTATTTATATGTATGTATATATATATAATTACTTATCTTCCAAACATTGTGAATTTTTGAATTCAGGTTGATCCCAAGAGTTTGTGTTAGTTTACTTATATTGAAGCTTAAGTTGAGACCAACTTGAACGGGCCGGAGTATCATTTCTGTCTTGGTTTGATGGCCCTGCCTTCCATAAGTTTCTTGGAGTAATGTTGTAATTTTTTACAGGAGTATCTATTAAACGATGAGATTTTTTATGTAAATTTTTTTTGTTGGTGACTGCAAATTGCTAAAATACATTTCTCGAGAAAGTTAAGATGAGATCGTTGACATCGTTGCTCGTAATACATTTCTCATTGAACTCCAATAATATCTTGTTGGTAGTGATATACCGTATTCGCTTTAGTATTGAGAGATGTTGATTCAAGATCAATCACTTGTTTAGCTTCTTTTCCTTCGGAGAGTAGCTGGTGTGATATGTAGGCGATGCCATAATATTTAATGAGGCCGATCGATTGGACGGAGGTGTGGTTTTTGTTGGTGATACGTAGGTGCTATTTGATGAAGATGAGCTAAAGTCTGTAGTAGAGTAAGTGGAGTCGTGATAAGATGACATGTTTAGTTTTTTTTCCTAAGTTTATAAATAATATTTTTGTTTCAGTTTTCTTTAATGTTTTTATGTATAAATAGAATGTGTAGTCTATTTATGGTAAAAGCGTTTTATGGATATAACTATTTTAACCGTAAATTTGTTAATGGTTTTTGTTATAGTTGTTAAAAGATTGACTAAAAATAATTCTAGTTAAAATTTTATATAGAAAAATATTGTTCAAAATTTTATAATGATAAATAAATGTGACATATACAAATTAATTAATTCATTAAATGAACATATACCAAGATCTCATCGTAGCTTTATAAAAGTTTCAAACAATGGTTCAGCGAAAATATCGGCAATTTGATTTTCAGTGTTAACAAATTTAAGAGAAATGATTCCTTTTTCTATATTATCTCTTAAAAATGATGACTAATATCAATATGTTTTATATGAGAATGATTAATTGGATTCTCAGATAACTTTATAGCACCGGTATTATCATAGTATATAGGAGAATTAGTTTTAATTTTACCAAAATCTTGAAGTGTTTGTTACATATAAATTACTTTTGCACAAGCTAAGACTGTTGATATATGTTCGGTTTCACATGTCGAGAGAGAAACATAATTTTACTTTTTACTGAACCACGAAAGCAAAGATTGACCAATACAATGACACGTGCCACTTGTACTTTTTCTATCCATATTGCCACCGTCGAAATCTGCATCGTTATATGACACAAGTTCGAAAGAGTTGCCTTTCGGATAGAAAAGTTCGTAATCTTTGGTGTTGGTTAAGTATCGCAAATTCTTTTAACCGCTCGATGATGTGACTCCTTAGGTTCTACTTGAAATCTTGCACATAGACAAACGCTTATCATAATATCCAATCTACTAGCCATTAAGTATAACAGAGATCCTATCATACTTCTCTATAATTTTTGATGGAAATCCTTTCCATTTTCATTTTTATCTAAACGTGAACTGTGCTCAGTGGAGTTGGTTTACTTAAAGTACTATCCATTCCAAATCGTTTTAATAACTCTTTACAATATTTTTCTTGATTTATAAACATTCCATTTTTCATTTGTTTTATTTGTAAACCTAAAATGAAATTTAATTGTAACAACCCGAGATTTTGATGATAATTTAATATCGTCATTAAACGATTAAAATGCCAGCTAATTACTGTTTGAAGTTTTTAACACCCGGTTTAAATTCTTTTGAATGATTGTTAAGTGCTTTTATCGGTTGTAAATTCTTTTAAAAAAAATTTGATTAAAATTGTTAGTGGGCTTTAAAAATCATATTGGCCCACGTTTCCCTGGTGATGCCGTGATAATCCAAAGTCGTTGCCTTTTTTAATTCTTTCGTTCACTCGAAACCTAATTCACGAACTACATCGATCAAGAGAAACGAAAATGGCGACTTCCTCTGATCAATTAAATTGCGTTCGTTCCTTTGATGCTTGCTAGAGTTTCGGCCTTGCTTCTTTGAGATTTATGAGGGTTTTGGCGTTGTGCAATTTAGGGCTTCGTTCCCTATTCTCCAGACTTGATGATTTGGGTATTTTTCACCCTTGTGAGTGCTCGGCTTTACTTGAGAATGTGATTCGTGCTTGCTTCGGCCTTGCACGCTCCTTTGGGGTTACTGAGAATCGTTCGTTCCTTCAATCTGGAAATTAGGGCTTCGGCAATCGACTTTTCGTGTTCGACTTCGATGATCTCTGCTTTGTTTTGGCAAAGGTGAGTGATTTATGCGTCACTCACATCTATTTCAGCTATGCTCGGCAGTGATTTTGGTTCAAGTGTTGATTTTGTTCTGTGGGCTGTTCATTCTCTTGGCTATCAGTGTTCGAATTCTTTTGCTTTTGATATTGTTTAATCTATTTGATCTTCATGGTCATTACAGTGTTGATTTTGGGTAGTTCGATTTTCATGATCTAATTGATTTTGGCCACTTGAATTTGTTTAAATATGCACCCTGGTTATCTCGATCCTCTGATCATCGGAGTGTAGCATTGTTTTGGTTGGCAAAACTAAGCTTCGGCTTTGAGTTTGTTTTGGCGATTCACGGTAGCATTTGTTTGTCCATTTGTTTTTATTTTGCCTATACTGGATGCTCTCGGTTTTGATTTTGTGGCTATTATGACTTGTTCAGTAGCCCACGGCTTAATTTAAATTTGTAAATTTTCTTCTGTTCTTGCTGTATTTGCACATTTGTGCATGTGTGTTGTTTGGATTTGGCCAGTGGTTCAAGTGCTTGAATGTACATTTGTTTATTTGGTTTCTTGTTGGTTTAAGTTTGGAAATTTTGAATCTTTACTTCAGCTTGCACTTGAATGTGCAATCTGTAGTTAGGTGTACTGATGAGGAATTTGCTGTTTCGATATTACCTCTGTATCTTGAATTGATTTTATTCGATATCGCACTTGTGCATATTTTCCTGTCGGTTGCATATTCATGTGGTCTGGTTCCATCATTTGACATTGGTGGAATTCACTTGTACATATTTTTCTTTCTGTTGCAGTTGCACTTGATATCATTCAGGTATTTGTTTTCCTGGTTGTATTCTTTGTGCAGTTTGGTATCACTTATGATTTGAGTTCGTGGCTATGTCCTTAGTGCATTTATCACTCGAATTCTTGTCTGTAATACTTGTATTACTTGTGCATATTGTTTGATTTCTTGTAGTCTCTGTGCCCTTGTGATCGTGTGGTGACTGCAGTATTCGTGGCAGTTTACCCTTGTATCCTTGAGGTAGCAGTAGTTTCATTTATGTTGTTCAATGCAACCTTTGTTCGCATTTTAGTATACAGCCATTTGAGCTTTTTCAATTGTCGCTTTACTGCAACGTGGGTCTGCATACTTGATATGCAGTAACCTATAGCACTTGTTCATTTTCGACCATTGTGTCACCTTGTCTTGTTTGATTTTGTTAAACTCTTGGCAGTGATCTTTAAATAATTTGTGCTGTGGTGCCATATCTATGGTGCCCTCACCATCATGCTGCTCTGTTCATATAGTTGTACTGGTGGATTGCCTTTGTGCTTGTTTTGTTGGGCATTTATTTGTGCATTTGCACTTGGGGGGTTTCAATGTGTATATACGTGCACATTGTACACGTCTGCTTTGACCATTGGAACCGTAGTATTAAGATTGAATCTTTAATTGACTTTGGGTTCGATGATCTTTTGTATGTTTCAGGGTGTAGTGGCGAGGCAGTATACGCGTGCGTATACTGCAGCCCTACCCGTTTTGGTGTTTAAATTGATTATTTTGTTGTTGTCAATTGTCGTTAGGCAATTCCGATGTTTTTTAGATTATCTTCCTTGATATTCTTTTTACTTATCTTTGTTGATGATTTAAAATCTGCTGATATGTTGTTTAACACTGTTTAGTGTTATATTTACCGTTATCCGATCCTTTTATCGAGAAGTTGGATATACGTAATTTATGTGACCGTCGTCTATTTGACCATCTGATTATTATTGCTGCTATTCACTAAAAACTGAGTTTGAATTAAACTGACCCGTGTATTATTTTCTTTTGAATCTAATACTCGGGTCAGACCCGAGTTATTTCAGGTTGTAGATTTCCTGCTTTGAGTTGCTGTTCGGGATATGAAGACTTTTTATATCTTCTGGAGTAGTTTTTGTCATTTGTAGAAGTTGTATCATATGTATTGTGTCAACTATGTATTAACTGACATCAGTTATATATATATGAGACTTTTGTTTTTATCTGTGTTCCGCAATTATATTATCTGTGTTATTGTTATATCTAATGTCCTAAACTATTATGAACCATCGTAGTTTGTTTTATACTGATAATTGGGTGTGTCGATGGGAGTAAATAAATAAGATGAAAAATTAAAAAGTATATACCACTCCTATCGAGATAACCAATATTAGTGTAAGGCCAATTACGGATGGTCGCTCCTATCCAGCCTTATTCTTCGTAATAATAGACAGTATTTCTTTTAATACTCTTTGTTATTATGAGCATAGAGGTGAGGCGTCACAGTTGGTATCAGAGCTTGGGGTTTATGGACATAATATAAAACATAACTTGGATGGAACATATGTTACAACTATCGGTCGATGTTTATTGGTGATTTGAGTCAAAATTTTAGTTTTGAAATTTTGATGAAATTTTTAAATTTCTTTGTTTAAAAATAAAAGTGAAACTGTGTTTTGTTGATTTGATTGAATTGTGTTCTGTTTATCAGAGTGCGCAGCGGAAACCGTCTTCGCTGAGTACAACTGGTAATCTTTTTGATTTAAGAATCAAAATACAAAATTGATATGAATTTCATTTGTTGTTTACATAGCTGTAATTATTTTGTTTCTTTGAGAATTTCAAATCCGAATTGAGGATTCGAAGAAATTACAGTTATGTGATTTTTGTTGAAATTTCCGCTGGCTTTCTTTTGTACTAATCATCTATTGATTAGATTTTTGCTGTTTTAAATTATCTTCATTGAAGATACATTTGAATGATTCTTTGTTCATTTTGTAGTACGTGCAAAAATTTAAATTGCACGTTATTGCATTTATTTTACGTTGAACCGATGCTTGGTTATGAAACGTATTTTGTTGCCGTTATTTTTACAACGGAATTTTACACCAATGCTATATTTTGAAGTACGGTGTTTTGTGGCATTTTGATGAATGAGAATTCACTGACATTACATTTTGATGTAGATTGTTTTGATGTGATTTTGACGTTTTAAAACTACTGTCGCATTGGCTTCCGTAACCGTCAAATTTTAAAAGTGGATTTTCAAGCGGTTATTCCGCAATGCTGATTTGTAACCGTTTTTACGGTATTTTGAGAAGTACAATTTCCTTATCGAAATTGTTACTGATTTGCTATTTTAATCACGTGGTTGGAAAATCGTTTTAAAATGAAAATTGTTTTATAAAATTTTAGCAGTTTGCGTTTTCAAAAGAATGAGAAAGCGACTTAAACGATTCAGCAAAATCGAGGATTATGACCCCTTTCTTTTACTGTTTCGCTTAACTCCGGACTTGTTCAGTTGAGAATGTGAATTGTTATTTTTACAAAATAAATAAAATTGTTTTCAGAAATTTTACAGTTTGCGATTTCAAAAGAATGAGAAAGCGATTTAAACGTTTCAGCAAAATCGAGGATTATGACCCCTTTCTTTTACTGATTCGCTTAATTCCGGACTTGTCCATTTGAGAATGTAAAGTGTATTTTTATAAAATACACAATTTTGCACTTTCAAGGAAACGATGAAGTGATTTAAACGATTTAGCAAAAGTGCGGAGTATGGAACCACACTTTTACTATTTCGGTTAATTCCGGACTCGTTAATTGAATATCTGTTGTTTTGATGAATTTGATGATTTCACACTTTCAAGGAAACGATGAAGAGAATCAAACGATTTAGTAAAACACGTGGTATGGGACATGTGCGTTTGCTATTTCGGTTAATTCCGGACTCGTTAATTAAAACATTTTGATGCTTTCGTGTGCTTTCGAGCCACTATGAGGACCTTTGGGTCATTTGTTGGACCTTCGGGTCATTTGTTGGGCTTTCGGGCCACTCTGATGGACCTTTGGGTCAAATACCAGTACTAGACCTTCGGGTCACTCTGCGGACCTCCGGGTCAATCTGATGGGCGCCAAAATTATGTTGAGTACTTGGTAGGCTTCGGCCATTTGTTGATGCACGTGCGGCGAATTAAAAACTCGCCATCTAATGGGATCGATCCAAGCTTTTATGTTGATTTTCTAGTCTTCTTAATTGATTTCTAGATATTTGTTGTTTCCAATTATCTGCAGGTAATTGGATATTTGTTGATATGAGTTCTGATTATCGTTTTTGATAATCAGATATTTGTTGTTTCTAATTATCGCTTGTGATAATTAGATATTTGTTGATATGAGTTCTGATTATCGTTTTTGATAATCAGATATTTGTTGTTTCTAATTATCGCTTGTGATAATTAGATATTTGTTGATATGAGTTCTGATTATCGTTTTTGATAATCAGATATTTGTTGTTTCTAATTATCGCCTGTGATAATTAGATATTTGTTGATATGAGTTCTGATTATCGTTTTTGATAATCAGATATTTGTTGTTTCTAATTATCGCTTGTGATAATTAGATATTTGTTGATATGGGTTCTGATTATCGTTTTCGATAATCAGATATTTGTTGCTTTTAATTATCGCTTTAGATAATTAAATATTTGCTGATTTGAGATTTAATTATCGCTTGAGATAATTAAATATTTGCTGATTTGAGATTTAATTATCGCTGTTAGATAATTAAATATTTGTTGATTTGAGATTTAATTATCGCTGTTAGATAATTAAATATTTGTTGATTTGAGATTTAATTATCGCTGTTAGATAATTAAATATTTGTTGATTTGAGATTTAATTATCGCTGTTAGATAATTAAATATTTGTTGATTTGAGATTTAATTATCGCTGTTAGATAATCGAATAATTGTTGAATTTGAAATTTGATTATCGCTTGAGATAATCAAATATTTATTGAATTTAGAAATTTGATTATCGCTTTTGATAATCGAATATTTGTTGATTCGAGAAATTTGATTATCGTTTTGATAATCGAATATTTGTTGAATTTGTAATTTGATTATCGCTTGAGATAATCAAATATTTGTTGAATTTGAAATTTGATTATCGCTTGAGATAATCAAATATTTGTTGAATTTAAAATTTGATTATCGTTTTTGATAATTGAATATTTGTTGATTTGAAATTTTAAATTGCCGGTTGTGGTAGTTAGATATGTGCTGATTTGTTTTCTGAGTATCGTTTGAGATAATTAGAAATTTGATGTTTACTGACTTTCGTTTTTGATAATTTGACATTTGTTGATTTGTCATCTGAGTATCGTTTGGAAAATTGAATGATTGCTAATTTTGTTGATTATGGAATTTGTGTTTTCCAGTTAATTATTGAATAACTAGAATTTTGGCAGTTTTGCGATTTGCGATTTGTGTTTTATAATTATCTTTGTTGATAATTGGATTTTGCTGTCTTCTAATTATCGTATCGATAATTAGATATTGCTATTTTGTGAATTTCTGTGTTTTAATTATCTAGTTGATAATTGAATATTGCTGATAATTGTGTTCATTCAGTTTTGTTGTTTTCTGATAGTCTATTTGATAGTTAAATTTTTGTTGAAAATTATGAATTTCTTTTATGAAATTAAAAGAGTTCTTTGATGTTCGAATTCTCTACCTTTATTTTTCTAGCTTAACCAGTTTATGTTAGAAATTTTTTTGTTAATGACGACCTTAATTATGGAAATTGCGGGGACGCAATTTTTATAAGGAGGGGAGTCTGTAACAACCCGAGATTTTGATGATAATTTAATATCGTCATTAAACGATTAAAATGCCAGCTAATTACTGTTTGAAGTTTTTAACACCCGGTTTAAATTCTTTTGAATGATTGTTAAGTGCTTTTATCGGTTGTAAATTCTTTTAAAAAAAAAATTTGATTAAAATTGTTAGTGGGCTTTAAAAATCATATTGGCCCACGTTTCCCTAGTGATGCCGTGATAATCCAAAGTCGTTCCCTTTTTTAATTCTTTCGTTCACTCGAAACCTAATTCACGAACTACATCGATCAAGAGAAACGAAAATGGCGACTTCCTCTGATCAATTAAATTGCGTTCGTTCCTTTGATGCTTGCTAGAGTTTCGGCCTTGCTTCTTTGAGATTTATGAGGGTTTTGGCGTTGTGCAATTTAGGGCTTCGTTCCCTATTCTCCAGACTTGATGATTTGGGTATTTTTCACCCTTGTGAGTGCTCGGCTTTACTTGAGAATGTGATTCGTGCTTGCTTCGGCCTTGCACGCTCCTTTGGGGTTACTGAGAATCGTTCGTTCCTTCAATCTGGAAATTAGGGCTTCGGCAATCGACTTTTCGTGTTCGACTTCGATGATCTCTGCTTTGTTTTGGCAAAGGTGAGTGATTTATGCGTCACTCACATCTATTTCAGCTATGCTCGGCAGTGATTTTGGTTCAAGTGTTGATTTTGTTCTGTGGGCTGTTCATTCTCTTGGCTATCAGTGTTCGAATTCTTTTGCTTTTGATATTGTTTAATCTATTTGATCTTCATGGTCATTACAGTGTTGATTTTGGGTAGTTCGATTTTCATGATCTAATTGATTTTGGCCACTTGAATTTGTTTAAATATGCACCCTGGTTATCTCGATCCTCTGATCATCGGAGTGTAGCATTGTTTTGGTTGGCAAAACTAAGCTTCGGCTTTGAGTTTGTTTTGGCGATTCACGGTAGCATTTGTTTGTCCATTTGTTTTTATTTTGCCTATACTGGATGCTCTCGGTTTTGATTTTGTGGCTATTATGACTTGTTCAGTAGCCCACGGCTTAATTTAAATTTGTAAATTTTCTTCTGTTCTTGCTGTATTTGCACATTTGTGCACGTGTGTTGTTTGGATTTGGCCAGTGGTTCAAGTGCTTGAATGTACATTTGTTTATTTGGTTTCTTGTTGGTTTAAGTTTGGAAATTTTGAATCTTTACTTCAGCTTGCACTTGAATGTGCAATCTGTAGTTAGGTGTACTGATGAGGAATTTGCTGTTTCGATATTACCTCTGTATCTTGAATTGATTTTATTCGATATCGCACTTATGCATATTTTCCTGTCGGTTGCATATTCATGTGGTCTGGTTCCATCATTTGACATTGGTGGAATTCACTTGTACATATTTTTCTTTCTGTTGCAGTTGCACTTGATATCATTCAGGTATTTGTTTTCCTGGTTGTATTCTTTGTGCAGTTTGGTATCACTTATGATTTGAGTTCGTGGCTATGTCCTTAGTGCATTTATCACTCGAATTCTTGTCTGTAATACTTGTATTACTTGTGCATATTGTTTGATTTCTTGTAGTCTCTGTGCCCTTGTGATCGTGTGGTGACTGCAGTATTCGTGGCAGTTTACCCTTGTATCCTTGAGGTAGCAGCAGTTTCATTTATGTTGTTCAATGCAACCTTTGTTCGCATTTTAGTATACAGCCATTTGAGCTTTTTCAATTGTCGCTTTACTGCAACGTGGGTCTGCATACTTGATATGCAGTAACCTATAGCACTTGTTCATTTTCGACCATTGTGTCACCTTGTCTTGTTTGATTTTGTTAAACTCTTGGCAGTGATCTTTAAATAATTTGTGCTGTGGTGCCATATCTATGGTGCCCTCACCATCATGCTGCTCTGTTCATATAGTTGTACTGGTGGATTGCCTTTGTGCTTGTTTTGCTGGGCATTTATTTGTGCATTTGCACTTGGGGGGTTTCAATGTGTATATACGTGCACATTGTACACGTCTGCTTTGACCATTGGAACCGTAGTATTAAGATTGAATCTTTAATTGGCTTTGGGTTCGATGATCTTTTGTATGTTTCAGGGTGTAGTGGCGAGGCAGTATACGCGTGCGTATACTGCAGCCCTACCCGTTTTGGTGTTTAAATTGATTATTTTGTTGTTGTCAATTGTCGTTAGGCAATTCCGATGTTTTTTAGATTATCTTCCTTGATATTCTTTTTACTTATCTTTGTTGATGATTTAAAATCTGCTGATATGTTGTTTAACACTGTTTAGTGTTATATTTACCGCTATCTGATCCTTTTATCGAGAAGTTGGATATACGTAATTTCTGTGACCGTCGTCTATTTGACCATCTGATTATTATTGCTGCTATTCACTAAAAACTGAGTTTGAATTAGACTGACCCGTGTATTATTTTCTTTTGAATCTAATACTCGGGTCAGACCCGAGTTATTTCAGGTTGTAGATTTCCTGCTTTGAGTTGCTGTTCGGGATATGAAGACTTTTTATATCTTCTGGAGTAGTTTTTGTCATTTGTAGAAGTTGTATCATATGTATTGTGTCAACTATGTATTAACTGACATCAGTTATATATATATGAGACTTTTGTTTTTATCTGTGTTCCGCAATTATATTATCTGTGTTATTGTTATATCTAATGTCCTAAACTATTATGAACCATCGTAGTTTGTTTTATACTGATAATTGGGTGTGTCGATGGGAGTAAATAAATAAGATGAAAAATTAAAAAGTATATACCACTCCTATCGAGATAACCAATATTAGTGTAAGGCCAATTACGGATGGTCGCTCCTATCCAGCCTTATTCTTCGTAATAATAGACAGTATTTCTTTTAATACTCTTTGTTATTATGAGCATAGAGGTGGGGCGTCACATTAATTCTCGCATATGCGAAAGTTCAAATTCATTTTTCATTATGTTAGAGAAATCATTACATAGTTTCTCGTTAGTTGATCCAAAAATGATATCATCAACATATATTTGTACAACCAGTATATTATTATTTTCTCTTTTTATATATGATGTAGAACCAAATTTTCCAATTTGAAAACCGGAATTTAGTAAATGTGTTTTCAGTCTTTCATACCAAGCATAGGGTACTTGTTTTAATCCGTATAATGCCTTTTTAAGTTTAAAAACATGGCTTGGATATTTTTCATGAACAAGTAAAGGTGGTTGTTCAACATATACTTTTTCTTTTACGAAACCTTTTAAAAATGCACTTTTAACATCCATTTTAAATAGTTTAAAATTACGATGACATGCAAAAGCAAATAATGTTCGTATAGCTTCAAGACGTGCTACAGGAGCGAATGTTCTTCATAATCGATTCCTTCTTCTTGGTTGTATACTTGAGCAACTAATCTTACTTTATTACGAACAATATTTCAATTTTCATCTGCTTTATTTTTAAAAACCCATTTTGTTTCTATTACGGATTAATCATTTGGTCTTGGTACGAGTTCCCATACATCATTTCTTGATTAAGTTCTTCTTGCATTCCGATAACCCAAAAATAATCTTTTGATGCTTTTTTGTAATTTTTAGGTTCAAAATTAGATATAAATGCAACATGACTTGTTTGATTTAATTGATTTCTAATTGAAAGTCTTGTGTTTAAATCACTAATTAGATTATTAATTGGATGATCTTTTAAGATTCGAGGTGGTGATATTAAAAGATTATCATTATTATTTATAGCATTCTTGTGAAAACCTGAAATTTAACCCATAATAATTAATTTGTTAATTAATTAAATAATAAAATAACTTTGTGAAATTATCAGAATTAAGCCACGGAAGTTGCATCATTGTGTCCGTCGTAATTTTCTGGTCAATTTCCATATATAGAACGTCAGAAACCGAGCTAATATAACCAAGTTATAAAATAAACAAAATAAGGAGAAGTAAAACGAATATATATATATATATATGGTCCGGTCGACCGGCCGGTCGACCTGGGCAAGGGGGCGGTCGACCGCCCGGTCGACTCGCCTTGTATTTCGGCAAGTGAACAAACGTTAATTCGTTCGAATGAATTAGAGGCCACCGAACACGTCATTTGCATCCTTTAGTTTGATCTGGTCCCTCTGTTTCTGCATCTGATGGCTTCTATTCAGCCTATGACGTGATTGCATCCTATTCAATCTCCAAATCCAACGGTTCGAGATCCACTTCTACACCTATAAATAGACCCTTAGACCTAACACTTTTTCTCATTCTAGGTTTTCTCTAGTTGGGTTCACCTTTCTAGGAAGGACCCTAAACGGAATAATTTTTCCAAAGGAGAAAATTAAATTATTTTACAACTCCAAGTGGATCCGGGAAGACCAAAGGAAAAGTTTAGGATCTGAGGTGAGTGATTGTAATTATTTTAAGATTTCTTTAAGTAATTTAAAATAATAGAGTTTCCAATAGTTGTAGTTTTACTACGATTTTTGGAATAGCCTTTTTCAGTAATTATTTACCGTTTTTAATTATTTTCAGTCTATTTCCTTTCAGCTATTCCTTTCAGTAATTTTAGTATTATTTCTGTTAATTACATTTTATTACTATTAAACATAGTTTTTTATTAATTTACAGTTTATTTACAGTATTTAAGTTTATTTACTGTTATTTATTTCTTATTTACATCATTTCGACGTTTTGGATTTTATGCAAGCGTCTATTCTCTTCATTCCCCTTTTCTGCGCGTATGGATTAGAGTAAATTGAACGCGAATATGGATTTTATAAGTAAGAATATTGAATGAAGAAAATAAAATGTAAATTATAAAGACTGTAATAAATAATGGAATTGGACTGAAATTACGCCTAATTATAATTAGAATTGGACTAATTAAAGATAATTGGCATAGTTATAACTTAGAATTATAACTAAATGAAGTAAAAGATGAAATAAGCTTATTTTCACACTTAGACCTTGGGTTAAGTAATAAGCATGATTATAGCGTAGGTTATAATAAGAAAAAGAACATAATGGGGCTTATTTTAAGGCTTGGGATAAATTAATAAGCATAGAAAGTAAAAACGATAATAAATGCTTATTTAAATAATTTATCTAAGTTAATAAGCAAAGATGAAAGTAGGACCTGTACCAAATAGCATTCCCTAGGGCACGCTTATGCTAAGAATGGTAATAATTTGTCAAATAGAAGTCCAAATCACGGGGATTTAGATAAGGGGCGCAACTAGATATTGTTTGGATGAAGGACCACTACCAACAGCATTTTCCCTATTTTTCTATGGACACACGGTAATCTCGCATTAGCCGGAAGTGAGATGAGGGGCACACTATGCTGGACGTTGGAGGTAATAAGAAGACCCAATAGGTGGAGCAAAAGGTAGCATGGGCATGGTGGCAGTTACGCGTGCGACTTCCACTCGGGTGCTTAGTAATAGCTATAAGTTCTAAGCGCTTAGTATGGTGTCTTAATAGACACCATTGCCTTCTGTGTAGGGAGCTATATATGTTGTCCGGATCCACAGTAGTTGCTATGTGCATCTTTCGTAGATACCATTGGCTGCTGTGGGGGAGTTATATAGCGGCTACTCCACAGTAAGGTCTATGGAGTAGCAGACCGATCAAAAAGGGTAGAATTAAGGTCACATCCTAATTACAGGATTAGGAATTCAGCCTAATTAAATTAGAACAAGCGCAAGCAATCAAAGTTAACCTATCTTGAGCAATATTTAATCGTATTTATTTCCAGTTTATCTCTTTCATGTTTCCTTTGTTATCCTTATTTATGTTAGAACTGTTGTAGAGTCTATTACTTTAATCTTGCTTAAAGACTCTAGTAATTACTATCATTCACCAGACTTTTAGTCTGACCCACTCCTCTATTTCCCCCTTTTTCCCCCTTAGGCAATCATGGGAGAAGCTAGTATATTGCTGCAGCTTGGAGTTCTTCTTGGAGGAGATCTCTTCTATGTACTTCTTTTATTTTCAGCTTTTGTTCTTGTATGCACTGGTTTATTTACGAGGGATATTACGTACTCTGATTTTGAGACTATGAATTTTTATTTCATAAGACACGATGGGTTTTGAATGTTGTATTTGGCATTTGACTTATTTATGAATTAATTCTGAAGCTTTGTTTTAATTAAATACTTATTTAGTTTCCGTTTTTTTTACCTATTTCTGTCTTGCGAATCTTAGTCTCTGTTAGTTTCAGTTATACCTACAACGCACCACGCCTTTTAATGTGTCCTTTTGGGTATATTATAGGGTGTGGGGTGTTTCAATTCTTGTTTTCAGTTACAGAAGTATTATTAATACTATTATTATTTAAAACTTCGTCGTCGTCGTTATTTTTGGTATTCATAAATTCTTCGTCAAAAGAAACATGAAGACTTTCTTCAATAGTGTTAGTTCATTTATTAAAAATTCAATATGCTTTGCTACGATTCGAATATCCAACCAAAATTCCTTCATCGGATTTTGGATAGAATTTTCCAAGATTATCTTTTGTATCAAAATAAAGCATTTAGAACCAAAAATATGAAAATATGATACTTTAGGTTTCTTTTCGAAAAACATTTCGTAACATGTATTCTTAGTCATAGGTCGAAGTGTTACACGATTTAATACATAACATGCCGTAGCAATAACTTCAGCCCAAAAAATCTTTGATAAACTACTGCTATTAAGTAATGTTCGTGTGCACTCTTGTAGTGTTCGATTTTTCCTTTCTATAACGTTATTTTATTGTGATGTTCGTGGAAACAAAAAATTATGAGTAAATTCCCTTATTATTACAAAATTTTCAAAAATATCATTTTCAAATTCTCAGCCATGATCGCTTCTTATACTTTTGATTTTTAAGTTCATTAAATTTTTAATTCTTTTAGCAAAGATTTTAAACATTTCAAACATATCAGTTTTATATTTTAAAAATACTGTCCAAGTGTATCATGACAAATCATTTATGATAACAATTACATATTTGTTATGATTTATTGATTGTATTTGAGTTAGACCAAATAAATATAGATGAAGCAATTCAAGTGGTTGTTTGGTAATAATTTCTTTCTTAAATTTAAAAGAACTTTTCTTTAATTTTCCAAGTTAACAAGCATCACATAGATTTTTAACTTTATAATTTATTTTGGGTAATTCTCTTGTTAAATCATTCTTTGCTAATTATTTATTAATTTAAAGTTTACGTAACAAAAGCGTTTGTGCCATAGCCATGAGTTATTATGATTTGCAGTTAGGCATAAATCACTATTGTTTTTAATATTTATATTTAAAACAAAAATATTTCATTTTCTTAATCCTTCAAAAATTAAGTTGTTATTTTGATCAAACATACTACATTTATTTTTTTCAAAATCAATTCTAAATCCTTTATCACATAATTGACTTATACTTAATAAGTTATGTTTTAACTTTCTACTAACAGAACATTTGTAATAAGATGAGAAGTGGATATATGATGGCGTCTCCAATGCCGATGACAAATCCTTTTTAGTTATCTCCAAACGTCACTGTGCCGCCATAGATATATGTTATATTGATAACATGTGTGCATTTTCCGTTATATGCTTGGAGCATCCACTATCGAGTATTCATTTATCCTTGTTTTTAACTTTATTTTTGGGCACCTACAAAATAGTAAAAGTTTAATTGGTACCCACTTCCTCTGTTAGGGTCCTATGTGTTAGTAGGTGAAGGTAGCCATAACCAAGTGGTTCTGGGACCTTTGAAAGCATAATTACTATCATAAACAATATTTTTCAAGTATTCATTTATATATATTTGCCTAAATTTTTTTTATTTGATTTAGGAATCCATATATTGACACTACTTGTTTTAGGAGTATTAATCTTAATTTTAGAGATAGGTTCCTTGAACTTAATATATAATGTGCTATAGTTTCTATGTTTTTGCTTAGCTTTAAATCCTAATCCATTTCGATTTCCTAATGTCTTGATATTTTGATCAAATTTTCTAAGTTTTGTTTTCTTTTATTAAATTTTGATACATTATTCGTTATTTTATTTAACTTGTTCTTAAGGTGAAAATTTTCAATATTGCTAGAATCTAAACTTGCCTTTAGTTCTAGTTTTTCTTTTTCAAGTTTGGTATTTTCTAATTTACTATTTTCTAAATCATGTAATAGAGTGGTATTTTGAGAAGATAACTTTTTATATTCTTTTTGAGCCATTTCTAATTCTTCTTCTAATATTGTTTTTTCATCTTTTAATAAACCAATTTTTAGCTCTGCTCTATTTAAGTTTCCTATATATTCCTTATTTACTTTCTTAGATTCTCTATATTTATCGTCTGATTCTATGCTAATTTCCAAAATTTCATCATATGTTAATTCAAGGCATATGTCATCGGTATTAGCCATAGAACATACATTAGCTTGTTTTGAGTCGCTTTCACTACTATTGTCAGAGAAAGAGGAAGAATTAAAGTCATCACAAGTTACTTGAAAGGCTCTTCACTTCCTTTTGAATTTCTTGAATTTGCTTTTTTTGTCATTATTGAGTTGTGGACAATCTTTCTTCATATGGTCGAACTTGCCACATCTACAACATTTGATTGATGTTTGATTTGATGAGTTTGAATTGCCTCCATTCTGAAATTTTGTCATCTTTTTGAATTTTTTGAATTTGTTGTAGTTCTTGGCCATGAATACAATTTCTTCCACATCCAAGTCGGAACTATCATTATTTGCTTGAAATGCAATATTCTTCTTTTCTTGATTTTGCTCCTTTCTTGCCTACAAATTAGATTCATATGACATCAGAATTCCTATTAGTTCTTCGACTTTGATTTGAGAGAGATCGTTAGCTTTTTCGATGAATAAAACTTTTTATTTTCCATTCAACAATCAAAGAATTTAAGATTCGTGTAACTAGATCAAAATCTTTCAATTTGACCCTACGTGTCATGAGATCGTGTTGTATAGTTTGAAATCTAGTATACATGTCAATAATAGATTAATTTGCTTTTATTTTAAATATTGAAAATTGATTTTGAAAAATAGAAATTTTTGTTTGCTTGACTTTTGTCGTACCTTTGTGAGTAACTTGCAAAGTGCGCCATATATCATATGCAGTACTGCAAAGCATAACTCGTGAAAATTCATTTTTTATCAAGTGAACAAAATAAAACGTTCATGGCTTTGGCATTATTAGTTGCCATATTCTTTTGTGCATCGGTCCAAGTGTTTATGTCAATAGTAGGTGCTTCATATCTAGTTTGTGTAGTTCGAAAAATTTCTAAATCATTAGGTTCCATATAAATTCGCATACGTATTGACCAATAAGCATAATTAGAACCAGTAAATATTGGGGGACGAACAGTTGATCGACCTTCTTGAAATGTACTTGTCACATTAAAAAGTTTTTCATCATGTGTTACAGTAAATTGAAATAACCATGCTCCGATACCAAATGAAAGTCTATTGGATCTTATCTAATATGACTTGTGTATTAGTATGAGGTGTATACCAATATATGATCTAAATATAGCAATATAACAATGTATAAAAAGGAAAGTATAAAAATGAGCACACCAGAGTTTTTATACCGGTTCAGACCTCCCGTCCTATATCCAGTCCCGAAGCTCCCATTCGGTATTTCACTAAAAAAATAACCCTCGCTTCGCTCGGAGGAACATGCTAATATATAAGTATTCCTTTGGCAATCTTGTGTTTAATACAACATGGATATTGACTGCTAGTACAATTCTTCCTATAATCTCATTTGAGTGATAGTGAGTGTGAGGTGCTTGCATTTGTAGGAAATAATTTTACCAAAATATAGATTTTGGTTGTAAGTGATTGAGAATATTAAATCAATGATAGCACAAGAGAATATGAACATAGAAATTAGAGAGTAGTAAATCAAGTTAAGAATAAAATCTCGATCGATTGAAGTACTGATAGAATCAAAGGGTTGTATTTGAAAAGTTATGACTTCTTGAGAGATTACTCTTTGATTAATGATTGCAACTGTTGAAGGAGGAAGAGGTTTGTTCAAAGCAGAGAGAAGCGTCTGTTCAAAAATAAGACAGTTGCAGTTTTATGCTTACAGGCCAAAACATGTCACAAACATCTGTCCTTATGTCACAGACGTCTATGAGATGTTTGAAAGCAACAAACATAAATATGTCATAGATGTTTGTGGTAGAAGGGCAGACGTCTATCGCCGTTTAAATTGTAAGACCTGAGCAGTTTGTTATCAAGATTTGTCGATATGAAATCGTGTGTGTTATGATCACCCAAGGAGATTGTCCAAATTATATCTATGACTATAATGTAGTAATATGACCTTACTTTTAAATAGTATGATCCATCTTTCTTCAATTGCCTTTGAGCCATGATTTTGTTGTGCACCGTGATCTTCTTTTAATATATACCTGTAATATGATAAGGTATACCTTGTATATGTGATTGTATAGTTATTGTCATTGAAATCATAGAATGGAGTTTCTAAAAGGTTTTTTTTTGAAAAAATCACCTTAACGAATTAGTGCTACTTGTTCTTCATTTAAGAATGGTTGTCATTTTAAAGTTTATGATACTTATGATTTTCGTCAACACAATCAGGTTTTCATTGGAACATTGATTAGTGATCATTCTTACAAAGCTGGTTTAAGATATGTGAATAATCTTAATATTTCTAGTAAGTTTGTGAAGTCTTTAATTATCGATGAAATTCGTGATTGTCCAACTAGACACATAAAAAAATTATAATTGAGTTTAGAAGATAGTACAATTTCAACTTTTTTTATTATTATGCTTATCAAGTTAAACAACTTGCTTTGAAAGAGTTGTATGATAATGATGTTATATCTTATAATGATTTAAATTGGTATTTTAATGTAGTTAAAAGACTTAATCCGGGTAATTATGCTGCTATGGATGCCGATTCTTCTAGCATCAATTTGAGAGTGTTTTTATTGATTTTGGGGGTTGTATATTTGGTTTTAAAATTGTTTTCCTTTGATATTTTTGGATGCCAGCATTTGAAAGGACATCCAGGTATTTTAATGGGTACTCCTGCAAAAAAGAGAAACAACATGCTTTTACTATTATTATCATTGAGGAAAGTTTTGATATTTTTGTTAATATGTACAAATTTTATGATAATTACCTTTTTGTTCTATAGTAGTTTATTTTAGTCTTTACAGTAGTATCGTGTAGTATAATTCTTTATGATGCTAACTTTATATGTATAAAGTTTACTTTTGCTATGATTTATTGATTTCTTTTATATTAGTTTATGCCATGGTTTAAAAAAATACAGTAGATTATCAGTTTTACGATTTTATTTTAATGTGTAGTATTTTTCCATTTTATGTGAATTGTTAATTTTTAGGGTAGTTTGTACCGTGGTTAAAAGTATACTGTGCATTATCATTTTGTATGATGCCAATTTAATTTGAAATAGTACTAATTATATTATGCAGATATTTTTTCTTTTTTGTATGCACTACGCCATAAATGACCTTCTGCAACATTTTTGCAAGGTGTTGCCAGCTAAAATGTTGCGATAGATATAAAATTTTGGTCCTACTGCAACGTTGTATTTATGGTGTTACCTTAGCCATAAAAATGTGTTGCTCTAGCTAAAAAAGTGTAACACGATGCAACATTTTTATATAGTGTTGCTATAGATGTATTCAAATTAAAAAATTAATAAAATTAGCAATCCGCGTGAATACGATCCAACGGTCTACATTTAATCCGATTGTTAAACTGGATCACCGCTACAATTTGCTCCAAATTTTCGTTCTCCCGCTTTACTTTTCATATCATTTTCATTCTCACCCCCAATTTCCAAATCCCTAATTTTCAAATCATATTTTTGTTTCTTTTTTTTCTTCCAAAAACAAAATCTCGTCCTTTTTTCAAAGGTTGGTAGTGATCTCAGACAAGCTTCGTTCCCCATTTCGTTCTCACCTCCAATTTCGCTGCTGTTTGCCTACATGTCGAGCCCCGTTTGCTTTGTTGTCGAGATCTGGAAATGTCTGTTCGGCTTGTGAATCGGCGATTGTTGTTGGAGTTAGGTCATGATTGGACTGGGTTACGGTAGTGGGTGATTGCGATTGAAATTTCAAGCGATGGAGGTGAGGCCAATGGTGATTTAAGGTAGTTCTGGTCGATGGGTTGCTGAAATTGCGGTTGGTGAATTTGATATGGGAGGCGCTGGTGGGTTCGCGATTTGGAGGAGTTTTTAACAGGTTGTTTTTTAGTTTGATTGGTGAGGAAGTTAGGGTGTAGGGGTAGTTCGGGTTGTCAGAGAAGGCAGGTAGGTGTTTGTTGTGATGGTGAAGGCATAGGGTTAGTGAGGAGATGCGAATTGGTTGTGACAGATTGTAGAGGAAGGGATTTGTTGTGCTATGTGCAGAAATGGTTCGAGTTCGTTAGGTGATAGGGGCAGGAGTTTGTGGCTGATTGTAGCTGGATGGTGAATCTGGTTGTCGCAGTTTGAAGAAGTTGGATATGAAGGTGTGATGGAGGTTGAAGTATATGAAGTGATAGGTTAGAGCTTTGTTTGTTGTTGCGCGTTTGGGATGTTTTGGTTGTGAGATGGTAGTTTGGAAGAAAATGCAGTTTGCTGGTAGGGGTTTGGATAATGAAGTATGCAGTGGTTGCTTGAGAAGGTTGTTGTTGCTTGAAATGTAGCAGGGAGGAGTTTGGGTTAAGGCAGTTTGGATTGGTAAAAGAAAGCTGGTGGTGGAATGGTAGGTTGCTGTTACTGTTTTGTGGAAGGAAGGAATGGGTGGTTATGCCAGCGATTGTGATTAGGTGATTAGGCAACATGTTCGATGAAGGGTAATGTATTACTTATTAACACGCAACATGTTCGATGAAATGTCAATTTTTATTTATCATGGTTTCAGGTCTTTTACCAAGGCAGAGCTAAGAATGATGGCTGGAAAAAGGTCGGATGATTCAGAAGAAGCCATGAAAGAGTTGCAAAAGTCAATCATCGAGGAGGTGTTCAAATTCGCAGGAGGTGTTCATTTGTGCATCATCTTCCGAAATCGGATGAATCGGGCGGTCCCCGCCGGGACTGCGGTGCCCCGGACCCCCGCCGGCGCTGCGCCCGGACCCGCTTCTCGCCTCGCCTTCGGCTCGGCACTCGGCTCGCCTTCGGCTCGGCATTCGGCTCGTCATATATTTGTCAGTGTCGGTGTCTGTATAAATTGAAACTGCATATGTAATGAGTGAACTGAGTGATGTAGCGAGGAATATCTGTATATGTGAATATCAGTGTTATATATCATTGAATTGTAAAATAGTGGAGTCAGGAATTTGTACTATTTCAAATGTTGAAATAAAATATTTATTTAAATAAATTACTGTTTGAATATCAAATTCTATGCAAATAGCATTTTAGTAAATAAATATTTATTTCTATTAAAAAATCAAATGTGCTCTACATTGTGGGCCCCACAAATTCAGAAAGTTAATATCTATAGCAACATTTTTGAATGTTGCTACAGGCACCTATGGGTGTTGCCATAGACCCAAATAGGGTTCTATTGCAACAATATTACTTATGTTGCCTTAGATAGTCAAAATGTTGCCTTTGAGGTCTAAGGCAACGGCAAAAATTGCATCACCCTAAAAGTGTTGCCATAGACCTATGGCAACATTTTTCGGGCCTGAGCCAACATTTTTTTTGTGTTGCAGTAGGCCATTTATGGCGTAGTGATGATAATTATTACTGTGGTAAAAAATATACCGTGAAGTATCATTTTTTTTAGTTTAATGTATAGTATCTTTATTTACTTTTGCGGTGAAGCATTAAATTATTTTGTAGGATAGTTTGTAGTATGGTAAGTTGTGACGCCCCACCTCTATGCTCATAATAACAAAGAGTATTAAAAGAAATACTGTCTATTATTACGAAGAATAAGGCTGGATAGAAGCGACCATCCGTAATTGGCCTTACACTAATATTGGTTATCTCGATAGGAGTGGTATATACTTTTTATTTTTCATCTATTATTTATTTACTCCCATCGACATATCCAATTATCAGTATAAAACAAACTACGATAGTTCATAATAGTTTAGGACATTAGATATAACAATAACACAGATAATATAATTGCGGAACACAGATAAAAACAAAAGTCTCATATATATATAACTGATGTCAGTTAATACATAGTTGACACAATACATACGATACGACTACAACTGTCGACTCTAGAAGTTATATATACACGTACATTATCGACTAATATACATGAATACATATCGTTCTATACAATGACACGACTACTACAAAAGGACAATGACAACTTCAGAAGATGTGAAAAGTCTTCATATCCTGAACAGCAACTGAAAGAAGGAAATCTACAACCTGAAATAACTCGGGTCTGACCCGAGTATTACATTCAACAGAAAATAATACACGGGTCAGTCTAATTCAAACCAGTTTATTAGTGCATATAGGTAGTAATAATTTAAATAGACGACAGTCACAATAATTCCCGTCTATCCGATTCTTTAAACAAAGAAACCGGATAACGGTCAATATAACACTTAACAGTGTTTAACAAAAATCAGCAGATTTAAATCATCAACAGAGATAAATAAACAATTTATCAAATCGACTAAATCAATTTAAAACTGTCAAATCTGATAGGGCTGCAGTACACGCACGCGTGTACTGCCTCGCCACTATCGCAGGGGATACACAAAAGTTCAGTGAAAGTCACAACTGATCACGAGGTCAAACCCCGAAATCGGGTTCAACTCAAGGAAGTTCGAAAACAAATCCAAATATCTCAAGTGGTCGAGACCGCTAATTTATATACAAGCTATCTCGCACAATTGTAAAGAGAAGATCACAAGACAAAGCTTCAGTATCAAAACAGAGATGAGGCCATGTACGAGTCGATGGCAGCCTCAACCAGGTGACCCAGTGAATGAATACAAGTGCAGTGCAAATCAAGGAAGGCAACATGAATACAATTGCAAACTAATTGCCACTATGTGAATATGATAACACTGCAAAAACTCATATGGATAGCAGCTACAACCCCTCAATTGGAATGGTCCTGCATATGTTAGTGAACTGCAACTGCCGGAGTGGCGACATAGTATGCAGTGATACTTGAGAACTAAGGCCAGGGCTAGTAAACTATAAAATACAAGTTCACTAACAATGGAGACTCCAAGAAACTCAACAAAGAACTCAAGTCCAGCTGCTCAAGTGTAACTGCAAATGACATCAACCCAAATAGAAATGACCAGTTGTAATCATGTGAAGATTAAAGACAGAGAGCTACATGGACAGAGGGAAGAAAACAGTATACAATGAATGACCCAAATGATCAAGCTACTCTGACAACTAACTGAGCTCGATGCAACACAGTGGCAACCACAGGATGCAGACATAAACAACCTCAAAGAAACCAAAAGTACAACCAGAATTCTACCCCAAACCAATGCACTAAGCAAATGAACAGTCAGTTCAAACATGTATCAAAGAGCAAGTGATAATATATACAAGTGCACTGTACAGGGTGAAGCAACTCAACAACCATACATGCCTGAGTTTACTTAAAGTCGTGAATGAACAGATTCAAAACCGAGGAACAATATCAAGTGTGCTCAAGTCCAAATGCACAGTTCGAACAATACCAAAGACAGAGAAGGTCGCGGAATCAGGTTCAAAGCAAGGCCATAATACTCAAACTCCAGAGAAACGCTAATATGCATAACAACACAACAACACTGTACATGGCTGGAGTCGAGCATAAATATCAATATCAGTGGCAAAACCCAATACAAGTTAAGACCAACTCATCACAACTAAACCATCAGGCCTTGGTGATCACGAGGTGAAGTCACGTCGTGACAACCAGAAAATGAAAACCAACAACACCAAAACGAAACTTCCAAGGAAACAAACATTTCAAAATCAAATAAATGTCGAAGTCACCACAATTCAACCAATGGCCGAAGTCAAAAGAAATCATCATCAGAGTCAGGTCAAAAATTCTCAAATACTCATATTAAATCAAGAAGCCGAGCTCAATTAGTCAAATAGTCGAAATTCAACAAAGTCAAAACCAATGTCAACCAAGCCAAGCCTAAGACAATTTCAATGTCGTTTTAGCCGCGGGTCATCAAAGAAAAAGTTCGAATAAAAAGAAATTCATATGACAGTAGTTTTCTTTTCCCAAAAATCCGAGCAGTAACTTATCATCACAAGTCAAAACCCGAAATCCAGCCCAGTGATGATCAAGGAAACCAGAATTGTAAAGTACATGAATTCGACAAAGTCAAGAGACCATCTCAACATCAAGACAATTCGAATAACTAAGATAAATCAAGTGACAAATTCAAACAGTTGGAAAGCAAGAGATCTCGACTCGTAAATAACTACAGCCTGAATTAGAAGTGAGCGAAGATCACTCACCTTAGTCGCGAATGAAACAGCCGAAGTCCCCTCGAGCACGACCAACATCGAAGCAATCAGGACGAAGTCGTTGCAACCGAGGAAACGAGCGAAGTTAGCCCTAATTCTGGAGACGAACGGAGACGAGAACGAACGAGCGAGCGCCATCTATCCTCTTCGATTTCTAATCAAAGCCCTAATTTTTGCAAAGGGGACGAACGAAATATTACAAGCAGCCATTTTTGATTTTTCTTCGTTCG
This sequence comes from Allium fistulosum, assembly GCA_030737815.1. Taxonomy (NCBI): domain Eukaryota; kingdom Viridiplantae; phylum Streptophyta; class Magnoliopsida; order Asparagales; family Amaryllidaceae; genus Allium; species Allium fistulosum. The sequence continues at coordinate 172,391,702 of CM060908.1, forward strand.
ATTTTCTTTTAGGGTTGCGAAATGTAAAAATGGTTAGAGGAGGGATCTGTCATAGCCATTATCTCAATAAACTAAAGAAACGGGCTCAATAAAATTAAAAGGGAAATATTTATTTAAAGCCCATATACCCTTAAAGAAATTTCAAAAGAATTCCAACTTGATTTAATAACGCCGAACAACAATTAGTCATTAACTTAATCGTCATTTGACACAAATAAATTTCCACAAAACTCCGGGTTGTTACAGACTCCCCTCCTTAAAGAAATTGCGTCCACGCAATCATAGGGAATAAATGGATAAAAGGTAACAACCAAAAGAGCATGGCAATGTCGAATGTACAAGCAAAGCAAGTGTCAGCGGGGAAGTATTAGATAAGAAATCAAAAGGTTCGACTGCGTCAAATCAAAAGAATCAACATCGTGGGAATCAGGGATCAAAATCAGACGACTAACAAAAGCAAGAACAATCGAGTTCCAGCAACTAAAAGAGAAGGAAAAACAGAGCAGAAATCCCATACAGAGCACGAATTGAATGTGAGTAAATCAAATTACTCACCTGAATCGCCAGAGAAAAAGACGAAGCTCAAATCTCAAAAATCGCAAATATTCAATCATCAAAACGATAATTGAATTTTCAAATCGCAAATATTTACTTATCTCAAACGATAATCAGAAGACAAATCAAATATCTGATTATCTCAAACGATAGTCAGAAAACAAATATTCAATTATCAAAAACGATAATCAAATTTCTCAAATCAACAAATATTCGATTATCACAAACGATAATCAAATTTCAAATTCAACAAATATTCGATTATCAAAAGCGATAATCAAATTTCTCAAATCAACAAATATTCGATTATCACAAGTGATAATCAAATTTCAAATTCAACAAATATTTAATTATCAAAAGCGATAATTAAATCTCAAATCAACAATTATTTAATTATCAAAAGCGATAATTAAATCTCATATCAGCAAATATTTAATTATCAAAAGCGATAATTAAATCTCAAATCAGCAAATATTTAATTATCTAAAGCGATAATTAAATCTCAAATCAACAAATATTTAATTATCACAAGCGATAATTAAATCTCAAATCAACAATTATTTAATTATCAAAAGCGATAATTAAATCTCAAATCAACAAATATTTAATTATCACAAGCGATAATTAAATCTCAAATCAACAATTATTTAATTATCAAAAGCGATAATTAGAAACAACAATTATCCGATTATCAAAAACGATAATCAGAACTCATATCAACAAATATCTAATTATCGATACGATAATTAAATCTCATAACATCAGATATCTAATTACCTACAGATAATTAGAAACAACAAATATCTAGAAATCAATTAAGAAGACTAGAAAATCAACATAAAAGCTTGGATCGATCCCATCAGATGGCGAGTTTTTAATTCGCCGCACGTGCATCTCAGAGTGGCCGAAGCCTACCAAGTACTCAACATAATTTTGGCGCCCATCAGATTGACCCGAAGGTCCGCAGAGTGACCCGAAGGTCTAGTACTGGTATTTGACCCGAAGGTCCGCAGAGTGGCCCGAAAGTCCAACAAATGACCCGAAGGTCCAACAAATGACCCGAAGGTCCAACAAATGACCCGAAGGTCCTCATAGTGGCTCGAAAGCACACGAAAGCATCAAAATGTTTCAATTAACGAGTCCGGAATTAACCGAAATAGCAAACGCACATGTCCCATACCACGTGTTTTACTAAATCGTTTGATTCTCTTCATCGTTTCCTTGAAAGTGTGAAATCATCAAATTCATCAAAACAACAGATATTCAATTAACGAGTCCGGAATTAACCGAAAAAGTAAAAGTGTGGTTCCATACTCCGCACTTTTGCTAAATCGTTTAATTCTCTTCATCGTTTCCTTGAAAGTGCAAAATTGTGTATTTTGTAAAAATACACTTTACATTCTCAAACGGACAAGTCCGGAATTAAGCGAATCAGTAAAAGAAAGGGGTCATAGTCCTCGATTTTGCTGAAACGTTTAAATCGCTTCCTCATTCTTTTGAAAGCGTAAACTGTTAAATTTCTGAAAATAATTTTATTTATTTTGTAAAAATAACAATTCACCTTCTCAACTGGATAAGTCCGGAGTTAAGCGAAATAGTAAAAGAAAGGGGTCATAATCCTCGATTTTGCTGAATCGTTTAAGTCGCTTTCTCATCCTTTTGAAAACGCAAACCGTTAAAAATTTATAAAACAATTTTCATTTTTTAAAACGAGTTTCCAATCACGTGATTAAAGCAGCAATATTAGTAACAATTTCGATAAGGAAATTGTACTTCTCAAAATACCGTAAAAACGGTTACAAATCAGCATTGCGGAATAACCGCTTGAAAATTCACTTTTAAAATTTGACGGTTACTGAAGCCAAAGCGACAGTAATTTTAAAACGTCAAAATCACATCAAAACAATTTACATCAAAATGTAATATCAGAGAATTTTCATTCATCAAAATGCCATAAAACACCGTGCTTCAAGAATTTAGCATTGGTGTAAAAATCCCGTTACAAAAATAACGGCAACAAAATACGTTTCATAACCTAGCATCGGTTCAACGTAAAATAAATGCAGTAACGTGCAATTCAAATTGTGCACGTACTACAAAATGAACAAAGAAACTATCCGAAGGTATCTTCAATGAAGATAATTTAAAACAGCAAAAATCTAATTAATAGATGATTAGTACAAAAGAAGGCCAGCGGAAATTTCAACAAAAATCACATATCTGCAATTACTTCGAATCCTCAATTCAGATTCGAAGTTCTCAAAGAAACAAAATAATTACAGCTATGTAAACAACAAATGAAATTCATATCAATTTCGTATTTTGATTTTAAATCAAAAAAGATTATCAGTTGTACTCAGCGAAGACAGTTTCACTGTTTCCGCTGCGCACTCTGATAAACAGAACACAAATCAATCAAATCATCAGAACACAATTTCACTATTATTTTTAAATAAAGTTATTTAAAAATTTCATCCAAATTTCAAAACTTTAGTTTTGACTCAAGCACAAATAAAACATCGACCAATAGTTATAACATATGTTCCTTCCGAGTTAAGTTTTATATTATGTCCATAAACCCCAAGCTCTGATACCAACTGTGACGCCCCACCTCTATGCTCATAATAACAAAGAGTATTAAAAGAAATACTGTCTATTATTACGAAGAATAAGGCTGGATAGAAGCGACCATCCGTAATTGGCCTTACACTAATATTGGTTATCTCGATAGGAGTGGTATATACTTTTTATTTTTCATCTATTATTTATTTACTCCCATCGACATATACAATTATCAGTATAAAACAAACTACGATAGTTCATAATAGTTTAGGACATTAGATATAACAATAACACAGATAATATAATTGCGGAACACAGATAAAAACAAAAGTCTCATATATATATAACTGATGTCAGTTAATACATAGTTGACACAATACATACGATACGACTACAACTGTCGACTCTAGAAGTTATATATACACGTACATTATCGACTAATATACATGAATACATATCGTTCTATACAATGACACGACTACTACAAAAGGACAATGACAACTTCAGAAGATGTGAAAAGTCTTCATATCCTGAACAGCAACTGAAAGAAGGAAATCTACAACCTGAAATAACTCGGGTCTGACCCGAGTATTACATTCAACAGAAAATAATACACGGGTCAGTCTAATTCAAACCAGTTTATTAGTGCATATAGGTAGTAATAATTTAAATAGACGACAGTCACAATAATTCCCGTCTATCCGATTCTTTAAACAAAGAAACCGGATAACGGTCAATATAACACTTAACAGTGTTTAACAAAAATCAGCAGATTTAAATCATCAACAGAGATAAATAAACAATTTATCAAATCGACTAAATCAATTTAAAACTGTCAAATCTGATAGGGCTGCAGTACACGCACGCGTGTACTGCCTCGCCACTATCGCAGGGGATACACAAAAGTTCAGTGAAAGTCACAACTGATCACGAGGTCAAACCCCGAAATCGGGTTCAACTCAAGGAAGTTCGAAAACAAATCCAAATATCTCAAGTGGTCGAGACCGCTAATTTATATACAAGCTATCTCGCACAATTGTAAAGAGAAGATCACAAGACAAAGCTTCAGTATCAAAACAGAGATGAGGCCATGTACGAGTCGATGGCAGCCTCAACCAGGTGACCCAGTGAATGAATACAAGTGCAGTGCAAATCAAGGAAGGCAACATGAATACAATTGCAAACTAATTGCCACTATGTGAATATGATAACACTGCAAAAACTCATATGGATAGCAGCTACAACCCCTCAATTGGAATGGTCCTGCATATGTTAGTGAACTGCAACTGCCGGAGTGGCGACATAGTATGCAGTGATACTTGAGAACTAAGGCCAGGGCTAGTAAACTATAAAATACAAGTTCACTAACAATGGAGACTCCAAGAAACTCAACAAAGAACTCAAGTCCAGCTGCTCAAGTGTAACTGCAAATGACATCAACCCAAATAGAAATGACCAGTTGTAATCATGTGAAGATTAAAGACAGAGAGCTACATGGACAGAGGGAAGAAAACAGTATACAGTGAATGACCCAAATGATCAAGCTACTCTGACAACTAACTGAGCTCGATGCAACACAGTGGCAACCACAGGATGCAGACATAAACAACCTCAAAGAAACCAAAAGTACAACCATAATTCTACCCCAAACCAATGCACTAAGCAAATGAACAGTCAGTTCAAACATGTATCAAAGAGCAAGTGATAATATATGCAAGTGCACTGTACAGGGTGAAGCAACTCAACAACCATACATGCCTGAGTTTACTTAAAGTCGTGAATGAACAGATTCAAAACTGAGGAACAATATCAAGTGTGCTCAAGTCCAAATGCACAGTTCGAACAATACCAAAGACAGAGAAGGTCGTGGAATCAGGTTCAAAGCAAGGCCATAATACTCAAACTCCAGAGAAACGCTAATATGCATAACAACACAACAACACTGTACATGGCTGGAGTCGAGCATAAATATCAATATCAGTGGCAAAACCCAATACAAGTTAAGACCAATTCATCACAACTAAACCATCAGGCCTTGGTGATCACGAGGTGAAGTCACGTCGTGACAACCAGAAAATGAAAACCAACAACACCAAAACGAAACTTCCAAGGAAACAAACATTTCAAAATCAAATAAATGTCGAAGTCACCATAATTCAACCAATGGCCGAAGTCAAAAGAAATCATCATCAGAGTCAGGTCAAAAATTCTCAAATACTCATATTAAATCAAGAAGCCGAGCTCAATTAGTCAAATAGTCGAAATTCAACAAAGTCAAAACCAATGTCAACCAAGCCAAGCCTAAGACAATTTCAATGTCGTTTTAGCCGCGGGTCATCAAAGAAAAAGTTCGAATAAAAAGAAATTCATATGACAGTAGTTTTCTTTTCCCAAAAATCCGAGCAGTAACTTATCATCACAAGTCAAAACCCGAAATCCAGCCCAGTGATGATCAAGGAAACCAGAATTGTAAAGTACATGAATTCGACAAAGTCAAGAGACCATCTCAACATCAAGACAATTCGAATAACTAAGATAAATCAAGTGACAAATTCAAACAGTTGGAAAGCAAGAGATCTCGACTCGTAAATAACTACAGCCTGAATTAGAAGTGAGCGAAGATCACTCACCTTAGTCGCGAATGAAACAGCCGAAGTCCCCTCGAGCACGACCAACATCGAAGCAATCAGGACGAAGTCGTTGCAACCGAGGAAACGAGCGAAGTTAGCCCTAATTCTGGAGACGAACGGAGACGAGAACGAACGAGCGAGCGCCATCTATCCTCTTCGATTTCTAATCAAAGCCCTAATTTTTGCAAAGGGGACGAACGAAATATTACAAGCAGCCATTTTTGATTTTTCTTCGTTCGATTTTCTTTTAGGGTTGCGAAATGTAAAAATGGTTAGAGGAGGGATCTGTCATAGCCATTATCTCAATAAACTAAAGAAACGGGCTCAATAAAATTAAAAGGGAAATATTTATTTAAAGCCCATATACCCTTAAAGAAATTTCAAAATTCCAACTTGATTTAATAATGCCGAACAGCAATTAGTCATTAACTTAATCGTCATTTGACACAAATAAATTTCCACAAAACTCCGGGTTGTTACATAAGTAATATATCGTGTAGTGTCATTTTCTTATGCTGCTTGTTTAATTTGCAGTATCGTTTTTTACTGTGAAGCATTATTATTATTTAGTTTAATTTGCATCGTGATAAAAAAAATTGCAGTATCATTTTTAGTTATTCTTGTGTACTATTAAGTATTACTAGTTATTTGGCATTACTTTTATTTTTTGTTTGTTTGTTCTATTATGTAATGTTTTTTCCATGTATTTACAAAAAAATTTCCTTTAGCTATTGGCATTGTTAGCCATGTAATGAAAGTAATTGGTGTTGATTTTTGAACCATTTGAAAGAGATAATTCAAGAGGATTAGTAATTGGTTTTCATATCTGATCGTCATTAAGGATTGATAATAGCAATTCCAAAAGTATTTCCTTTTTCTTTTCAAAGTTATCGTTATCAACATATGGAGCAAATCTTCTTTCCACTGCCAAGTCTAAAAATTCAAATTTATATGTTGTTGATTTGTTTAAGACATGTTCTCATGCTTCTAATGTTGTTGTTTTTGATAAAGCGATGCATAAGTTTTTGGAAATTGGAGGTGTAGTCATTGTTAATTTTTTGAAGGACAAACCTTATGATCAGTGGGTTGATTTATTCTTTATGGAAAACGTTACACTGAATATAGTTTCAATGCTGCCGAGAGTTTTAATGCTTGGATTTTATTTGAAAGGGATTTACATATTACTTTTTGTTTAGATGGAATTCATGTTAGGATCATGGAACAAATGGCTAAGAGATGAGAAGAACATTGATTATGGACTGGTACTCTTTGTCCTAAGAAGGTTTTGGTTAAGATGTGTTTAGATCTTCAAAATTTGTTTTTAAAGTTTGATTTCCTAAATACCATCATGAATGTAGATCTTAAAGATCATATTTGTAGTTGTAATCGATGGAAGGTTACTGGATTTCCTTGTTTTCATGCTATTAAATTTATGAATAGGTTTAAGTTGTATGTGTATGATTTTGTTGAGTACCACTTCACTATAGATGCATATCGCCTTTCTTATTCTCAAGCTATCAATCATATTCCTAATTTTGATAAGATTGTTATGGACGATAGAGTTAGCCATATACCCTAGGGGCAATTATATAATTTGTTACATATATCTAACTCGATAACCAATCTTGTTCAAAATAAAAGATGTTTTCTTTCTATTATATACTTGATATGATATATAACTAGTTAATTTTATTAAAAGTATATTTAATAAAATATCCATAAATGTATGTTTTGCGATAGCAATTACAAAGTGTTGTAACCGTGAGTAATTTATCACAATGAAAATAAATATACCATTTTAAATATTCCTAGTCAAGATGTATTAAGACAGAATATATATACATTTGTTGAGACTAGAGTACGTAACGCTCTTTAAATATTGGGAAGTGTATTGCACATGGCTGTCGAGGGTACCAAGGGGTTACGTACTGATAGTTATGGATTACTATGGAATGACTCACTTGATAGTTTTCTATTAATATAACTAAGGTAAAACATGTAATATCGATGCGATAGAATTACACGGTTCTTTTGTCTTAAGAATACTATTGATCTTCAATGTGGAAGCTCCACTTTGATTATAGTTAAATCGTGGCATGGCGTCCATCGAACGACTATAGTTGGGTCAAGTGGAAGTATTGGAAGTGAAATCTATTTAAGAGAGGATTCATCTCGTTAGTTGTATGATGTTAGTATCATGGCCAACTTAAGTCAATTCAAAATCAAAGTACTTGGCCAAAGCATTTTAGTTAATAATAATTGTTATTATTGAGCCAAGGACTTTGCGTTTAGACAACAGAGTTGAATATTGACGATACTAGAATTTTGACCACTATCAAATTCCATAAGTCTAAAGTGATATATGTAATGACCCGCAAATTCATCACTTCAGAATTTTTTTGAAATATTCAAATATAAGATTTTTTTTAACATTGATAATGTTTTGAACAATAAATAATATAGGTAATCTTATTTTGAATAAATATTTACAAAAATATATACTTTAGAAGATACATCGATAAAATGATTGAAAACCGTTTTATCAATAAAAAGCTCTTAGACCATCCGACATTGTGCACGGAGTTGGATACACACACTCATTTATGTATGTGGGTGAGAATATGTAATAAAATTATTTATTTTATTTTTGAAAATAAAATCTCCTTATGACATCATCAATGATATCACTATTTTGGAATAAATGATTTTTAAATTTAAATTGAGTTTAAATGATTTAATAATTATTTTAATTATTAAATAAGCCTTTTTAATTATTATATAATGATAGAAATATTATTTTCAAACTTTGTTTACAAATATATATATATATATATAATTAGAAGTGAACATATGATCGGAAATCGAAATCGGAATCCGTAATGATTCAAGGAAGAAAAGTTGTGCAAGTTGTAGATTAATTGAGATATACATATGCACACATACATGTATATACATGAACATATTCACATTTACATGAACACATATATACATACAAATATACTTATAGATACATACATACCTACATACATACATATGTATATTACAAAATATATAAGATATTTATCAAAAACTTCATCCTTAAGCAAACCAAAGTCAACCTCTTTCACCTAAGTACAAGCACATGGGTACACACTTTGGGGGAGTACACGGTTGTAATGGATGAGGTAGGAGGGGAGTGGGGTAGTGATGAAATGGTAATGTATTTGTGTGGAATTATCATGATATTTTCATTCACGTTTTTTCCTAAAATAGCACCCACCTCTCTTCATTTCATTCACACTTCTTATTTATAAAATTCCTAAGCTTCTTCACTTCTTAAACTCTACATTAATGGCTTCTTGCTTAAAGAAAGTTATGTTAAAAATTATGGCAAAAGGAAATTAAAATTATATAATAGTTTATATTATCAAAACTCTTCAAAGCAATTCCACTCCTTTCTCACCTATAAACTCACGGCCACACCATCCACTACCCAAGATCGAGCCTACCTCCATTAGCAAGCATAGGCCAAGCCTTCCCAAAGGTCCAAGGCTCGATTCCATTGGCTCTAGTGCGATCGTAGTGGAACTATAGCCGTTTAAATTTTGTTCGATTGAAAATCAAGTGAAAAACTCTTCCAAATTTATTTTATAAATATGATGGTGTGATATGATTGCTATGGTTGTTTATTATGTTTGATCATCAAGTTTTGATGTTGATTATATGTTTATTTTGATGTTGAAATGATTCACGTTTAATACACGTCGAATATCACAAAAGAAATCACTTTCCTTTAATAAATGAAACTGCGTATATGAGATTGTTAAACCTCTTTAAAATGGTTTATAAATTTTTTGTAAAATCTAAAATCCGATTTTGTGAAGTTTTGACAAGTTATGAAAATTGAGTTAAAAATAGGCGCGTCGCGTCTTGGTAGTTTGCAATTTCGCGTCGTAAAAGTTAAATCCATTTAAACGATGGATTCAGAGTCAGAATTCTTCATAAGAATTTTCCAAACTCTTATAATCATAGTTTTCAAACTAAAGAAAAAGATCATGGTTTCGTTTAGTAGATTTTGAAATATGAGCAAATCAAGTTTTCAAAATAGTCGCGGTTTGGTAGTTCGGAAACCAAAGCAATAAGTTCTTTATAGATGATATTTTTAATTCTTTAAAAATATGAAAAAAATTCTATAAATATGTTAAAATGATTTAAAAGAGATTTGAGTTATAGAAATAGATTTTTAAATGATCAAAAAGTAGTTTTGATCAAATAGGCATTAAAAACACTACTCGTAGCACTTTTTGCAGCACTTTTAATAACTTTTGAAATATGACTTTAAACTTAATCATTCTTTCCCAAATCTTTTATAAATGTTTTCAAATAAATAATAGAATATTTTAAAGATGATTTGAAGGTTTTATAATTTATTTTAAAAGTTTAAATAAATGATTTAAAGAAGAGCTATTAAAAATCAAGTGATTTAATCTTGGCTCTAAAAGCCGATGAGTAGACTGGATTTTTCTAGTATGAGATCCAGATGTGAGGTGCTTAAACTAATGGGATGTTTAGGACCAACCGGTGCCTTGGCTCATCTGGCCTCTTTTTTGGGTGAGGAATAGATAAGGTCGAAATGTCGAAAATGAGGTAAGTATAAAAGATTTAATTTTTCCAAATCTAATACATCTTGGATTGTATAGAAATAATCTTCTTATTCTTTGTATTAAATTCTGAGGAGGGAACCCGTACTATCCTTGTGAATTTATGTAACGACCCGTCTTTTTGACCATCAAAAGTCGACACCAAACACTACCAATATGTTCAAATGTCGCGCATCCAATCGACAAAAGTGCATATTGTTAGGGTAAATAAAAAGAAAAGAACAAAGAACAGAGAAAAAATAGAATCTCATAGTGAAATCGACAACATATAATATAACAAGGACAATAAAAACTGCCACTCCAAACTACAAAATACAACAGAATTAAAAACAAACCTTAACAGCTGGACAGTTATAAAATCCCGGCCTTACAAATTGCTGATAGGTATACTATATAATACAGTGGAAAATAAAACACTACGATAGGTGAATCTCCAGCTCCCCTCAAGGCCTTCATAACCTCAAAGATAACCTAGCAAAATACTCGGTCCGACCCTAGAATTATAATAAAATAACAGCCGGATCAGTCTGGAAATACCAGCGTGAGATAACTCAAATAATGGGGAACAATAAAAGTTCTATGAGACCATGCCACTACGGAACGGGTTTTTACCTCACAGAATAACATATATACAGGCAAGAGTGGAAATAATCATCATGAAACAAATCCAAATATGAATGGGCATAATTAATATTAAAACCAGACTTAAAAGATTGGAAATAATCCGAGTAAAATCCAAACTGAACAGAATGGATAAAATAAGGAAACAGTCCAAATTTGATAGAGTGGATAAAATAAAGTAACATCCAACTTGATAGAATGAACTAAATAATGTAACAGTCCAAACTTGATAGAATGGGCTAAATCAATACTTAAACGCCGTGTAGAGTGGTTGACTCTTCTCGTGGATATTTAAAGATAAACAAATTCAAGGTTTTCGAACCAAATAAGGAAAGGAAAATTTCCAACAAATGACTAGGAAGGTGCACGCCCTTGAAGTATACCTCTAGTAATATACTCCTGAGAAGCTCATGTACTCTTTGACACTTTTTGAGACCTTCAAGCCAGACCCCGACAAACCTTACCGAGTATCCGAATATTTCACATCTAGTGCACAACTTAATCCAATCTTGATGGGATGTGAAAGTATCCTAATGGGAGCAACCCCACATAGCTTGGACCCCGCTCGCCCTTTTGGTTTATTCATTTCTGATAAAGGATAACAAAGCTCAAAGAGCAAAAAATCATTTTTAAGGTGACGATACACCATGAAGAAAGTTGAATTCAATAATTAATAAATCAACTATTGGGGATGATTAAAATGATCATATATGGAGATTAAATATCATATATTTACCACTATTCATTGATTCCATACATGTCTTATCTCTCGGTTGAAAACGAAGTCAGACAAGTTGAGGCAGTGTTACCTCTAAGCATCGCCTTGATGATGTTTTTAACCTTCAAGATAGAAACGAGTCCAAGCCTCAACATTTAGCGTTAAAAGTATGACTAGATCCTTTCCATATAAGTGATATCAATTACAGAACTATTTTTCCATAAATGAAATCGAACTCAAACTGAACTTTTGCTTGATTTTCATATTCCCATATTGGTAAAACATTTTTGGAAATACTCTTTAAAATATTCTTTTATAAGACAAAACTTATAATACTAAGTTTATTAAAACAAGGGTCAAAACAAATGTCGTTAAAACATTGTTTACTATAAACCCAAAAACAATTCACACTTAGCTTTATTTATAAATAATCGCTTTTTAAAGGATTTTCTCATTTATAAACCATTATTTATGAATTTAAAATAATATTTATTATCCTAAAGGTAATAAAGCAATTTAAATACCTTTATAAATTTAAAACAATATTAATTATCTCGAAAGATAATAAATCACATTTATAATCTCTTTTAAGTAAGCAAATCCATTATCTTTAATAAAATAAATAATTATTTCCAAACACATTTATATTATCATTGAACTAAATTTTAAACCTTTATTAGTTTAAAACACTTTTATTATATTAGTTAATTTACTTAATTCACTTTTATTAAATCAATTAATTAACTTTAAATATCATTAATTAAAAAAATTTATTCGATTTAAATAATCGTTAGTCAAAAAGAATAATTCACCTCAAACATCATTAATTAAAATGATAAGTAAATTTTAAATACCATTAATTAAAAACAATTTATTAAGTTCAATTAATTATAAATTAATTGGATTAATTAAATTCAAACCTCATTAGTTAGGACAATTAATTAAAACATCATTTGTTAAAATGATTTATTTAACTATAAAACATCAATAATTAGAATGATTTAACTAAATTCCAAATATCATTAGTTAAAACAATTAGTTAAATTTAAAATAATCATTAATTAAATGATTAATTAAATTCAAACATCATTATTTAAAATGATTAATTAATTTTAAATATCATTAATTAAAATGATTTTTTATTTCAATTGTCATTAATTAAAATAATTAATTAAGCTCAATTAATCATTAGTTAATGATTAATTAAATCTTTATCTCATTTAAATCAAAGATAAACCAATTTTAAACATCATTTATAAATTGGTTAATTAATCTCAAAATCATTAGTTAAAATGATTAATTATTTTAAATTATCAAAATAATTAATGAATTTTAACATTTTGTTTAGTGAAAACACAAGCTCCAGTTCAAAAACATACGACAGGGGTTTGGGGATAAAATTTAATAAATGACGACATAGCGAAATCGCTATAATGACAATTAACAAATAAAATGGAATTTTAGGATTTTATTTCAATTACTATCAATATAATAACATAGGGATGTAAATAATAATTGTTGGCGAGAAACTCCTTGGGGTCTCTCTACAAAATTTCCCTGCAAAACACTGGTTATGAATAATATTATATATATATAATCATACGGGTTCATAATGACCAAATTAATATGTCATCCATTTTCCAAACGGAAATTCAACCAAACAAGCAATCAAACAATTTAACGAACATCCAAGAAATCAATAAACATTTATGACATCATAGATATGATATAATGAAATTTAATGTGAGTTAAACTCACATTGATTTTCGTTTTTCGTCGAAGCGTTCCTGTTTGGACTAAAACCGAACGGCCGTTCGATTTTAGCATAAATTCCAACAGGCTCTAAATCCAATCAAACCTACTCCATAGCGTAGACAATGTCCATACGAGCGCAACGTAATGAACGGTGTCCCAATCCGACCTTGTATGAGCAAGTAATTGGTTTTATAAGATTTTGATTGTATTAAATAATTAAACAACCTTAATTACTTAATTCAACTCTAATTATATCATTAACCTTGCTTAATCTATCTCTCCCCACTGCTAAACCCGTGCACGAAAAACATGTACATGCACACCCAAAAAGCACGCGACTTCGTCCTTCACCATGCCATTGCCGCCGTTGTCGTGCCACCGCCGTAACCCCTCCAAAGGTCGCGCGCATCGCCTGCCCTCGCCGCTGCCCCAAGCCTCTATAGTCACACAAAATCTGACCCAAAACGCCCACAAAACACCACCAAATTACCACCGCCTCGAGCCACGATACCCTAATCGCACCGTCCACATCCTTCATCACCTCACTCCATTCAACTTTGCAGTTGGACCCCTCGCCTAAAATACCTCTGATTGGCACCGATGAACGTGGACCGTTAGATTGGGTGATAATTTGATTTGAATTTTTTTATAAAAGAAACGACCCCTTTCTCTGACTTTGGAACATGAGTTATAGGATAGAAAGGTATGGGTTTTAAGACGGCATGGGTATGGGTAGGTGCATGGCAAAGTATGGGCTTAAATAAGGTGTATATTATATTATATTATATATTATTTACATTTAAATTATCAAGCTATAAAACGTCCGAAAATCTTGAACTCCAAACGAGGCATGCCGCTTGACGTTTATATGATATATCCCTATTCCATAGTAACGGAACTAGCCTTAAGCTTCAATTCGATCGTATGCAGAAGATAGCTTTACAAATCCAATTATTTATTAAATTTCGGATATTAATTTCAATGCATTTTGATCTCGCACGACCAAACGATACGTTTGATCACCATGAAATTCGACAGCATATTATAATTTACTATTACGGATCTAATGAAACTGGTTTCGTCAAAATCCGAGATAGTGCCCCAAAACAACAATTTCACAGATTTGAATATCGTTTTATATTTTCGATCCAATTATCGATATTTATCCAATCTATATTGTTTTTGTAAATAAATTTACAAATTGAATTCATCAATATTATTTATTAATTAAAAATAAATAAATGAAAGTATTAAATCCATTTAATTAAGATTTATTCTCAATTAAATATTTAAACATTCCCTATATTCGAATTATAAGTTATTAAATTCCAAAATCCAATTATTTAAAATTTTAAAATTAATTAAACATTTAAAATCATATGACTAGAAACTTGGGTTGTTACAATTTAAGAGGCGACCGCTATTCGACGGATAATAAAGGTAGAATATAGAGATTGATGTTGAGTAGAATTAGTATAATTCCTATCGACCCTTCGTAAATCAATAATGTTTTACAATATGATTTATGAGAAATGATTTTGATTTGGTATTTCTAAAGTTAAAGAGAGATTTAATGATTCCGTATATAGCGAAAAAATGTTCTAAAGATATATATCTCTAGAAGATATTTTTGATAAAAAGAAAGTAATTAATCAAATGATAAGCACCTATTTATTTAACATCTTTTTATTGATGGTTGGTTCAAAGGAAACAGAATCGGATTTGAGTGATTCTTATCCGAAAACCACTTTGAACCAATTTACATATTTGAAGTAAAGACTTGGAACGTTAATATATGGAATGAAGGGCTGCTTATCACTGACCCTCAAGGGAAATTTCCCATATCATATATATATATATGACAATAGTATCTTTATTTGATCTTTGATGCAAGGGTCGCTCCTTACTAATCCTAGGTATGATTCACGACAAGATGTGATAGGAGAGTTTCTTCGGTTTGTCCTATTCCTAGACAACTTGTACTGACGAATGTTTGACATTGCATTTCCAACATACACGTACATTGATTATTATGAATGTACATCTATTTGGTGGTGTAGGAAGTAACTCTCTTATACTTAACACCTTCTCTGAGACGTACGAGCTCAGAGGTTGTACATTTGTGAAAATCAATGGTGTGTGATGGAATTAGCAATGTGGCATTCAAAGTGGAATGTGCTACGTGTAAGGTAATCGCTACCTTGGGCCTCATCACCCGGATATGGCTTTAACAGGGCATACCGTATGGCTATATGGTTCGCAACATTAGGGCATTGTCACTACCTTTCTAGATTACTGTATATATGTCGAGTATGTTGTGTATGCTATGGGATCCTGGATAGGTCGGTTACGATCGGGGTGATGTCATATTTAGTTCAATCTGCCACTAGAAGGGTCTGCGGATAGGTCGGTCTTGCCAGGTGTAGAGGTTTCAAAGTTGTTGATCTTCAGTACATCCCTCTAGAGATGTACTGTATGGAAGACGTTCCTTACTTGTCATTGTATGGAAATCCGTTCTCCAATAAGTGCCTTCAGACTTGATTGTAGAACCTCTTATCGTGGAATTCAATTAATGTAACAATTTCAACTAAGATCATATAAGTTAACTTGAAAAGTGTTTTCGAAAGAAAGTCATTAAAAATAATATCCTTAGATTTTGCATAGCTAATTATTTGGTTATCATAAGGTAAAACAAGTTCCTAGTTTGTATGCGGTGCGGTCTTATGAGAGACCTTTTGTTTTCAAATACCGTATTTTGAGTTTCTCATACCAGTCCAATGACTGGCCTGAAGTTTATTTCCTTTTTCCCTTAAACTCTGGGTGCCTTATTTCTTCGAACAGCCAAGTAGTTTAGTAACTTGGAGCATTTTTGATGGAGCATGGAGCATTTTGGGTCCTTTGTAGAAAGCTATCTATTAATTACGCTGTATTTTGTGTGATGTATCTACCAGCACTTGTAAGGATAGACAGTTATAACTATCCAGGCTGGATTAGTACTTACTAGTACTTTGATGTAGCAATTTGGAGTAATTGCATACAATACTTATATGTATAATTAAATGTTGAATATAATATGAGATTCTATTTTGTTTATCTTCTATCTTTATTTTCTTTACCCCATGATAATATGCCTCTCCAGCACTTGGATTTACGGCATGTGAATACTGATGATGTATTAGTGTTGATTCCTGAGGGTCGAGGAGGTGGGTTGTCACATTTGGTATAAGAGCTTATGGTTGAGCGAATACCTAAGCCTGGATGGGGTCAACACATTGGAGATAGGGTTAGTAATACCCTAGAATGAGTTAAGCTACAGAGTGCACATATTTGAAACTTTATTCGAATAAGTATATTCGAGTGTATACCCATTCTATAAGATAATTTTGTCTATATTTCTATAGATGTTTCTTAGTATATGCAGATAGTAGGATATGAGTAATATAAGTGGACGAAGAGGAGGTAGCAACACTACGATGACCAACGGTCGATCAAATGCTATAGTAATTGAGGAAGTGGTAATCCCCGTGCAGCCTTAAATTAACTTTGCTACTCTATGCAAAGGTTGCACCAGTTTTGGTGGTAAACCATTCAAAGGAACGGAGTCCATTATTGAAGTTCGGGCTTGGATCTGCTCTTGGGAAAGAATTTTAAAGGGATAGAATATTGAGAATGAGCAAAAAAGGTTCTTAGCTTCTTGTTAGTTCCAAGAAGGGTCTTTAGCATGGTGGGAGTCCATAACTCTAAATGATTCTGAAGATAATTTCTCATGGATATGGTTCAAGGAGGTCTTTGAAGAACAATATATGCCAGCTGTAGGAAAATCCCGCATCTATCGTAGTTTTATGGATTTAAAGCAAGTAGAGATGTCTGTAGACGAATATTCCAACAAGTTCAGTGAATTGTCCCATTTTGGGCCGGGTCTAATAGACACTCCTTTAAAGAAAAATGAAATGTTTATCACTAGGATGAAGGGGCAATATTAGGACAGGATGACCGGGCATGTAAAGGGAACTTTTGTAGATTTTGTAGACATGGGTTTTTGATATGACAATCTAGGTAAAAAGAATCTGCCCACAACTCAAAGCAACAATAATAACAGGAAAAAGAGGAAGTTCAACCATTCTAAGAAGAAGCCATGGCAAGGAAAGCCATAAGGAGGTCTGCAAGAAAACAATTTGAAGGATATTAATTGTTATAATTGCCAATAGAAGGGTCATTTTGCCACCACTTGTAAGAATCCTAAGGCTCAGGATAGGAATTGCTACAATTGTCACAAACCAGGGCACCAGAAGATGGATTGCCCATTGATAAAGAAAGGAGAATAAGTCATCCATTAAAGATGAACCCTCAACTTCGACTGATGCGAAGGGCAAGAGAGTTCTTGGAGGTAATATCTGCATTAATGAAAATCTAGTTAAAGTATTATTTGATACCGGGCCTTCCCACAGTTTTATATCTAAAGAATTAGTTGATAAATTGAAACTTACCACAAAGATATTTGATACCCTTATCTTTTTCTCTAACCCCATAGGTGGTAAAACTAATCTCTATATAGTTGGTGAAAAAGTACAAGTTGCCTACCTATCCCAGAAAATTTCATGTGACCTAATAATCCTTGATTTTATTAGGTTTGAGATTATACTCGGTATGGGTTGGTTGTCTGAATGTAAGGCTATCCTTGATTGTGTTAAAAGGATAGTGCATTTGGAAAATAAAAGAAGTGAACCTTTTAAAATAATGTGTGAAGAATCAAGTCCAGTAATGGATTGTTTTATGTATGCCCTAAATTCATTTCAAAAACATCTACAAGAAATATCAATTGTTAAGGAATTTTTGGATGTGAGGAAGTTAAAAGTTTACCCCCATATAGGGAAATTGAGTTTCGAATCAACTTGATTTCCGGTGCGAGGTCTGCTTTTTACTCTTCTCGAAGAATGGCCCCTAAGGAAGTAAATGAATAAAGGAATCAAATAGATGAATTGTTAAAGAATGGACTAGTTAGACCAAGTCGTTGAAGTTGGAGCTTAGCAGTAGTTTTCATTGCAAAATCAGACGGCTCCCTAAGTCTTTGTGTAGACTATCGAGATCTAAATAAGAAAACGATTAAGAACAAGTATCCTCTACCCTATATTGATTACTAATCGACTTCATGGTGCTCGAATATTATCCAAAATGGAGCTAGCTATAGGATTCCATTAATTAAGGATAGCAGAAGATTGCATTCCTTTAACTACATTCAAAGGACCAAATGATTTCTACGAACGGTTGGTTATGCCTTTGGACTAACCAATGCTCCCACTTATTTTGTAGACCTTATGAATAGAGTATTTAGAGATGTGCTCCACAAATTCATGTTGGGTTTTATTTATGATATTTTATATATTCAACGACTGAAAAAGATCACAAATGGCATTTAGTGATTGTACTAGAAATGTTGAGGAGGAATGTGCTTAAGGCTAAGTTTTCAAAATGCCACTTCTTTGAAGAAAAGGAAAGGTTCCTTGGACATGTTGTGTCAAAGAAAGGAATCTTAGTTGATCGTGGAAAAATTACAACCATTCTAGATTGGAAGGAACCACAAATTCCGAAGGATATTCACCTTCTTCTTAGGATTGGCCGGATACTACAGAAGATTTATTCATGACTTCTCTAAGACTTATCATCACATAATGAAGTTGAATATGAAGGATGTTAAATTTGAATGTACGCTGAAATGTTAAGAAGCATTCCAGGAACTTAAGAAAAGGTTAACTACCGCTCCAGTCTTGACTATTATTGATGAAAGCGGCCGTTTAACCATTTATACTGATGCTCGTGAAGAAGGAGTGGGTGCGGTATTAATGCTACATAGGAGGTTATCACATATGCTAGTAGGCAACTAAAGATGCATGAGCGAAATTATGCAACACACGACTTAGAACTATTAGCCATTGTGTTCGCACTAAAGATTTGGAGACATTATTTATTGGATAAGAAATTCTCATAGTTTATGTCAATAAACTTTGTTTGACCTTGGTAAATAATATTCCTTCTTTAAATAGGTGAGAAGTTCGAACTCTTCATAGATCACAAATCTTTGAAATATCTTTCACTTAGAAGGACTTGAATATGAGACAATACTGTTGGCTAGAATTTCTTGCATCATATGATTTAGATATACAATATACGCCAGGAAAAGCCAATGTGGTAGCAGATGCATTAAGTAGAGGCATTCCTTTATATATAGCTTATCTGGTAGGGACTCCGACTCTTCTAGAGAGAATTGTCAACAAACAAAGAGAAGGCCATCGTCTAAAGAATACGATTAAGGATATAAGCAGAGGGCAGCTATGACGCCCCACCCCGAGACCCACATTAACAAAGAGAATTACTGGGTAATTTTGTTTGCTAATGCGGAGAATAGTGCTGGTTAAGGGCAACCATCATAGTCTTGCATTAGATAAGAGCTAAGTATGTCGATTTGATACTCATTTTTTTCATTTCATCTCAAGTGTTCGACATACTTAATTCATATCTAATACATTACTATGGTAGATACATGATCGATTCAGAAACAAAATATAATAACAATAATAATCTCAAGTCACAGAACAGCAACACAGATAATATACATATATACATACATCAAATGTAATACAACGAGTCACAAGTGGTATTCAACCACAATATATACATACATCCCCACAAAAGAATAGATACAACACAAAGTTCCCAACAAAATGACTACTACACAAAAACTATGTCATCTATCCAAAGTCGAAGGAGAAGTCCAAAAGATATAGCTAGTAAAGGTCCAACAGTCTAACCTGTATCTCGGTCTGACCTAAGAAATAAATACACGGGTCAGGCTAGCTAGAACATGATATTAGCCATAGATAAGAGGGATATAAGTGCATAAGGGAAATCTTCCTTTAATTATAAAGGAAGGGTATAAGTATGGTTCAATTACAAGGCCATGGTGAAGATTCATAAAGGGTTGTCGCATGAATATGTTTAGTTCATCATAAGAAATTCGTACTCAAGGATATCCAACATAAATGCAAGTAACCATACAAAAGCCTTATGAGAAAATCATCAAAATCTCCAAATACGAGTCTCAAGGAACTCTAAAAAGAGTTCAAATCTCATAAAAATGAAATCACCATTTATACATAACATCTTATTTAGCTCTAGGCTATCGATGTAACCAAGATAAATCAAAAATGGTGAAATCATAAAAACTCAGAAAACTCAGAAAAACTCAGAAAACCCAAATTGGCCAGATCCCCGATTGCAATGCCGAAGCAATGCGGCATGTGCCAAACTCTTGTCCGGTGCTATTTATAAATTAGGTACCTATCTCGTGTCCCCGAAGGTCATACTCGTGGTGACCGAAGTCACATAACTCGTGGTGACCGAAGTCATAGAACTCGTGGTGGCCGAAGTCACATAACTCGTGGTGGCCGAAGTCACATAACTCAAATGACCAGAAGGTCTATAGCACTGGCATACTCATGGATGTGTCACAAACTCTCGGATAGGAACCCGGAAAGTGTTAATGTGCGTCCCATACCACATGCTCGCACTAAACGGTTTACTAACCGCTAGTTAAGTCCACATCATAAAAATAAATCACAAATCTCAGAAATCTCATATCTTGCCTCGTATCATCGGCAAGTGCAATAAAATCTCATAATGGTTTCTCTTAAACCATAATCCCGAAATAGGGAAATCACAACTCAAGACTCGCCTTATCTCATCGACAAGTGAAATAATATATGTATATGGTTCTCATCGATTATAATTCCTAAAATAGGAAATCTCGAACCACTAAACTCGACAAATAATAGCTAACTCCGATAATTCCTATAAATAGGAATTATAAATCTCAAAACAAGCCATAAAATGGCAAATCTCAATTATTAACTCAACTCAATATACTCGAATGGTTTCGATCGTACAAGTCCAGAATTAACCAAAAAAGTAAACTCACGTGTCCCATACCACATGTTTACTAAATCATTTAATTCTCTTTCTCATACGTCCGAAGAGGGTAAAAATAGTGTATATTCTTTATAAAATAATTTACTTGAGAAAACGGGATTTTAAAACAATTTTCTGAAATCACTTTGAAGGCATTTATTTGAAAATTCTCCTTATTATAGGAAATAAATATATTTTAAATACTTTAAAATAATTTAAAAATAATTTATAAATATTGGAAAATATTTATTCCAAAGTCATTTGATTTGTAACATTATTTCAAAAATTTATTTCAAAAAAAACTTGTTTTTGAAACGACAAAAATAGATAAAACCACTGAAATTCAACGTTCGAAAACAACTCAAATACTCATCAATCCGGGGCTCGGATTGACCATAACTTTTGCTCATCTATTGATATATTAGAGCTCTTGAAAATCATTTCAAATTTGCATCAAAACAAGTTAAACCATAGCAATTCAAAGGAAAAAAGCTGCGAATTAAAGTCGCAAAAACGAAGGCATAAGGCTAATATCAGGTTGGCCTTAAGGTCGACCACACCATTCCTCAGGCCGACCGCCAGGGCGACCATGAGGGACCTCAAGGTCGACCGTAGCTACGGGATTTGTTTGTTTTTCTCCCAGTTTGATTTTGTTGCTCGATTCAATTTTTGAACACTATTTTGACATAGCTACAGGTTGTTTCAGGAAATGAAAATTGACATGCATATAGAGTGACATTCAAACTACAACCCGGAAAAGATCCGGCGGCAGTTCGAGACAAAAACAGGAAGATATAACCACTCAAAGTGGCAACCAGAACAAGATTTTAACAGAGAACTATAAACAGAGAAAACTTTCTGTACAGTAAACGATTTAGCAAAATTTCTCACAAGAAATTAATTTTACAGTTAGCAATTTGTGAGCTTGAACTCACCTGATGATTTAGCAAAGTTTTTAGGTGCAAGGAGCGAACTTTGGGGGAGATATGAAGCTCTAGGCACCTGTATTTGCTGAAAAAGAAGCATGCAGTACAAAACAAATTGGTTACAGACAATCTTATATAAAGGTCTAAGATTTATGATGAAATCCTTTAGTATTAGGTTTGATTACCTTATATAATCTTATTTTAGTGGATTTTCTTCATGAATTAGCAGCAAAATTGAGTGGGAATTGATTTTAGTTGAAGATGGCCATTACTTTTCTATTTTTTTCTTGTTTTCTTTACTATAAACTTTTTGTTTGAGAAGGAGGAGATAAACAAACTATGTACAGACACTAGTTTCTCACCAGAAGCCTCTAGACAATGGGCTAATCGATTCAAACTTTACCCAAATGAGCCCAAGGACAAAATACTTAGAGAAAAATAAAGGCTATGTTCATATTTTAACTTATTTTATCACTAAATGCACACTTTTCTTCATTTTAAAACCAAACAAAAATGTATACAACTATTTGTAATGAAATAAAATTGTTATTATAACAAAATAAAATTTATTTTAATTATAAAAAGTCATTTTTAACAATAAAACCCTGTTTTTAACAATATTACACAATTTTCACTATTTTAGTGTATTTTTAACATAACAAGCATAACAAAAATTATTTTCTTATCAAATAAATTACAACAAATCATTTTAACTTTATTAAAACAACAAAATATTATTTTAAACAATATTTCATCTTTTAATTTAATAAAATACATAATTTCTTCATATTTCTCCTTTTATATTAAATAAAAGGTTAATATTGGCAATAATTACCAAATGTTAGAACCTCGATTTCGATGACAACAACTATCAATCACTTGCATGCAATATACATAGGTATATATATCATCCATATGCAGGTAGACTTGCGTGACCAAGACTTGAAGACCGACACAAGGATCATTATATTGAGAAATATTAGTACATACTGTTAATGTCTTAAATAGATGATATGTACAATCTCCTTGAGTAATCTTTACAAGCATATGCACATACAAATTATTAAAAAGTTTTTAAACATAATCAAGAAAAAGGAAGTTAATAGATTATACATGTGTCATACGTTTGGCATATGTGCTCCGACGTCTAGCAACATGTTCTGTTTAAATTTTTTTAAACAGACCAGACGTCTGACTTGGGTAACGGCCATTGTTCCTCAAAAGACATCTTCTTCAATCGAAGAGTTGCATCCTCATTCTCTCATCATAATTCTTCCTCCTCAAACATTGCAACTCTTGGACTGAATTAGAATGAACCAAAGGTCGTTACTTCTCAAACAAACCCTTCAACATCTGTAAATAAGCATGAATTTTGAAAAGTACAATCAACTGAATATTTCCGAACTTTCTCTCTTTATTTTCTGATATTTCTATGATCTCTCTAGTTTCTTAAAGTACTCAAAAACACACGTTTATCTCTTTCTTATATCAAAGCTTAGAACTACATACTACTCAAAGGAGATTATAGGAAGAAGCTGTACTTGTAGTCAAAATCAGTGTTACCTAGAACATGCATTTGTCAAAGAAATACTTTTGTATAAAAGCCTATTCCTCCAAGCGTAGCGAGGGAAATTGGTTAGTGTATTTCTGAAGGGGAGCTACGGGACTGGACGTAGGACGGGAGGTCCGAACCAGTATAAAAATTATGGTGTGATTACTTTTAATTTATCTGCATTATTATTCTGTGCAATTCATACTATCATACACATACTTGTCATATGCTATATACATATACGATCCACATAGACTTTTAATTGGTATCAGAGCCTAGTTAGTTCAAACCACAGTAACACGTATTTGAAAATTATTAATATGGCAAGTATCTTTCAAGAAGGTCAGTCAACTGCACGTCCTCCACTATTCACTGGATCTAATTATGCATATTGGTCAACCTGGATGAGAATTTTTATGGAAGCAAATGGTTTAGAAATATGGTCATCAACTCAAATTAAGTATGTAGCTCCTGAAACAAATATTAGCACATGGACAGATGCACAAAAAACCGCTGCTTCTAATAATTCTAAAGCTATGAATGTACTGTTTTGCTCTCTTGATAAAAATGAATTTTCACGTGTTATGTTATGTACTACTTCTTATGATATATGGCGTACTTTACAAGTTACACACGAAGGTACAACTAAGGTCAAACAAACAAAAATATTAATTTTACAAAATCAATTTTCATCTTTCAAAATGAAACAAAATGAGTCAATTGTTGACATGTATTCAAGATTTCAAACTATATAAAACGATCTTATGGCACTAGGAGTTAAATTTACTGATTTTGATTTAGTATCTCGAATTCTCAACTCTTTAATAATTGAGTGGGAAAGAAAAGTACTGGCTATCGAAGAAGCTAATGATCTCTCTGTACTCAAAGTTGAAGAGTTGATTGGAAATTTATTGTCGGATGAATCTAATTTGCATGCTAGAAAGGAACAAAACCATGAAAAGAAGAACATAGAATTTCAAGCAAGCAATGAAGATTCTGAATTGGATGAAGATGAAATTGTATTTATTTCCAAGAACTACAACAAATTTAAGAAATTCAAGAAAATGACTAGATTCCAAAATAACAGAAAATCAAATTGATCAAATCAAACTTTGATCAAGCGCTTTGAATGTGATCAGTTCGGACATATAAAGAAGGATTGCCCAAAACTCAACATCGAGAAAAAGAAAAATAAGTTTGAGAAATTTAAGAAAAAGATAAAGGCATTCCAAGTCACATGGGATGACTCCGACTCTTCCTCTTCATCCGATAGTGATAGTGAAAGTGATACAGAGCAAGCAAATGTATGTTTCATGGCACACACTAATGAGGTATGTCCCGATCTTACTGAAAGTGTGCTATGGATCATGTAATATGGATATATGATAATACAGAGTGTAGTGATGATAGCTATACGGTAAATAGTGCGGAATATAAAAGCAGTATAGTAAAAATGACACCAGAGATTTTTATACTGGTTCGGAGCACCGTCCTACGTCCAGTCCCAGACTCCTTTTGGAATTTCACTAAAACAATAACCCTCACTTAACCCGGAGGAATAGGTCTATACAACCCTTGAGCAACTGAACAAGGACCTGAGCAGCAGAACAGGATTTCACCTCCGCAGCCGAAGAGGACTTCACACGCCCGAGCAGCATAACAGGACTTCAACAAATATAAAATATTGTTTTGACTTTGTGTATTCTAATAACACAGATTTGTCACTTGTAGTACACCCTTCCTATAATCTTCTCCTCGAGTATAAATATATATATTTGAAGTTTATGAAGAATAGAAAGGTATAATATTGCTTTATTGCAGAATAATTGAAAGTATTATAGCAAATAGATTCCAGAGAGATAGATTAGAAAGATAAGAAAATTTGGTTGTAATTCAGTTATTTGGAATCAAGTTGAAGTATGTATTTATAAGGGTTAGAAAGCAGCAACTATTGGTGAAGAGTTTCGATTGAAGTGTTGCGTCCAAATCTTTTCGTAGAGGTTCGTAACTCTTCACAAAAAGTCATGTCCTTTCAAAAAGTAGCCGTTGTAGAAATTCAGTCGATTGAACCTTTGGGTCAATCGACTGATTATTCAAACAAAAATTTAAAATGTAAATATATATATTTGTATATTCGTGCAACTGTGCATGTTGTACAGATCTTCCAGTGTCAATCGACTGAACCTCTGGGTCAGTCGACTGACCTGGTAAAATCTGTGCAATATGCACAGTTTACACAGGTATAGAAATATATAACTTTAAACACTTTTATAATTTAGTATATGCTTATATATGTATAAAATATTTGGAACTAGAATGATTAAATATATAAGCTAATATATATGTAATCGAGGAGAGATTTTAACAATATTGACCTAAGACTCAAAAACAAAATAATATAATTGATGCACCAGTTTTGAAGTCTTGTCTCCTTGTAGTATATATTCTCCTTTTGTCATAGCAGTCGTCAAATCTGTATGTCGTAGTGATAGCTTTGTGTCATGAATCAAAACCAAGTCTCAACACTTACTTATGATGAAATTTTTGAAGTAAGTATGGAACTCGATGACAAATATAGAGAAACTAAAAAAATTAAATAAGGAATATGTTGCTAAAATAAATCGGTTAGAACTTGAAATAGGGTTACTAAAAGATGAAAATTTTATTTGAGAAGAACAATTAGAGAATACTCAAGAAAAATGTAAGAATCTTTCTATTGAAAATAATGCTTTATCTTGCGAATTAGGAAAAGTTAAACTAGAAAATAATAAAATTAGTAATGAACACATTATCTTAAAAGATAATCTAGAAACTTCAAGATCTGAAAATACTGATCTTAAAAACAAATTGGATAAAATGAAAAAATAATGTTACAAAATTTAACAAAGGAAAACAAGACTTGGAGAATTTAATTAAAATTTCCAAGCCATTCAAAAATCGAAATGGAATAGGGTTTGAGAATAAAACAGAAATTACAAAGTATAGTAAGATTTATACTAAGATAAAACCTTCTTCCAAAAATAAGAAATTAATCACAAATTCGAAAATGATTAAAATATGGGTTTCTAAAACAAATAACAACCCAATTAAACAGAAATATATAGGTAATTATATGAAAGAAGTGATTCACAATAATAATTATATTTCTAAAGGAACCAAATCATCTTGGGTATGGTTACCCTCACCAACTAACACTTAGGACCCAAAAATAAAAAGGGTACCAATTTAAATATTTTTATTTTTTGTAGGTATCAAAATACAGAAATAAAGAGAAATGGATATTAGAAAGTGGATGCTCCAAGCACATGATGAGAAATGCTCACATGCTGTCAAATATAAAATACATTGATGGTGGCATTGTAACTTATGGCGATAATTCAAAAGGATTCGTCATTGGCATTGGAGAAGTCGTCAATATCGGTATCTCTAACTCTCATATTATTTCTAATGTTTTATTAGTAGAAAACCTAAAACATAATCTTCTTAGTATAAGTCAGTTGTGTGATAAAGGGTTTGAAATAAAATTTGAAAATGATAAATGTAAAATTCTCGATCAAAGCAAAAATTTACTCTTTGAAGGATTTAGAAATCGTAATATATATATCATAAATATGAACATTAAAAATAATTCAGATTTATGTCTAGCTGCAAATCATGATGATCCTTGGATTTGGCACAAACATTTTTATCATATAATTTTAAATATATTAACAAACTAGCAAAACATGATCTAGTTAGAGGTCTACCTAAAATTAATTATAAAATTAAAAATTTATGTGACGCTTGTCAAATGGGCAAGTTAAAGAAAAGTTCTTTCAAATCTAAAAATAAAATATCTACTAAGCAACCATTAGAATTACTTCATTTAGATTTATTTAGACCAACACAAGTACGTAGTATAAATCATAAAAAATATGTGTTCGTAATTGTAGATGATTTTTCAAGATATACTTGGACATTATTTTTAAAACATAAAAGTGACACTTTTGGAATGTTTAAAATCTTTGCAAAACAGATTACTAACTTAATGTATTTAAAAATAAAAAATATACGCAGTGATCATGGAAGAGAATTTGAAAATGAATTTTTCACTAATTTTTGTAACAAAAAAGGAATTAGTCATAATTTTTCGATTCCATGAACACCACAACAAAATGGTGTAGCTGAAAGGAAAAACAGAACTTTACAAGAAAGTGCACGAACACTACTAAATAGTAGTAATCTACCCAAACATTTCTGGGCTAAAGCCATTGCCACTGCCTGTTATGTATTAAATCATGTCACACTTCGACCTATGACTAAAAATACATGTTATGAAATATTTTATGGAAGGAAACCAAAAGTTTCGTATTTCAGAACTTTTGGGTCAAAATGTTTTATTTTAAATACTAAAGATAATCTTAGAAAATTTGATCCCAAAGCCGACGAAGGAATTTTCATTTGTTATTCAGAACGTAGTAAAGCTTATAGAATTTATAATAAACGAACAAATATTATAGAAGAAAGCTTACCTGTGTATTTTGATGAAAATTTCCAACAAACTATTAAAGAAGAAGAAGATGAAATTTTAACTCAAAATCAAATTGAAAATACAAATAATATGAATAATTCATCCTCTAATAATAATGAAAATGTTTTAAGATCACCCACACGAATATTAAAAAAATCACCCTTTGGATAATATAATTGGAGATTTAAATTCTCGAGTCACTAGAGATAACTTAAATCAAATGAGTCACGTTGCTT
Organism: Allium fistulosum; assembly: GCA_030737815.1. Taxonomy (NCBI): domain Eukaryota; kingdom Viridiplantae; phylum Streptophyta; class Magnoliopsida; order Asparagales; family Amaryllidaceae; genus Allium; species Allium fistulosum. The sequence goes on from CM060908.1 coordinate 172,420,369, forward strand.
TTATCTCAAATACAGAACCTAAAAATTATAAAGAAGCATCTAAAGATGATTCTTAGATCTTAGCAATGCAAGAAGAATTAAATCAATTTGAACGTAATAATGTATGGGAACTCATTCCTAGATCATCAGATCAATCTATAATAGGAACAAAATGGGTTTTCAAAAACAAAGCTGATGAAAATGGAAATATTATTCATAACAAAGCAAGATTAGTGGCTCAAGGCTACAACCAAGAAGAGGGAATTGATTATGAAGAGACGTTTGCTCCCGTAGCTCGTCTCGAAGAAATTCGTACTCTACTTGCTTTTGCGTGTCATCACAACTTTAAATTATTTCAAATGGATGTTAAGAGTGCCTTCTTAAGCGGTTTTATCAAAGAAAAAGTTTTTGTAGAACAACCGCCATTATTTATTCATGAAAAATATCCAGATCATGTTTTTAAACTCAAAAAGGCTCTATATGGCTTAAAACAAGCACCACGTGCTTGGTACGATCGACGAAAAACTCATCTACAAAATTCTGGATTTCAAATAGGCAAAATAGACACTACACTATTTATAAAACATAAAAATAATGATATATTAGTTGTACAAATATATGTTGACGACATCATATTTGGATCAACGAATGAAAGTTTATGTAATGAATTTTCTGAAATAATGAAAAATGAGTTTGAAATGTCACACATGGGAGAATTAAATTTTTTCCTAGGATTACAAATAAAACAATTGGACAATGGTATTTTTATAAATCAAGAAAAGTATTGTAAAGATTTACTTAAACGTTTCAGAATGGAGAACACCACTAGTAAACCAACTCCTATGAGCACAACTTTATATTTAGACAAAGATGAAAAGGGAAAAGACTATGATCATAAATCTTATCGTAATATGATCGGCTCTCTATTATATTTAACAGCTAGTAGGCCCGATATAATGATGAGTGTCTGTCTGTGCGCTCGCTTTCAAGCTCAACCTAAGGAATCACATCATCGAGCAATCAAACGAATTTTACGTTACTTAACTAACACCACAGATTACGGCTTATTTTATCCTACAGGTACGGCTTTCCAACTCGTATCATATAGCGATGCAGACTTCGGAGGTTGTAAAACAGACAGAAAACGCACAAGTGGTACCTGGTCATTTTATCGGTCAATCTTTAGTTTCGTGGTTTAGCAAAATGCAAAATTGTGTTTCCCTCTCGACATGTGAAGTAGCATATATCTCTGCCGCCTTAGCTTGTGCTCAAGTCATCTTTATACAACAAACACTTAGAGATTTCGATAAAATAATTGAAAAATCTCCGATATACTACGACAATACTAGTGCTATCAATTTATCTAAAAATCCAGTTAATCATTATCGAACTAAACATATAACCATACGACACCATTTTCTTAGAGATAATGTCGAAAAAGGAATTATCTCCCTCGAATTTGTTAACACCGACAATCAAATTGCCGATATATTCACCAAACCATTAAATGAACAATCATTTTTAAAACTTAGACGAAATTTAGGAATTTGTTCATATAATGAATTAATAAATTAAACTATATTATCCTAAATGGTTACTCAGAAAAGCAAATAAGCAGAAAAGCCTTCTTCACCTTTCGTTTTAATACCTTCTGAACACCACAAATTGTTTTAAAATAATTTTTAACCATGAATTTTGTTAACTAACAGACAATTTTTTTTCCCTAATTAGAAATTGACAAACCTATATATATATCTCAAAGATAATTTTTTTTAACATATAATCTTTCACTCTCTAAAAAAACATTTAAACTTTTATATATAATGTCATCTAATCACGATTCGACTTACTCAGCCATTGATTTCTCCTCTCCTTCTTCCTACAGTTCGTATACATCTCCTACCAAAATAACACCAAAATCCTCTCCTTCCAAACACATTGTTCCTACTACTACTCCTGTGTACCATACCGGCTATTCTCCGAAAGAAAAAAGGCCAAATATGGTATTAATCTTGAAAATGCTTCTCTTCATGACAAAATTGAAGAAGTTCATCATTATCAAAAAGAAATGATGAACGTTCAAAAAGAAATGTACTATACACAATGAAACCAAGGAGCTCATCTATACTTTTTAGAAAAGTGCATTCTTGCAATATATGGACACTCTCTTACAAAGGATTGTGTTCATGTACGATCTCCTCGTGTGATCAAAACTCCTCCACGTGCTCATCGAATAACTCCACGTAAACTATGGAGAGAAGGAACATCTGAAGCCCAATTCAGTCCAGTACCTCCTTCTTGGTCTCCAATACGAGCATTAAAACAGGATACAAAGGAGAAACCAAATTCATGGGAGAAAAAATAAATCTGTTCTTCTACAAATCCTATTTCGTGTATATATATAAGTTGTAATAAGACTCAATCCATTCAAGAATATAACTTATATCTTGTTCTTACACAAAAAGTTATATCTATAATAACAATCTAAGAATCTCTAAATAAAAACAAAATTGTCACTATTCTACCACAACAGTCTGTGATATAGAGCTATAATATTTACCATGATAAGCTAGTTCATTCATACTTATGTTTGTAAATTTTATATCAACTATTAATAATAAAATATTTTTGGACCAAACAGACGTCTGGAATTTCCAACAGATGTCTACTTATATGCTTAAAAACTTTCATGTTTCAGCTCAGACGTTTGCCATTTTAAACAGATGTCTGGATCAAGTCTTTGAAAAAATTGACTAACTCAGCTCAGACGTCTGATTTTATTTCCGAACGTCTGAACCAAGTCTCTGACTCAAAATTACCTATACGACCAGACGTCTGATTAACACTACAGACGTCTGACCGTACTCCGAAGTCACCATTTCAGCCCCACATATAAATCATCATTTTCATTTTTTACAATTTTTTCACCAAATCCTGCAACAAAACCCTAAGCCCCAAATTAATTTGCTTTCTTTCTTCCAAAAACTTCAACTCAATGGCACCCAAATCCAAGAAACCTTTTCCCAAGCGCAAAAAGACAGGCCAAGGCTCCAGGTCTCAACAACCTTCGTAACAATTTGTCACAAACGAAATCATTAATGATTGGATGGTAGAACAAGATGGCAGGCAAAGGCTCCAAAAATTGGAAAAGAAATGGATACATTATGGTCCATTTTACCCACTGCGGAGATTCTTCAACTACGAAATCGATGATATGGTGAGTGATGCTGAGATTCACCATCTCATTAATTATGATTCTAACTTGGGTCAAATTGATCAATTAGCTGTCTATTTATTCTTCATAAATTTATGTTCACTTCATATTTGGAACCCCTCTAATCTGGAAAATTGGATTTGGACAAGTGTTTATGGGGAAGTTATCAAATTCAATGTTGAAATACTTGGACAAATATTGTAACATTCCCCCTTTTGACCGCCTCCAGTCGGTAATTAAACCAACTTGAAACGTTCAAAAAGACGAATTGTTATTTAGTTTATAAGGTTTAAACAGAATCAGCCACAGAAACACAAAATAATAACACTGAATTAAAACAAATGAGAATTTATTTCATTACTATAAATCTTTTTATATACATCAGAGTTTATACAATTTAATACTGATACAGCGGAATATCTTAAAATACAATTTTCTTCTGAAACTAAAAATGGTTCTTTACTCTCTCTCTAACTTCGCTGCTCGAAAATCTTCAAGCTGTAAAAATACTCGGTCTGACCCGAGTATTATATTCAAAAGAAAATAATACACAGGTCAGTCTAATTCAAACCAGTTTATGAGTGCATATAGGCAATAAGAATTTAAATAGACGACAGTCACAATAATTCTCGTCTATCCGACTCTTTAAACAAAGAAACCGGATAACGGTCAATATAACACTTAACAGTGTTAAACAATAGGTCAACAGATTTAAATCATCAACAGAGATAAATAAACAATTTATCAAATCGACTAAATCAATTTAAGACAATTGAGATTGTCACTTTAAACCCATCAAGACTCGATTGGCTGCCGTACACGCACGCGTGTACGGCCTCGCCAATACGGCCTAAAAATCAATGCATCCGACGCAAAGAAATATCAATTCAAAACTGTCGATTTTTGGGTGGCTGCAGTGCACACATGTGCATTCGTACCCGTGTGCACTGCCCCGCCAACTCGTGTGCAAAACAAGATGCACAGCTAACAAATCAAAACAAGGTCAAGGCAATACAACAGAGGTGTAACCAGACTGAGCAAACAGAGGACAATGAATGCAGACTGGACAACATTGTATACCAAGGCCACATGAAACCCAACTATCAAGTTCAACTGAACCATAATAACATGAAGAACATCAATCCAACAGCAATACTGCACAATACCAAGCTACAAAATGCCAACAGTGATATGGACAGATGCAGACCACTAAATGATAAATAAGCAAGTCAGGTGCAGAACAATGGGAACACAAATGAATGCAATTAATGATCAACTGCCTCAGACAACAACTATGCAACTGATAGTCAAAACTGAATGCTACAGCTCAATGGCAAGGACAGACAACTACAATTCAAACTCAACACTGAAATGGCCATAGCCAATTCGACACAGGTGCAGATGGAAATTCAAAATAGAGAATCAAAGCTGAAGTCAGTTATGCAACAGTAACATGCACCACTTCAAATGTATACCATGTATGCAATGCAGACAACTCAAAGTCAGGCTCAAATCCAAATGAACTAGACTACAGTGAAGGCAACTAATGAATGTAATTCAAATACACTCAAGTCAAAAATCACAGATCAGAGTTCGAGAAATTCCAGAGTGAGAGCAATCAGGAGTAGCTCAAGTCAACATATATAAAATGAATAGCATTAAGGCGCAAGTTCCAGTGAAGTACAAAATGCAGTGACACTCAGCCTATAGGCATATGTTACAATGCAACATAGTAGTCAGGGACCGAAGTGAGGAAGAAACCAACCCAAGTCAACCACTTCAAAAGAAAAAAAAATGCAATTCAAACACACATATATACATATCAATTTATGTATATACATACGTGACTGCATACATACGTATGAAGACTAGAATGCAACTGGGTGCAAACAGTTTCCAAAACATGAATGTACGAATTGTACATTTATATTTAATACTGTAACTATACAGTATAAATTTCATAGTCTAGAACAAGGAAAAATGCCAAAGTCGAAACACATAGGCAAAAACAACAAACCAGATAAAAGAATGCCAACATGATGAAGTCAGTGCCAACAATAATGACAGCAACTCGATCATCTTACGAATTTTTAATTTCAGACAGCAATGAAGTGTCATCTACAAACCAACCAAAAATCATCATATAAACTAGTCCCCAAAAATCATCATATAAACAGTCCTACAAACTGGACTTTAGCCAATTAAAATAAACCCAATCAGTTCAAGTATGCAGAGAGCAACATAAAGACTATACTGACAGGTGCACAACATGAACAAACTATATGTGAAGACTGCAAGGTGAGGTCAGTACATATAACAGTGAGCTATCTAAATGAAACCATGATCAAGTGAACACTAAGCATGTTAATGACAAAGCAAGGCAAACTGCAGATAGTGCCGAAGCAAACAAAAGGTAAAAGATATTGCTTCATCAAAACCAAATACTGGACAATGCAAACTCGAGTATGCTGCAGTTAAATGAACGATGGACAAATGCTACAACTTCAAGTGAACTAATGTACCGTGATGTATAACATCAAGTCCCTTTCAGATGACAAATGCAATGTATCAGTTTTCAACTATATCCCCAAGTGCACATGTAATATAGACCTGATAGTATGCAGTGATACTGTCTCGAGGTAAATAGCCTCCAACACTAAATAAAGCATGGTAAAAACCAACTAAAATAAACAAATTAGCAAACTGTCCCATGGCTAACAGTTACAGTATAATCCCATGAAAACAGGGACATTGCAATGTTCAAAGAGATGCAATATCCAAATACATGAAGTGCTGATTGACTTAATTAATGCAAGTAAAGCTAACCTACAGAGACTGTCTCGAAGACCAGTGAACAACAGGGGAAAACAAGTTCGACAGATTACGCGTGTGAACAAGTACATATATGAATGCAGTGAAAATCGAGATAACAATATATGCAAAGTACCCTACCGGAATGAACTTCCAAAATCAACACTGATATCACCATTCGAATAGTACGAGTAAAATGTTCAGGAGTAATATCAGTGGTGAACAAAAACAACTGCAGTGAAATGCAACTCAAAGTCATAGACTAAACGTGTTCAAATATCGTGAAATAGATTTCAAACAAACAATTTAAAACGAACGAAAAATCACAATTTAAAACAAGCCAAAACCAAGCAGTGGTGACTACGAAAAAAAACAAGCAGCAAAAATCATCTCTAGCATCTGAAAAAATCGTATGGCCGAAGCCCAAAAGAACGAAGTCAACCAGTTACTCAAGCAACAAACCCCAAATTGGAACAAACTAGGAGATCAGGGTCTCGAATTTAGATGTGAGTAGATAGTACTACTCACCTTAGATCGGAGAGGCAGCCGCGATTGAAGAACGAAAGTTGGAGCCCTAAAATTTCCAGATCGAAGCCGCCGTAGAATCGAGACGACGCCTAGGCTAATTCTTTTGGGGACGAAGAAGAACCTCGTGGCCGCCATTTTTTTTATCTTCGTTCGATTGATTTAGGGTTTTGAATGAATAGGAAGTAAAGGGATCGGGTTTGGGTTTTAACCGAGACAAGGATGGCTTAGGGTATGGTTTTATTTTATTTTATTTTTCTTTTATTTTTTTGTTTTTATTAATAAACTTATGCTATTTAAATTTTGTAGATAAAATTTATTTCCTTTTAAACATCATTATTTATTTTACATTTATTTGCATATATCTTAGCAATTTCAAAAATGTAGAGTTTTAATTTAAATTGAACAAGATGAACTTGATTTTAAAATTCAAAGATTTTATATTGTAAAATTTTAAAGAAAATTTCCTTTTATAAACGTTGTTTATAAATCCCGATTCAAATTTAAATTCAAACACATTTCTCATTTTAAACTTGAAAAATTCGAACAATTCCACAAATTTAAATCAATTATTAATTTAAAATAATCTAAAATTTTGGGATCGTTACAAACTCCCCTCCTTAAAAACTTTTCATCCACGAAAAGGAAAAGTTGTTAAAATTTCATCGATATTTATACCTTACTCAATTTTTTACTAAGCTTGAAGCTTATTACAAATAAATGAATATAGGATTCATTCCATTTGTTTAATCTCATTAGTTTTGTTTATCTTCTCTTTTATTCAATGATTTTCAAAAATCAAAACCCAAAAGTCTTTTACCAAATTTCTCAATTTATAACTCAGATTCAAACTTAAAATTCTTCACGTTAGAGATTTATATAATATATCTCTTCCAAAGCTGTGGACTTTCAAAACATTACAAAAATCCTCTTCCTTAATTCATTAGGTAGGAATTATGTAATTTTAATTTCAAACTATTGATTTGCTATTTACAGTTTGAAAATACTTGCTAACTCGAAATTTAACAAGTCCATCTTCGTTCTCACAGACATTAGACATACGCTGGCCAGGCGCAGGTCTAAAAATCTCCAAGTACTAAACATACTTGCTTCAATTCCCAGTGAAAATACTTTTAAAAATTCTTTTAAAAATGGATATGGAAAGCACGTTCCCCCATGGATTACAGTTCCACCCGGCGGTTACGCTACTATCCCAGTAGAGTCGCTTGTGGCTGTAGATTTCTCATCTCTTAAATTTCGCCATGGTTGTCGCCATAGATTGCAGTACACACGGCGGTTACGCTACTATCCCAGTAGAATCGCTCGTGTCTGTAGGCATCACGCCCCTCAAATTTCGCCTGGCATTAGATTGCAGTTTACTCGGCGGTTGCGCCACTATCCCAGTGGAATCGCTTGTAACTGTAGGCATCTCGCCCCTCAAATTACGCTAATCATCAATCAAATCTAATCTCATCGCGATGAACTATTGCGAAGGATTTCCGATTCAAATAGTCACTCTGACTAAAATTCTACGTAGCTACGAATTTCAAATGGATACTCTTCACGAGTTCCAATACCTTCTCCAATAATAAATGGAAGGTACTTTTCCACATCCTCAGTTTAGAAAACATAATATCATATATGTAGTACTTTCATTTCACATTTCGTACATATCATATCCATGTAAACATACATAAGATTTCCATAACAATGTCTTTCTAAACTAACGGTTTCAAATTTACCGCATTCATATATATATAAGTTCTAAAAACTTACATATCCATATTCATAACAAAATAGAGGATTTCAAAATTTTCCTCTAAGTCGATTTGGAAATTTAAGGTTATCTCAAACCTAATTCATATTCATAATTCCATTCATTATCGACTTTCACATTCGATTTGGATTACACGCTTACATCGTCAATTCTCAACACAGAATTGATGTCTATCGATATATAACCTCTGAGCTCGTACGTCTCAGAGAAGGGTGTTAAGCTAAGAGAATAAATTCTCCGCCACCAACAGATATATATTTAATAGAGATCAATTGCTATGTCATCAATTCACAATGTTAGACATGCAATCCAAATCATCATCTGAAATTCAAAGCTCAACTTATATTGTCTTTGATGTCGAAGTTAAACTCAATTTTAACTTAACGATTCAATCTGTTTGAAAATTTTCAAATTGAACAAATTGTTCAAATTCTCATTTAACTTTTCAACTTCGACTTCAAAAATGAATTTCAAATCATTTATTCCTTACGGAATATATTCACAACATTCCATTTTTGGAAAAACATTTCCATACTTATTTAAAAATAAGTAATTCATAATCCATTTTATTTTCAACATCTGAAAATATTCGATATACTTAAATCAAAATTAAGTATATATTTCATCTTTAAGGAAATCATTCTCTTTCACATATTCATTATTTGAGTCAAAACGAATGTTACGTAAAACATCGTTACGACAACTCAAAATCATTAGTATAGGAATTCGAAATTTAGATAGATATATAAATCCCAATACTATACAAAACATTTCCTTTCGAAAATCATTTACTATAACAACAGTGTTATAGTCCACCATTTCCTTATATTCGAAAACGTCTATTTCAACAATGAATGTTGAAATCTATGGTTTCGATATTCAATGTCTTTGAAAACATCTTTAAAACAATTTACTTCGTTTTAAAATATCACTTTCCTAAACATGTCCATTTTATTCAATAATATATTCACGGTCCAAAATTGTGAATATACATCTTTTAACAAACTATACAGAATTTACTTATCAAAATAAGTCAGTTTCGAATTTATAAACAACGTTTATAAATTCCATTCCTATTTATAGACTTTAATTCATAAAAATTTACTTCATTAATCATTCCTTTATAGCTCAGTTTTATATCAAAATTTTAATTTACAAGTAAATTACTTATAAATTCTTTTATCTCGCAACATCGATTCATTTTATAATTTCACAATCTTAATTCTGTAATTTCCATTCACTTATGAAATCCATTAAATATTTCACTTTTAACACTTATACAAATTATTTTAAAATTCCAATATAATATCAACACTTTCAAATCTTCAATTCAAACCGTTTATAATAATTCAAAAATTCCAATTTAAACTATTATATAAATTTATCAGTTTTCCATTTCCAAGATAATCACTAGTTCTTTAGTAAACCATTCATCGACTTGGTTTCCAATTTAATCACATTTGATTCATTCACATTGGATTTTACTAACATTCATTCATATCCAATTAGTTCACTTTCACTAATTTACATTCAAGTTAGTTTGCTTTCAGTTCAAATCAAATTTGATTCTATTTAGATTTCTTACCTTTCAATTTGAATTCAATTACATAGCTTTCAATTTCCATTAATACAATTTCATTAACACTTAATGAATTTCCTAAACAATCAACTAACAACCAATGCACATTCAATTTAACCAAATTTATTTACTTTGCTTATATTCAATTTGGTTCAACACACTTAATTTCAATTGGTTTATATTCCAATTCAGATTAAATTCTTATACTCACCATATTCACAAATTCCCTTTTACAATTAAAGTTGAATTTCCTTTCTATAACTCAAATTCATATTCATTACTTCACTTTATTAATTCATTTTGATATCAAATTCAATTTGATTCAATATTACTTAAGCCATGTTTCATTTTATCTTTACTTGTATTTATTTTCACCATACAACTTAAGTTCGCCTCAAATTTATTTGAAATTCTATTTTATTTAACTTTACTAAAGTCAAATTCATACCACATTTCAGAAATTCAGATTTTGTTTTACTTAACAAAACTGTTTAACCATTTAACAACTGGTTTTACTTAAATTTTCTCATTTTATAAGTTATACAGCTTATAAATTTAAACTTTCCAATTCATATCATATAATCACTTATTTTTTAAGTTTAACTTTCCATCTCAACAATTTACTTAATCAAGTTCAATTCATTTAACTTCCTTTAGTTAAATTTCAAATCCATATATTTATTAATGCTAATTCAATTCAATTTAACTTTTCTTAAGTTAAAAATCTTCATTTTCAAAAACAATTTTATACTTCTTTGGATTTGAAAAACGTTCTCTTTTTAAAGTGTTTCTAGTAACTATTCATATTAAACATCATAAACTAAGCTTTGTGTAAACCAAAGCTCTGATACCACCTTGTAACATTCCCCCTTTTGACCGCCTCCAGTCGGTAATTAAACCAACTTGAAACGTTCAAAAAGACGAATTGTTATTTAGTTTATAAGGTTTAAACAGAATCAGCCACAGAAACACAGAATAATAACACTGAATTAAAACAAATGAGAATTTATTTCATTACTATAAATCTTTTTATATACATCAGAGTTTATACAATTTAATACTGATACAGCGGAATATCTTAAAATACAATTTTCTTCTGAAACTAAAAATGGTTCTTTACTCTCTCTCTAACTTCGCTGCTCGAAAATCTTCAAGCTGTAAAAATACTCGGTCTGACCCGAGTATTATATTCAAAAGAAAATAATACACAGGTCAGTCTAATTCAAACCAGTTTATGAGTGCATATAGGCAATAAGAATTTAAATAGACGACAGTCACAATAATTCTCGTCTATCCGACTCTTTAAACAAAGAAACCGGATAACGGTCAATATAACACTTAACAGTGTTAAACAATAGGTCAACAGATTTAAATCATCAACAGAGATAAATAAACAATTTATCAAATCGACTAAATCAATTTAAGACAATTGAGATTGTCACTTTAAACCCATCAAGACTCGATTGGCTGCCGTACACGCACGCGTGTACGGCCTCGCCAATACGGCCTAAAAATCAATGCATCCGACGCAAAGAAATATCAATTCAAAACTGTCAATTTTTGGGTGGCTGCAGTGCACACATGTGCATTCGTACCCGTGTGCACTGCCCCGCCAACTCGTGTGCAAAACAAGATTCACAGCTAACAAATCAAAACAAGGTCAAGGCAATACAACAGAGGTGTAACCAGACTGAGCAAACAGAGGACAATGAATGCAGACTGGACAACATTGTATACCAAGGCCACATGAAACCCAACTATCAAGTTCAACTGAACCATAATAACATGAAGAACATCAATCCAACAGCAATACTGCACAATACCAAGCTACAAAATGCCAACAGTGATATGGACAGATGCAGACCACTAAATGATAAATAAGCAAGTCAGGTGCAGAACAATGGGAACACAAATGAATGCAATTAATGATCAACTGCCTCAGACAACAACTATGCAACTGATAGTCAAAACTGAATGCTACAGCTCAATGGCAAGGACAGACAACTACAATTCAAACTCAACACTGAAATGGCCATAGCCAATTCGACACAGGTGCAGATGGAAATTCAAAATAGAGAATCAAAGCTGAAGTCAGTTATGCAACAGTAACATGCACCACTTCAAATGTATACCATGTATGCAATGCAGACAACTCAAAGTCAGGCTCAAATCCAAATGAACTAGACTACAGTGAAGGCAACTAATGAATGTAATTCAAATACACTCAAGTCAAAAATCACAGATCAGAGTTCGAGAAATTCCAGAGTGAGAGCAATCAGGAGTAGCTCAAGTCAACATATATAAAATGAATAGCATTAAGGCGCAAGTTCCAGTGAAGTACAAAATGCAGTGACACTCAGCCTATAGGCATATGTTACAATGCAACATAGTAGTCAGGGACCGAAGTGAGGAAGAAACCAACCCAAGTCAACCACTTCAAAAGAAAAAAAAATGCAATTCAAACACACATATATACATATCAATTTATGTATATACATACGTGACTGCATACATACGTATGAAGACTAGAATGCAACTGGGTGCAAACAGTTTCCAAAACATGAAGGTACGAATTGTACATTTATATTTAATACTGTAACTATACAGTATAAATTTCATAGTCTAGAACAAGGCAAAATGCCAAAGTCGAAACACATAGGCAAAAACAACAAACCAGATAAAAGAATGCCAACATGATGAAGTCAGTGCCAACAATAATGACAGCAACTCGATCATCTTACGAATTTTTAATTTCAGACAGCAATGAAGTGTCATCTACAAACCAACCAAAAATCATCATATAAACTAGTCCCCAAAAATCATCATATAAACAGTCCTACAAACTGGACTTTAGCCAATTAAAATAAACCCAATCAGTTCAAGTATGCAGAGAGCAACATAAAGACTATACTGACAGGTGCACAACATGAACAAACTATATGTGAAGACTGCAAGGTGAGGTCAGTACATATAACAGTGAGCTATCTAAATGAAACCATGATCAAGTGAACACTAAGCATGTTAATGACAAAGCAAGGCAAACTGCAGACAGTGCCGAAGCAAACAAAAGGTAAAAGATATTGCTTCATCAAAACCAAATACTGGACAATGCAAACTCGAGTATGCTGCAGTTAAATGAACGATGGACAAATGCTACAACTTCAAGTGAACTAATGTACCGTGATGTATAACATCAAGTCCCTTTCAGATGACAAATGCAATGTATCAGTTTTCAACTATATCCCCAAGTGCACATGTAATATAGACCTGATAGTATGCAGTGATACTGTCTCGAGGTAAATAGCCTCCAACACTAAATAAAGCATGGTAAAAACCAACTAAAATAAACAAATTAGCAAACTGTCCCATGGCTAACAGTTACAGTATAATCCCATGAAAACAGGGACATTGCAATGTTCAAAGAGATGCAATATCCAAATACATGAAGTGCTGATTGACTTAATTAATGCAAGTAAAGCTAACCTACAGAGACTGTCTCGAAGACCAGTGAACAACAGGGGAAAACAAGTTCGACAGATTACGCGTGTGAACAAGTACATATATGAATGCAGTGAAACTCGAGATAACAATATATGCAAAGTACCCTACCGGAATGAACTTCCAAAATCAACACTGATATCACCATTCGAATAGTACGAGTAAAATGTTCAGGAGTAATATCAGTGGTGAACAAAAACAACTGCAGTGAAATGCAACTCAAAGTCATAGACTAAACGTGTTCAAATATCGTGAAATAGATTTCAAACAAACAATTTAAAACGAACGAAAAATCACAATTTAAAACAAGCCAAAACCAAGCAGTGGTGACTACGAAAAAAAACAAGCAGCAAAAATCATCTCTAGCATCTGAAAAAATCGTATGGCCGAAGCCCAAAAGAACGAAGTCAACCAGTTACTCAAGCAACAAACCCCAAATTGGAACAAACTAGGAGATCAGGGTCTCGAATTTAGATGTGAGTAGATAGTACTACTCACCTTAGATCGGAGAGGCAGCCGCGATTGAAGAACGAAAGTTGGAGCCCTAAAATTTCCAGATCGAAGCCGCCGTAGAATCGAGACGACGCCTAGGCTAATTCTTTTGGGGACGAAGAAGAACCTCGTGGCCGCCATTTTTTTTATCTTCGTTCGATTGATTTAGGGTTTTGAATGAATGGGAAGTAAAGGGATCGGGTTTGGGTTTTAACCGAGACAAGGATGGCTTAGGGTATGGTTTTATTTTATTTTATTTTTCTTTTATTTTTTTGTTTTTATTAATAAACTTATGCTATTTAAATTTTGTAGATAAAATTTATTTCCTTTTAAACATCATTATTTATTTTACATTTATTTGCATATATCTTAGCAATTTCAAAAATGTAGAGTTTTAATTTAAATTGAACAAGATGAACTTGATTTTAAAATTCAAAGATTTTATATTGTAAAATTTTAAAGAAAATTTCCTTTTATAAACGTTGTTTATAAATCCCGATTCAAATTTAAATTCAAACACATTTCTCATTTTAAACTTGAAAAATTCGAACAATTCTACAAATTTAAATCAATTATTAATTTAAAATAATCTAAAATTTTGGGATCGTTACAAATATTACAGTGCTCATATACAGAAATTAGATTGCAAGATATACCTGATATGAGATATCAGCTAAGAGATGCAATTACACATCTCATTTGGGAAGATAACATGAGAAAATTATCACCAATCCATTTTCGTCCACAAGCTAGACTACTTAACCGAATGCTTGTCAACACCATACTCCCTAGATTAGGTAGTCATGAGCAAGTGTATGAACATGACCATAAAGCTTTATATGCTATTTTCGGCCATACAAAAGTAAATTGGGCTCAATATATTTTTGATCACATTAAAAGCTTCTGGACTCCTGTTCGTCAAACAATCATCTATGCTCCATATATTATGTAAATTCTTCGAGCGCATCACGTGCCTTCATTCTTATAACAATATGAAGAACTTCATGTTAAGGAAAGTGGAATTCGCTTCCTATCTTTGATGCATCTTCCCGAAAATCCACCAAGTATTACACCATTTTCTGAGTATCAACACCAACAACACCAACAACCTCAACCCCAACAGTCTACTCCTATACAACCTACCTCTACATCAAGGCCTTCTGAATCAACAGGTTATCACTCTGATTCCGAAATTCAAGAGGCTCGAATTGCAGCAGGACAAGGAGAAAGTATTAGAGATGTAGCACTTCACAACCAGCGTATCCTATCTCTGAATCAAAAGGCCTTGGATAAGAAAGTTTCCCGCCTCGAACGATCTTTTTCTACATGGATGACTAAGGTAGAAAAGACTTTAGAAAAGGTCGTCTCTACTTTAGGAAAGGTTACGCAGAAAGTTCGCGGACGATCATCTTCACGATCTTTATCTTCTCCGTCTCCTACACCACCTCCAGCACCTCATGCACATCCATCAAGAACTCGAACAGTCGAAGAGCCTTTACAGACCCATGCTCCTGGAAAAGTTCCAATCACTGTGGACACTAAGGAAAGTTAAGACATCTCATGGCCTCCACAAGAAGCCCAACATTACGAACACTATCAATCTTTTCAAGGACTTTCTATTCAAGAAGATGAAGAGTATCATGATCAGTCGCAATGGCAACATAACGACTATGATGACACTGCGTCTAATCTTTGGGGTTATTTTTCCTCTCAATAAGTTATTTACTTATTTTTATTTCAAATTCTTGCTTGTTTGACTATGATTTAGCACTTTGACATCGTGGTTAATAACATTATGCTATTGTCCTATTATTTCATAAACTCTTTTTTGATAATGACAAAGGGGGAGAGGGTATATACTAAGGGAGAAATTACAAAAGACATGGGAGCTTCTTATAAAATGAATTGTATAGTTGTCAACATCAAAAATGGGGAGAATGTTAGAACCTCGATTTCGATGGCAACAACTATATAATCACTTGCACACAATATACATAGGTATATATATCATCCATATGCAAGTAGACTTTCACGACCAAGACTTGAAGACCGACAAAAGGATCATTATATTGAGAAATATTAGTACATTCTGTTAATGTCTTAAATAGATGATATGTACAATCTCCTTGAGTAATTTTACAAGCATATGCACATACAAATTATTAAAAAGTTTTTAAACATACTCAAGAAAAAGGAAGTTAACAGATTATACATGTGTCATACGTTTGGCATATGTGCTTAGACGTCTGGCAACATGTTCTGTTTAAATTTTTTTAAACAGACCAGACGTCTGACACAAATGGCCAGATGTCTGACCTAGGTAACGACCATTGTTCCTCAAAAGACATCTTCTTCAATCGGAGAGTTGCATCCTCATTCTTTGGTCATAATTATTCCTCCTCAAACATTGCAACTCTTGGACTGAATTAGAATGAACCAAAGGTCGTTACTTCTCAAATAAACCCTTCAACATCTATAAATAAGCATGAATTTGAAAAGTACAATCAATTGAATATTTCTGAACTTTCTCGCTTTATTTTCTAATATTTCTATGATCTCTCTAGTTTCTAAAAGTACTCAAAAACACACGTTTATCTCTTCCTTATATCAAAGCTTAAAACTACATACTACTCAAAGGAGATTATAGGAAGAAGCTGTACTTGTAGTCAAAATCAGTTTTACCTAGAACACGCATTTGTCAAAGAAATACTCTTGTATAAAAGCCTATTCCTCCGGGCGAAGCGAGGGCAATTGGTTAGTGTATTTCCAAAGGGGAGCTACGGGACTGGACGAAGGACGGGAGGTCCGAACCAGTATAAAAATTCTGGTGTGATTACTTTTAATTTATCTGCATTATTATTCTGTGAAATTCATACTATCATACACATACTTGTCATATATTATATACATATATGATCCACATAGACTTTCACCAATATTATTACATTGACTCAATTAAAATCCTATAAATAATTATTTTCACTCCAAGTTCTCAAAATAAAGATTTTAAAACTTTATTTTCATCAAATTTTGATTTACTTCAATAATTTAATGTTGAAATACATCACTTATTTAATGTATTAGCTCAAATTACTAAAATTCCAATATTTTCATTGTATTTAACTAAATCTCCATACAATAAAATTTTAAACTCAATATTTAACCTCAAACACATTGTTTACTTGAAATAAACAAATTTTAACCAAATTTATCTTCTCCGTTTCATTTTATTCTCAATATTAAATTATAACTATTGTTATAATTTAATATCATAGGTAATCACCAATACCAGGGTTGTTACAGCAACATTCAAGCTTTGAAGTAGATAACCATGGGATATTACAGTTAAATGGAAGAATTTGTGTTCTCAATATTGAAAAATTAAGACAAGAAGTTTTGACTGAGTGCCATCAATCCAAGCTTAATATCTACCATGGAGTTAACAAAATGTACAAAGACATAAAACGAATGTTTTGGTGGGAAAGCATGAAGAGTGACATCTCTATCCATGTTAAAAGATATGCAATTATCAACAGATCAAAAGCGATCAGCAAAAGACTACTGGATTACTTCAACCTATTGAAATTCCGACTTGGAAATGGGACTAAATATCGATAGATTTCATCGACGGCTTACCTTGATCAAGAAAGGAAATGAAGGCATTTGGGTTATCGTAGATCAATTAACCAAAAGCACACATTTTATCCTTGTAGAGACAACGAGAATAGCTGCAAGTCTTGTAGAGATATACATGAGGGAAATAGTTCGATTGCATGATATCCCAAGCAGTTTAGTAAGTTACGAGATCCGAACTTTATTAGTAAGTTCCGAGAGGCATTAAAAACTGCTTTAGGAACGAAGCTGAGTATAAGCATCGCATACATCCCCAGACTGATAGGTAAACTGAAAGGGTAAATCGAGTGTTGGAAGATCTTTTAAGAGCTTGTATCTTAGATTTTGGAGGTTCATGGGAAAACTATCTTCATCTTGTGGAATCCTCCTACAATAATAGCTATCAGGCAAGTATTGGCATGGAACCGTATGAAGCTTTATATGGTCATCCATTTTGATCCCCAACATGTTGGATCGAAATCGGAAATCGGTTAGTACTGGGTCCTGATATTATTCAAGAAGCCTCAGAAAGGGTAGACTTGATCAGAAAGATGAAATAAGCCCAAAGAAGGCAGAAGAGTTACGTTGGTCAAAGGCGCATAAATTTTGAATTTTCAGCTAGAGATTTTGAATTCTTGAAAGTCTCTCCAATGAGAGGTGTGGTAAGATTTGGTCGGGCAGGGAAGTTAGCACCTCGATTTATTAGACATTTCCCATTCTTGAGCGGATTGACCCATTAGCTTATTATGTGGAATTACCCGAAAGGTTGTCTGGTGTGCACAATATCTTTCACATATCCCATATACGGAAATATATGCATGACCTGGAACAGTTTATAGAAATAACTACCCAGGAAGATTTAGAAGTAGAACCAAATTTAGTAGTTATCAGACTACCAGTTCGAATCATGGATCACGATGAGAAGCGATTGAGAAGGAAGGTGGTAATTTTGTGTAAAGTTCAATGGAGTGGTGATGCCGAAGATTGCACATGGGAAACAGAAGTTGGAATAAGGAAAGCTTATCCTGAGTTTAGTATTGATGTATAGTTATAGGTGGTATCGAGATAGTGTACTCACCACTTGTGGTGTGGTCACTTATCATATCTTGTATATATTTCCCCTTATCAAAAATATATTCCTTTTCAAGTCAATTTCTTCTTATCCTTAATTTAGAGGATGAAATTATTTTAAGGGGGGGGGGGGAGTATGTAACGATCCACAAATTCATCACTTTAGAATTTTTTTGAAATATTCAAATATAAGATTTTTAACATAAATGATAATGTTTTGAACAGTAAATAATATTGGTAATCTTATTCTGAATAAATATTTACAAAAATATATACTTTGGAAAATATACCGATAAAATGGTTGAAAACGATTTTATCAATAAACAGTTCTTAGACCATCGGACATCGTGCATGGAGCTAGATACATACACTCATTTATGTATATGAGTGAGAAAATGTAACAAAATTATTTATTTTATTTTTGAAAATAAAATCTCCTTATAACATCATCAATGATATTAGTATTTTGGAATAAATGATTTTGAATTCAAATGATTTAATAATTATTTTAATTATTAAATAAGCCCTTTTAATTATTATATAATGATAGAAATATTATTATCAAACTTTGTTTACAAATACAAATATATTAAATAAGAAGTGAAAATATGACCGGAAATCGAAATCGAAAATTGTAACGATTCAACGTAGAAAAGTTGTGCAACGTTGTGAATCATTTAAGATATACAAATGCACACATATATGTACACATACATGAATATATTCACATGCACATGAACACATATATACATACAAATATACTTATACATACATACATACATACATATACACATTACAAAATATCCAAGTTATTTACCATAAACTTCATCCTTAAGCAAACCAAAGTCAACCTCTTTCACCCAAAGTACAAGCACATGGGTGCACACATAGGGGTGGGAGTACATGGCCGAAATGGATGAGGTAAGAGGGGAGTGGGGTGGTGATGAAATGGTGATCTGTTTGTGTGGAAATATCATGATATTTTCATTCATATTTTTAAAAAGCACCCACCTCTCTTCATTTCATTCACTCTTCTTCTTCATAAAATTCCTAAGCTTCTTCACTTCTTAAACTGTACAACAATGTCTTCTTGCCTAAGGAAATTTATGTCAAAAAATATGGCAATTAAAATTATATAGTAAGTGTATATTATCAAAACTCTTCAAAACCAAAACAAATCCACTCCTTTCTCACCTCTAAACCCATGGCCACACCATCCACCACCTAAGGCCAAGCCCTCCTCCATTAACAAGCATAGGCCAAGCCTTCCCAAAGGTCCAAGGCTCTATTCCATATGCTTTATTGCGATCGTAGCGGAGCTATAGCCGTTTTAAAGTTTGTCCGATCGAAAATCAAGTGAGAAACTCTTCCAAATTTATTTTATTAAATACGATGATATGATATGATTGCTATGGTTGTTTACTAGTTTGATCATCAAGTTTGGATATTGATTATATATTTATTTTTATGTTGAAATGATTCATATTTAATACACGTCGAATATCACAAAGGAAATCACTTTCCTTTAATAAAGGAAATGGCATATAGGAGATTGTTAAACCTCTTTAAAATGGTTTATAATGATTTATAAATACTAAAATCCAGTTTGGTAAAGTTTTGACAAGATATGAAAATCGAGTCAATAATAGGAGCGTCGCGTAACGGTAGTTCACAATTTCGGCCGTAAAAGTTAAATCCATTAAAACGATGGATTCAGAGTCAGAATTCTATATAATAAGAATTTTCAAACTCTTATAACCATATTTTTCAAAATGAAGAAAAAGATTGAGATTTGGATTAGTAGATTTTGAAATAGAAGCAAATTAAGTTTCCAGAATAGTCGCGGTTTGGCAGTTTGGAAACAAAAGCGATAAATTCTTATAAATGATATTTTTAATTCTTTAAAAATATAGGATAAATTCTATAAATATTTTAAAATGTTTTAAAAGAGATTTGAGTTATAGAAATGGATTTCTTAATGATCAAAAAGTTGTTTTGATCAAATAAGCATTAAAACACTATTCGTAGCACTTTTAATAACTTTTGAAATATGGCTTTAAACTTAAGTATTCTTTTTCCAATCTTTTATAAATATTTTAAAATAAATAATTAAGTATTTTAAAGATGATTTGAAGGTTTTATAACTTATTTTAAAAAGTTAAAAAATTGATTTAAAGAAAAGCTGTTAAAAAACAAGTGATTTAATCTTGGGTCGATGAATAGACTGAAATTTTCCGTTCGTGAGATTCGAATGTGAGGTGCTTAAACTAAATGGATGTTCAAGAGTAATTGGTGCCCTGGCTCACCTGGCCTCTTTCCTGTGTGAGGAATAGATAAGGTCGAAATGTTGGAAACGAGGCAAGTATAAAAGATTTAATTTTCCAAATCAAATACAACTTAGAGTGTATAGAAATAATCTTCTTATACTTGGTATTAAATTTTGAGGAGGGAATCTATACTATCTGTGTGAATTTAAAAGGTGATTTCACCGTTATTTGACAGATAATAAAGGTTGAATACGAGAATTGATGTTGAGTATAATTAGTATAATTCATATCAACCCTTCATAACTTAATAATGTTTTGTCATATGATTTATGAGAAGTGATTTTGATTTGGTATTCCAATGTTAAAGAGAGGTTTAATGATTCCATATATAGCAAAAATAAATTTTTTAAAGATATATATCTCTAGAAGATACTTTTGATAAAAAGAAAGTAATTAATCAAATGATAAGCACCTATTTACTTACCATCCTTTTATCAATGGTTGGTTCGAAGGAACCAGGATCGGATTTGAGTGATCCTTATTCGAAAACCACTTCGAACCAATTTACGTATTTTAAGTGAAGACGTGGAACGATAATGAATGGAATGAAGGGCTGCTTATCTCTAACCGTCGGGTAAATTTTCTATTACACACACACACACATATATATGGCAGTAGTATCTTCAGTTGATCTTCGATGAAATGGCTGCTCGCTACTAATCCTAGGGATGATTTCTGACAGGTTGTGTTAGAAAAGTTCCTTCGGTTTGTCCTGTTCCTAGATAACTTGTATTGATGAATGTCCGACATTGCATTTTCAACATACACGTACATTGATTTTTATGAACGTACATTTGTTTGGTGGTGTAGGAAGTAACTCTCTTATATTAACACCCTTCCCTGAGACTTACGAGCTCAGAGGTTGTACCTTTGTGGAAATCAATGGTGTGTGATGGAATTGGTAATGTGGAATTTAAAGTGGAATATGCTATGTAAAGGGTAATCGTTACCTCGTGCCTCATCATCCGAAAATGGCTTAAATAGGGCATGTCGTAAGGCTATGTGGTTCGCAACCATTAGGATATGGTAATCACCTTTCTAGATTACTCTATATATGTTGAGTATGTTGTGTATGCTATGAGATCCCAGATAGGTCGGTTACGACCAGAGTGATGTCATATTCGGTTCTATCTGCCACTAGATGGGTCTGCGGGTAGGCCGGTCTTGCCAGGTGCAGAGGTTTCAAAGTTGTTGATCCTCAGTACATCCTTTTAGAGATGTACTATACGGAAGGTAGTTCCTTACCTTCCATTATATGGAAATTCATTCTCCAATAAGTGCCTTCGGACTTGATTGTAGAACCTATTATGCTGGAATTTAATCAATGTAACAATTTCGGCTAAGATTATATAAGTATACTTGAAAAGTGTTTTCAAAAGAAAGCCATTAAAAAATATCCCCAGATTTTGCGCAGCAAATGATTTGGTTATCATAAGGTAAAAACCCGTTTCGGGTTTATGTGAGGCGCGGTCTTATGAGATACCCTTTATTTTCATATATCCATATTTGAGTTTCTTATACTGGTCCCATGACTGACCCGGAGTTTATTTCCTTTCCCCTTAAACTCTAGGTGCCCTATTTTTTTGGGCAGCCAAGTAGTTAGATAACTTGAAGCATTTTTGATGGAGCATGGAGCATTTAGGTCCTTTGTAGAAAATTATATATTAATTCCGCTGTATTTCATATAATGTATCTACCAACACTTATAAGGATAGGCAGTTATAACTATCTTGCTGAATTAGTATTTACTAGTACTCTGATGGAGCAATTTGGAGTAATTGCATGTACTACTCATATGTATAATTAAGTGTTGAATACGATGTGTGATTCTATTTTTTTTATCTTGTATCTTTATTTCCTTTACCCCATGATAATCTGCCTCTCCGACAATTTGATTTACAGTACGTGAATACCGAGGATGTATTTTTATCGATTTTTGAGGGTTGAGGTATAGTTTTGACGAAGAGAATTGGTGTAAATCATAGTCACAACTGGTTAACGCTTAACAAAGTAAAATTGGATTTTTACCAAAACCAAGTAAGAGATAAATTTGGCCAAAATGTCACACCACTTGCTAAGTGACATGTGAACGTTAATATATTAATAGTTCAATATTAATCGTTGATCAAATTTACACTTAACGGGCCACACAACTAAAACGATGAATTCTCCTTTGACCAAATGATTTAATTAATTTGTAATGGTTATAGGTTAATTAAATTGACTAATATTCATTAATTATTATTTATGAATTTGATTTTGATTTGATAAACAATATTATTAAATATATTTATAATAGTTATAAAATATTAATTGATATATGTTATCGATAAATGTTTAAATCAGATTTAAATGCAAAATATATGTTCGGGCTATAAATGAGCTCAAAGCCCATAAGGGAGGTTGGTTATTTTGGCCCTAACATGGAATATAGGTGGCTATATGATGGTGCTAGAGAGGGTTTGAGATAGAGGGCTAAGATGGAAGAGAATTGATAAGAGATGATGTAGGATATTGATCCTAAATCTCTTAATTC
This sequence comes from Allium fistulosum, assembly GCA_030737815.1. NCBI lineage: Eukaryota > Viridiplantae > Streptophyta > Magnoliopsida > Asparagales > Amaryllidaceae > Allium > Allium fistulosum. The sequence goes on from CM060908.1 coordinate 172,443,790, forward strand.
TCCTCTATATACGGATCCATATCTTCATTTGTTATAGAACTTTTGGAAACCTCCATATTAACCTATTGCTGGCCAAACCCTACCTCAATCATCCTCCATCTATTCAAGTTCAAATCAAATCAAATTCAGTTCTATTCGATAGCAGATGGTCAACAGTTCAAAGACCAATAATCTGCTGAATTAGAATTAGTTCGAGGATTATAGCTCATCGTTTCAAGGTTTTCTTATAGGCTTTGGCTGCTAGGTATATTTCTAATATGTTCATTAGTTTCAATTTACATTTATGATGTTTATTTCATATATTATATTGTTAGTTGGTGATGATTCCAACATGTAAATATATTGTCACAATTTTGATTGGCTGTATGTATATGTATGTTAAAAAAATTTATGTCAACACATATATATATAGCATGGCTCAATATTAAAAAAAATCATTTTTTTATTAGTTAAATAATTTAATATATAATATATATAGTTTATAATTTAAATACTAACTATATACTTATGTATAATATGGAAATATAATTTTATACATAATGTTTAATGATCATAGTATTTTCGGTAGGAAGAAACAAATTTTATATATGTATATATTATTTTATTTTAAATAACATTTAAATCAATTAATCATATAAATAATTACATAAATTCATGTGTCTTTATATATATATATTATAAAATATGTATTATATTTTATAAATTATATTAATACATATTATACTCGTAGTTGAAAATAAAATAAAACATTGTTTTATATTTTGGATATTGAAATATAAACCAAAAATAAGAAAATATGTCTTTAAATTGTTTTAAATTATAAAATTATATAACAAAATTGAAAATTATAGAATTTTCGCCTAAAATTTTTGTAACACCCCGCGAATTACAATTATATATGCAAATAATTTAATTAAGTTATATACGTTTGAAATTTTATAATAAAGAAATGTTTGTAAATGGGGCAACTAATTAATATTATTTGGAATACATATATATTTGTGTAACAAATAAATTAAAGAGAGAAATTAAATAAAATCAATTAATAGGAAAGATTAATTGATGATGTTTGTTTAAAAGGGAAATTAATATTCAATTAATTAGTAGAGGTGATTAATTGACAGGAACTAACAAGAAAGGGAACATATATTGTAGCAACTAATTGATATGATTAGAAACATATATGTTAGCACAAGAGAATAAAATGGAGGAAGAGTAATTTATGTAAGTAATCAATTGTCAATTAATAAACATGGAGACTTATGGTAACATATATAATTAAGATTGTGATTTAAAATTCAATTGTAGAATATATGCATGCAATAATTATGGGAATAAAATAAATTAATATGCATATATGTGACGAATTAATATGGTGTTGATTAGCATATTAATTTGGTAAGAAAACAAAGTGCAGGCAGGGATTAATTGGATAGTAAATTAATTCTAGGTATATATGAAATCTATTAATTGGGCGATTGATAGGGGAATCTTATTTAAAAGAAACATCACATTTAAAAATATATGTTTCCATGGATTGCGAGAGAGAAGGGGAAAGTGATTAATGAAACAATTATTGGAGAATCAATTTGAAATAAAAACAAACACAGAAGAAAACATATTAATTTAATGTCCATAGATTGAGTGTACACTTTATATTTTAGGGTTTTATATCTAATGGTTAGCACCGATTTGAACCACTATAAATATAAGTGCAGAGCCTCATTTTTATTCTCATTAATTTTCTCTTGCCTACAGAAGCTCTGCCATTTTTCTATCTCTTCTACACTTTCTTAATAACAAAATTTTAGATCTAATTCACACGAATTTAGATCTAAATAGAAAGAGAATAGAATTAATTAGGGAATTAGGAATTGGTTCAAATCAGAAGGCTATGTCAAAGGTAAAACCCTAGATCTAAGTTTTATTTGCTATTTCTAATCCAAATCTCTTCCTTTTCTCATTCATATATTATAGATCTATAAATATATTGTTTGTAATTCCAAATAGGGATTACAAGGGAGGTGAATATAGATGTTAGGGACAATCTGAAATAAAAACAGGGAGATTTGAAAAACTAGGAATGTGAGTGGATTTATTTATATATCTTTTAAGTTTAAGATATATTATCGTTAAATTCCCATTTAGATAATTTTATTCATTAATTAATCCTATTAATTAAGTTATGCTAAACTAAGGAATTTATAGTTTATTTTCAGTATTAGTATTTATTTATATTTGTTTCTACGTTTTGGATTTCTATGCAAGCGTCATTCTTCTTCTATTTTCTCCTCTTTCTTCACGTATGGATTAGAATAGATTAAATGTGAATATGGATTAAATAATAAGAATACTAAAATGAAGGAAATAAGATGTAAAGTAATAAAAGTTTGAGGAATGGAATTACTGTAATAAATTATGTTAAAATGAGAAAAGTTAATTAATCTAATAACTAGATTTGGGAGTAACTAAAAGTTTAATTGGTTGGTTTAGAAAATAGGATACATTTCTATAGTTTAATATTTAAAAGACAACAATGAACGTAATTGCAAGAATAAAAGGAAGAAAAAGAGAATTAGTGTAAAGAGAAACCACTGTATTTTACACTATTCCAAAATAGTAACAGAAATATCTAGCAATTACGGATTATTGTTTATAGTATTATTTAATATTTCTTAGCGCCAAAATTGGTCACTAACACTCAAATCCAGATGAAAGCACCAATCAACGAGCACAGATCATAGATAGAATGTATGTAGAGAGTAATAATGAACCTAATATTAGAGTAAATGGAAATAAAACGATATATGTAGAATTAAGTCTAGAAGTATATAATTTATTCATTCATCAGAACTTTTGTTCTAACCTCCTCCACATAACATCCTACAGGTTAGGTAGATGGTAGAGACTTCTCAGCTTTATGACACTTGCTTAGAAAGTGTTATTATTTGAATGAGTATTTACTTACTATTATATTTTAGTCAATCCCGCTGTGAGATAAATTATTGAGCTCTGATATATTTGCCTTTGCCTATTTGCAGGATACCAGATTCCCAACTCGGGCTTCAATGGGCTTGGGTTTTTGCATTTTTGCATTTTTGCGAAAAATCCGTGAAATGACCCTCCTGTTTCTACCTTAATTTCATAAGGATTTTTTTTTTCATCAAAGGGAATTTAAATCAAATATAAATCATAATGCCATACAAGCTATTGACATAGCCACTTATTTCTTTTCTAAGTCTTGTTCTACTGCCATAGGTGCACTTTGACAAATACTAACACATATATATATATTTACCTTGCCTAGATAATTCTATTTAACTCTAAAATAGTATTTACTTGATCTTATGATAGTTATCAAAGTTGATATTAATTAATAACAATAAGTTGAATTGACAAAAATTGATAAACCTTGGGAATTTACTCGAAAATAGGCAAATTAGGCAAAATCAGCAGTTCAGACGTCTAAATTTCTATGACAGACGTCTAGATTCGATCTCAGACGACTAAATTATTATGACAGACGTCTCAGAGTGTCTAAATTTTAAACAGAGAGTAGAAAACATTTTGAACTATAATCAGACATCTAAATTTTTATTGACAGACGTCTAAATTAGATCTTAGACGTCTAAATTATTATGACAGACGTCTCAGAGTGTTTAAATTTAAACAGAGAGTAGAAAACATTTTGAACTAAAATCAGACATCTAAATTTTTATTGACAGACGTCTAAATTAGATCTTAGACATCTAAATTATTATGACTGACGTCTAAGTTTAATCTCAGACGTCTAAATTATTAAGACTGCCGTCTAAATTTGATTTCTATGTACATGCATATGCATATTCAATTTATATGTGTCTGAATGTCCACCTATATTCATTTACACTTTTAAGTTTGATTTAAACTTCCTTTGAACTATCAGAGTCATTTTCTTTTCTTTCAAACAATTCAACCGGGATTCAAAACTTATTACCAATATAAATATATCAGTGCATCCCTAATAATATACACATACATATGAGGATGTAAGTGTTTATCTTGTTTAAATTCAGAGTATATATATTTTTGTTAAACAAGTGTATCCTGCTTGATTTGGATTCTAGCAATCCTGACTAAAGTTAATTACTATATTCTTTTGAATATTTGTAACAAGTCAGTAAATCCTATGCATATCTAATTTATATAAACTAAAAAATATCCACAAGAATAATTCCAGGTTTTTATAGCTAGACTCAGATTTTTAACCTTCAAACTTAAGGTTTTAAGTAACTTGAAATTATCTAATACAATGTATGTACATATACATCTCTATCTCTCAAATACATGCATATACCATTTACAGATTTTCATCACCATACCCAAATATATATTTTCTTGCAACAGTTCAACCAAGTCTTTAGATTAATCCCAAACTTAATACATCACTAGATTCATTTAGAACAACTAATAAATCCAAACTTTTAAGATCATTACATAACAACCAAAACAGAATTATAAAAACTTCCCAGATTACATGCAAATATTTCATTCTAAGTTCTTATTTAATTCTAATTTAGCATGCTTATATAATCACTCTCATTAGCCACAGCAGCTTCCTATTTAGATCCAGCATTTCCTGAAAGAACATTAGAGGCTGCCCCATTTTAGATGAGACACCCCAGATGCCATAAGCAAACAAGGGTCAGATACAAGATCTGGTATGAGTAAAATAAAAAATTCCATGATATTAGGTAAATGAGTGAGACATAAATATTTTGTTCAAGTGGGCATATCATCTTCGATCAATTTGCCTAACTTGTTTATGACTAATTATATACACATATTCAACCATGCAAACATAGGTTTCAAATAGAAATACTCAGGAACTATCATAATTCCAGTCCAACCATCTTAGGAATAACTCAAGTTCCTACTTCATCAATTTAAGGTTGCATTTACCAAATTAATTCCTAGCCTCATCTGCCATAAAGGAATCACGGGGACACATTGTAATAAAATAATTCACAATATTGCACAAAGATCTCAGGGCTTAAACAAACCATGTGCCAACTTGCATACTTCAAATATGACAAGCATTCCAGCAGTCTTCTTGGCTCACAATCCTTAGTTTATTTACTAAGTGTTCATGTTTAATCCTATCGTGAGATAGCTAGGTGACTAAATCCCAGTATACATGAAACATTACATAGAGTTTACAAGCATAACTCAAGAACAATCTAATCATTCATGTCCAGGGAAAATTATATTTTCAAGTGTTTTGGCTTAAAGAAAATACGAGAATAATTACAACTGGGAATAAAGACTAGGCATGTAGGTTATTATTGTTTCATAAGCAACCATGTTTGAACTAAATTCAAGATCTAGCTTAAACAAGATCTTTGGCTCATGGATTTTCTATTTGATCAAGGGTTCAGCACTTTTGGATATTTCCATTGCAACCTTGAATCTTTCATTTGAGCCTCAGCACTTACACAAGTGTAATGCAACTCATATACATTGTGGTTTCTATGTTCTCCATGCCATATCTAAACCAGTTACAAGTATTCTCTATTTACTTTCATGATTTTATACTTTACCTTTCTGGGTGTAACCAAACAGAGCAAAACATTCAATCATCAAATCAATCAAAACATCCAGAAACACCCATTAAAACATCCATTGAAGCATCCATTAAAACCATAGTAATGGAATCAAAAACATGTAGAAAAATAACATAAATCTGGCTGCCTCATAACATGACTTAATGCCATGGGTTTAGTGAGATTACTCACAGAAAATGCTTCTCTTGCTAACTCAGAAAAGAATCCTTTTTAAAACTTGTTTTTCTGCTTGTAAGTATTTTCTCCTTTGTTTTCTTAAATGTTTTTGGGTAGCAAAAATGATTTTTTCTGGTTTATACTTGGGTTTATAAGAGAGGTTTTTCTAGGGTTTTATCATTGTAAAATCTCATTTCTACCCTGGCCAAAACTCATGCATTTTGCATTTCAAGTTTGTTTATTTTTTTCACCTTTAATATCCCGGCCATATGTGAGACATGCCTCCCCTTTTTCTTTTCCAGAATATATATATTATATTCTTACCAAGTCATGATAATTGTGTGACATTGTTCACTTGTTTATTTTCTAAAATCCTCCTTTCTATTTTCTGCCTAAAGCAATTATTTTGCTTGCAATTCGTCTTTTGCCATTTTAGTGTTATAGTTTCACTTGCTTATGTATACCTTACAGTGCTTGAAAATGTATATTTGTATACATATCTTATCTAGGCTTATTTAATTTCTCTTAATTTCAGAAACATATGCACCTATATGTATACGGGTTTTTAAATCCTTATAACATATATGTGTATATTTTTTTTTCTTTCTGGATTTTAAATAAAATCTGTTTACTGATTTAAAAGAAAACTTACTTTTCTTATTTTCTGGGATGATCCATATAATTCCAGAAATCAAATATCCATGTTGCAAAATCATGTTTGTATTGCTTTTTAATTCTTGTTTTAAATTCAAGAAATCTGGAGTTCTTCCTTGTGCCATATCAGTGTGCACGTGCACACATGCACACATACTTGCACACAATTAACTCCATATATTCCTATACAAATAATCTCAAATATTTTCAAAATTCAACTAAAACAAGATTCCATGAATTTCTGGGGCATTACAATCCGGATCATTGGAATTCGGGTTGTTACAATTTTACTGGAATTTTAAAATTTAAATTTAGTTCTAAAGTTAATTTTTATTAATTTTTAATAAATTTGTAAGGTTTTATTAATATTTTTTTTGAAATTTTAAAAATACCTTGAGCCATGCGCAATACCAGGTAGGTATATATTTAAATATAAATTATTTTTATGATATTTATTTCTATTAATATATATTATTATTATACATATATATATATAAGTATTTAATATATACATATATATATATATAATTATAATTATACATATACTAATTTTAGTATTACAAAAAAATTATTTTTTTATTTAATATATTTTATAAATGATTTAAACATATTTATTTAGTTATATTATGTTTATTTTATATATAAATATTAGTATATTAATACAGAATTATATATATATATATGTTGTGTAATATTTTATTTATAAAAGCAAAAACATATATATAAATATACATTCATCTTAATATATTTGTATATTGGATGAGCTAACGTATCCATTGCGATGAAAATCCTAGCATTTATACACGGGCATATTATACCTTGCACGGATCGATACGTTACACATGCGCACACACACACACACATATGTATACAGGATACACACAGATATATATAATATAACCTAATTAAATAATACTATACCATTTTATAAATTTATATAAAATAAAAGATTTTAGTTAAATAAAATTTAGAAATATTCTAAATAAATTAGACTTCATAGGCCTAATAAAGATCTAATATGATAAAAAATTGAAATTCACTTATTTCTCCACTATGGGCTGGTCTAGTTCCAACAATGGATTCTAGAGATGAAACTTTAATTAAGTCTCCAGAAGAGAAGTATGGTGCTGGAAGACCTTTGACTAAACGCAATGGAGAATTTGCATATTTTCAAAATAAGTAAAATAAAGTGGTGTATGCAAACAATATGGTCACAATAAGTGAAATTGTCAAGCTTCTAAGAAGATATGAGTTAGCTTTTATTTTATTTTATTTTTATTTTTGTTATGATGTTGGATTTATTAGTCGATTGTAGGAATTTTTTGTTTTATTGGTAATTTATTGTACTTATATCATTTGGTTGTAAGACTTTATTCATTTGTATGAATTTATTGATCTTCAAATTAATATGCTGTATGTAGTTGTGATATTCAATATTTTATTTGATATTAATATGAGGAATTTGAGTGATTATTTGTGTTGGTTCTGGAGTTTGTATTGTAGATATTCTATGGTAGTTTTGTTGAAATGATACTGCTCAATATCATTTTTCAGTAATAATTTTGTAATGTAATAATGTAATGAAAATGTAGTACTGGCTTCAATCTTTTCAAGATGGTCCTTTGATAGCTTATTTGCAAAGGTCACTTATTGGAGTTTGATTGTGATAATAAGAAAAAACTGATACTTTATAATATTAGTTTTGTTTAACATTTTTGTAGTATTATAGTTGTAACAAAAACTACCGCTGCTGTATAGTATCGATTTTATTTAATATCGATTATGGGCTCGATTAACATCCGTTATAGGCTCGGTTAACTACTGCTAATGTATAGTATTAGTTTTGTTTAACATCGGTTATGGGGTCAGTTATAGGCTCGGTTATGGTCTTGGTTAACTACTACTGCTGTATAGTATCATTTTTGTTTAGCATCGGTTATGTGCTCGATTAACATTGGTTACGAGCTTGGTTAACTACTATTATTGTACAGCATTAGTTTTGTTTATTATAGGCTTGGTTATGGGGCTCGGTTAACTACTGCTACTGTATAGTATCAGTTTTGTTTAGAATTGGTTATGGCCTCGGTTATGAAGCCCGTTTAACATTGGTTATAGGCTCGGTTAACAACCACTACTATATAGTATTAGTTTTGTTTAACATCGATTATTGGGTTGGTTATAGGGCTCGGTTGTGTAATAGTATCCATATGTATTTGATTCGGCTGTGTGTCCATTTAGCTTTTGCATTTATACATACCCAATTAGGTTGTGCATCCAGTTAGCTTTTGCTTTCTATTAATGAATCTATCTCAATTACAGATTGATTTCCATAAGTGCTCGATTAGGTTGTGCATCCGGTTAGCTTTTGCATCCATACTTACCCGTTTAAATTGTGCATCCAATTAACTTTTGTGTCCATACATACTCGATAATGTTGTGCATTTGGTTATCTTTTGCATCCATATGTACCCGATTAGATTGTGTATCCAGTTAGTTTTTGCATTCAGTGGTAAGCTTGGTTACCCAATCTATCTTGATTACAAATTTGTTTCCATATGTAACCAATTTGGATGTGCATCATGTTAGATTTTGCATCCGTATATACATTATTAGGTTTTGCATCTGGTTAGCTTTTATATCCATAGGTATCAAATTAGGTTATGCATCCAGTTAGCTCTTGCATCCATACATACATTATTAGGTTGCGAATCCAATTAGCTTTTACATTTGGTGGTAAGCTCGGTTAACCAATCTATATCGGTTACATATTGGTTTCTATACGTACCCAATTAGGTTGTGCTTCTAGTTAGTTTTTGCATTCATACGTAACCGATTAAGTTATGCTTCCGATTAGGTTTTGCATCCATATGCACCCGATTAGGTTTTACATCTGGTTAGCCTTTGCATTTGGTGGTAAACTCGGTTAACTAATCTTTCTCGATTATAGATTGGTTTCCATACGACCCAATTAGGTTGTGCATCCTATTAGTTTTTGCATCCATATGTATTCAACTAGGTTCTGCATTCGATTAGCTTTTGCATCAATACGTACCCGATTAGGTTGTGCATTCGGTTAGCTTTTGCATTCGTATATACCCGATTAGGTTATGCCGGTTAGCTTTTGCATCTATACATACCCGATTAGGTTTTGCATCCGATTAGCTTTTGCATTCGGTGGTAAGCTCGGTTAACCATTGTTCTATCTCGGTTATAGATTGGTTTCCATATCTATCTGATTAGGTTGTGCATCCAGTTAGCTCTGTTATAGACTCGGTTACTTAATAAAGATTGTCATTTAATAGCTTGTTTTGTAAAGGTTACTTATTGAAGTTTGTGGGTGAAAATAAGAAATAAATGATACTATATAGTAACCGTTTTATTTAACCTTTTTGTTGTATTATAGTTGTAACAAAAACTACTGCTACTGTATAGTATCAGCTTTTTTTAACATTAGTAAGGTCATGCATCTTTTTAGCTTAGTTATTGTATGGTTTTCTATTGTTGTTGCTCTTTGTGATAAGCTCAGTCATGTGGTATCATATATATTATTTATGATAAATGATACCGTTTAGTATGTTTTTTATATACTTAGGTATCATGGTGTATTGTAGAGTTATAGTGCAAGAAAATTTCGATAGCATTTTTTTGAAGTATCTTGAAACATTGTACTCAAACAATAGATATGTTTTTTAGATAAATTTACAAAGTAGAGATAATGAAACATTAGTAAGAAAATACCAGTAGCATTGATACAAAATAAGAAAATGTAGTAGCATCATTCATGAATTTAGGAATTAAAGATCAGTACAACATAATTTTCAAACAAATTGAATTAGAATGCATTAACATCTTACAAATAGATAGTAAACATTAATACAACCTAGATCCTATGTGTTTTTTTTCCAGTTGATAGTAGCAGAATTTGTTGCATTTTTACTTCTTACCATATACAGCATCATCTTCTACATTTCCATGTTGTCATCTGAAAATAACTTGGGCGAATTCCAGCCCCCCTTTATCTATTAAAATACCTAATCTAATTTTTGATCTCATTTTAATCATTTGATCATTTGTCATGCTGATCGGGACTTCGGTATGGCTATCTACCGGTGTTATGTTCAACATTACATAAATTCCACCATCGTTCACATTGCAATAAATTTTCTTAGTAATAGAATCTGAATTTTTATGCAATAATGTAATCATTTTATTAACTTTATACTATTTTGATATTCTACAATAGCATTTTTTTGGTATGTTGAAGTATTATCTTTAGGTAACGACCCGCATTTTTGACCCCCGAACGTCGACACTAATACTACCACAGTATTCACACGTCGAGCACCCAAGTGCGGAAAAGGCAGATTATTAAGGTAAAATAAAAGAAAAAGGAAATAGAACAAGAAATAAGAGAACATAATATCAGAATCTCATAGCGGAACGATAACATATATTATCAAAAGACAGTACAAACAGTCACTCTAAGATACATAGCATTTCAGAGTTACAACTATAAATATTATCATCAACCCGGATAGTTATACCAACTTGTCCTCACAAATGCTGATATATACGTAATAGTAATGCAGTTGAAAAAAGAATACTATAGTAGGTGAAAAATCCTGTAATGACCCATATTTTTAACTATTTTAAATTATTAAATTTAATATGATTATTGAATAAAAATGGTTAGAAATAAAAATTTAATGAATTATTAATGTAATTATTGAATATGAACTTTAATAAGATTTTGAAATAACAAATTTCAAAGATTTTGGCAATAACAGGTATAGAAATGAAATTAAGGATTGAATGTGTTTATAATCAATAGCTAGGATTAAATAATAAATGTAAATTATTTAGATGTAAATAAAATAATTGGTTGATATAAAATTCATTTGAAATCTCATATCGGGATTTCTAGGAAGTTTAATATTGGGATTCATCGAAATTGGATTATTGTAATACTTTAAATAAGAAGTGAAACTAAGTATAGTAGTTGTTTTATCATTTGAATTCGTTTAAAGGTAAATTTTATAAGTTAAAATAACTTATATATAAAATGTGGTGATTTATTGGATAATTAAATTGTTTAAATTTAATATTGGAAATTATTTAAATAATTGAATCTTGAATTTAATGTGAATGAAAATGATGTTGAAAGTGATTTAAATTTTATTTAAACAAGAATGAAGATTGTTAACTTTTAAAATTGAATTTAAAAGTGAATAAATAGAAATAGGAAATTATATATTTTAATTAACGTGGGAAAATAGCCATTTTGGCCACTGTCTCGGGTTTCGACAAAACCAGTTTCATTGGATCCATAATAGTGAATTATTATAGGATTTCAAGTTTCGTTGCGATCGGACTTATCGTTTGGCCATGCAAGCTTGAAACGTGTAGAAATTAATTAAAAGAATTTAATCAAAATAATTTGATTTTGAAAAGCTATCTTCTGCCTACTATCAAATTAGGCCTCGAGACTAGTTCCATTGTGCTCGGAATGGTGGTAAAACATTAAGAATGCCAGGTGACACACTTCGTTTGGAGTTCAGAAATTTCACGGGTCAATCGGGTCGGAACTTATATAAGGCCATGTTCATTTCGTTCAAATCCTACCCCTATTTTCTCAGCCACCGTTAATAACAATTTAATGGCTATAAATCACCCATTTTCTTCCTTCGATTTCTCGTCATCCACGCAACGAATTCAAAAACTTCCAAAAGGAAAGTTGTGGCTCTCGTCCTCCTCTACGTTACGTACGGTTGGATCGTCGCCAACTTGCACAAAATCGCCAGAATTGAGCTATGAAGCCGCAATAGTTTTTCTCGATTTGCGCATGGATGGTGGCGCTGGAGGGAGCCGCGCTCCAGGTGATGGTGGAGCTTTGAGAGGCGCGTGTCGTGGCGGTCTTCGATCGTCGTCCGGTCATTTCGAGTTGCATGCGTCATAAGGACTTTATCATGTGAGTTGGGTTCTCTCGTGCCTGAACGTGTTGAACAATGGTGAGGAAGAAATTTAGGGTATGGTTAATTATTAATTTTATTTGTTAATTATGTTTTTATTTATCGTTTCGCTAATTATCGTATATCTTTTTCATAAGAGGTTCTTTTCGGATGAAACAAGTTGCGTTGGGTTCGTATCAACGAAGGCTATGTCATGGAGTTGGTTTGAAATTTATTTGACTCTGAAAAATTTTCAGTTTCAAATAAAGGTGAGTGTTTTAAATGCTCATGAATGACTAAATTATTTTACGTTAGTTAAATTGCAATCATGAGTGATTTAAATTTATTGATTATTGTTTGGTATTAATTGATATGGAAATCGATATAGAAAGTTATTTGGTAGAAATTTTGAATTAACGGTTAAATTGAAATTAGAATTAAACTGCTAGTAAAATTCCCTATTATTGATAGTTGGGTAATTATTGTGATATTTGACTGATTTGGATGATTGGTTGTGATGGATGCCAATTGGTTGATATTTTGGAGGATTGCATGTTTATTTATTTATATATATATCATGTTATCACCTTGTGAATTATTTATAGTATATAAAACTGTAAATTGAATTATTTCGAATAAATTAAGAAATAGGTTGAAATGGTATATACCTATGACACTTTGATTTGGATAAAAATGATATATATCGATCCTTGAAATTAAATTGAAATAACTATTCACTTGGCCATAGGATAGAAAATTATATATGGACACCGGAATGGTTAAATTAAATGATTTCAAAATTTTAATTTGAAATTATTTAAATGATTTTGATTCAAAGGAGTAAAAACCAAATTTATGAAAATTGAATTATTTTCGAACTTGAGCTCGAAATGTTGAAATCGAAAGTTGTTTACAGGGATTGTTTAAATAATCGCATTTGAGATTTTGAAGTTATAATTATGATTTGAGTTTCGGAAGTTGATTTGTTTTAAAAGATTTGGATTTTTATTCGAACTTTGAAATATTGCTAAGTAAACGTAATTTAAATCGATATTTCAAAATTGAGCTCGAATTAAATTATTTTGAAAATTTGAATCTTAAATTGAATATTGAAGTTAAATTTGATTTAATGATTTAAGTCGATATTTTGAAATTGATATAAATTGAAATGATTTAAATTTAGAATTAATTGAAATTTAAACCATTGACTCGAATTGTTGAATCGAATTTAAAGTTAAAAAATGAAAATCAAAATTGAAATTGATTTGAATTGAAATTGGAATCGAAGTTAATTCAAATTGAAATCGGAATTGAATCGATTTAAATGGAAATGGAAATTGATTTGAATTGGAAGATTTAGAATTGAATTAGTTTGACTTTGAAACTATTTTCAAATAAAATTATTTCAATATAAACTATTTAAAATCTATCTTTTAAATATTCAAATTATTCTGATTTTCTAAGCTAGTTTACTATATAAACCATTTTCAATACTCAAACTATTTTATCTTAAACTATTTTAACTTTTAAACTTTTTACAATTATTCAAACTATTTTCTAAAAGAATTCAAACTAGTCATGGGTGGAATGTTCATATTTAAATCATGGATTTAAATGCAAATTGGGTTAAAATGAAGTTATAACCTAATATGTAATTGGAATCGAATTTTGAAGTGGAAATGACTTTCAAGTGAAAATTTACATATTTGAAGTAAATATGATATTTTGAAATGAAATTGATTTTGAAGCGAATATGATATTTTTGTATCAAGTACGAATCGTTTTTGAAATGTAAAAGTACCAATCGGTGTGTAAAACAATGTTTGGTTGTTAAAGAGACCGGGGCCTCTTATTGGCATACCCTTTGTCAATATTGGAACCACTTTAACAACTGTGTACAGGAAAGAGACTCCAGAATGAAGTGGTTGGATTTGGCGTCGTTTGCTAGATTTAAAGAAAGAGAACGATGATGGATTGACTCCGGCACTTGTGCCAATTTAAAATGACTAAAACAGGACAGCTTGACAGAGCCAAGCGGATTAGCTACCCCAAGTGGATATCTGTTCTTCGATTTTCTTTGGACTCGGTCCATATTATTTGTAACGACCCGCCCTTCTCGACCCTCGAAAATCGACACAAAATACTCATGTAACGACCCAGTATTTTCAACCATTCGCATCCATTATAAGTGTATAGGTAGACACTCATGCCGGAGTTGAATTGCTCAAAATACTGCGTTGTAAATAAAATTTGGCAAAACTCAGCATATACAGTAAATAAAATAATCACAGATCACAGACACAGAGTAATATAACAATAATGCAGCGGAAACAAAAGGATAGTAGTTCATGAAGCTACTATATGTATATAACGGAGTTAAACAAGATACAACAGAGTTCTCGAATACAATAGATGTCTCAATACAATAATCAAATACCAGATCTGAATACATCACTGGAATCAACGGAATAACTGAAAGCAGGATCGATAGATAGCTGGATCTCCAAGCGACGCTCCAACTCCAAAGGTGAGTCTCAAATGCTGTATCACTCAGTCTGACCCGAGCGTAAAGCAAAACACAAAACACTCGAGTCAGGATTAACATTCTTATATTAATAAATCCAACTCAAGTGAAATATCAACTGAAATACAAGTAACTTAAAGGATGTTTGGGATAACCATCCCCTAAGGATCCGTTAAACTATTTACTATGTAGTAATATTCGCTATTATAATAGTGTCTAAATAAGTAAAGTATAATCATATCGGAAAATAGCGTTAAGGGGATGGAGAACCTTAACGCGGTCGGATCTTAAAATCATAATCGTACTAAAGCTCGATATGGTAGGTGACACGGCACAACTAGGCAATGCCAGGGTAGATATACCAATTACGCACACGGACTGATGGATACGCATAGCAGCCACTACCGTTCCACCTCGAACAACATTCCCAAATCGGAGGATGGCCATCTAGTCAAATTAGTAAGAGTAATATATCGAAGGAATGTGTCCGAGAAGAGGTGCTACCTCACTGGTCCGAGATCGCTCCTGTTTTAGCCACCTTATGCCAACTCACGGGAGTTGGGTCCACGTAATACCTTAAGGACGTCGCCACCATCCTACTTCATTCTGGGATCTCCACCGCGTACACGGTTGTCAAAGTGGTTTTCGGTATCGACAGAGAGTATGTCCATATCCGATCCCGGTCTCTTTGCCAACCAATCGTTATTTTAACACCGTGGTCATTTCAAAATAGTTTATACTTCAAACCTAGAATATCATTATCATTTCAAACCCAATTTAATACGATATCATTTTCACTTCAAATATATCCATTTTCAAATCATATTACTACCCAAAGTTATAATGTTTTCAAATTCTTAACACTTTCCTTTTAAACAGTTTAGACATTAAAATTTCGTTATAAAATGAATTAGTTCCTTAAATTTCACAAATCGATTCAAATTAACTCGAATTCCAAACATTTAATTTAATCAAATCTCAAATCATCAGTTTCAACTCGATTTAGCTTCTAAATAAACCATTTCAAATTATAAATTTCAAATACGTATCTAAACCATAAAATAAGCCATTTCAATTTGAATATATTACAAAGCTTTAAACATTCAACATTTCATAACTAAATTCGATAATTTATATACATATCAGATTCACTTTACAATTATTTAGTTTTGAAATATTAACTTAACATTTCCATGACATTTGAATACAATTTCAATTTACAATTTAAATAAACAAAAGATCTCATTTAAATATTTATACGTTTGAAATATCCATTTAAGTCACCTTTTCAAATTTCAAGTTGTAAATCACTTCTTTAAAATTTCAAATTCAATACATTCAAATCAAACTTATTTAAGTATAATTCTTAAATAAATACAATTTCAATCAATTTCAAATCATTATAAATTCTATATTAAAAATATAGATATTAAATAAATACTTAAATATATTATTTATCAACTTTATTAAATCAACTTTAATAAATCTTTAAAAATCAATATTTATCAAAACCATATATTTCTTTTCAAAACCATAGAAATCATTTTCAAAACGTTTATATATAGACCAACGGTGCCTGTATATAATTTTTCTATCCTATGGTCAAGTGATACGGATATTTATCATTTCAATCCGCAATTTAAAATATATCCGGGTATATATCTTTCAACCCGAAATCCCAAATTCAATTCAATGAAAATCGCTTGGGTTTATCATTTCAACCCATAACGATTTTCTCCTATTCTACAGATCGTTCGGGTATGTATCATTTCAACCCATAGTGATTCTATACTAACAGGGAACTTGCAGAGTGATAACAGATATGATACTAAATAACAACAGTAACAGGCATATATCGACAGTATAAATAACAGATAATGGTGTCAGATGTCACAGGTGAACAGATACAGATAATGACATATATATAACAACGTAAATAACTAACAGCAGCATATTTCAATTGACATTTCAATTGAAATCAAATTTAATAAATATAAGAATATTAATCGTGAGTGATTGCTCACCTTTCGAGGTTAGAGAGAATAGATAACAAGACCAGCTACGATTTCCAAAGCAACGCTAGTTGGATACGATTTGAATGAAGCAAACAGGCACGACGGACAAGCTGAAAATTTGGAAAACGAGGAGACTAATCAGAAACAGTTTTAATATAAAGTGGAAAATATACATAAGCTGTTATTATTATCATTCCCGAAATCAACATTTTAAACTTATATAAACTAACACATATACATTATTATATATATATATATATATATATATTTCAAATTAAGACAGAAAAGAAAAGAAAAAGAAATATATATATATAATTTCAAAGTTGTTATTATTTGCAAATATATTTTAAAAGGGACAAGACAGCCCAAAATGCAAAATTTCAAAACCATATACGGTATATATCAATATCAACTATTTATAACCAATAAATATAATACATAACTAAACCCATATAAAACTTAATAACTAATATATAAGCAGATTATGTATAACAGATATAAATATATATAAAAGATAAGACTATATTCATATAGGTACATACTACTTACACCGCTATATATTTAGCATCGAACTGTTATAGCCATACATAACCATAAACAAACTTTAATAAACTACTGCTATTAAAACAAGTATACATACGCATAACGAGGAAATCATACTAGTATATACTACTGACAGAACATAACCATTTATAATATATGTACAATAAAAGAATTAGTACGACAATCTATACATATATATACAAATTTATATAAAATTTGATAACTTTATGCTTTAAAATATATAAACTGTATACCTATAACTATATTCATACAGCAAATCACAAGGCTTAATTACTATAGAGACTTCATATATAAACAAACAGACTCGGATATATACGCTTATAACCAACATATAAGCATATATATATACTACCAAATTTCTATTAGCAACATATGAAACATTTATAAAACTTTATATTATAATAAACAAACGAAACTGCTATACCAATATACATAAAATACTAATATATATATAAAATCATTAACAACCTATATATAATATAATACTTATACTCTGTAAATGGAATATGTGAAAAACATACTTATAACCAAACAAATATACGTATATATTTTCAACAAAACCAAAGAATAAAAATACCACCAGACAGCAATTTATATATGTATGTAATATAAAATAAATACTAATATATAACTTACTTCTATGAGAAGGTGACCATGGGTGCTTTGTGGTTGCGGCAAGAAAATAGAAGGTCACGACAAGAATGGGGTCGAAGAGGTTGATGTCTGTTGTAGGAAGCACATAGACGTGGGTTTAGGCGCGCATGCGGAGGAGAGAGGGAAGAGTGTGACGACCCGGAATTTTTGTATATTTGAAATTGGAATATTTAATTAATTTTAAATATTCAGAGGTTAATTATAAACTTAAATTTCAAATATCGCTGTTTATTGAGTAATTTAATTATTAAATTAAATTATTTGAAGTTGGATAAAATAGTAAATCTGGTATTCTAAGCTGATTAAAAATATTTCAAAAGCTTGTAAAATTCATATTGATAACACTGAAGATAATAGAAGCTTCAGAATTTAATTTGAAATTGATTTGTTCAATTTTGAAATTATATCGTTTAAATTGAATTTAAAAATAGCCGTCCGAGGCACAGTCTCGGAATTCGACGAAACCAGTTCCATTGGGTCCGTAATATTGTATTATTACCGGATTTCAAGTTTCGTAGTAATTGGAGTTGTTGTGTGGGCGTACGATATATAAATGCGCTTAATTTATATTGAATTGTAATATAATAACTCGATCCAAAACACTATCTTCTCCATACAATTGAATTGGGACTCGAAACTGGTTCCATTGGGTTCAGAATAAGGTCTGTCATTAGGATTGTCTAGCGGTGTCTCGATAGAAATTGTAGATCTTTATTTATCCATTAGAAGATATTTTCAATATAAAATTTATAAATCAAAGTCAGATCCTATAACTTTTTCTTAGCCACCCTAGGTGCCAACCTACCTTCGTACATACATCACCCTCTTCCTGCTTAAAATCACATCCACTTCTCCCTTTTCTTTTTCAGGAAGCCAGAGAAACAAATAAAACATTTTTTTTCACGCAAATTTATACATATACGAATTGTGGTCTTCATTCTTCCTCATCCTTTTCTTTTATGTTGTTCGATAATGGCAGTGAGAGAAAAAAAAAAAAAAAAAGAATTCAAACGATACTCGTTTTAGTAAAATCGATCGAAGACTAAATAACCTCGGGCTCTTCCTTCCTCTATAAATCATTCACGAACGACCCAGTTTCTTTTCCCTCGTTCGAAATCAAAGCAAATCTCGATCGCAGGAAAGCATCTCGTTCAAGAAGAAAGGGGGCAACTGGATACGCGAATCATTGCCGTATCGCGTACGAAATAGAGTCGATCAATTCGACAGGAGACGATCTCGCGAGGGCATGGGCTCGCGTGGGATGCTTTGAGGGGTCGGCGAACTGTTTCGAGCGAAGGGGGCACGTCGTGCCATGCTAGTGGGACTCATGATTTTCGTGGTGGCTCTGGCGACGTGGGAAGGGATGCGACAGCATAGGAATGAAGGGGTCAAGCGAAGAGAAGATCAGGGATTGGTGTGGGTGACTGGCGCAGTGGTGTGAGTTCGTCGAAGGCACGATTGGGATATCGAGCAGAGGATCTGTAATGGTGGTTTCTTGTTCGAGTTGAGGTAGTTTAATTCGAAGCATTTTAATTTAATGTTATTTAGGTTTAAACTTATCAGTGATGGTAAATTGTTATCTCACTTAACAGGATCTTAGCAGCTAGGTATTAGCAGTAAATTTAATTTAATTTAACTAGTAAATATATATAGTAGAGTATATCTATGCAGATTTTTAAGTTTATATATATACAGAAATTAACAGAAAATTTATTAAAGGAAATTTATTTCAAATTTAATGATTTGTTAAATTAAATCAATTAGTTAAAATTAAATTTAGTAGCTAAGTTAAATTTATTTAAAAAGGGTAATTAATTATCTTAATTCAAATATTAATAAAATCATAAAAATTGGTTATTCAAGGTTAAAAGCTGAAAGGAAACAAGCTGGTTTGGTTGGATTGCAAATTCAAAGGTGAGTTAATCTCACTCAGTTTAATTTTATTTAAATTTAATTGGTTAAATTTAAATATGGATGAATGATTGAATTGATTGATTTGATTGATATGGTATATAGTAGTATATAGCAATATATACATATTGGCATATGTATATATTGGAGTTGTTGATATTCCCGCATTTTATAGCGGATGAGACCCTATGCGCCGCATAATAGCGAATGATATTTTATAAATCCCATATACCGCGATATTCCACCTGGAAGTGGAATTGGTATTTTATATTGTGCTAACGTCTGTGGATGCAGGGAAACAGGTTGGAGGGATCCAACTGGATTCCTCAAAATTATTAGATTATTTAATATTCTGTGTTCTGAATATTTGATATCATGTGATGATCTTATATTGGATGATGTGGTTGATTTGGATGGTCCAGTATAATAAATTATAAAATCTATGGAATTGAATTTTTGAAAAGAAATAAAGGAATAAAAGTTTAAGTAAAATAATTCGAGGAATTGGAATAAAATTTATAACGAATTGAAATAAAAATAAGGTGATTTGGAATTTTAACAAATATGAAATAAGGGGATTTTGAATTCACAAGGGATAATAAATTTTATACTTAAGTGATATTATTTGAAGAATAAAAGAAGTTATTTTTGAAATTAAGGATTAAAGTTAATTAAAGAATAAATAAGGAGTTTTGGAAATCTGTAATCGATATTGGTAAAAAAAGGGGTTTAACTCGTAATAAGGAATAAAAATCTAAAGGTTAATGTATTTTGGAATAAATGAAGTAGCAAAGGAAATTTATTTCAAAGTAAGTAGAATAAATTGGGAAATCAATTGGAAATTGATTTAGTTGTTTAAAATTTGAATTTTAGAAGAGAAATGAGATTTTGGAATTTATAAACTGGGTTTATAAAGTAAAATAAAATATCAGTGGATATTAGAAAATATAAATTCAAGGTGGGAATTTATAAAGGGATATGAATTGGTTTAAAATAAATGTTGATTTATTTTTAAAAGAGGGGAATGAGAAGTGTATTTCTCTGGATAGCCAAGTACGTTTTTCAAGGTAGTTTTAAATATAAGTTAAAAGTTTTAATATGTTTTAAAAAGCATGTTTTGGAAAATTTATTATTTTTAAATGTTAAAATTTTAAAGTAAGTATTTTCAAAAATCTATTATTGTAGTAATTATATAAAAGTGATTTGCTATTATGTTTTAAAAGGAGGAATTTAGTTTGTATTTATAAAGTGGTTTATTTTAAAGTATATATTTTTAATAAAGCATTAAAGTAGTTTATAATTTCAATGTTATAAAGCATATTTACAGTAAAGTGTTTTTAAATTATTTTTAAATCTAAAAGTATTTTGTACTTGGTGTTTCAGAGGAAATAAATATTTGGGATGTATTCCGTAAGCGGGAATTGTTTTCAAATGAGCTTTGAAAATTTGGAAATATATCTTGGAAAGATATTTGGGTAAATAAATAATGTGGGAAATTATTTATTGTGTGATGGTTGCTTGTGGATGTTAATTGATAGTTAAATAACCGACTATCAATATTGGCCAAATGCGCTGATCGTTTCGAAGAGACCGGGATCGAGTTTCCGTATACCGGGATTCTAGGTCTGGAGACTCGAAACCCACTTCGATCCGGTTTGTACGTTTCGTGGGGAAACGAGGGTAATATCGATAAGGGGATAGTGTTATCAGTTCTGTTCGGACCTGGAACGGACTTGTATGGACGAATGCTTCCGGACATCGTCAGGGGACGATGGGCATTCTAAGTGAAACGTTCTGAAGGTAACGTTTAGCCTCAAGCCTCATCAACCGGGAATGACTGAAAATCAGGGGTTATGCAGCAAGGCTTCGTGGGTAGCACCCACTTGAGAGTAAAGTCATCCCTGTCTAGATGTCCCTTTTATTTCGGCTTAGTGGTGCGGTTGCTGATCCCAACCGTGGGGTGATTTTATTTGGAATTATCCAGTAAGGGATGATTCCGGTCTTGTGTTGCAGGGGAGCGGGCGTACTCCTCGGTACTGTGATCTAGGCCACGTACTGTGACAGGTGGTACCCCAGTGCCTAGTCATTCGTTGGAAATCCATTCTCCCTACGTTCCTTGTACGGTATTTGTTTGTATTACCCACGTTGTGGCTAGTATGCCGGAATTTAATAAATGTAACAATTTCGGCTATTTTAATAAGTATTTGTAAATAGACACTATTATAATATCAGAGGATTTTTATAGAAAGTGTTTTAGCTATCGTAAGGTAAAAACCCGGCATGTTTATTTGTGGCGTGGTCTTACGAGATGCTTTTGTTTTCAAAGGATTTTGAACTTTAATAATCAATTTGAGTGTGATTTTCTCACGCTGGTATTCCAGACTGACTCGGGTATTGTTTTATATGATGCTCGGGTCAGACCGAGATAAACAGGTTCAGATTGATGCTGGGAAGCTCAGGAGATGAGCTGGATGGCGAGACGTATCTCCCGTACTTGTTTATATATATATATTCCGCTGTGTTGATTGTTGTACTCTGTTGTATTGAGGACATGATATGGTTATTGTCCAGTTGTATGTTATGTGTTCTCTGGTGTATACTCTGATGCTATATTATATAAAACTGATACAGTTTTGATTTGTGTAAAGATCTGTTAATATATATTATATTTTATTCCACTGCGATGGTTAGATTCTGTTGTTGTTTTCTGTTTCTTCTTCTTCTACCTCTTCTTCTTTAACACAAATGGTTCGATTTTCCGGGTCTGGAAAGTCGGGTCGTTATAGTGGTATCAGAGCTTAGGCTGGCGACAACCTTGGCTCTGGTGGGAATTTTGAGAGTATTAATAGATATGAGCGCGTATTTGTTAGTGAATATAAAATTTGTTTTATATTGTGTTGATTGGTTTATTGAGTAGTTTATGGATTCTGGTCGATGTGTGGGACGCCACAACATTGATAGGGATCTCTAAACACTTGAATAGAACAATTCGACACAGTATTGTTTTAAAGTAGGGTAAATGAAATAATTTTACCCAAATTATTTTTGTATAAAAAGAAACGTTTTGTAAACTATTCTAGTTAATATATATGGTTGTTTGGATGTTAGAAGTGATAATATGGAATTATTATCATTAATATATGGAAACTTAACTAGAAATTGAAATTTATAACCAAAGCAAAGAATAAAATTTTATAATAAAATAAAATTTGAGATATAGATTACAAATGTAATTTATAAAATTGAAATAAACTTCATATACAAATGAGATTTGTACTTTAAAATAGAATTCCAGAGAAATGTGGAAAATAAATCGGAATGGATTTTAAGTTTGGAATTTTGGGAAAGGTTTGAAATTCCTTGAGATTTGAAAATAGTTTTCAAAGAGTTTGAAGAAATAATAAGTGGTATTATTTCAGGAATATTTTGAGTTGAGTTTGGAATCTAGAAAGATTTGAAATTTAAAAATATTTGAAATGGTTTAAAGAAATAAAAGCATTTAATTCTCTTCCGGTCGCTGGGAAATAATTTCGGTGATGACTGCAGCATCATCGATGTTCATTTTCGAGTTTCCAAAGAGAAATTGCTACCAAACTGTTTTAAATTGGAATTGATTGTGAACTGGGCTGGTTTTGAAATTCAAAGGGATAATTGAATTTACCAAAGGAGTTTGGATGTGGTTGATTTCAAAAGTGATTTTGAAAATTTGGAAAATTGTTTAAAACTATGGAATCTTATTTAAAGTTGTTTATGGAATAGTAAATATATATTGGCTAAATAAATTGTATAATCCTGAGTAAAAAAAGAAAATGTGTATGAGATTGATTTTAAATAGATGGAAGTATGGATATAAACAAATTGTGACTTATAAAATTTAGAAATGAAATAAATAAGCCAAAATAAAAATTGTTTTGTATCTTGAGAAATGGATAAAAATTCCAAGAACTTAAATTTGCAAAATAGATTAAACTCAAGAAAAATAGTTAAAGTGAGTAATGAAATAAAATCGAATATTGAATAATAATTGGAAATAGCTAACTTGGAATAAATTAGTAAGTTGAAATTGGTTGATGAGATTTAAAGTGATCAAGTTAAAAGTTGAGTTGTGAGTTATTAATGGAATATAGAAATGGAACTCGAATTGGTTAATTAAAATTTGAATAGTGAATAAATAATAAAATTTGAAAGTGAAGCTGGACTTATTAATAGAAATTCAACTTGAAATTTGTAAGTGAATTAAATATGAATTGCAGTTGAATGGAATTGAATAAAAATAAAAATGACGTGTATTGCAAATAAAATTGAAGTGGCTTTATTATTGAAATAATAAGTTCGGAAGTGAATAGAAATGTGAAATAAATTTAAATGGATTGAATGAGTACTAATTGAATTAAATTAGTAAAATAACATGGAATTGATTGATAGAAGTGAAATAAAATTGATTTTGATATAAATGAATATGAATATGAGTTTGTGTGGACTTAAAAATGAATTGGATAAAGGGAAGTGAATTGTAAACCTTTAAGTTGAATGAAATGGCATATGTATTGATTGGAAGTATTTAAAATAAATGTCGAAACATTTCACATGTGCTTATGGAAGTATATGATATGCATCGTTTATGGAATCCATGTTTTTAGCTATGTGTTATTAAGTGAAATGTTAATAAACTTTGTATATTGGTCACTTACCTGTTTAAGTTGAGTAGTACAGGTACCGGGAAGCCGTTTGGCTGGATTTGATTGCGAAATTTGCTAAAATAAATCACCGCTTGCTTTATAAATTGCTATAATAAGGTACGCTTACGCAAAAATTCAAAATAGGAGATATGAACTGTTTTTTTTGTTTTTCGGCCGGGTGGGCCGATGTATATATATTTGTACATCCTGCGATATCGCAGAAGTCCCTCCGTGCAAAGGAGACTCTGCCAAAATTTTCCATAAATTTTGGGAGTTAGAAAATTTTTGAAAATTTTCATTTACGATAAATGATTTAAATTTGTTAAGCAAATAAAATTGAAACCGGATATTGATATCTAATTCGAATGTGAATGTAAGGTGAAGCGAAATTGAAGGAACTAAAGAAGTGAAGTTTACGAATAAACTGTAAATCGAAATTTAAATTAATTAGTAAGTGCAACTACTTCAATATTCAAAGTGGAAGATAAATTGAATTCAAGTGGAAATGTAAACGCAAAAGTGGATAGAAATGGATATGGACTTCAATAATGAAGTGAAAATAAGTATAAGCAGTACGTAAAATATTTATATTGAACTTAAGGAATATGGTGAGATTCTTAAGTAATTTGGTATTAAGGAAAATTATTCTAGATGAATAATTGAATGACGATTAAATTTGAAGTTGTGAAATGAGATAAGTGTGAAGTGAATAACAATCAAATGAATGTGAATAAAAAAAGAAATTGATATAACTGATAATTCAATTGGGATAATTACGTAAGGTGTACGTATATTATTTTATTCGCATAGCTATTTGGTCCAGATGTCGAACACAGAATTTCGAGATAGATATATCGATCCGAGTTGGAATTTTTCACTCGATTTTCGACGGCGAGCCTGGATATGGATTGTTGATTGATTCTGGATATTCTCTATCATAGTTTGTGGCTATGCAAGGAGAATGACGGTTTCTGATCAAGAAACCAAATCCGAGTCCGCACTAGGAAGTCGGGTGGACGATACTAGTTCGGAAGTGAAATTGTGTGATCGAGTGAACGATCGAATGTGATATTGTGTACGGATGATATATGGGCATCGTACGGGCTAAGTAAAACAAATATTGTAAATTTGTAAAGAAAAGTATAAAATGACTTTGGAATTGTGATTGGATGTTATTGCTTAATAGGATATACAGGTGTATAAAAGCAATGGATAAATTGGGATTTTTGATTTTAGAAGATAAAATTTAATGGCCCGACAAAAGGTATGTATTTGAATTTCTATATGAAATTTGATTGGGTTTTTGGATCCAGCCACTTGGCCTTTTGTTTTCTTTTTGAGATTGGGAGGCCGTAGAGCCATTTTGTAGTAGTACCGAGCTAGCCGAGCAAAGGAGACGCTGGCGAAATTTTTTGGAAATTTAGGGAGTTAGAAAAATTTTGGGAAAATTTTGATAATTCAAAATTTGAATTCAAATTTAAATTTGAACTGATAAGAAAGATAATATTGTTTGGGACTTAGGAGTAAGTTTGAAAGGTTAGAAAGAGGGATAATGTATCTCTATTAAAGAATTTGTTTTGGGAGGTGGTTAAAACTATTTGGGTTAAGGAAATAGTTAATGGGGATTGAATCATTCTTCTTAACTAGTAATTTCGGGGACGAAATTCTTTTAAGGAGGGAAGAATGTGACGACCCGGAATTTTTGTATATTTGAAATTGGAATATTTAATTAATTTTAAATATTCAGAGGTTAATTATAAACTTAAATTTCAAATATCGCTGTTTATTGAGTAATTTAATTATTAAATTAAATTATTTGAAGTTGGATAAAATAGTAAATCTGGTATTCTAAGCTGATTAAAAATATTTCAAAAGCTTGTAAAATTCATATTGATAACACTGAAGATAATAGAAGCTTCAGAATTTAATTTGAAATTGATTTGTTCAATTTTGAAATTATATCGTTTAAATTGAATTTAAAAATAGCCGTCCGAGGCACAGTCTCGGAATTCGACGAAACTAGTTCCATTGGGTCCGTAATATTGTATTATTACCGGATTTCAAGTTTCGTAGTAATTGGAGTTGTTGTGTGGGCGTACGATATATAAATGCGCTTAATTTATATTGAATTGTAATATAATAACTCGATCCAAAACACTATCTTCTCCATACAATTGAATTGGGACTCGAAACTGGTTCCATTGGGTTCAGAATAAGGTCTGTCATTAGGATTGTCTAGCGGTGTCTCGATAGAAATTGTAGATCTTTATTTATCCATTAGAAGATATTTTCAATATAAAATTTATAAATCAAAGTCAGATCCTATAACTTTTTCTTAGCCACCCTAGGTGCCAACCTACCTTCGTACATACATCACCCTCTTCCTGCTTAAAATCACATCCACTTCTCCCTTTTCTTTTTCAGGAAGCCAGAGAAACAAATAAAACATTTTTTTTCACGCAAATTTATACATATACGAATTGTGGTCTTCATTCTTCCTCATCCTTTTCTTTTATGTTGTTCGATAATGGCAGTGAGAGAAAAAAAAAAAAAAAAAGAATTCAAACGATACTCGTTTTAGTAAAATCGATCGAAGACTAAATAACCTCGGGCTCTTCCTTCCTCTATAAATCATTCACGAACGACCCAGTTTCTTTTCCCTCGTTCGAAATCAAAGCAAATCTCGATCGCAGGAAAGCATCTCGTTCAAGAAGAAAGGGGGCAACTGGATACGCGAATCATTGCCGTATCGCGTACGAAATAGAGTCGATCAATTCGACAGGAGACGATCTCGCGAGGGCATGGGCTCGCGTGGGATGCTTTGAGGGGTCGGCGAACTGTTTCGAGCGAAGGGGGCACGTCGTGCCATGCTAGTGGGACTCATGATTTTCGTGGTGGCTCTGGCGACGTGGGAAGGGATGCGACAGCATAGGAATGAAGGGGTCAAGCGAAGAGAAGATCAGGGATTGGTGTGGGTGACTTGCGCAGTGGTGTGAGTTCGTCGAAGGCACGATTGGGATATCGAGCAGAGGATCTGTAATGGTGGTTTCTTGTTCGAGTTGAGGTAGTTTAATTCGAAGCATTTTAATTTAATGTTATTTAGGTTTAAACTTATCAGTGATGGTAAATTGTTATCTCACTTAACAGGATCTTAGCAGCTAGGTATTAGCAGTAAATTTAATTTAATTTAACTAGTAAATATATATAGTAGAGTATATCTATGCAGATTTTTAAGTTTATATATATACAGAAATTAACAGAAAATTTATTAAAGGAAATTTATTTCAAATTTAATGATTTGTTAAATTAAATCAATTAGTTAAAATTAAATTTAGTAGCTAAGTTAAATTTATTTAAAAAGGGTAATTAATTATCTTAATTCAAATATTAATAAAATCATAAAAATTGGTTATTCAAGGTTAAAAGCTGAAAGGAAACAAGCTGGTTTGGTTGGATTGCAAATTCAAAGGTGAGTTAATCTCACTCAGTTTAATTTTATTTAAATTTAATTGGTTAAATTTAAATATGGATGAATGATTGAATTGATTGATTTGATTGATATGGTATATAGTAGTATATAGCAATATATACATATTGGCATATGTATATATTGGAGTTGTTGATATTCCCGCATTTTATAGCGGATGAGACCCTATGCGCCGCATAATAGCGAATGATATTTTATAAATCCCATATACCGCGATATTCCACCTGGAAGTGGAATTGGTATTTTATATTGTGCTAACGTCTGTGGATGCAGGGAAACAGGTTGGAGGGATCCAACTGGATTCCTCAAAATTATTAGATTATTTAATATTCTGTGTTCTGAATATTTGATATCATGTGATGATCTTATATTGGATGATGTGGTTGATTTGGATGGTCCAGTATAATAAATTATAAAATCTATGGAATTGAATTTTTGAAAAGAAATAAAGGAATAAAAGTTTAAGTAAAATAATTCGAGGAATTGGAATAAAATTTATAACGAATTGAAATAAAAATAAGGTGATTTGGAATTTTAACAAATATGAAATAAGGGGATTTTGAATTCACAAGGGATAATAAATTTTATACTTAAGTGATATTATTTGAAGAATAAAAGAAGTTATTTTTGAAATTAAGGATTAAAGTTAATTAAAGAATAAATAAGGAGTTTTGGAAATCTGTAATCGATATTGGTAAAAAAAGGGGTTTAACTCGTAATAAGGAATAAAAATCTAAAGGTTAATGTATTTTGGAATAAATGAAGTAGCAAAGGAAATTTATTTCAAAGTAAGTAGAATAAATTGGGAAATCAATTGGAAATTGATTTAGTTGTTTAAAATTTGAATTTTAGAAGAGAAATGAGATTTTGGAATTTATAAACTGGGTTTATAAAGTAAAATAAAATATCAGTGGATATTAGAAAATATAAATTCAAGGTGGGAATTTATAAAGGGATATGAATTGGTTTAAAATAAATGTTGATTTATTTTTAAAAGAGGGGAATGAGAAGTGTATTTCTCTGGATAGCCAAGTACGTTTTTCAAGGTAGTTTTAAATATAAGTTAAAAGTTTTAATATGTTTTAAAAAGCATGTTTTGGAAAATTTATTATTTTTAAATGTTAAAATTTTAAAGTAAGTATTTTCAAAAATCTATTATTGTAGTAATTATATAAAAGTGATTTGCTATTATGTTTTAAAAGGAGGAATTTAGTTTGTATTTATAAAGTGGTTTATTTTAAAGTATATATTTTTAATAAAGCATTAAAGTAGTTTATAATTTCAATGTTATAAAGCATATTTACAGTAAAGTGTTTTTAAATTATTTTTAAATCTAAAAGTATTTTGTACTTGGTGTTTCAGAGGAAATAAATATTTGGGATGTATTCCGTAAGCGGGAATTGTTTTCAAATGAGCTTTGAAAATTTGGAAATATATCTTGGAAAGATATTTGGGTAAATAAATAATGTGGGAAATTATTTATTGTGTGATGGTTGCTTGTGGATGTTAATTGATAGTTAAATAACCGACTATCAATATTGGCCAAATGCGCTGATCGTTTCGAAGAGACCGGGATCGAGTTTCCGTATACCGGGATTCTAGGTCTGGAGACTCGAAACCCACTTCGATCCGGTTTGTACGTTTCGTGGGGAAACGAGGGTAATATCGATAAGGGGATAGTGTTATCAGTTCTGTTCGGACCTGGAACGGACTTGTATGGACGAATGCTTCCGGACATCGTCAGGGGACGATGGGCATTCTAAGTGAAACGTTCTGAAGGTAACGTTTAGCCTCAAGCCTCATCAACCGGGAATGACTGAAAATCAGGGGTTATGCAGCAAGGCTTCGTGGGTAGCACCCACTTGAGAGTAAAGTCATCCCTGTCTAGATGTCCCTTTTATTTCGGCTTAGTGGTGCGGTTGCTGATCCCAACCGTGGGGTGATTTTATTTGGAATTATCCAGTAAGGGATGATTCCGGTCTTGTGTTGCAGGGGAGCGGGCGTACTCCTCGGTACTGTGATCTAGGCCACGTACTGTGACAGGTGGTACCCCAGTGCCTAGTCATTCGTTGGAAATCCATTCTCCCTACGTTCCTTGTACGGTATTTGTTTGTATTACCCACGTTGTGGCTAGTATGCCGGAATTTAATAAATGTAACAATTTCGGCTATTTTAATAAGTATTTGTAAATAGACACTATTATAATATCAGAGGATTTTTATAGAAAGTGTTTTAGCTATCGTAAGGTAAAAACCCGGCATGTTTATTTGTGGCGTGGTCTTACGAGATGCTTTTGTTTTCAAAGGATTTTGAACTTTAATAATCAATTTGAGTGTGATTTTCTCACGCTGGTATTCCAGACTGACTCGGGTATTGTTTTATATGATGCTCGGGTCAGACCGAGATAAACAGGTTCAGATTGATGCTGGGAAGCTCAGGAGATGAGCTGGATGGCGAGACGTATCTCCCGTACTTGTTTATATATATATATTCCGCTGTGTTGATTGTTGTACTCTGTTGTATTGAGGACATGATATGGTTATTGTCCAGTTGTATGTTATGTGTTCTCTGGTGTATACTCTGATGCTATATTATATAAAACTGATACAGTTTTGATTTGTGTAAAGATCTGTTAATATATATTATATTTTATTCCGCTGCGATGGTTAGATTCTGTTGTTGTTTTCTGTTTCTTCTTCTTCTACCTCTTCTTCTTTAACACAAATGGTTCGATTTTCCGGGTCTGGAAAGTCGGGTCGTTATAAAGAGTGTGCACGTGGGGTTTTGGAGGGGAGGGGTTTTGGCCGAGGCGGAGGCGGTTTGGAAGATGAGGTGAGGCCGAGTTGGGTGTGGTTGCCATGGCCGAAGAGGTGAAGATGGAAGCGATGGGAGAGGGGAGGGGAGATGCGGCATGGTGGGGAGAAGCAAAACAATCATGAAGAAGGGGAGTAGGCAACAGGCTATCACAAGATAACTTTGATAATTGTAAATTTCCTGAGGCAAGCTTAAGGTCAGAAAAAAAAAGAAAGGTGAACGATCCCAAATAATTAAAGAAAGAACAGTGAAATTCCAACGGTCCAGTGATACGTTGAATATTTAAAACAATTTATGGCACGTTTCGGATTTTTGAGAGAAAGTAGAAAGTGGAAATAACGTTTGGAAGGGGAAAAACTGCAGAGGAAAGGTTTTAAAAATGCAGGCTAGTAAAAATAATAAATAGATAACCAGAGAACCGTTCAAACGTATACCAATTCATACGTTTTGATTTTTTCAAAAATAGTATGGGATGGAAATGGTCACCCTGGAATTAAGCTGGAAGATTAAAGCAATTTATTATATTACTTGGCCTGCACGTTCAAACTTAAAAAGGCAAACGAAAGCTAACGGTCACAATTCAGGGTACCGGTACGACGCACTGTTTTATTGTTTCTGTCGCGTACCGGACCTCAAAATACAGAGTTGAATATACCGTGGAGATCAGCACGACGAGACGATCAAAACGGTATACAGATATCAGTGATATGGTCATCCGATCAAAAGTCGATAACCGGTACCAAAAATGTTGCTATTCAGCCAGAATTAAGATAAACGGAGCAATAGATGTCCAAATTTGACGAAACGAAAGATGACGTCTCACTCAGAAGATGATTTACAAATTTTCTATGTAAAAATATTCAGGTTTGGAAACTATTTTATTATCACCTATTTTTAACTGATTAAATTGAAGTAAATTTACGCGCGAAATAAATTTTCATATTTTCGGATGAAAATTTACCAGTTGCTATGTTTAATTAGACGCATACCAAATATCAAATTTATATTTCAAAATTTTATCGTTTAAAATTTCACAAAAATTTAACTAATTACGTTATTTAACAGTCAAAATTTACGGGCCGTTACACTCTCCCCCACTCAAAACTTTTCGTCCCCGAAAAGGAAGGAGGTAGGGGAATAGAAACAACCAGAAAGAAAACAGCTTTGAAACAAAATAAACAACAAAATTTTAAAACTATACAAGATTCAAATTAAACTAATTAATATCCAACCTTTTGGTTAAATCCCTTAGAGTTCACCTAAATTATATCAAATCCAATTATTCCTAAATTTATTATCTTATTATCTAGTCATTCTCAATTAACAATTTCTAAACCATCAATTTGTATAATCATTTATTATACTCATATTTTATTCAACAAATTTAATTCTTTTATTCCAAATCATTATTAAGTTTATTCCACTTAATATGTCCTATCACATATATTTAAACCATATAAATTAATTTAAACCATATATTTTAGTTTAAATCAATTTATATTCAATAATTGATTTTTAAATTCAGGGTATTTCCATACTTTAATCAAATTTTCAATTTATTAGTTCCTTCAAAACAATTTATTTGTCTCATCTATTATTTAATTAACTTATTATTCTGCTTACCTCTATTAACATCTTTATAATAAAATTTAAGTGTATAACATTTATTATAACACTCAAATCTTTCCTTATAAAGTCATTTTATATTGTATATTATCCAATTACATTTTTAACTTCTGAAAATTTTAGGTAAGTTATGCTAAGATGTAATTGAGTATTATACAAATAAGATTTTACAATTAAGTTATTCTCAGTTAACTATTTATCCAAGAATTTTAACTTTAGTTTATAGTTGAAATCATCTTAAATCTAAAATTTAAGAATTTAAATCTCTGATTTACTTCAAACAATTTAGAGATATATATATATTATATCTATATCAATCAAATTAAATTTTAAAATAAGATACCTATATATATATATAAATCAAACTATATTGAAGAAATTCAAATCGAATATTTTTTTTTTCAAAACAAAACCGTAGCAAAGCTACAGAATGGTCTTTCCACTTCGAAACTCGAAAATGAAGGTCGATGATGCGGCCGTCATCACCGAAATTATTTTCCAGCGACAAAGAGAAGAGTACTGGTTTAAACATTTAAAATTCTTTGAAAACCATTTTATCCGAAAATACTTTAAATAATATACATTTTAGGACTTTAAAACAAAGTTTGAAATCACCAGAAATTTAATTCTTAAATCTTCGATTTAAATTCATTTCAATTCCAAATAAATTTATAACCAATAGTCATTTTTCAATAGTCAATGACTTACAAAACAATAACATCAAAATCAAATATTATCATTTTCAACAACCAAGTTATTTAACTTTTAATTCCAGAAATTTTTTCTTATATATTTAATATAATCATACAAATTTATTTCATCTATCAAATTTGAAAATTTATATTGTGTCAGTTTGCTCTGTTCAAGTGTTTTGGAAATTCTATCGATAGCGTTGATCAGACGAATCGATCGAAAATCCAAATCAACATCAACAACTCAAACAACACACTATAAACATAAACTATTTTATATTAATTTCAAATACACTCCCTCACACGATGATTCCAGAATTGGATTCCAACACAAGGATAGAGATCCAAATATAGAGGGACTCTAATCAAAGAGAATTCTAATCTAAAATAGATAGGCTCGAAACGAAGGTTAGATGATTGCATTTCAAACAGGAAGATGGATAAAGTTGTATAAATCGCGGGCAACCTTAACCGGGTCAACCGTGACCTTATAGATAAGATCGATGTAGAGTTCTGAAACAAATCGACATTCGATTATCAGAGGTAGAATTCGGATATAGCCTAAGATAGCAGCATCGTAAACCGAGGATACCGAAATCTCCGGTGAATCAATACCGATTGTAAAGGAGTTTCACCCCAGTACAAATTATTCAAAGATTGGCGAGACCGCCGATTTATTATAGAGATCATTCGAAGTGGAGTTATGGGATACTCCAGAATCAAAAGACACGAATAGGGGAGACACGAATGGACTTTGGAACCGAAGTGAACGTTCCAAAATTCAAATGAACCGAGTCAAAGAAGAAGGAATTTAAGCTCGAACGAAAGTGATTTTGTAATTGAATTTACTCTATATGCTGAGTTTTGCCTAAAACCAGAGCTCTGATACCACATGTAACGACCCAGTATTTTCAACCATTCGCATCCATTATAAGTGTATAGGTAGACACTCATGCCGGAGTTGAATTGCTCAAAATACTGCGTTGTAAATAAAATTTGGCAAAACTCAGCATATACAGTAAATAAAATAATCACAGATCACAGACACAGAGTAATATAACAATAATGCAGCGGAAACAAAAGGATAGTAGTTCATGAAGCTACTATATGTATATAACGGAGTTAAACAAGATACAACAGAGTTCTCGAATACAATAGATGTCTCAATACAATAATCAAATACCAGATCTGAATACATCACTGGAATCAACGGAATAACTGAAAGCAGGATCGATAGATAGCTGGATCTCCAAGCGACGCTCCAACTCCAAAGGTGAGTCTCAAATGCTGTATCACTCAGTCTGACCCGAGCGTAAAGCAAAACACAAAACACTCGAGTCAGGATTAACATTCTTATATTAATAAATCCAACTCAAGTGAAATATCAACTGAAATACAAGTAACTTAAAGGATGTTTGGGATAACCATCCCCTAAGGATCCGTTAAACTATTTACTATGTAGTAATATTCGCTATTATAATAGTGTCTAAATAAGTAAAGTATAATCATATCGGAAAATAGCGTTAAGGGGATGGAGAACCTTAACGCGGTCGGATCTTAAAATCATAATCGTACTAAAGCTCGATATGGTAGGTGACACGGCACAACTAGGCAATGCCAGGGTAGATATACCAATTACGCACACGGACTGATGGATACGCATAGCAGCCACTACCGTTCCACCTCGAACAACATTCCCAAATCGGAGGATGGCCATCTAGTCAAATTAGTAAGAGTAATATATCGAAGGAATGTGTCCGAGAAGAGGTGCTACCTCACTGGTCCGAGATCGCTCCTGTTTTAGCCACCTTATGCCAACTCACGGGAGTTGGGTCCACGTAATACCTTAAGGACGTCGCCACCATCCTACTTCATTCTGGGATCTCCACCGCGTACACGGTTGTCAAAGTGGTTTTCGGTATCGACAGAGAGTATGTCCATATCCGATCCCGGTCTCTTTGCCAACCAATCGTTATTTTAACACCGTGGTCATTTCAAAATAGTTTATACTTCAAACCTAGAATATCATTATCATTTC
This sequence comes from Allium fistulosum, assembly GCA_030737815.1. Classification (NCBI taxonomy): domain Eukaryota; kingdom Viridiplantae; phylum Streptophyta; class Magnoliopsida; order Asparagales; family Amaryllidaceae; genus Allium; species Allium fistulosum. The sequence goes on from CM060908.1 coordinate 172,479,155, forward strand.
AAACCCAATTTAATACGATATCATTTTCACTTCAAATATATCCATTTTCAAATCATATTACTACCCAAAGTTATAATGTTTTCAAATTCTTAACACTTTCCTTTTAAACAGTTTAGACATTAAAATTTCGTTATAAAATGAATTAGTTCCTTAAATTTCACAAATCGATTCAAATTAACTCGAATTCCAAACATTTAATTTAATCAAATCTCAAATCATCAGTTTCAACTCGATTTAGCTTCTAAATAAACCATTTCAAATTATAAATTTCAAATACGTATCTAAACCATAAAATAAGCCATTTCAATTTGAATATATTACAAAGCTTTAAACATTCAACATTTCATAACTAAATTCGATAATTTATATACATATCAGATTCACTTTACAATTATTTAGTTTTGAAATATTAACTTAACATTTCCATGACATTTGAATACAATTTCAATTTACAATTTAAATAAACAAAAGATCTCATTTAAATATTTATACGTTTGAAATATCCATTTAAGTCACCTTTTCAAATTTCAAGTTGTAAATCACTTCTTTAAAATTTCAAATTCAATACATTCAAATCAAACTTATTTAAGTATAATTCTTAAATAAATACAATTTCAATCAATTTCAAATCATTATAAATTCTATATTAAAAATATAGATATTAAATAAATACTTAAATATATTATTTATCAACTTTATTAAATCAACTTTAATAAATCTTTAAAAATCAATATTTATCAAAACCATATATTTCTTTTCAAAACCATAGAAATCATTTTCAAAACGTTTATATATAGACCAACGGTGCCTGTATATAATTTTTCTATCCTATGGTCAAGTGATACGGATATTTATCATTTCAATCCGCAATTTAAAATATATCCGGGTATATATCTTTCAACCCGAAATCCCAAATTCAATTCAATGAAAATCGCTTGGGTTTATCATTTCAACCCATAACGATTTTCTCCTATTCTACAGATCGTTCGGGTATGTATCATTTCAACCCATAGTGATTCTATACTAACAGGGAACTTGCAGAGTGATAACAGATATGATACTAAATAACAACAGTAACAGGCATATATCGACAGTATAAATAACAGATAATGGTGTCAGATGTCACAGGTGAACAGATACAGATAATGACATATATATAACAACGTAAATAACTAACAGCAGCATATTTCAATTGACATTTCAATTGAAATCAAATTTAATAAATATAAGAATATTAATCGTGAGTGATTGCTCACCTTTCGAGGTTAGAGAGAATAGATAACAAGACCAGCTACGATTTCCAAAGCAACGCTAGTTGGATACGATTTGAATGAAGCAAACAGGCACGACGGACAAGCTGAAAATTTGGAAAACGAGGAGACTAATCAGAAACAGTTTTAATATAAAGTGGAAAATATACATAAGCTGTTATTATTATCATTCCCGAAATCAACATTTTAAACTTATATAAACTAACACATATACATTATTATATATATATATATATATTTCAAATTAAGACAGAAAAGAAAAGAAAAAGAAATATATATATAATTTCAAAGTTGTTATTATTTGTAAATATATTTTAAAAGGGACAAGACAGCCCAAAATGCAAAATTTCAAAACCATATACGGTATATATCAATATCAACTATTTATAACCAATAAATATAATACATAACTAAACCCATATAAAACTTAATAACTAATATATAAGCAGATTATGTATAACAGATATAAATATATATAAAAGATAAGACTATATTCATATAGGTACATACTACTTACACCGCTATATATTTAGCATCGAACTGTTATAGCCATACATAACCATAAACAAACTTTAATAAACTACTGCTATTAAAACAAGTATACATACGCATAACGAGGAAATCATACTAGTATATACTACTGACAGAACATAACCATTTATAATATATGTACAATAAAAGAATTAGTACGACAATCTATACATATATATACAAATTTATATAAAATTTGATAACTTTATGCTTTAAAATATATAAACTGTATACCTATAACTATATTCATACAGCAAATCACAAGGCTTAATTACTATAGAGACTTCATATATAAACAAACAGACTCGGATATATACGCTTATAACCAACATATAAGCATATATATATACTACCAAATTTCTATTAGCAACATATGAAACATTTATAAAACTTTATATTATAATAAACAAACGAAACTGCTATACCAATATACATAAAATACTAATATATATATAAAATCATTAACAACCTATATATAATATAATACTTATACTCTGTAAATGGAATATGTGAAAAACATACTTATAACCAAACAAATATACGTATATATTTTCAACAAAACCAAAGAATAAAAATACCACCAGACAGCAATTTATATATGTATGTAATATAAAATAAATACTAATATATAACTTACTTCTATGAGAAGGTGACCATGGGTGCTTTGTGGTTGCGGCAAGAAAATAGAAGGTCACGACAAGAATGGGGTCGAAGAGGTTGATGTCTGTTGTAGGAAGCACATAGACGTGGGTTTAGGCGCGCATGCGGAGGAGAGAGGGAAGAGTGTGCACGTGGGGTTTTGGAGGGGAGGGGTTTTGGCCGAGGCGGAGGCGGTTTGGAAGATGAGGTGAGGCCGAGTTGGGTGTGGTTGCCATGGCCGAAGAGGTGAAGATGGAAGCGATGGGAGAGGGGAGGGGAGATGCGGCATGGTGGGGAGAAGCAAAACAATCATGAAGAAGGGGAGTAGGCAACAGGCTATCACAAGATAACTTTGATAATTGTAAATTTCCTGAGGCAAGCTTAAGGTCAGAAAAAAAAAGAAAGGTGAACGATCCCAAATAATTAAAGAAAGAACAGTGAAATTCCAATGGTCCAGTGATACGTTGAATATTTAAAACAATTTATGGCACGTTTCGGATTTTTGAGAGAAAGTAGAAAGTGGAAATAACGTTTGGAAGGGGAAAAACTGCAGAGGAAAGGTTTTAAAAATGCAGGCTAGTAAAAATAATAAATAGATAACCAGAGAACCGTTCAAACGTATACCAATTCATACGTTTTGATTTTTTCAAAAATAGTATGGGATGGAAATGGTCACCCTGGAATTAAGCTGGAAGATTAAAGCAATTTATTATATTACTTGGCCTGCACGTTCAAACTTAAAAAGGCAAACGAAAGCTAACGGTCACAATTCAGGGTACCGGTACGACGCACTGTTTTATTGTTTCTGTCGCGTACCGGACCTCAAAATACAGAGTTGAATATACCGTGGAGATCAGCACGACGAGACGATCAAAACGGTATACAGATATCAGTGATACGGTCATCCGATCAAAAGTCGATAACCGGTACCAAAAATGTTGCTATTCAGCCAGAATTAAGATAAACGGAGCAATAGATGTCCAAATTTGACGAAACGAAAGATGACGTCTCACTCAGAAGATGATTTACAAATTTTCTATGTAAAAATATTCAGGTTTGGAAACTATTTTATTATCACCTATTTTTAACTGATTAAATTGAAGTAAATTTACGCGCGAAATAAATTTTCATATTTTCGGATGAAAATTTACCAGTTGCTATGTTTAATTAGACGCATACCAAATATCAAATTTATATTTCAAAATTTTATCGTTTAAAATTTCACAAAAATTTAACTAATTACGTTATTTAACAGTCAAAATTTACGGGCCGTTACAACTCAACAGTATAATATGCCGACGATCGAATGCCGGAAAAGACAGATTGTAAAAGAATAAGAAAGTAGGTAGAAGAAGAAAGAACTAAACAAAATCAGAACCTCACAGTCGCAGCGGATAAAATATAATATATAGAACAGATCTTTACACAAAATGAAACTATATCTGTTTATATACAATACATCATCATCAGAGTATATCAATACAATCATCAATATCCAGTCAATCAGTCAATACAACAATCACAGCAGCGGAATAATACAAGTACGAGAAATACGTCTCGAACTCCAGCTCCTCTCCTGAGCTCCATATCAACCTATCCTGTAGAATACTCGGTCTGACCCGAGCATCATGTAAAACAATACCCGAGTCAGTCTGGAAAACCAGCGTGAGAAAATCACACTCAAATTTATTATTAAAGTTTCAAAAATCCTTTGAAAATAAAAGCATCTCGTAAGACCACGCCACAAATAAACATGTCGGGTTTTTACCTTACGATAGCTAAACACTTTATATCAAAATCCTCTGATATTATAATAGTGTCTACAGAAAGTAAAATAGAATCTAGCTGAAATGCTTGCATCTCACATTACAACAATAGTTGGGCACAATCAAAACCGTACAGGCACGTAGGGAGAATGGATTTCCAACGAATGACTAGGCACTGGGGTACCACCTGTCACAGTACGTGGCCTAGATCACAGTACCGAGGAGTACGCCCGCTCCCCTGCAACACAAGGCCGGAATCATCCCTTACTGGATAATTCCAAATAAAATCACCCCACGGTTGGGATCAGCAACCGCACCACTAAGCCGAAATAAAAGGGACATCTAGACAGGGATGACTTTACTCTCAAGTGGGGGCTACCCACGAAGCCTTGCTGCATAACCCCTGATTTTCAGTCATTCCCGGTTGATGAGGCTCGAGGCTAAACGATACCTTTATAGCACATATCCCTTAGAATGCCCATCGTCCACCTGACGATGTTACGAAAGCATTCGTCCATACAAGTCCGTCCCGGGTTCGAACGGAACCGAAGGCACTATTCCTACTACATCCATTTTGGAAATATCCTCAGGATTAGTAGCGACTAGCCCTTGCACTTCACTGCTCCATCTTCGACTCTGAACACGTTACACGAAACGTACAAACCGAATCGAAGTGGTATTCGAGTCTCCAGACCTAGAATCCCGGTATACGGAAACTCGATCCCGGTCTCTTCGAAACGATCAGCGCATTTGGCCAATATTGATAGTCGGTTATTTAACTATCAATTAACATCCACAAGCAACCATCACACAATAAATAATTTCCCACATTATTTATTTGCCCAAATATCTTTCCAAGATATATTTCTATTTTCAAACTCCTTTTGAAAACAATTTCAAAACAGTTTCCGCTTACGGAATACATTTCCCAAATAATTATTTCCACTGAATCACCAAGTACAAAATACTTTTAATTTTAAAATAATTTTAAAACACTTTATTATAAATATACATTAACCTTTAAATTTGGAAAACTACTTTAATACTTAATTAAAAATAATACTTTTGTGAATATTTAAAATAAGGTTACTTTATAAAATATAAAACTAAGTTTCCACTTTTAAATAAAATACTAATCACCCTTTAAATAATTATTACGACAATAGATTTGGAAAATATTTACTTTAGAATTTAAATATTAGAAACAATAAATTTCTAAACATCCCTTTCTAAACAACATGAAAACTTTTAAATTATATTTAAGAATTTTCTTTGAAATCGTACTTGGCTATCCAGGGAATACACTTTCTTCCATATCTTTTAAAAATAAATCACCATTTATTTTTAAACACATTTACATTCCTCAATAAATTCCCACCTTGAATTTATATTTAAAATATCCACCGATATTTCATTTCACTTCATAAACCCAGTTTATAAATTTTAAAACCTCATTCTCTTTTAAAAATCCAAGTTTTAAACACTTGAATCAATTTCCAATTGATTTCCATTTTTCTTCACTTTGAAATAAATTTCCCTATTTACTTCAATTATTTCAAATACATTAACTTTCATATTTTATTTCTTTATTATGAGTTAAAACCCTTTTAACTAAAATACCAATTTCGGATTTCCAAACTTCTTCAATTAATATTTTAATTAAATTAAATCTTTAAATTCAATAAAATCAATCCTTTTATATTTTAGATAATATCACTTTAGTTAAAGATTTATTTCTTCCCTGTTAAATTCAAAATCCTCTTTCCCCATATTTGTTCGAATTAAGAAATTTCTTTATTTCTTTTACAATTCCTTATTTAATTTATTCGAATTCACTAGAATTATTTAACTTGAATTTTACTCTTTTATTTCTTTCCAAAAATCCAATTCAATCTCTTTTGATAACTCATTATACTGGGAAATTCAATTCAACCAGATTATCCAATATATATCATCATAGGATATAAACAATCATATCAGAGAATATTTAAACAAAACTAAATATTTTGAGGAATCCAGTTGGATCCCTCCAACCTGTTTCCCTGCATCCACAGATGTTAGCACAATACCAATTTCACTTCAAAGTGGAATATCGCGGTATATGGTTTTATAAAATATCATCCGCTATTATGCGGCGCATAGGGTCTCATCCGCTATATAATGCGGGAATATCAACTCCAATATATACATATGCCAATATGTATATATTGCTATATACTACTATATATAGTATAGCATATCAATCAATGCAATCATCCAATCAATTATTTAAATTTAACCATTTAAATTTAAATTCAACTGAGTGAGATTAACTCACCTTTGATTTTGTTTGCAGTCTATTCCACACCCGTTCCATTCTGACTTGTATTTTCTCGATTTTAGACCTTGAATAAATATTCGATAAATTCATTAACACTTGTATTTTAAATCAAACAATTTATTATTATCTGTACTTACTGAACAATAAATTACCACTTATTTATTCAATTGTAAACAAATTTCTTTTTGTAACTAAAATAGTAAATGAGTTTATTAAACAATTTTATCTTAATACATTATTAAAATAACTAGCAAGTCCAAATATATATATATTTACCTTTAAAACGCACATTCCTTTGAAACCTATCCACTTATAAAATTTATTTATAAAAAAAAATCTAGTTTTCATAAAACTTTTTTTTTTTTTTTTTCAACACTTAAAATTCCTATATATTTTCTCCAAATTTCATATATCTTTAAATTGAAACATGCATGTGCATTTATCTATATATATACAAATGTAAACCTAAAATTCTACCCATTAATATTCTGCTTCTCATAATATGTATATATATAAATATTTTTCTTTACTTTATATAAATTTATTTATTAAATCAAAATAAGCAAACTGAAAATACCTCTCTGCCCAGATCGAAACAACATCACAACCCCAGCTCGACCATCCCGCCGTGAATCGAGACCATCGATTGATCGCCTCGAGTTGCCGCCGCTAGCCTCGAATTCCCTCACAGTGACTGCCTTCACGCGAGTCGATGCAGTTTGCCTGCAACCCCACACTGTCGGCATTGAAGTCGACCTCATCGCAGCCACCGTTCCTCCATACATGACTGGAGATCGAGCTTCCCCAATCGAACATGAGACGCCGCCCCCATCGACACTTTCCCAGATCCACCACCATCCCGGAAACCCTACCCAAAAATCGTGAATGCGTGCCTCACCGATACCACTACCCTCATCGCGACCCCCGCCTTGCTAGCGCTGCGCTACCCCACCTCAACTCGAACAGACGGAAGCAAACAAGGCTGCGAACTCGATCTCGAATTTAAGGGAGGGTTCGAGTATTTTTTTTTTTATGAACAGAATCGAATTTGAAAAAGAAAGGGCTTGGCCATTTTTTCTCTGAAGAGGATTTCAAACGAAAAATGGCTTTCGTTTGCAATTAAATTTGATTTGAAGGGAAGGCGCCGTGAATTAAGGATAATGGGTAGCGTATGGGAGGAGCTGAAAGGAAAAGTACGGCTGTGATTTGATGTAGGATATTTAGATTTAAAACGATTAATTATTTTCTCAGCGCTTTAACCTCGAACGATCACACGATAGCTCCAAAAATTACGAAATTTGAAATCCGGTAATAATTTAATATTACGGATCCAATGGAACTGGTTTCGTCGCATTCCGAGACTGTGCCTCGGAAGGCTATTTTTAAATATCGATTCAAACGATATAATTTCAAAACTGAACAAAACAATTTGGAATTACATTCTGAAGCTTCTATTATCTTCAGTATTATCATTACGAATTTTACGAGCTTTCAAAATATTTTTAATTAGCTTAGAATGCCAGATTTACTATTTTATCCATCTTCAAATAAATTTAATTTAATTATTAAATTACTCAATAAACGGCGATATTTGAAATTTAAGTTTATAATTAACCTCTGAATATTTAAAATTAATTAAATATTCCAATTTTAAATATACAAAAATTCCGGGTCGTCACATTCCTCCCCCCTTAAAAGAATTTCGTCCCCGAAATTACTAGTTAGGAAGAATGATTCAATCCCCGTTAACTATTTCGCAAATTCAAACAGTTTTAACAATACCCAAAAATCTTTTATTAATGATACACTAATCATCTCTTAACTTCCCAGACTTATTCATAAGTTCAACCCATACCACCTACTTATCCATTCAAATTTAAATTTGAATTCAAATTTTGAATTATCAAATTTTCGAAAATTTTTCTAACTCCCTAAATTTTCGAAAATTTTTGCCAGCGTCTCCTTTGCGCGGCTAGCTCGGTACTACTACAAAATGGCTCTACGGCCTCCCAATCTCAAAAAGAAACAAAAAGCCAAGTGGCTGGATCAAAAACCCAATCAAATTTCATATAGAAATTCAAATACATACCTTTTTGTCGGGCCATTAAATTTTATCTTCTAAAATCAAAAATCCCAATTATCCATTGTTTTATACACCTGTATATCCTACTAAGCAATAATATTCAATCACCATTCCAAAGTCATTTTATACTTTCCTTTACAAATTTTCAATATTTGCTTTACTTAAGTCCGTACGATGCACATATATCATCCGTACGCAATATCACATTCGATCGCTCAATCGATCACACAATTTCGCTTCCGAACTAGTATCGTCCACCCGACTTCCTAGTGCGGACTCAGATCTGGTTTCTTGATCAGAAACCGTCATTCTCCTTGCATAGCCATCAACTATGATAGAGAATATTCAGAATCAATCAACAATCCATATCCAGGCTCGCCGTTGAAAATCGAGTGAAAAATTCCAACTCGGATCGATATATCTATCTCGAAATTCTGTGTTCGACATCTGGACCAAATAGCTATGCGAATAAAATAATATACGCACATCTTACGTATAAATTCCAATTGATTATCAGTTATATCAATTCTCTTTTATTCACATTCCTTTTGATTGATATCCACTTATCCACAACTATCCCATTTCACAACTTCAGTTTTAGTCTTCATTCAACTATTCACTTAGTATATATTTTTTTTTTCCAAAATTACTAAGTATATTTCCAATACCAATTTTCTTAAGAATTTCATTCTTCAATTCTTAAGTTCAATATAAATTTTTCTTATATTCATTTGCTACCTCACCACTGAAGTGTATATATTCAAATTGAACTCCCATTTCATATGAATTCCAACTTCAATTTACTACTTCATTTCAAATATAAATACTTATTCCACATTTTCATTCAGATTTTCATTTCTAATAATTCCTTTAAATTCAATTCATCTCCACTTCCAAAAATTGAATTTTATTTAGCTCGAAAACAATCCAAGTTAATTCATTCAATAACTATTTTCCCAACTTATTTAAACCACTCTTCTGTTTGAGTTCAGTTTCCATTCAACATTTACTTAAGTCAATAACTTAAGTTTATTTTCCATTTAACCAACCTTTAAAAGTTTTATTTCCATCTTTCATTTGATTCTTTTTTTAATCAAATTCCATCCATTTATTTATTTAATATAAGTGGTTCATTTACTCAACCATTATTAATTTTAATTTCCATACTCAATTCATATGGAATTATTTTATTAATAACCAGGCCATTTCCAATTTATTTTCACTTATTTGGATTTCATTCGCAATCCAAACCATCACTATTTTAATCCAATTTCATTAACTCACAATTCAATTTCATTAACTAATTTATTATCAAATTAGTTCCTCCGCTGGTTAAAATTAAATACTTTCTTTTTAATTCCTAATATCACTTCACTTAATTTTCTTAAGTCCAATTCATTTTATAATTCAAGTTTGGATTTATTTAAAAATTAAGATTGCTCATCTTAGTCGTTTCCATTTGATAATTACAATTTCAAATTATAACTCTTAATGGTTCAAAGTAATGGATTCCCATTTATGACTTACAATTTCATTTCTATTCATAAGTTTTAACTCACTTACTTAAGATCTAGGACTATTCATTTAAGTCCATTTTCATCTTTATAATCAAATCTCAAATTATTACCCTTAAGAACTTAAGAATATGAATTTCTTTACACAATTATAAGCATTTTACATTACCTTTATATCCAATTCAATTCGACTTCAACTTATTTACATTTAATTCAATTCCAATTCTCAATTTTATTTAACTTATCTTAAGTTAAATTCAAATATATTTTATTCACCTTCATATACTCGAATTAAATTTTAATTCTAGGATACAATTTTATACAAGTTTTACAATTCATTCACCTTCAAGTTCTCTAACTCTTTTATTTACCAACTTATATTACTCATTTAGTTATTTTCATCTCATAATTATAATCCCAGAATTAAACTTTCATTCCCTTTCTTATTTCAATCAACTTCATTCTATACTTTATATTGTTGATTCATTTAAATTTCCACATTTATATTTTTTTTTTTAAATAGAATTCCCAGAATTCAATTGCCCGGTTTTATTTCAAAACCATTTTGAATCCATAAATAACCCATACATATCTGGTATATCACCTCAAATCCCAATTTCCAAAATAATCTGCTTTTACCAAACAATTTTCCCTTTGAATTTCAAAACTAACCCAGTTCACAATCACTTTCAATTTAAAACAGTTTGGTAGCAATTTCTCTTTGGAAACTCGAAAATAGACATCGATGATGCTGCAGTCATCACCGAAATTATTTTCCAGCGACCGTAAGAGAATTAAATGCTTTTATCACTTTAAAACTTTTCAAACATTTTTAAATCCCAAATCCCACCAGATTTCAATTCAATTTCCAAAAATATTCCTGAAATAATATCACCATTATTTCCCCAAAACCTTTAAAACTATTTTTAAATCCAAAGGAATTTAAACCTTTCTCAAAACTTCAAATTCAAAATCCATCCAATTTTATATCCAAACATTACTCTGGAATTCTATCACATTTTATTTCAAGTTATAAGTCACATTTACAATTTACATTTACAAATTTCATTTGTTTATGAATTTATCTCATTTGATTATAAATCACATTTATAATTCACATTTGTATATAAAGGTTTATCTCAATTTATAAATTTCATTTAGTCTATATTTCACATTCCATTTTGTTATATAAATTTATTCTTCAACTTAGGTTATAAGTTTTCAATTTCTACTCAATAATGAGACTAACTCATTATTGTCATTTTCTGACAACCAAGCATCCAAATATATAACCATAATAAATTTCAAATAATTATTTCTTTTATATACAAAATAATTTGGGCGAAATTATTTCATTCACCCTAATTAAAACAATATTGTGTCAAACTGTTCTATTCAAGTGTTTAGAAACCCCTTCGATACAGGTGTACAGACTGTGCCGACGAAGGTTCATATGCCACTCAATAAATCAACCAACACAATATAAAACCATTTTATATTCACTAACAAATACGCGCTCATATCTATTAGTACTCTCAAAAGTCCCACCAAAGCCAAGGTTATCGCCAGCCTAAGCTCTGATACCACTGTAACATCCTAGGCTTTTCAACCATCAGCAACGGCTCACGACCGGTAGGCTTTTCAACCATCCCAGCCCCGCTGTGGCTCACAGTGATACCTCGGGTTTGCTTTTACGGCCAGCCTCTCGACTGTAAGCACCTAGCAAACCAACCCCAAAAGGCCTTATACTACCCCCGGGGACATGTAGGGGTAAGAGTCTCCCGTTCGCCACCTAACGCAAAGCGAGAACCCCCTATCACGCTGTAATGTAGCAAACCCGATCCCGGTCTCTTCGAAACGATCAGCGCATTTGGCCAATATTGATAGTCGGTTATTTAACTATCAATTAACATCCACAAGCAACCATCACACAATAAATAATTTCCCACATTATTTATTTGCCCAAATATCTTTCCAAGATATATTTCTATTTTCAAACTCCTTTTGAAAACAATTTCAAAACAGTTTCCGCTTACGGAATACATTTCCCAAATAATTATTTCCACTGAATCACCAAGTACAAAATACTTTTAATTTTAAAATAATTTTAAAACACTTTATTATAAATATACATTAACCTTTAAATTTGGAAAACTACTTTAATACTTAATTAAAAATAATACTTTTGTGAATATTTAAAATAAGGTTACTTTATAAAATATAAAACTAAGTTTCCACTTTTAAATAAAATACTAATCACCCTTTAAATAATTATTACGACAATAGATTTGGAAAATATTTACTTTAGAATTTAAATATTAGAAACAATAAATTTCTAAACATCCCTTTCTAAACAACATGAAAACTTTTAAATTATATTTAAGAATTTTCTTTGAAATCGTACTTGGCTATCCAGGGAATACACTTTCTTCCATATCTTTTAAAAATAAATCACCATTTATTTTTAAACACATTTACATTCCTCAATAAATTCCCACCTTGAATTTATATTTAAAATATCCACCGATATTTCATTTCACTTCATAAACCCAGTTTATAAATTTTAAAACCTCATTCTCTTTTAAAAATCCAAGTTTTAAACACTTGAATCAATTTCCAATTGATTTCCATTTTTCTTCACTTTGAAATAAATTTCCCTATTTACTTCAATTATTTCAAATACATTAACTTTCATATTTTATTTCTTTATTATGAGTTAAAACCCTTTTAACTAAAATACCAATTTCGGATTTCCAAACTTCTTCAATTAATATTTTAATTAAATTAAATCTTTAAATTCAATAAAATCAATCCTTTTATATTTTAGATAATATCACTTTAGTTAAAGATTTATTTCTTCCCTGTTAAATTCAAAATCCTCTTTCCCCATATTTGTTCGAATTAAGAAATTTCTTTATTTCTTTTACAATTCCTTATTTAATTTATTCGAATTCACTAGAATTATTTAACTTGAATTTTACTCTTTTATTTCTTTCCAAAAATCCAATTCAATCTCTTTTGATAACTCATTATACTGGGAAATTCAATTCAACCAGATTATCCAATATATATCATCATAGGATATAAACAATCATATCAGAGAATATTTAAACAAAACTAAATATTTTGAGGAATCCAGTTGGATCCCTCCAACCTGTTTCCCTGCATCCACAGATGTTAGCACAATACCAATTTCACTTCAAAGTGGAATATCGCGGTATATGGTTTTATAAAATATCATCCGCTATTATGCGGCGCATAGGGTCTCATCCGCTATATAATGCGGGAATATCAACTCCAATATATACATATGCCAATATGTATATATTGCTATATACTACTATATATAGTATAGCATATCAATCAATGCAATCATCCAATCAATTATTTAAATTTAACCATTTAAATTTAAATTCAACTGAGTGAGATTAACTCACCTTTGATTTTGTTTGTAGTCTATTCCACACCCGTTCCATTCTGACTTGTATTTTCTCGATTTTAGACCTTGAATAAATATTCGATAAATTCATTAACACTTGTATTTTAAATCAAACAATTTATTATTATCTGTACTTACTGAACAATAAATTACCACTTATTTATTCAATTGTAAACAAATTTCTTTTTGTAACTAAAATAGTAAATGAGTTTATTAAACAATTTTATCTTAATACATTATTAAAATAACTAGCAAGTCCAAATATATATATTTACCTTTAAAACGCACATTCCTTTGAAACCTATCCACTTATAAAATTTATTTATAAAAAAAAATATAGTTTTCATAAAACTTTTCTTTCTTTTTTTTTCAACACTTAAAATTCCTATATATTTTCTCCAAATTTCATATATCTTTAAATTGAAACATGCATGTGCATTTATCTATATATATACAAATGTAAACCTAAAATTCTACCCATTAATATTCTGCTTCTCATAATATGTATATATATAAATATTTTTCTTTACTTTATATAAATTTATTTATTAAATCAAAATAAGCAAACTGAAAATACCTCTCTGCCCAGATCGAAACAACATCACAACCCCAGCTCGACCATCCCGCCGTGAATCGAGACCATCGATTGATCGCCTCGAGTTGCCGCCGCTAGCCTCGAATTCCCTCACAGTGACTGCCTTCACGTGAGTCGATGCAGTTCGCCTGCAACCCCACACTGTCGGCATTGAAGTCGACCTCCTCGCAGCCACCGTTCCTCCATACATGACTGGAGATCGAGCTTCCCCAATTGAACATGAGACGCCGCCCCCATCGACACTTTCCCAGATCCACCACCATCCCGGAAACCCTACCCAAAAATCGTGAATGCGTGCCTCACCGATACCACTACCCTCATCGCGACCCCCGCCTTGCTAGCGCTGCGCTACCCCACCTCAACTCGAACAGACGGAAGCAAACAAGGCTGCGAACTCGATCTCGAATTTAAGGGAGGGTTCGAGTATATTTTTTTTTTATGAACAGAATCGAATTTGAAAAAGAAAGGGCTTGGCCATTTTTTCTCTGAAGAGGATTTCAAACGAAAAATGGCTTTCGTTTGCAATTAAATTTGATTTGAAGGGAAGGCGCCGTGAATTAAGGATAATGGGTAGCGTATGGGAGGAGCTGAAAGGAAAAGTACGGCTGTGATTTGATGTAGGATATTTAGATTTAAAACGATTAATTATTTTCTCAGCGTTTTAACCTCGAACGATCACACGATAGCTCCAAAAATTACGAAATTTGAAATCCGGTAATAATTTAATATTACGGATCCAATGGAACTGGTTTCGTCGCATTCCGAGACTGTGCCTCGGAAGGCTATTTTTAAATATCGATTCAAACGATATAATTTCAAAACTGAACAAAACAATTTGGAATTACATTCTGAAGCTTCTATTATCTTCAGTATTATCATTACGAATTTTACGAGCTTTCAAAATATTTTTAATTAGCTTAGAATGCCAGATTTACTATTTATCCATCTTCAAATAAATTTAATTTAATTATTAAATTACTCAATAAACGGCGATATTTGAAATTTAAGTTTATAATTAACCTCTGAATATTTAAAATTAATTAAATATTCCAATTTTAAATATACAAAAATTCCGGG
The DNA here is from genome assembly GCA_030737815.1 of Allium fistulosum. Classification (NCBI taxonomy): domain Eukaryota; kingdom Viridiplantae; phylum Streptophyta; class Magnoliopsida; order Asparagales; family Amaryllidaceae; genus Allium; species Allium fistulosum. The sequence continues at coordinate 172,494,390 of CM060908.1, forward strand.
TCGTCACATTATTACTCTTGTTGTTGGTTTTGATTGGTGCACCTTGATTTGGGATAACCTCCCTTTTACTCGATATAGGATGGATGGACGCGGTGGGCGATCGTGGCTACAATGCGTTACTACCAACCCTGGGACCTGAACTAGTAGTATCCCACCTTGGGCATTGCCTCATGTGCCTTGTCGTACTTTTATCTCTATACAAGACCCTACGATTTTGGTTTAGTGTTGTCGTATCACGGCGCATCCCTATTCCCCGATGTGCTACGTGGGCGTTATATGCAAACTGTATGACAGTGCTTAAAAAACGCATTAAGGGGGATCGATGTAAAGCCTTAATGCTAAGAAAAATATTTATTTTACTGATTAGACATTATATATATAGCGTATTCTACTATATATAATATTTTGATGGATCCTTAAGAGATGGAAAATCCCGTAACATCTCTTGAGTTATTGCACACACGTTATACACTGGGTAGGAGATGTGAAACCCTGTAAACATCTCTGACGCCACTACACTCATGTTATATGTGATACCGATTTGACTCACATAAGGATATTTTACTCCTAACTCGAGTGCTTTGTCTTTTCGTTACGCTTGGGTCAGCCCTGAGTTTTCAGCGCATTGAAGATCATTTCTGAAGGATGAAGACGAAGATTTGGTATATTATTATTACTAGGATTATTCCCTGCATAATGTTGTTCTGCTGCATTATTTTATTTGTCCCTGTTGTATATATAACTCTGATAAATGTTGTATAAATTTATAATCAAATGTATAGTCAATAGCTTAACTTTTTATTTGATCATTATATTTTGTCATTCCGCTATGAGATTCTATGTTTGTTTTCTTCTTCTTTTCTTAATTAACCCCATTGATTATCTATGTTTCGGATTATTTAAGTTGGACATGTGTGGATTATTATCGATTTAAATCTTCCGAAATGTGGGTCATCACAGTTGGCATCAGAGCTTTGGTTTAGCGATAACCTTAGCTTTGTGGGGTTTGACTCATTAGAGATAGGGTAGTAATACCCTAGAATGAGTTGTTTGAGTGTATGTATATATGAGAGAGCGTACTTGTTAGTGTTATAAAATATTTTATATTGTGTTTACTTATCCGTTGATTTGTTTATGAATTCTGGTCGGTGCGTTGGACGCCATGTTATCGATAGGGGTTTCTAAACACTTAAACGAGGCAAGTCGACATTTGTTTTAAGATAGGGTAAATGAAATAATTTTACCTAAATTATATATTATATATAAAAAGAAATTGAATGCGAATAAATGAGCAAGTAAAATTAATGTGAGTAATTGAATTTGATTTAAATTGGATATAAATAAATTGAATGCAAATAGAATGAGTTTTATTAAATTGAATGTTAACTGAATAAATATGAAATAAGTTAATGTTAAATAAAGTAATGTTAATACACTTAAGTATAAGTGGTAAGAAATATAAGTTTAAATTATGAAATGAATAGATTTATAAAATAAATTGAATATGAAGTGAATAGGTTGTTTAAACTACGTTTGGAAATATTAACTTAACTAATTTGAATTCATGGATGTTTATAAACTTAAGTAATGAGTTATGTAATAAAAATCTAATCTTAGTTTAAGCTAAAGAATGAATTTAAAATGAGAATTTGAGAATTTAAATTCCGGTGCTTTTGAAATTGTTTCTAAGATTTTAAAAATAATGTTAGTATTATTTAAAAATATTTACGAATAGAAATTGTTTTCAAAAGGGATTAAAAGAAAATAAATCATATACTCCTCTCTTCTATCGCTGGAAAATAATTTCGGTGATGACGACCGCATCATCGACATTCATTTTCGAGTTTCAAAGTGGGGGAGGCCACTTAGTAGCTTTGCTACGCTTTTGATTCAACAAATAGATTTTGATTTAAAATTTCTAAATATGATTTGATATATATATATATATATATAAGATATGAGTATATATTATTTCAAAATGATTTGAAATGAACCCGTTATTTGAATTCTTAAGTTTCTGTTAATTAATGATTTTCAGTTGTAAAAATAAAATGAAATTTTTTATATGGTTGGAAACTTCTAAAATGAGAAATAATAAATTGAAGCTATGTTTAAATAATACATGAGAAGTTAAATTCTAACTCTTAAATTAGAAGATAATGGAAATTTAACTTGTATAAATTATTGAACATTCTTGTTAACTAAAATAAATGTAACGACCCTGAAATTTCAAAAATTCAAATTGAAAATATTTAATGAATTTTAAATATTTGAATGATGAATTGATTCGAACTTCAATTTTCCAAAATAAATTTTGCGATTAAATTTTAGGATTTAATCTACTGAAAATTTAATAATAATTTGAATCGGGATTTATAAATGAATGTAAAGAAAATCTGCTTTGGATTTTAAAGAAATCAAAATTTTCTTATTTAATTAAAATATAAAAAAAACTTTACATTTTGGAAATTGATCTCATATATGTAAATTAATGTGAGATGGACAATGATGTTTAAAAGGAAATGAATTATATCTAAAAAAAAAAAATATAAAAAATAAAGTAACTCAGCCCATACCCTTATCACCAGCCCATTCCTCTGCCATACCCCATACCGATCCCCTTACCCTTATTTCTGCAAATATACGTTGCCCCCTCTTCTCTTCAGTAAAACGAAATCAAACGAAAAATAAACACGAAAAGAAAAATAAAAATGGCGGCCACGAGTTTTGTCACGTACCGGATTTTTCGACTTTCGAAAATTCAACATCGATACTCACTTTATCGACTGTCGAGCAATCGAGTGTCGGAAACTCCAATAGTGAGGGTTTTAGAAAGAAGAAAACAGAAGAAAAGATAGAAGAAGAAGAGAAGAAGAAAGAAGAACAACAGAACAACATCAGAACAGAAAACAATATCAGAATCTTACACATCGCAGCGGAATAACATATAATAGATAATCAATAGTCTTTTAAAAACAAAAGAACTATATCAATTTATACATACATCAATAATAAGAGTCAATATACAACAATGGACAGTTATATAACTTGTCCTCATACAGAATACACAGCGGATTAAATATATCAGATACAAATACTACGTCTCGCCATCCAGCTTGCTTCCAAAGCTCCAGAATATCCAGAATATCCTGATAATATAACTCCAGGCTGCCCGTGTGGAAATTGGTGGGCACCCAGAGTTTAGAAGGGAAACAATAAACTCCGAGTCAGTCATGGTGACTGGTGTGAGATCGTAAAACGGTTATTTATCTTTAAAATAAACAACAGAAAAATTTTAAAGTCAATTCGCAATGCTTTTGGAAAATGAAACTACCATAAGACCTCCCGCCACACACACAATGCAAACGCAGACTTGGAGGAGATTTCTTCTTATGATAGTCAAAGATGCTTACTACGTAAAAATCAAATTCTTTTTAATATTATTATTAGTGCATAGTGTAGAAAACATTTCGAAAGTAGAATATAAATCTTAGCCAGCATAGGTACCATTATAGTATGCTTGCTATAGCTACCATATTAGATGGCAGGTTCTACAACTAAAACCGTACAAGGCTCGTATTGTTTCTTTGGATTTCCAACAAATGGTCAGGCTAAGGAACTTCCTTTTCCACGATGGGTACGTTCCTGGAATAGACGACCCGAGAACCTAACCGGATCTCTGCCAACACAAGGCCGGGTTACCTCTGCAAAAATAGGTAACTACTGACACGCGTATGCCATCCCCCGATCGTCACCGATCTTCCCGAGGATCCCCGATTTCCAACAAACCACAAAGTAATAAATTTGCAGCAACCACAGAGGTTAAGTATCTGGGCTCCATACCATGATACCACCTTTATCCAGAAGGAATGACATACACTAAGGGGCGCTACTCCCTAGAACCTTGCTGCATCCTTCCTGTTTCGACCATTTCCGGGGTGTGAGGCTCGATGAAGTCTCGTCCACAAAGCTACGCTTTCTACAAAGCCCTGCTTCGGGTCAAACAAAAATGATCAACCTATGATCACAAAGATATAAGATCAAACAAATGATCATATCACAAATGATCAAACACTGATCATTTCACAGCAACACTCAGTATTCCACGTTACCAAATTGGGATATATCGCTGATAAATTTCAACTACATAACCTCTGAGCTCGTACGTCTTAGAGAAGGGTGTTAAGCTAAGAGAATAAATTCTCCGCCACCAACAGAAATGTATTTGAAAGAAATCAGCTTTATATCTCAAATTGTAACGTCAGACACACAATCCATACAAGTCTGTTCCGGGATCGAACAGAATCGAAGGCACTTCTCACGAAGCCCTTGCACATCCGGATAAATTTCTAATCACGTCCGGACTTCCCGTCACTAAGGGTGATAAAACCTCTAAATCGGAGATCAGCCGATGTAGAGTAACTCGACGGTAATCCTTCCGTTTTCAAAAATATCCGGTCTTCAACACCGGTCTTCAAATGCAATTCATAACGACGTATCACATATTCGGAATGGGTTATACGACCCCATGGTCCTTTCCCGGCTAACCCGAATAGTGAGCGTTTATTCAAAAATAAGTGTGGCATTCAAATTCATCCAATTCACAACCAATACCTATCTAAAGGTAATTATTGATAGTCGGTTATTTAACTATCAATAAAGATGCGCAACATCATCAGATTCCAAATAATTTTCCCTAAATTATTTATTCTTCAAAAATATCTTTTACTAGATATAAAATTTCCACACTTAACCATTTGAAAACAATTTCGAATCAATTTCCACATTTCAATTTATCTTTGAAGATAAAATATCAAAACAGTTCATTTCATATTGGAAAAGCATTTCCATACTTATTTAAACATAAGTAATTCACAAATCTATTTATTTTCAACATTTGAAAATATTCGATATACTTAAATCAATATTAAGTATATATTCATTCTTTAAGGAAATCATAATTTTTAACATCTATTTGAGTCAAAACGAATGTTGCGTAAAACATCGTTACGACGACTCGAAATCACTAGTATAGGGATTCGAAATTTTAGATAGATATATAAATCCCAATACTATATAAAACATTTCCTTTCGAAAATCATTTACTATAACAACAGTGTTATAGTCCACCATTTCCTTATTTCTCGAAAACGTCTATTTCAACAATAAATGTTGAAATCTATGATTTCGATATTCAATACATTTTAAACCATCGTTTAAAACAATTAACTTCATTTTCAATGCCACTTTTCCAAAACAATATCCATTTTGCTTAACAATATATTCACTGTCCAAAATCGTGAATATACTTCACTAACCACATTTCAATATTTTCTATACATTTTTATTTCAATGATTATCCACTATCCAAAATCGCGGATATAATTCCTTTAATTAACTTCTACAATTCACTTATCAAAATAAGTGATTCCGGATTCATAAACAACGTTTATAAATCACAATTTTATATTTTATAACTACTTCAACTTATAAATTCCTTTTATTATCCAATTCAATTTATAACTCAATTTTCTACCAAAAGTCCATTCTATAAGTTAAACACTTATAATTCGTTTATTTACAAAAATCGTTCTTTTAGGACTTCACAAATCATTTATTCTGTCCTTTATAAAACCCATTTTAACATCATTTGAAACGTCTTTAAAACTCCTTTATAATTTCATCACTTTGATTTATAAAAAAATCAAATTTTATAAATCTTATATATAGAGCTTTCATAATAAATTCAAAAATCTCTATTTAAACCATTTTATAAATAAATCGACTTTTATTTCAAAAACGACACTTCGGTTATATTTCTCTAAAAATTATAACTTTTATAACTTTAAAATTTTAAACGTTTATTTATTTAAGATAAATCAATTCAACAATTCAATAAAATGTCTACTTTCAAAAATCACTTTAAAATCCTTTTAAAGTAAAAGTCGTTATTTTTAAACTTCAAAATTTTGGATCCGATGATGCAACAGCATCAATTAGTCCATCACAACAGTCAATATCATATATCAATATGATAACAGAATATATATCAATATCTGTAAATAAGTAAATACAGTTGAGGAATCCAGTTGGATCCCTCCAACCTGTTTCCCTGCATCCACAGACGTTAGCACAATACCAATTCCGCTCCAGTACGGAATTATCGCGGTATATGGGTTTTATAAAAATAATCCGCTTACTAACGGCGCAATAGGGTCTCATCCGCTATACGAGGCGGGAAATCATCAATCCAATATATACATATGCCAATATGTATATACTGCTATATATATAGATATATCCTATCATATCTAATAGCACATTCAAACAAATCAATCAATAACTGCAATTCAATTATAAATCTGAGTGAGAAGATCTCACCTTGATTTCAATTCTGATTTCAGCGTTTATTTCGAATAAAATTAAACGGCCGTTTAATTTTACCCGAAATTCAAACTAGTTCCAAATGACTCCAATCCAATTTCATCACGTAGTGTTCGAGAAAACGAAGCCAACGCCGCTCGTTTCGTAATTTTCTGATCACGCAGCAAAAAGTTACGTTATTACAAAGTTATACGATTTAAATTATAAATCAATTTACAATTCTTTTATATTTTATAACCAAATCTCCATATGGCCGTTGATTCCTCACCCTTAGATCAGAGCCGCACTTCCTTTTCTTCCCCCAGAACATCTCCAGGTAAATGACGAACGCGAGAACCCAACGTGCCGCCACTAAACCCTAATCACGAAATCAACTTCAAACATCTTCACGTCGATCAAATGTTCCCACGTTGAAGCCCTTCACTCGAGATACTCTCGGCCCCAACCTGATGCAACTCGGCCCCATCATCGCGCCTAAAAACGCTCGCGAACCCACTGCCTTCAAATTCGATTTGCCGACAAACTCCAACTCCATACTTGATCACCACCGTTGGATCACAAGGTCTCGTTGTGATCTACAATATTGTAGTTGAAGATTTGATGAAATACTCTACGGATTGGAAGAAAATTGGAGGAGAAGAAGATTGCTTTCTGGCCATTCATCTATTAACTGGCGGCCGGCCATTGAATTTAGGGTTTTATTTTATTTTTTTCTTTGAGAGCTATGGGCTATTTATAGAAAATAAAATGAACACTATTCATCCCGGTTTTCCGAACTCCGATTTACGTGCGGTCACTATCGTTTCTAGGGTTTATCCCGTGTTCCGGACACAATGGAATAGGTTTCGAAAGCTAATTCGAACATCTGTACGAGATACGGAGAAAAACGATCAATTTAAATTAAACCGATTTAAATCGATTTCGAGGCGTTTTGATTTGTACCGGACAAATGGTTAATCCAAAAATTACGAAATTTGAAACCTTACGATAATATCACATTACGGATCCGATGAAACTGGTTTTGTCGAAATCCGAGACCTTTTGAAAAATGACTATTTTTACTCGACGATTTAAAATTAAAACGATATCGATGCGTTTCGAGTTGCCACGGTCAAACGATAACTTTGATTGCTACGAAAATTGAAATCCGATAATAACTAACTATTACGGATCCAATGGAACTGGTTTCGTTCAATTCTGAGACTGTTCGAAAATTGGCTATTTTTACAGTCGATAATTAAATATTAAAATATTCAATTTTCATAGATTAACTCCAAATTCAATTTTAAAAGTTCTATAACCTTTTATAACTCCAGTATGATTAAATAGAATTTTACAAATCATTTTCAATCATTTTAACTCGATTTTTAATTATCCCTGGAATTCCACTATTTAATTTATCGATTTAATTATCAAATTAAATCCAATATTCGAAAAATAAATCATTCGACTTCTAAATTCCATTTATTAATATTTAAAAATCAATTAAATATTCAAATTTTAATTATCAAAAATTCTGGGTCGTTACAAGTTTCTTTCCTTCTTCGATCTGAAAATTAGGGCTTGTTTTCGTTCGCTCTAGTCTCTGGGCTTTGTAATATCGAAGGCATCGACATCAGCATTCGATCGATCCATGGCTTCGTCTTCCTCTTCGCTCGTCTTCAACTAGGGTTTCCGTTCGATTTCCACGGCTTCAACTCGTGAGCGATTCTAGCGAAGGTGAGTAATTTATGTTACTCACATCTTATTCGAACGGTTCGAATTCGTTCGCTTGTTTGTTTTCGTGGTCTTTGGCTTCGATTTGATTTCTTTGTTTGATGTTGATTTCGTACGTTTTTGTTGGCTCGGCTTCAGTATGCTTTGATTCAAACCGACTTCTTTGTTTGAGTCTGGTTCTTCGAGTTTGAATACTGTCTGCATTGGTGTGGTGCACTAACTATGTATGTTGCTGGTTTGTGGTTTGGTGTCTCACTTCCATTTTGAGTTTGCATATGGTCAGTGAGTTTCATTTGTGGACATTGTAGAGTCTAGTTGTATATGCATTGTATCACTTGATGGCATCAAGTCTGATCTACAGTTGCCACCATTTGTTTACTTTGATTCTGGGGTGTCACTGTCTTCTTTCTGCACTTGTATTCATGTTGCAGTATGTTTATGTGATGTTGCCTCTGTGTATTTGTAGCAGTTGCATGTTGCACCTTTATCTATGCACACGAGTTGGCGGGGCGGTGCACATGGGTACGAATGCACACGTGTGCACTGCAGCCACCCAAAAATCGATAGTTTTGAATTGATATTTCTTTGCTTCTGATGCATTGATCTTTTATACCGTATTGGCGAGGCCGTACACGCGTGCGTGTACGGCAGCCAATCGAGTTTGATCATTTTAAAGTGACAATTTCAATTGTTTTAAATTGATTTAGTCGATATGATAAATTTTTTATTTATCTCTGTTGATGATTTAAATCTGCTGATTTATTGTTAACACTGTTAAGTGTTATATTTTCGTTATCCGATTTCTTTGTTAAAAGAGTCGGATAGACGGGAATTATTGTGACTGTCGTCTATTTAAATTATTACTGCTTATATGCACTAATAACTGGTTTGAATTAGACTGACCTGTGTATTATTTTCTTTTGAATATAATACTCGGGTCAGACCGAGTATTTTTACAGCTTGAAGATTTTGAGCAGCGAAGTTAGAGAGAGAGTAAAGAATCACTTTTGTTTTCAGAAGAAAATTGTATTTTAAGATATTCCGCTGTATCAGTATTAAAATTGTATAAACTCTGATGTATTCAAAAAGATTTATAGTAATGAAATAAAGATTCATTTGTTTTAATTCAGTGTTATTATTCTGTGTTTCTGTGGCTGATTCTGTTTAAACCTTATAAACTAAATAACAATTCGTCTTTTTGAACGTTTTTAGTTGGTTTAATTACCGACTGGAGACGGTCAAAAGGGGGAATGTTACAAGGTGGTATTAGAGATTTGGTTTACACAAAGCTTAGTTTATGATGTTTAATATGAATAGTTACTAGAAACACTTTAAAAAGGAGAATGTTTTTCAAATCTAAAGAAGTATAAAATTGTTTTTGAAAATAAAGATTTTTAACTTAAAGAGAAATTAAATTGAATTGAATTAGTATTAGTAAATATACGATTTGAAATTTAACTAAAGAGAGTTAAATAAATTGAATTTGATTTGATAAATTATTGAGATGAAAATTTAAACTTAAAAGATAAGTGATTATATAATATGAATTGGGAAGTTTAAATTAATAAGTTGTTTAACTTATAAAATGAGAAATTTAAATGAAACCAGTTGTTAAATGTTTGAGCAGTTTTGTTAAATGAAACAAAATCTGAATTCTGAATAGTGATATGAATTTGACTTTAGCGAAAGTTAAATAAAATGATTTTAGAAATAAAATCTAAGTTAAGTTAAATAAAAATAGAATTTCAAATAAATTTGAGCCGAACTTAAGTTGTATAGTGAAAATAAATGCAAGTGGAGATAAAATGAAACATAGCTTAAGTAATGTTAAATGAGATTGAATTTGATATCAAAATGAATTGATAAAGTGAAGAATGAATATGAATTTGAGTTATAGAAAGGGAAATTCAACTTTAATTGTAAAAGTGAAGTTGTGAATATGGTGAGTATAAGAATTCAATCAGAATTAGAATATAAACCAATTGAAATTAAGTGTGTTAAACCAAATGGAATGTAAGCAAAGTAAATAAATTTGGTTAAGTTGAATGTGCATTGGTTGCTAGTTGATTGTATAGAAATTCATTAAGTGTTAATGAAATTGAATTAATGGAAATTGAAAGTTAAGTAATTGAATTCAAATTGAAAGATAAGTAAATCTAAATAGAATCAAATTTGATTTGAATTGAAAGCAAACTGACTTGAATATGAATTAGTGAATGTGAACTAATTGAATATGAATGAATGTTAGTAGAAAATCCAATGTGAATGAATCAAATGTGAAAAAAAAAATTGAAAACCAAGTCGATGAATGGTTTACTAAAGAACTAGTAGATTATTTTGGAAATGAAAAATTGATAAATTTATATAATAGTTTAAATTGGAATTTTTGAATTATTATAAACGGTTTAAATGGAAGATTTGAAAAGATTGATATTATATTGGAATTATAAAATGAATTTGTATAAGTGTTAAAAATGAAATATAAATGTATTTCATAAGTGAAGTTATAAAATGAATCGAAGTTGCGAAATAAAAGAATTTATAAGTAATTTACTTGTAAATTAAAATTCTGATATAAAATTGAGTTATAAAGGAATGGGTTAATAAAGCAATTTTTATGAATTGAAGTCTTTATAAATAGAAATAGAATTTATAAACGTTGTTTATAAATCCGAAAATGACTTATTTTGATAAGTAAATTCTTATAGCTTGTTAAATGAAGTATATTCACGATTTTGGACAGTGAATATATTATTGAATAAAATGGACATGTTTGGGGAAGTCGATATTTTAAAACGAAGTTAATTGTTTTAAAAGATGTTTTTAAAGGCATTGAATATCGAAACATAGATTTCAACATTTATTGTTGAAATAGACGTTTTCGAATAAAAGGAAATGGTGGACTATAACACTGTTGTTATAGTAAATGATTTCCGAAAGGAAATGTTTTGTATAGTATTGGGATTTATACATCTATCTAAATTTCGAATCCCTATACTAGTGATTTTGAGTTGTCGTAACGATGTTTTACATAACATTCGTTTTAACTCAAATAAATATGTGAAAGAGAATGATTTCCTTAAATGATGAAATATATACTTAATTTTGATTTAAGTATATCGAATATTTTCAAATGTTGAAAATAAATTAGATTTGTGAATTACTTATTTTTAAATAAGTATGGAAATGTTTTTCCAAATATGAAATGTTGTGAATATATTCCGTAAGGGATAAATGATTTGAAATTCATTTTTGAAGTCGAAGTTGAAAAGTTAAATGAGAAATTTGAACAATTTGTTCAATTTGGAATTTTTCAAAAAGATTGAATCGTTGAGTTAAAATTGAGTTTAACTTCGACATCAAAGACAATATAAGTTGAGCTTTGAATTTCAGATGATGATTTGGATTGTATGTCTAACATTGTGAATTGATGACATAACAATTGATCTCTATTAAATATATATCTGTTGGTGGCGGAGAATTTATTCTCTTAGCTTAACACCCTTCTCTGAGACGTACGAGCTCAGAGGTTATATGTGATATCCCGGGAATTTGGCAATATCAATTTAATAATCTTTATAAATAATTAAATTGATTTGTTGATTTTATTTTATAAAATTGACAAGTTTATTCATTTTAAAAGGTTAATAATATTTTAATTGGCAAGTTTATTTCTTTTGAAAAACTAATATCATTTTAATTAGGGAATATCTTTTCTAACAATTTTTAATTGAGAAGATTTATCTTTCTAAAACTTATATAAATGTTTTATATTTATAATATATATATATATATATATATTGGTATATATATTATAAATAGGGAGTCTTTAATTTAATAAAAGGATATGTTTTCAAATTATAATATATATGTATATATATTGTGATTCTCAAATTTATAAAAATATGTTATATTTAATTTGATCAAAGCATAAGTTATTATAAATAATTGTTTTCATAAATTCATATTTGTATATTTATTAAAAATCTAAAAGCTTAATTATAAAAAGATAAATACATTATATACATATAAATATTTCTTAAATACATGTATATGACTTAAATAAATTTATTAAAACCAAGATTAACACTTGTAAGCTTATTAAGGTGGTTTAGAGACATTTGTAAGAATAAATGTATAGGTGTAAACTAATTAACACCTAAGAGGACAAATGTCCACATTTCCTTTTGAGAATTAAAATAAATAAATTAAAATATAAAAGAAGAAATCTATTTTTACTTTCAGCTGAACTCTTTTTCTCTTCATTTTCAACTAAAAATAAATTCGAAAAAAGAAAAAGTAAAGACTGGAAATCAAATTGCAAAGAGAAATGAAAATCTGGAAAATCTGGGAATCTAAGATCTGAAATAAGAAGATCAAAGGCAAATTAAAATAGCAGTTTAAAATCTTCAAAACAACTTGAAGTTCAGAAAAGGGAAATCAAGCAAGTAATCAAAGATCAACAGCAAGAATTCAAATTCAACTAAACAAGAAGTTCAAAATCAAACATCAACCTGGAGCAAAATCTCTGTTTTCTGTTCTCTGCTAAATTGGTGAGTAAATACATTTTAAAAACAGTTTAATTAAGGATTTCATTTAGATGTTGTGAATGACAATTATCCTGTTTCTGAAATGCTTGGAAATTAATGTATGCATGTTTGTATAGGAATGTTTGAATGCCTGGGATGGTCTCTGTATGCTTATAAACAGGATTCATCTTCTTAATAAAGTCAATAATTCTATTTTTAATACAAACTAGCTTTTGATTTGTAAATAGAAGATGTTTGAAATCATGTAATCTTCCTTCTAAAAATAATTATAGGTTTTTATAATGGATGTTTAGTTCAAATTTCAAAATTTACAGTAAAAATCTTATTATGGTCAAAAATTAATTGAATCAATTTTAAGTTTGAATTACATGGATGGATTCGTGATGGGAAATCACGAATTTTAGTATGTAAAACATAAATTTTAAGATTTAAATTCGTGGGAAATGGTGAGATGAACGGAAATGCTATTTTAGGCAAATTCTGGCGATCGGAGAGGTGATAGGTTTCGGGGTTGAAGCTGTAGGTGGTAGGAAGTCTGGAGATCATAGGAAAAATGGAGTTTGATTTTTTAAATAATTAGAGTAAGTAGGCGAAGACGAAGTAGGGTTTAAGCTTTGAATTTCGACGTCGGTGTTCATTTGGGTTTCACGATTTCGATAGGCAACCGGAGGCGATCGCGAGGTGTTGGTGGTTGCTGGTAGACGAGGCGTAGCTGCGGTGAAGGTGGCGTGGAGTCTCGAGGTAGGGATCATCTGCGGTGGATGATTTCCTGGCAATTGTCGTTTTCCAGGTGATGGGTTCAAGTGTCGAATTCGAATCTCGTTCGAATCGCGAAGTTTGGAATGGTTGTACGTGATAGCGTGATGGAGTCTGACTTGCCGGAGGTCGAATTAGTGATCGCCGTCGATCAGCTAGGGTGTGCACGTGCACGGTTGAGTGCATCTGGAGATATGGGTTTGGGGGAAGAAGCTCTGCTCGGGTTTCATTCGAGAGAAATGGAGTTTTACTCGAGGGAAGGGGTTACGTGGGTTGGTCTCGCGTTCGCTTCGAGTTTTTGATTGTTTTACTTGGGTTTTGATGAGAGCAGATTTAAGAAATTAATCAAGGAAATGTTTTTAAAGTTTAAACAAAAGAAATTTTGTTTGGTAATATTTTCTGAGTTAAAACAAAAGTTTAAACAAGATTATATATTTTATAATATTCAGTTTCAAAATAAAATAAGTAGATTTTGAAATAAATTTGTACTTAATTATATTTAATAACTTGGGAAAGTTTTAAAGATTTAAAGGTTCAAGTTAAAATGTGTTTAATGATTTATTGATTCCTAAATCTTATATTTTAATTTAAGTAAGGTTTAATGGTTAAGATTTTGTAATCAATTAAAATAAGAATTTTCTTAAGTATTTAGAATGTTGATTTAAATAAAGATAATTAAATTTGAAAAGAGAATTTAGATAATTAAATTATTTTAATTATAAAGTGGTATTGGTAAATAATTGATTTAATTAAGATAATAGTTTCTTAATTAAGAACCTTTAATATAGTAAGTTAAGAATCATTTAATTAAATTTAAATGATTAAGTTAAATTAATTAATTAATTAATTTGTGATTAATTAGAGATAATCATTTATAAATTAATTTAGTATAATTACTTGATAAAGTAACTAAGAAATAATTACTGGATGTAATTTAGTAAAGATAAAATATTTAATAAAGTAATTAGAGGATAATTATTTTATGAAAGTAATTAAATAAGAAGTGATTAAGAGTTAATTACTTAGTGTTATAAATAAATTATTTAATTAAGTTAATTAAAGGATTAAGAATAATTAATAAGGTAATTAATTATTTGTTAAGGTAATTAATTAAAAAGTAATTACTTAAGGGAAGTAATTAAGGGAAGTTAATTACTGGATTAGATTAATCAAACATGATTAATAATTATGGTTTAATTAAGATTAATTATTTAATTAATTTAAATATAAATAAATAATTAAAGATTGTAATTAGGAATCATTAGTTTATAATTAATTAATGATGTAATTAAGAGTTAATTAATTAAGATTAATTAATCAAATGATAAGTGATTAATTGTAATTAATTAAGGATTAAAGTAATTAATTATAATTAATTAATTAATGAAGTAATTAAAGGTTAATTACTGTATTTGGTTAAGGATAACTAATTTGTGAAATTAATTAAGATAATTACTTAAATGTAATTAAAGAATGATTAATCAAGGTGATTAATTAAAGTGGATAATTAGAGAAAGATTAATTAATTTATTTGTAATTAATTAATGATTATATAAGTAAGATTTATAATGAAGTAATTAATTTAATTTATTTTAAATTAATTAAGAGATGAAGTGATTAATTTAATTCACTTTAAATTAATTAAAGATAGAGATAGTTAATTTAAATCAATTTTAAATTAATTATGTTGTGATTAAGTAAATCATTGCTTATTAAGAATGGATGACATTGATTGTCTTGAATGGATGTAATCTCAGAAATGAGATAAGAAATGTTGTGTAGTATGAATGCTTGGTTGCATTATGATGGTAATATAGATTAACTATTGTGATGTTGATATGGATTACCTATTTGGTTATAGATCATTTGTTTATTTGATAATGTGATTATCAATTGTGATTTGTGAATTATCTATCTGTATGAATATAGATAAGTTAAATTGTTTAAACCTTTAAACAACTTGGCCTTAAAAGATACGTTTTGGATTTCGATGAGACCGGGATCGGGTTTCCGTATACCGGGATTCCAGGTCTGGAGACCCGAATACCACATCGATCCAAATTAACGATAGGTCGTGAATCTCAAGTGAAGATGAAGATTCAGAGTGCAAGGGTTATTGTCGTTAACTCTGAGGGTGATTCCAAAACGAGTGTAACGAGATAATGCCTTCGGTTTCGTTCGAACCCGAAACGAACTTGTATGGATTGAATGCTTTCAGCACATCGTCAGGCGGACGATGAGCATTCTAAGTGATATGTTCTGATTAAAGGTAATCGTAACCTCAAGCCTCATCAACCGGGAATGGCTAAAACAGGGGAGGTGCAGCAAGGCTTCGTGGGTAGCACCCACTGAGAGCAAGATAGATCCCTGTCTAGAGGTCCCTTTTCTTTTCATTCGGCTTAGTGTGTGGTTGGTCGCGCCAACTACGGGGTTATCTTGTTCGGGATTATCCAGTAAGGGATGGTTCCGGCTTTGTGTTGCAGGGGAGCGGGCGTACTCCTCGGTACGGTGATCTAGGCCACGTACTGTGACGGGCGGTACCCCAGTAGCCCTGCCATTGTATGGAATCCAAACTCCAATAAGTGCCGTACGTATTAGTTGTGCCCAACTATGTTGGAATGTGAGATGTAAGCATTTCAGCTATTTCTGTATTTTACTTGAAAACCCTAGACCCTATTATAATATAACTGGATTTCCTATCAAATGTTTTAGTTAGCGTAAGGTAAAAACTTACCCATGTTTATTTGTGGGGAGTCTTACGTGATACTTTTGTTTTCAAAGGTTTTCAAAGTTAAGCAATTTAACCGTTTACTCACACCAGACCCATGTCTGACCCAAGTGTTTATTTTCTGTTTTATTAAACTCTTGGGTACTCAAATTTGTATGAGTAGTCAAGGGAATTCAGGTTAGTCTTGACGAATTCTGGAGGAGCTGTGGAGCAGGAGGCTTCAGTGAATAGATATATAGAGTTTCCGCTGTGTATGATAGAGGTACTTGTGTTGTATAATAGACAGAAGTTTATAACTGTCTATTCTGTGATGTATAAATTGTGTACTCTGATGTATATGATACTATGTAATATCTTATGTGATATAATATATTTCTCGTTCCGCTGTGAGATTTCTGATGTGTTGTTGTTCTTTCTTCTTTTCTTTTCTTCTTCTATCCCTTTCTTTCTTCATAACGATGCGTTTTCCTGGGCATAGGAAGGCGGGTCGTTACAGTGGTATCAGAGCGAGGTTGAGCGAATACCTAAGCTATTGGTTAAGTGAATATCAGAACACTAGGTTGAGTGAATACCTAGGTTCGGAAGGATTGTTCATTAGAAATAGGATCTGTAGCAACCTGTTTGAGTCCGAGTGTATATATATATATATGAGAGCGCGTATTTGTTAGTTATATAAAATGGTTTTATATTGTGTTAATTGATCGGTTGAGTGGTATATGGATTCTGGTCAATACGAGTAGCTAACGTTATTGATAGGGATCTCTAAACACTTAGACCAGGCCAACGGACACAATATTGTTTTAAAGAGGTAAATGAAATAATTTTACCCAGAAATAATTTCTAAAAAGTATCATTTTAAACACACACACATATATATATATATATATATATATGTATTTCTACCTATTTGTTGGGTTACCTGTTCGGGTTTTCCAATATGAGTTATAAAGGTAGATAAGGTAGTGGTATGTGTAACACGACTACCAATGATTAGAGTTTGAGTGTTGAGGTTGGAAGGGTATCTGACGAGACTGTAGACCCAATACCGTCTCGAGTAAACTTTGTTGTGGTGTAAGATTTCATCGATCTCCGAAGGAAACTGTTAAGGTTCGGAGTTTATCTTTGAAATTGGATGAATAGAGTTATATCTGTCAGAGAGCAGAAGCGAGTGATGGTATTTTGGTAACCTCAGGAAGTAGTAGCTGTGTGATGAGACACGGTGGCTATGGACGTTTCTGAAGATGTTTCTTCTGGAACAAGTTTGAAGAAGTGAGTCTGTTTTGGTGTTGTGGCTGAGTCCAGTGGGGTGTTTTTATTTGCTTTGAGGTCCGAGTTTCTCGAGGAGTTTCGGATAAGAAGTCTTTGGTATCTGTGGCAGCAGTGCAGCTCGGAGTGTTCTGTGATTGGCAGGAAGTTTCTAGCTGAGCAGTTTTTCTGAAGGTAAAGTCCAGAAGCAGCAGAGTGAATCCATTTCTTCGATGAATTGGATGGTTAAGTGTAAGCTGTTCTGATTAGTGAAGAGAGAACAGTTATCTTTGGAAAATAGGCCGGGCTGATCGCAAAAGTGACTTGCGATTGTTTGAGTGTTCTCTTGGGTTATTGGAGATTGAGATTCTGTATCGACTTAGTTCGTGGAGTTACCGGTGGTTCAGCATTAGTAGAAGAATGTCTCCTAGAGAAGGATTTGGTGAAGCAGCTCAGGATTCTTTGGAGAGGGATTGATCATACCTAATTTTCTGGTGGGGATTCTGCTGGGATGTTTTGACCAAGTGAAATGGTTCACTAAGATTTTATGGGTATGGTGAACTTTGGATGATCAAGTTTGTGCTCGAGTTTCTCCGATGGCATTCTCATCTATTCCAGATCAGAGTTGTGCAGCGGAAGCAAGATAGCAGCTATTCTAGAGTGGGAGCAACCGGGAGTTGTGATTTTATTGGAGTATTTCTATAGGAAATTCAAGTGTATCTCTAAGTATGAAGGATTTTTAAGAATTTGAAGGCAAGATTGTAGAGTGCAACTGTTTTGGCTATTCAGGAGAAGTAGTTCGAAGTTCTCTAATGTTTGTAGAGTAGAGTTGTGTTTTGGATTTCGGCATATTTTTGAGAAACCATTTTGTTGAGTAGGATCCGGAAATTGGTTTGATGTTGGTCTAATCTGTTTCAAGAAGCATCAGCAAGGGTTAAGCTGATCAGGAAGAATGAAGTGACTCAGGATCGTCAAAGGAGTTATGCAGTTAAGAATTGATGGAATTTGGAAATTGATGTTGAAATTGGATATTGTTTAAGTTTTTCTCCGATCAAAGGAGATATAAGATTTGGTAAGACTGGAGAGTAAGCTCCGGAAGTATTATGAGATTTTTCTATGTTCTTTGGAGATTAGATTTTGATCCCCAGGATTGAGTTGCCAGTTCGGATAACTGGAATTCATTTTATTTCACATATCTCTGAGGAATATGTGTATGATTCATCGAGTGATGGAATCAACAGTTCAGAAGGATTTGGAAGTTGAGTTGTTTTTGAGTTTAGTCTGATATTTTGTTCAGATTTGTGATCTAGATGGGAAGGAGTTCTAGATTATTGTAAATAGTTAGTTAAGATCCTGTAGAACGAGTATCTCGGTATATATATATACTTGGGGGAAACTCGAGGAAATTCTATCCAGAATTTTGACTGGATAGTTAAATTTGTTTGATTAATATGGTTGCTATGATTGATAGTGTATGATTGATTGTGTGATTGCTGTTTAAAATTAAAACATTTGCTGGGTTATTAAATTATCTTTGCTTTTAAATTTCGGGGACGAAATTATTTTAAGGGGGGAGGAATGTGATATCCCGGGAATTTGGCAATATCAATTTAATAATCTTTATAAATAATTAAATTGATTTGTTGATTTTATTTTATAAAATTGACAAGTTTATTCATTTTAAAAGGTTAATAATATTTTAATTGGCAAGTTTATTTCTTTTGAAAAACTAATATCATTTTAATTAGGGAATATCTTTTCTAACAATTTTTAATTGAGAAGATTTATCTTTCTAAAACTTATATAAATGTTTTATATTTATAATATATATATATATTGGTATATATATTATAAATAGGGAGTCTTTAATTTAATAAAAGGATATGTTTTCAAATTATAATATATATGTATATATATTGTGATTCTCAAATTTATAAAAATATGTTATATTTAATTTGATCAAAGCATAAGTTATTATAAATAATTGTTTTCAT
This sequence comes from Allium fistulosum, assembly GCA_030737815.1. Lineage (NCBI taxonomy): Eukaryota > Viridiplantae > Streptophyta > Magnoliopsida > Asparagales > Amaryllidaceae > Allium > Allium fistulosum. The sequence continues at coordinate 172,513,763 of CM060908.1, forward strand.
AAATTCATATTTGTATATTTATTAAAAATCTAAAAGCTTAATTATAAAAAGATAAATACATTATATACATATAAATATTTCTTAAATACATGTATATGACTTAAATAAATTTATTAAAACCAAGATTAACACTTGTAAGCTTATTAAGGTGGTTTAGAGACATTTGTAAGAATAAATGTATAGGTGTAAACTAATTAACACCTAAGAGGACAAATGTCCACATTTCCTTTTGAGAATTAAAATAAATAAATTAAAATATAAAAAAAGAAATCTATTTTTACTTTCAGCTGAACTCTTGTTCTCTTCATTTTCAACTAAAAATAAATTCGAAAAAAGAAAAAGTAAAGACTGGAAATCAAATTGCAAAGAGAAATGAAAATCTGGAAAATCTGGGAATCTAAGATCTGAAATAAGAAGATCAAAGGCAAATTAAAATAGCAGTTTAAAATCTTCAAAACAACTTGAAGTTCAGAAAAGGGAAATCAAGCAAGTAATCAAAGATCAACAGCAAGAATTCAAATTCAACTAAACAAGAAGTTCAAAATCAAACATCAACCTGGAGCAAAATCTCTGTTTTCTGTTCTCTGCTAAATTGGTGAGTAAATACATTTTAAAAACAGTTTAATTAAGGATTTCATTTAGATGTTGTGAATGACAATTATCCTGTTTCTGAAATGCTTGGAAATTAATGTATGCATGTTTGTATAGGAATGTTTGAATGCCTGGGATGGTCTCTGTATGCTTATAAACAGGATTCATCTTCTTAATAAAGTCAATAATTCTATTTTTAATACAAACTAGCTTTTGATTTGTAAATAGAAGATGTTTGAAATCATGTAATCTTCCTTCTAAAAATAATTATAGGTTTTTATAATGGATGTTTAGTTCAAATTTCAAAATTTACAGTAAAAATCTTATTATGGTCAAAAATTAATTGAATCAATTTTAAGTTTGAATTACATGGATGGATTCGTGATGGGAAATCACGAATTTTAGTATGTAAAACATAAATTTTAAGATTTAAATTCGTGGGAAATGGTGAGATGAACGGAAATGCTATTTTAGGCAAATTCTGGCGATCGGAGAGGTGATAGGTTTCGGGGTTGAAGCTGTAGGTGGTAGGAAGTCTGGAGATCATAGGAAAAATGGAGTTTGATTTTTTAAATAATTAGAGTAAGTAGGCGAAGACGAAGTAGGGTTTAAGCTTTGAATTTCGACGTCGGTGTTCATTTGGGTTTCACGATTTCGATAGGCAACCGGAGGCGATCGCGAGGTGTTGGTGGTTGCTGGTAGACGAGGCGTAGCTGCGGTGAAGGTGGCGTGGAGTCTCGAGGTAGGGATCATCTGCGGTGGATGATTTCCTGGCAATTGTCGTTTTCCAGGTGATGGGTTCAAGTGTCGAATTCGAATCTCGTTCGAATCGCGAAGTTTGGAATGGTTGTACGTGATAGCGTGATGGAGTCTGACTTGCCGGAGGTCGAATTAGTGATCGCCGTCGATCAGCTAGGGTGTGCACGTGCACGGTTGAGTGCATCTGGAGATATGGGTTTGGGGGAAGAAGCTCTGCTCGGGTTTCATTCGAGAGAAATGGAGTTTTACTCGAGGGAAGGGGTTACGTGGGTTGGTCTCGCGTTCGCTTCGAGTTTTTGATTGTTTTACTTGGGTTTTGATGAGAGCAGATTTAAGAAATTAATCAAGGAAATGTTTTTAAAGTTTAAACAAAAGAAATTTTGTTTGGTAATATTTTCTGAGTTAAAACAAAAGTTTAAACAAGATTATATATTTTATAATATTCAGTTTCAAAATAAAATAAGTAGATTTTGAAATAAATTTGTACTTAATTATATTTAATAACTTGGGAAAGTTTTAAAGATTTAAAGGTTCAAGTTAAAATGTGTTTAATGATTTATTGATTCCTAAATCTTATATTTTAATTTAAGTAAGGTTTAATGGTTAAGATTTAGTAATCAATTAAAATAAGAATTTTCTTAAGTATTTAGAATGTTGATTTAAATAAAGATAATTAAATTTGAAAAGAGAATTTAGATAATTAAATTATTTTAATTATAAAGTGGTATTGGTAAATAATTGATTTAATTAAGATAATAGTTTCTTAATTAAGAACCTTTAATATAGTAAGTTAAGAATCATTTAATTAAATTTAAATGATTAAGTTAAATTAATTAATTAATTAATTTGTGATTAATTAGAGATAATCATTTATAAATTAATTTAGTATAATTACTTGATAAAGTAACTAAGAAATAATTACTGGATGTAATTTAGTAAAGATAAAATATTTAATAAAGTAATTAGAGGATAATTATTTTATGAAAGTAATTAAATAAGAAGTGATTAAGAGTTAATTACTTAGTGTTATAAATAAATTATTTAATTAAGTTAATTAAAGGATTAAGAATAATTAATAAGGTAATTAATTATTTGTTAAGGTAATTAATTAAAAAGTAATTACTTAAGGGAAGTAATTAAGGGAAGTTAATTACTGGATTAGATTAATCAAACATGATTAATAATTATGGTTTAATTAAGATTAATTATTTAATTAATTTAAATATAAATAAATAATTAAAGATTGTAATTAGGAATCATTAGTTTATAATTAATTAATGATGTAATTAAGAGTTAATTAATTAAGATTAATTAATCAAATGATAAGTGATTAATTGTAATTAATTAAGGATTAAAGTAATTAATTATAATTAATTAATTAATGAAGTAATTAAAGGTTAATTACTGTATTTGGTTAAGGATAATTAATTTGTGAAATTAATTAAGATAATTACTTAAATGTAATTAAAGAATGATTAATCAAGGTGATTAATTAAAGTGGATAATTAGAGAAAGATTAATTAATTTATTTGTAATTAACTAATGATTATATAAGTAAGATTTATAATGAAGTAATTAATTTAATTTATTTTAAATTAATTAAGAGATGAAGTGATTAATTTAATTCACTTTAAATTAATTAAAGATAGAGATAGTTAATTTAAATCAATTTTAAATTAATTATGTTGTGATTAAGTAAATCATTGCTTATTAAGAATGGATGACATTGATTGTCTTGAATGGATGTAATCTCAGAAATGAGATAAGAAATGTTGTGTAGTATGAATGCTTGGTTGCATTATGATGGTAATATAGATTAACTATTGTGATGTTGATATGGATTACCTATTTGGTTATAGATCATTTGTTTATTTGATAATGTGATTATCAATTGTGATTTGTGAATTATCTATCTGTATGAATATAGATAAGTTAAATTGTTTAAACCTTTAAACAACTTGGCCTTAAAAGATACGTTTTGGATTTCGATGAGACCGGGATCGGGTTTCCGTATACCGGGATTCCAGGTCTGGAGACCCGAATACCACATCGATCCAAATTAACGATAGGTCGTGAATCTCAAGTGAAGATGAAGATTCAGAGTGCAAGGGTTATTGTCGTTAACTCTGAGGGTGATTCCAAAACGAGTGTAACGAGATAATGCCTTCGGTTTCGTTCGAACCCGGAACGAACTTGTATGGATTGAATGCTTTCAGCACATCGTCAGGCGGACGATGAGCATTCTAAGTGATATGTTCTGATTAAAGGTAATCGTAACCTCAAGCCTCATCAACCGGGAATGGCTAAAACAGGGGAGGTGCAGCAAGGCTTCGTGGGTAGCACCCACTGAGAGCAAGATAGATCCCTGTCTAGAGGTCCCTTTTCTTTTCATTCGGCTTAGTGTGTGGTTGGTCGCGCCAACTACGGGGTTATCTTGTTCGGGATTATCCAGTAAGGGATGGTTCCGGCTTTGTGTTGCAGGGGAGCGGGCGTACTCCTCGGTACGGTGATCTAGGCCACGTACTGTGACGGGCGGTACCCCAGTAGCCCTGCCATTGTATGGAATCCAAACTCCAATAAGTGCCGTACGTATTAGTTGTGCCCAACTATGTTGGAATGTGAGATGTAAGCATTTCAGCTATTTCTGTATTTTACTTGAAAACCCTAGACCCTATTATAATATAACTGGATTTCCTATCAAATGTTTTAGTTAGCGTAAGGTAAAAACTTACCCATGTTTATTTGTGGGGAGTCTTACGTGATACTTTTGTTTTCAAAGGTTTTCAAAGTTAAGCAATTTAACCGTTTACTCACACCAGACCCATGTCTGACCCAAGTGTTTATTTTTTGTTTTATTAAACTCTTGGGTACTCAAATTTGTATGAGTAGTCAAGGGAATTCAGGTTAGTCTTGACGAATTCTGGAGGAGCTGTGGAGCAGGAGGCTTCAGCAAATAGATATATAGAGTTTCCGCTGTGTATGATAGAGGTACTTGTGTTGTATAATAGATAGAAGTTTATAACTGTCTATTCTGTGATGTATAAATTGTGTACTCTGATGTATATGATACTATGTAATATCTTATGTGATATAATATATTTCTCGTTCCGCTGTGAGATTTCTGATGTGTTGTTGTTCTTTCTTCTTTTCTTTTCTTCTTCTATCCCTTTCTTTCTTCATAACGATGCGTTTTCCTGGGCATAGGAAGGCGGGTCGTTACATTATATATCGATAGACATCAATTCTGTGTTGAGAATTGACGATGTAAGCGTGAAATCCAAATTGAATGTGAAAGTCGATAATGAATTGGAATTATGAATATGAATTAGGTTTGAGATAACCTTAAATTTCCAAATCGACTTAGAGGAAAATTTTGAAATCCTCTATTTTGTTATGAATATGGAATATGTAAGTTTTAGAACTTATATATATGAATGCGGTGAATTTGAAACCGTTAGTTTAGAAAGACATTGTTATGGAAATCTTATGTATGTTTACATAGAGGTTATATGTACGAAATGTGAAATGAAAGTACTACATATATGATATTATGTTTTCTAAACTGAGGATGTGGAAAAGTACCTTCCATTTATTATTAGAGAAGGTATTGGAACTCGTGAAGAGTGTCCATTTGAAATTCGTAGCTACGTAGAATTTACATTTAGTCAGAGTGACTATTTGAATCGAAAATCCTTCGCGATAGATCATCGCGATGAGATTAGATTGATTGATGATTAGCGTAATTTGAGGGGCGAGATGCCCACAGTTACAAGCGATTCCACTGGGATAGTGGCGTAACCGCCGGGTAAACTGCAATCTAATGCCAGGCGAAATTTGAGGGGCGTGATGCCTACAGACACGAGCGATTCTACTGGGATAGTAGCGTAACCGCCGTGTGTACTGCAATCTATGGCGACAACCATGGCGAAATTTAAGAGATGTGAAATCTACAGCCACAAGCGACTCTACTGGGATAGTAGCGTAACCGCCGGGTGGAACTGTAATCCATGGGGGAACGTGCTTTCCATATCCATTTTTAAAAGAATTTTTAAAAGTATTTTCACTGGGAATTGAAGCAAGTATGTTTAGTACTTGGAGATTTTTAGACCTGCGCCTGGCCAGCGTATGCCTAATGTCTGTGAGAACGAAGATGAACTTGTTAAATTTCGAGTTAGCAAGTATTTTCAAACTTTAAATAGCAAATCAATGATTTGAAATTAAAATTACGAAATTCCAACTTAATGAACTAAGGAAGAAGGTCTTTGAAATGTTTTGAAAGTCCACAGCTTTGGAAGAGATATATTGTATAAATCTCTAACGTGAAGAATTTTAAGTTTGAATCTGAGTGTTGTAAATTAAAAATTTAGTAAAAGACTTTTGGGTTTTGATTTTTGAAAATCAATGAACAAAAGAGAAGATAAACAAAACTAGTGAGATTAAACAAATGAAATGAATCCTATATTCATTTATTTGTAATAAGTTTTAAGTTTAGTAAAAATTGACTAGAGTATAAATATCGATGAAATTTTAACAACCTTTCCTTTTCGTGGACGAAAAGTTTTTAAGGAGGGGAGTTTGTAACGACCCTGAAATTTCAAAAATTCAAATTGAAAATATTTAATGAATTTTAAATATTTGAATGATGAATTGATTCGAATTTCAATTTTCCAGAATAAATTTTGCGATTAAATTTTAGGATTTAATCTACTGAAAATTTAATAATAATTTGAATCGGGATTTATAAATGAATGTAAAGAAAATCTGCTTTGGATTTTAAAGAAATCAAAATTTTCTTATTTAATTAAAATATAAAAAAAACTTTACATTTTGGAAATTGATCTCATATATGTAAATTAATGTGAGATGGACAATGATGTTTAAAAGGAAATGAATTATATCTAAAAAAAAAATATAAAAAATAAAGTAACTCAGCCCATACCCTTATCACCAGCCCATTCCTCTGCCATACCCCATACCGATCCCCTTACCCTTATTTATGCAAATATACGTTGCCCCCCCTTCTCTTCAGTAAAACGAAATCAAACGAAAAATAAACACGAAAAGAAAAATAAAAATGGCGGCCACGAGTTTCTTTCCTTCTTCGATCTGAAAATTAGGGCTTGTTTTCGTTCGCTCTAGTCTCTGGGCTTTGTAATATCGAAGGCATCGACATCAGCATTCGATCGATCCATGGCTTCGTCTTCCTCTTCGCTCGTCTTCAACTAGGGTTTCCGTTCGATTTCCACGGCTTCAACTCGTGAGCGATTCTAGCGAAGGTGAGTAATTTATGTTACTCACATCTTATTCGAACGGTTCGAATTCGTTCGCTTGTTTGTTTTCGTGGTCTTTGGCTTCGTTTTGATTTCTTTGTTTGATGTTGATTTCGTACGTTTTTGTTGGCTCGGCTTCAGTATGCTTTGATTCAAACCGACTTCTGTTGACTTGATCACAACTGATAATTAGCTTGTGAATTTTTTTTTTGATGACCATGGCATTTACTTTGTAGTTGGCATTTGCATTGCATATTTCGGTAGCTCCTCTGCTACTATATATATTTATTGATGTTGGCTCTAGTTTGCATTCTTCCATACTTCAGTCTGCATCGTTTTGTACTTGATTTATCTTGTAGTTCCACTTCTAGTTAGGTATGATGGCACTGTGGTTGGTCTTAACCACTGCTTGGATTTTGAACTGCATGTTTGGTCTTGTATCCATGTTTGTAGCAGTTGCTGTTGGTTCACTTGGTAGCTTTTGTTGTTGTCCAGTTAGTATTGCACTGTTTTGTATCACTGATTCATTTGAATCAGTGTTGTCCATGTTGTTTCATCCCTGTTATGTCTTCCATGTAGTTGCACTCCACTCCATGTTTGAATTCCTTACTGTCCATTTAAGTTTTTGCATACCTTGTAGTTGTTGAATTTGTCTGCATTATACTTGAGTTGGTCTGCTTTGGGTCGTGTAACAACCCGCATATTTATCGATTTTATATTTAAATATTTTATTTAAATATTTCATCGTTCGTCGGATTTTGGTCCGAAAAGCTACTTTTTGCAAACAGTCGAATTGGGACTCGAGACCACTTCCATTGAGTCCAAAATGCCGTTTGCGACCTTTTTGAGTATAAACTTTGATATGTTTGGAGCTAGTCAAAAATTTGACCATTTGCACTTTGGGTTTGGTTTTGGGTTCAGCCCCTTTTGCCAACTTAATCTCCAAACTGAACCATCCCTCCCCATTCATCCTCACTTCCTCCTCTTTTCAGTTTCAAAGCAAAAATGGTGGGAGAGATTGGAAATTAAAACTCCATGCCCTAGTTCCTCTTGCAAATTCTTGTTCTTGCTCCAAATTCAAAGAGAACCCATTGGTAAGCCTCCTCTTCATCTTCTCCAACTCATTCTCTTATCAATTTCAGTTTATTTCCTAAACCTAAATTTGGGAAATGCTTGTTTTGATCTTAGTTGGAGCTTCTTGTGTTGAGAGTGAAGAGTAATTGCCCTTGCCATTGCTTCAAAGCTTCTTCTTCATTTGTTTGGGTTAAAAGGTGAGATTTTTATCTCACATCTAAGTCAATAATTATCTTCGATTGTTAGGTATGAATTCCTAACACTTATCCTTGTGCAATTCCTTAGTCGTTGTTGCTCGACCGATCGTTATCGATGTCGTTTGGCCATTTTTGGCCTAGGTTCAGGGAATGCCCTGAATAACAGTTTCAGCCGTCTGAACGTATGATTCAGACGTCTGAATGGAATACTGGGAATTTTCTTCTCCCAGCATTCAGACGTCTGAACCAAAATTCCAGACGTCTGAATTGGTTCGTTTTGAACCAGAAAAGAAGTAGGCTAAAAAGTGCCTATTTCAGACGTCTGAAATCTAGGATTCAGACGTCTGAATTCTGTTCTGGAAAATAGTTTATTTTCCAGATTCAGACGTCTGAATTCTTGACCTCAGACGTCTGAATCTGCTGTGTTTTGCCTATTTGCCTTTTTAGCTTGAATATCCAACTCTAATCAAGTCGGGTTGATTCCCTTTTAGTTGTTATCATTTATTATCGGCCACTTTGTTAAGTCGCCCGCCTTTTTAAACTTAGGTCGCTTGTCTTCACTAAGTCGTACCGTTTTGACGGGGCGCTGCCCCGCACCCCGCCGTGGGCGCTGCCCCCTGGACCCCCGCGACCTGACCGGGCAGGTCGAACCCCGTATAACTCTGCGTAGGCAATCTTATCCGAAAACCATTCAACCGAACTTCTTATTTTGATGGTTTTGGGAATTGATTTCTTTGGATTTTATTCACGTCTTCGAATGTGAACTTTTATAATTGATTGTTTCTACAATCACTTCTATGACTTGTCACTTTAAAAATATAAAGGTTTCAATACTAGTAGTAAATATCAAAACTCTTTCATCAAAAGGATTTCAACTCTATTTTCAATATCAAACTCGTTTATAAAACTGTTTTCCAATCTACTAGTATATACAAACCTTTACCTCATTCGTATGAGAAAATATAATTAAACGGCTTAGCAAAACAAGTGGTATGAAACGCTTGCGTTTACTTCGTCGGTTAATTTATGGACTTGTTCGATTGAATCTCTTGTGACAATTTCCTAGTGCAGATCTACAATTTGTTCGTAAATATTTGAGTTAAGCAAGTGGTTATGGGACATGAAGCTAAACTCTTATATTTACTAGCTTAGTGTAATCGACACTTCCTTATGATCATGACGATCATTCTTGTGATTTAGACTAGCAATGTGCGATGTCTCTTTGTCCGTGTGAAGGACTGTACTTCATTTTATTGAGCTTCGACTCAATCAGGAGGAGCTTCGGCTCAAAGTCCGCAATGGGGGACTATACCCAGTCAGGAGGAGCTTCGGCTCAAAGTCCGCAATGGGGGACTATACCCAGTCAGGAGGAGCTTCGGCTCAATCAGGAGGAGCTTCGGCTCAAAGTCCGCAATGGGGGACTATACCCAGTAAGGAGGAGCTTCGGCTCAATCAGGAGGAGCTTCGGCTCAAAGTCCGCAATGGGGGACTATACCCAGTCAGGAGGAGCTTCGGCTCAATCAGGAGGAGCTTCGGCTCAAAGTCCGCAATGGGGGACTATACCCAGTCAGGAGGAGCTTCGGCTCATCAGGAGGAGCTTCGGCTCAAAGTCCGCAATGGGGGACTATACCCAGTCAGGAGGAGCTTCGGCTCATCAGGAGGAGCTTCGGCTCAAAGTCCGCAATGGGGGACTATACCCAGTCAGGAGGAGCTCCGGCTCATTTTTATAGGATTGGCCATCCTCTTTATTGTGATTTCTGGATTTCTAACTATTGATTTCTGGAATTTTATGTTTCACCAGCTTTTACCGATGACATTGATGAGTATGTCATTTTATTGTGGCTTGGTGAATTAAATTAAGAATATGACATTCTTTTTATGCTTTGAGATTATTGAGATATTGTATGACTTTTGTGGGATTTCTAATGTATACTTATCATAGTATGACACCTTTTTGTTATCATACGTTCTATTATCATATCTCATATTCTATCTCATTTTATCTGATAATTATAGCTAGACTGATCCGTTTATTATTTTCTTCTTAAATAATACTCGGGTCAGACTGAGATTTTACAGGTGCTTCCTCATGACTTCCTATCTGGAGCCATCATCTGACTTTTGGCTAACTACTCTAGTTTAGTAGTTTTTTTGTTTGTATACATTTGAGATTAGACTCCTTGGTGTATACATATTCTGTTGTCCTGCACTTGTATCTTTTATTTTGTGTTATTGTGGATCTTATTTGACCACTACTCTGATGTACACTTTCATGTGTTGTATATTTATTCATATCTATTTCCGCCTCTGTGATATGAATTGTCTGTGACTGATTTATGTTACGTTTATTTCTATATTTGTTTCCGAAGATTATATATAGCCACCGTGTGATAGCTTTGTGTTTGTATCGGTATGTCGGATTTCCTCCTTAAAAGATATGCATTCTATTCTATCTGACATATCGGTGCTCGCACAAAGAAGTTACATGGATGGTCGCTCCTCAACAGCCTTATTCTCCGTGCTAATTGACAGCACTACACCGTAGTGTTCTTGGTTAGCGTGGGTATAGAGGTGGGGCGTCACAGGTCGCATTCCTGTAGTTCCATGCTGCATTTGGTAGCTCTGTGCTTTTTCGTTACACTGTTGGCATTGCCTTGTATTTTGTTATTCGTGATGTCTTGCGAAGTTGCCTTGTCACAAGTGCACTGTCCAGTTTTCAGGTTGTGGCATTGATTTACGTTAGTTCGTTTTGGGCTTGGTTCCATACTTCGGCAGTGTTTCATAGTTAATGTAAAGTTGTTTTAAATTGACTTCAGTTTTGTGATATTCATTCCTGTATACTTGACAGTTCTGTATGGTTTGATGTCTACATGCTATTGTTTGCAAGTCATGTACATGTGGGTCTGCATTGGTATTTAGTTGAAGCTCTTTTGGCACACTCTATATTGGTACATGCTCATTTTGTCTCTGTTCTTCATGTAGTGTCTGCATATGTGCACCACTGCTATTGTTGCACTGTACTTCGAGTGGTGTAATAGGTTTATCATGCAGTTTGTATATGTGCATTTCATGTAGGCATTGGCTCTTGAGTTGTGTACACTGCATTGTCGCATTCCAGTGCATATTCTAGTCTGCACATCCACCTATGCTTGCATGCTGTTAGTTTTTCACTTGAACCTGTTCATGTTAGCACTGGATTCACTTGTGCACTTTTGATCATTTGTCTGTAGACTACACTGTGTACATTTTCCTGTGCACATCGATTTTTCATGTCTCCTTGCATCACTTGTTTCGAGACAATTCTAGTTGCATTGTGATCATTGTAGTCTGCACTTGCATAGTTGGTTCCATAATCCACATGTTTGACCCTTGATCATTTTATACATGAGTCTGTAGCTTGCAGTTTCATTTGATCTTCATGTATGTAGTTTGAGTCTGGTTCTTCGAGTTTGAATACTGTCTGCATTGGTGTGGTGCACTAACTATGTATGTTGCTGGTTTGTGGTTTGGTGTCTCACTTCCATTTTGAGTTTGCATATGGTCAGTGAGTTTCATTTGTGGACATTGTCGAGTCTAGTTGTATATGCATTGTATCACTTGATGGCATCAAGTCTGATCTACAGTTGCCACCATTTGTTTACTTTGATTCTGGGGTGTCACTGTCTTCTTTCTGCACTTGTATTCATGTTGCAGTATGTTTATGTGATGTTGCCTCTGTGTATTTGTACCAGTTGCATGTTGCACCTTTATCTATGCACACGAGTTGGCGGGGCGGTGCACATGGGTACGAATGCACACGTGTGCACTGCAGCCACCCAAAAAATCGACAGTTTTGAATTGATATTTCTTTGCTTCTGATGCATTGATCTTTTATACCGTATTGGCGAGGCCGTACACGCGTGCGTGTACGACAGCCAATCGAGTTTGATGATTTTAAAGTGACAATTTCAATTGTTTTAAATTGATTTAGTCGATATGATAAATTGTTTATTTATCTCTGTTGATGATTTAAATCTGCTGATTTATTGTTAACACTGTTAAGTGTTATATTTTCGTTATCCGATTTCTTTGTTAAAAGAGTCGGATAGACGGGAATTATTGTGACTGTCGTCTATTTAAATTATTACTGCTTATATGCACTAATAACTGGTTTGAATTAGACTGACCTGTGTATTATTTCTTTTGAATATAATACTCGGGTCAGACCGAGTATTTTTACAGCTTGAAGATTTTCGAGCAGCGAAGTTAGAGAGAGAGTAAAGAATCACTTTTGTTTTCAGAAGAAAATTGTATTTTAAGATATTCCGCTGTATCAGTATTAAAATTGTATAAACTCTGATGTATTCAAAAAGATTTATAGTAATGAAATAAAGATTCATTTGTTTTAATTCAGTGTTATTATTCTGTGTTTCTATGGCTGATTCTGTTTAAACCTTATAAACTAAATAACAATTCGTCTTTTTGAACGTTTTTAGTTGGTTTAATTACCGACTGGAGACGGTCAAAAGGGGGAATGTTACAATAAATAAGATAAATTTGTATAACATCCAACTACATTCTAAAAACATATGCAAAACTTACCAGAAATATTTAAATAGTTGAAATGTTAAATATGAATGGTAATAATTCTACAAGTTTGAACTTGAGTAATAAGAAATGTTTAAAGAAATATTCCAATTTGAAATTGTGTTTAAAGAAATGTTTAGAAAATTAAATTAAGTTGGTATAAAAAAATGTTATAAACTTAATCAATGTTCTAAGAAATATCAAATGAATAATTTAAGTAGTAAAAGAATATACCAGTTAGATATGAACTTAATAAAAGGTAAGAAAATAATAAATTAAATCATATCTTTGTAAATTGTTTGAAAAATGAAAAATAAATTTGCAAAGGATGTTTTAAGATTTAGTTATAGTTTTCTGAGATAATTATAATTTGAATAATATTGGGTTAAAGAAGGTACATCTGTATAAAATGATTATAAACTTAAGAAATCTTTAACAATATAAGAAAGTTGAAATTTGAATTATGAAATGAAATTTTAGTCAAGTCAAGTTGAATGGAATAAATTGATGAAGTAAGTTAATGAAATAAATTATAAATGGAAGTTAATTTAGGAAAAATTGAACGAAATTGATTTTGATAAAAAGAAAATTTTATTAATATGAATTTGAGTTATAAAATTAAATTTACTTAAGTAAAATTATTAATATGAATTTGAATATATGAAATGAATAAATAAAGTGAATCAATGAATTAATATGAACTTAAGATATGAAGTAATAATAATAAACATGAGTTGTGTTATATAAAATGTTTATAATAAACTAAAATGGTTTATAAATGATATTAGTATTAAAGAGAATATACTAAGTTGTAATAAAATAAAATTTAACTTAAACAAGGTTAAATGGAATAATTTTATAAAACTGTTCATAAATGAATTTATATGAAATATGTTAAACAAAAAGTGAAAAAATTGGAATTTAACAAATTGAATGTGAATGAAATAGATGTGAATGAAATTGAAGCAAGCCGATTAAATGTTAATAAAAATTGGATGTTAATAAGAAATGAGCTGTATAAATTAAATGTTGACAATGGATAATGAAAATTCAGATAGTTATGAATTAATTGGATGAATATTGATGGTTGAATGGTTTCTTTTGTTGCAAATCATTATTATTATTGTTTTTGATTTCATATGATTGTTGTATGTTGTGTATTTGTGCTTGTGCTTACGATTTGGATTCAAAATCATGTTATGAGGCTCTATTTAACTCATACATGTTCTATATCTTATTATAAGTGACTAATATTCTAATTTGAGTTGAGATAGGTACATACGAAGGCCGTTTGGACATATACGTGGATTATATTTGCTTTTGCTTGCTTAATATGAGCGAACTCGCTCGTATTAATAATAATAAGGTACGTATCTTGATACATACCGCACTTTTTTATTTTTCCCTACGGGATGCCCCATCATTGAGATGAAATGTATATTTGGTATATATTTGGTATATTTGTGATATATATTGTACTGTAAAAAAATTTTGATCGAGCCGAGCAAAGGTGACTCTACTGAAATTTTCCATAAATCCGGGTGTGAGAATGTTTTTGAGGTTTTAGTAATTTTATAACCTTTTTTTATAAATAAGTTGTCATTTCCATAAACTGATATCGGAGTGGCGTAGTATATGCGCAGTAAAGGTTTTGTAAATAAGATTTTAATGTTTATGTTATTATTTTGAATAAAATATATCAAATTTTAAATTCTTTACTTAGCCCCCTTTTGAGGGCGAAAAGTTTTGAGTGGGGGAGAATGTAATGACCCGTATTTTTAACTATTTTAAATTATTAAATTTAATATGATTATTGAATAAAAATGGTTTGAAATAAAAATTTAATGAATTATTAATGTAATTATTGAATATGAAGTTTAATAAGATTTTGAAATAACCAATTTCGAAGATTTTGGCAATAACAGGTATTGAAATGAAATTCTATGTATTGAATATGTTTATAATCAATAACTGGCATTGAATAATAAATGTGAATTATTTAGCTGTAAATAAAATAATTGGTTGATAATAAAATTCATTTAAAATCTCATATTGGGATTTATTGTAAGTTTAATATTGGGATTCATCGAAATTGGACTATTGTAATACTTTAAAATAAGAAGTGAAACAAAGTGTAGTAGTTTTTATCATTTGAATTCGTTTAAAAGTATAATATATAAGTTAAATAACTTATATATAAAATGTGGTGATTTATTGGATAATTAAATTATTTAAATTTAATATTGTAAATTATTTAATTAACTGAATCTTGAATTTAATGTGAATGAAAATGATGTTGAAAGTTGATTTAAATTTTATTTAAAAAAGAATGAAGATTGTTAACTCAATTTAAAAGTGAATAAATAAATTGGAAATTTTTATTTTAATTAACGTGGGAAAATAGCCATTTTGGCCACTGTCTCGGATTTCGACGAAACCAGTTTCATCGGATCCGTAATAGTGAATTATTATAGGATTTCAAGTTTCGTCACGATCGTACTTATCGTTTGGCCGTGCGAGCTTGAAACACGTAGAAACTAATTAAAGGAATTTAATTAAAATAATTTGATTTTGAAAAGCTATCTTATGCATATGATCGAATTAGGACTCAAGACTAGTTCCGTTGTGTTTGAAATGGGGGTAAAACATTAAGAACGCCAGGAGGCATGCTTCGTTTGGAGTACAAAAATTTCGCGGGTCAATCGGGTCGGAACTTATATAAAGCCACGTTCATTTCGTTCAAACCCTACCCCTATTTCTCAGCCGTCGTAATAACAATTTAATGGCCGAAAATCACCCACTTTCTTCCTACGATTTCTCTTCATCCATGCAATGAATTCAAAAACTTCCAAAAGGAAAGTTGTAGCTCTCGTCCTCCTCTATGTTACGCACGGTTGGATCGTCGCCAACTTGCACGAAATCGCTAGAATCGAGCTATGAAGTCATGGCAGTTTTTCTTGATTTGCATGTGGATGGTTGCACTGGAGAGGGCCGCACTCTAGGCGATGGTGGAGCTTTGAGAGGCGTGTGTCGTGGCTGTCTTCGATCGTCGTCCGGTCATTTCGAGTTGCAAGCGTCGTGAGGATTTTATCGCGTGAGTTGGATTGTCTCATGCGTGAACGTGTTGAACGATGATGAGGAAGAAGTTTAGAGTATGGTTAATTATTAATTTTATTCGTTAATTATGTTTTTATTTATTCGTTTCACTAATTATCGTATATCTTTTGCATAAGAGGTCTGTTTCTGACGAAACAAGTTACGTTGGGTTCTTATCGACAAAGGTTACATCATGGAGTTGGTTTGACTTCGAAAAATTTTCAGTTTCAAATAAAGGTGAGTGTTTTAAACGCTCACTAGTGACTAAATTATTTTATGTTAGTTAAATTGCAATCATGAAGTGATTAAATTTATTGATTGTTTTTTGGTAAATTTAACTGATATGGAAATCAATATAAAAATTATATGGTAGAAATTTTGAATTAACAATTAAATTGAAATTAAAATTAAAATACTAGTAAAATTTCCGATTATTGATAATTGGGTAATTGTTGTGATATTTGACTAATTTGGATGATTGATTGTGATGGATGCCAACTGGTTGGTATTTTGGAGGATTGGATGTTTATTTATTTTTATATATATCCTGTTATTACCCTGTGAATTATTTACAGTATATAAAACTGTAAATTGAATTATTTTGAATAAATTGAGAAATAGGTTGAAATGGTATATACCTATGACGTTTTGATTTGGATTGAAATGATATATATCGATCCTTGAAATTAAATTGAAATAACGACTCACTTGGCCATATGATAGAAATTATATACGGACACCGAATTGGTTAAATTAAATGATTTCAAAATTTTGATTTGAAACTATTTAAATGATTTTGATTCAAAGGAGTAAAATCAAATTTATGAAAATTGAATTATTTTTGAACTTGAGCTCGAAATATTGAAATTAAAAGTTGTTTACAGGGATTGTTTAAATAATCGCATTTGAGATTTTGAAGTTATAATTGAAATGTGATTTGAGTTTCGAAAATTGATTTGTTTTAAAAGATTTGGATTTTTATTCGAACTTTGAAATATTACTAAGTAAACTTAATTTAAATCGATATTTCAAAATTGAGCTCGAAATTGAATTATTTTGAAGATTTGAATCTTAAATTGAATATTGAAGTTAAATTTGATTTAAATGATTTAAATCGATATTTTGAAATTGACATGGTTTAAATTTAGAATTAATTGAAATTTAAACCATTGACTCGAATTGTTGAATCGAATTTGAAGTTAAAAAATGAAAATCGAAATTGAAATTGATTTGAATTGAAATTGGAATCGAAGTTAATTCGAATTGAAATCGGAATTGAATCAATTTAAATGGAAATGGAAATTTAAATTGATTTGAATTAGAAGATTTGGAACTGAATCAGTTTGACTTTGAAACTATTTTCAAATAAAATTATTCCAATATAAACTATTTAAAATCTATCTTTTAAATATTCAAATTATTCTGATTTTCCAAGCTAGTTTACTATATGAACCATTTTCAATACTCAAACTATTTTATATTAAACTATTTTAACTTTTAAACTATTTAAAGCTATTCAAACTATTTTCTAAAAAAATTCAAATGGTCAAGGGTGGAATGTTCATATTTAAATCATGGATTTAAATGCGAATTAGGTTAAAATGAAGTTATAACCTAAATTGTAATTCGAATCGAATTTTGAAGTGAAAATGACTTTCAAGTGAAAATTGACATATTTGAAGTAAATATGATATTTCGAAATGAAATTGATTTTGAAGCAAATATGATATTTTGATATTAAGTATGAATCGTTTTTGAAATGTTAAAGTACCAACCGGTGTGTAAAACGACGTTTGCTTGTTAAAGAGACCGGGGCCTCTTATTGGCATACTCTTTGTCAATATTGGAACCACTTTAACAACTATGTACGTGGAGGAGACTCCAGAATGAAGTGGTTGGATTTGGTGTCATTTGCTGGATTTGAAGAGAGAGAACGATGATGGTTAGACCCCGGCACTTGTGCCAAATTGAAATAACTAAAACAGGACAGCTTGATAGGGCCAAACGGGCAGCTACCCCTAGCGGACATCCATTCTTAGATTTTCTTTGGACTCGTTCCATATTATTAATCTTGTTATTGGTTTCGATTGGTGCACCTTGATTTGGAATAACCTCCCTTTTACTCGATGTCGGATGGATGGACGCGGGGCGATCGTGGCTACGATGCGTTACCACCATCCCTGTGACCCGAACTGGTAGTATCCTACCTTAACCACTGCCTCACGTGCCTTGTCATACTTTTTTCCCTATACAAGACCCTATGATTTTGGTTTAGTGTTGTCGTATCACGGTGCATCCTTATTCCCTGATGTGCTACCGGGGCATTATATGCAAACTGTATGACAATGCTTAAAAACGCGTTAAGAGGGATAAATGTAAAGCCTTAACACTAAAAAATATATTTATTTTACCGATTAGACATTATATATAGCATATTCTATAATATATAATATTTTGATGGATCCTTAGGAGATGGAAAATCCTGTAACATCTCTTGAGTTATAGCACGCACGTTATACACTGGATACGAGATGTAAAACCCCGTAAACATCTCTGACGCATTATTTTATTTGTCCTTATTTTATATATAACTCTGATAAATCATGTATAAATTATAATCAAATGTATAGTAAACAGCTTCATCAACTGTTTATTTGATTATTATATTTTGTCATTCTCTGCGAGATTCTGTGATTGTTTTCTTCTTCTTCTTAATTAACTCCATTGATTATCTATGTTTCGAATTGTTTAAGTTGGACATGTGTGGATTATTGTTGATTTAAACCTTCCAAAATGTAGGTCGTCACACATCCAGCTCGTCTTCTCAAGCTCCAATGAACATCCAACTAAAACCTGCCTTTCCCAGGATACTCGAAAGAGTAACCATGGAAATAAAAAAATATAAAACCACGAGTCAGAAATAAGTTTGGTATGAGAAATTTAAGAAATATGCGGCCGACATATAACAATACTTTTGAGACCAAACGCAATGCCATAACGGTTATCCCCTCAAAAGAACCACCAACTAATAAGTACATATGGTGATATAATAGATAATGTCTAGGGTGTAGAATATAAACTAGAAAATAGCTATGCCGCTTGCATCTCATGAAGTAATAATATTGAAGTACAACTAAAATAGTTGAGGTACGCACACATAATGGATTTTTCGTGGAGATCTCTCCGGTCAAGCCGAATCCAATCTCTTGCACATTGTTCAGAAGCTACCTCCGAGCGTCGTACATCTCTAGATAGAATATACCAATAATGTAAACATAGCTGGTCCACATCTAAACATGTGATCCTAAATATCATCAAATCCCACGTGCAACATCGATAAGCATACTCTAGATATGGAGTTGACGATACCCTATCGAGGGTTAGCAAAACCCCAAACTATGCATCCTATTCTATTTCCATCATTTCCTATGTCAAGGTCATGTTCAGCATCTATCATACGAGTTCTCATCACTCAAACAGAACACAAATCCCAATTGGATTCTACCATTCGAATAGATCATGAATCTCTACATGGATTTGAGCATCTCGAAAAGATCTCGAATCTCCACATAGATTCCAGCTTAAGTCCTCTGACGAATACTAGCGCAGACCTCTCCCTTGGACTTAACCTCAGGATAGATAGTTCAACTCTATAGCATTCCACACCATAGCCGCTTCCAATGCATAGAACTCGTATATCAGATTTGAAGTGGTGTTTGGTAAGTTAAACACTTACCGATCCCGCACTCTTTAAAAATAAATCAATGAATTTTTAGTAAACTCAATTCCGGTTCTTTTAAAAGTAAGCGAACCATATATAAAGAGGAGTCCTCTTCGAGGGATATCGTATATATAAGTTCATAAAGCTAGAAACATTTCATGCCAATGCTCCTCCAAGGGGGTTCTCAGATCGTATGAAACCGTGAAGCTTTTAGACACTTCCTAAGATAATTTGGTCAATTTCGATAATCGATTGTCAAATTCAAAATAGATGATCACATATGGAAACCAAGTCTCATATACCTATCACATTTTCAAATTTTTTAGCTTTACACTATCCTTCGGTCAAGAGTGAAGCCTGGTGAGTTGAGCATTGGTTGCACCAAAGCCTTGTATAGACACTTCATTCTTAACTCGCACAAACAAACAAGTTGACTTCATCGATATTTAGTACTAATTACACAACTAGATACTTGCCAAAAATGAGTAAACACACAAAGCACGATCAAGTCACACAAAGCCCGATTAAGTCACATAAGCGACTTCTAATCAATTTTTTAATTAATTAATCCTTTTTATTAATAAAAACTTCCCTTTTCTACTTGTGTGTGTGTATATATATATTTGAATTACCTTTATAAAAGGTATATACATGTATTCAATTTTTCACGATTCATTTTCACTCTTTTCAATGCTTAGAAAGTATTCATATACTTATCCCAAATGGTGTAAATATATTCGCAAATCATTAACAAGATTTCTTACTTTAACTATTACGTTTTATATCTTTTTCCAAAAGATTTCATACGTGTTATTACCCTTAAACTATCTATTTAAAGGTCTAATTACATTCCCAAGTCTATTTCAAAAGGTTTAAGACTAATGTTATTTAATATTTTCATCACAAACCCAAAACCATTTCACTTATGCTTATCATTAAAACATTCTTTTCAAAGATTTATTTACATTCATAAGTATAATCAAAAGGGTTAATAACGAATGTCATTAACATATTGTCACAACAAACCCAAAATCATTCATACTCAACATTATCTTAAAACTTTTTTTTAAAGATATAAGTATTTCTACACTTAATAAACAAGGTAATATACTTTAATTAATTTCCCAAAACCCTTTATTATAACATAAGTGTTATAATCCAAACCTTCCTTTATTTCTTTATAAAATACTTAATTTAATTTTTTCAAACTTATGTATATAAATACTTTAAATATACTTATATGTTTTAAATACATATGTAAAATATTACTTGAAAATAACTAATTTATAATTTGATGAAAAAATAACATGTTTTATATAATCAAACCCTTTACTTTAAAAATTCATAAATAATTATGAAAAATATATTTAAACTTCAAACCAACTATAAAATACTTCAAAATATGTTAGAAAACATCCCTAAAAATATTAGAGAAAGATACCAAATTTAACTATCATTTTTGGACACTTAAAACCTCAAACAACTTACTACAACGCTTATAAATTCTGTTAAAAGTCCTGTACAAAGAACAACATAGAAAAACATGAACTTTGCAACTAATTTTCACCACTTTAGCAAATGATTTAAGACTTGAAATATTTATTAAAAGTAATAGCCTTAGAGTAATTATAAACCATGGAAAGAAACCCCTAAGAATTTCTACCAAATTAATTAGAAAAATTCTCGAAAACAAGGTATTTACTAAAAATGTTTGTTTAGCTACATTTTTACTCCAACTTTAGCCATTTTTTTTGACTAGTTCCAAACCTTTTAAACTCCACTTTTTTCCTGCAATAAAAACATGTATAATAATTATTAAAAATATAAAGAAACCACTAAGAATGTCTTTCAGATTAGTTACCAAAATTCCCAAAAATAGGACATTTCAAAGTGCACATTTAGCGACCTTCTTCTCGCTAATTTCTGCAACTTTGTTTGACAAGTTAATTAATGATTTAAACTTCAATATTTTTCTAGTGATAAGTACAATTCTAGTACTTATTAAAAATGCAAAGAAGCCTCTATGATGTCTTTCAAAGTTGACTTTGAAAATCACCAAACACAAGGCATTTTCAAAGTGCATCTATATCGACCATTGCTTCTAACTTTCACAAATTTGGCTCACAATTTCTATAACTATCCAAATCAATTCATTGCTGCCCCATACACCAAAAAATTTAAGAAGAACAACCAAAATTGCAACGACCTAGAATTTTGATTATTTGAAATAGGGTTATTTGATTGATTTTAAATATTTAAAAGTTAATTTGTTAGATTTAATAACTTGAATTTCAAATATAATGATTTATTTGATGATTTAATTGTTGAATTTAATAATTGAAAATGGTTTAAATAATTTAAATTTTGGATTTTTATGTGGATAAAAATGATCTGAAGACTTATTAAACTTCTATTAATAGGTATAAAGGTAATAAAACATTTAAAATGGTTTTAAAAGTGATTTAACTAATTTTGAAATTTACTCGTTTTAATTAACGAGTGAAAATAGCCTTCCGGGGGGCAGTCTTGGATTTTGACAAAACCAGTTCTATTGGATCTGTAATAGTGTATTATTATCGGATTTCAAATTTCGTAGCGTTTAGAGTTATCGTTTGGTCGTACGAGATAGAAACACGATGAAATTAATATTGAAAATTTTAATATAATAATTGGATTCAAAAAGCTATCTTCTACATACGATCAAATTAGGCTCCGAAACTTGTTCCATTGCATTCGGAATAGGGGTATAACATTAGGGACGCTGGGTGGCACGCCTTGATAGGGGTTCGAACTAAATATCTAGATATTTTGAGATTAAATAATTTATATATCGATTTAACCCATCAGAGCCCACAAACTTACCATCAGCAGACCTACCAGTCCACCCTTCTCTAAAACGAGCCGACCTATCTTCCTTTCCTTTTTATTTAAACGCAGGTTTAACAGAGCAAGAAAAAAATGGAAATAAAAAAAATATAATTTCACTTGAAATACTCAATAAAAAATTTTGAAACAAGTTTTAAAATACTTATATCAATGGGGGCTTCCTTTTTATACACGTATTATCATGTGCGACACTTGTTTATCGCATGGCAGTGGAAGGCTTGGAAACTAGGGTTGGCAATTTCGTGTAATAGGGGAAGAATTAAAGGAAATGAACGTCGTTTTTGGATTCGTGGTGGGAAATGGCTTCTCGGGTGAAGTTTTGGCCAAGCTTGGTTGCTTGGAAGTGATCGCGACCTAGGAGTACGATCGCCTTGACCATGGAGGACACGATTTGCTAGGGTAGGCGAAGGGGGTTGAAAAGGGTATGGGCGAGTCGTGTTCGATGAGAGAAATTCAACGACGAAGACAGAATTCGATTTCATCGACAAATGCTCCATATCACTCGAATATTATGCACGCGACTTTGGGTTTCTTCATTTTCGTGCGCTGGCGAAAGATTGGGGAAGAAGGGGGAGTGGTAGCGGGCCAGGCCAGAATGTTTATAAGCTAATGGGTTTTTAAAAAAAAATTAGTGTTTAACGTAATTTTATTTTAATCGATGAGCTAAAAAATTTAATAACTCTCAAATACGAGGTTGAATCGAAGCATGGATTTTTGCATTGCGCTTATAACAACGAAAGCTTCGCAATGGAGCTGGTTTGGATAGATTTGGAGCTTGTTAAAATTTTGGGTAAAAATTGAATGCCAGTTCAATTTTAATTCAAAATCGAAATGTTTTAGTGAATTAAAAATCAAGATGAGTAAATCTCACTCATTTGGATTGCTGGTTTTAATTTAAAGTATTAAAAATTATTTATTGGTTGATTGGATGATTTGATAAATTATTATTATAAGTTTTTTTTGAATGAATTTCAAACTTTATTGATAATAACTAAACATTATTACATACATCTGGGTATAGGCTATACATAATAGCAAGGCCCAACAACAGCCCGCATTCTCAAATAAACTAGTTGACTCAAACATTCAACCCTAATTCATTGGATTGACCTACTTCTAAAAATTTCACGGCGGCTCAAACATGCGACGGGCAGTAGAAACTTCTCCTTCAACCTGAGTGCTATCTCTGACGGTGCTAGTGGGCTCTCCAGCAGTTGCGGCTTCATCTCCTACTCTGTCAGTCATGTACCTTGAAGATGTATCGGTGGTGGGTAAGTCAAGGTCTGGAGAAAAGGTATGGTTTCGGGTCTGGGTTTGGTTTTCTCTCTTGCGAATAGGTATTTCCCATCTTTCCATGATATCATCTATATAATTCGTTCCAGTTCTATCATGTTTAGATCTAATACAAATCAAATCTTTGACTTGCTTCTTTATGGTTCTGCAAACTGCAAATTTGTCATTAGCTTCATTGTTGAAATTTTTTACATTTCTACATCTCCATATAAACCATATCGAAGAAGATAAAGCGGCAATTATGACATCTTTGATAATACCATTGGGATGATTTTGGGAAATATATACAGTATTGCACCAGTTAGGGTTGGGATGGTGTGAATAGGCACAATAGGATCTCCAATCATTGTTCTAATCCATTTCCATACATAGTTAGAAAACTCACACTCAAAGAATAAGTGTTTATTTGTCTCCGAATATTTATTGCATAGCACACATAAATCATCTGAAGTGATACCTTGAGTTCGAAGTTTATCTTTAGTAGGCAAGTAATTGTGAAAAGCTCTGTAAAGACAAACATTCATCTTTGGCAAAGAAATTTTATTCCAAATAATGTGATGAACACTGCATGATTGTTGAGGCTTTTTGATATTGTTCCAGACATCATGAAAATGAAATAACCCTTTTTTGTTAGCATTACAACACCAAAAATCTGCTGTCCTATTGCTATGAACTTTAATTTGCTTTATTTCATCACTAATATTCCTTAAGTAGGAAATATTATCAGGTCTCCATGTTTGATTAATCAATATCAACTCCACCTTTTGGCTGTGACTTCTAGTATATGATAATGTGTCATGCCCTAGTTTTTCTAATAAAGTTGATCCATTGATCCATGGTGCAAACCATAAACTGGTTGATTTTCCATCCACTATTTTCCTGTCTATCAATCTCTGAGCATTTTTCCTATGATAAAGCATCTTATTCCAAGTGCATGAATGATTGTTGTTCACGTTTGATTCCCATAGAGTTTCATTGTGTGCATACTTGTTGTTTAACCACTTTGCACTGAATGAAGAGTTGTTAAGGGTCTCCCAAATTCTTTTGATGCAGTAAGTAGTGTTGATGTCTGAAAGTTTTTTAAGTCCCATACCACCCTCAGATATCAGATTTGTAATTGTATCCCAAGGTATTTTTCTTTTCTTCCCTTTCCAGATGAACTTTTTACATATTTGATTAATTTTGTGGATGGTCAAACTAGGCAACATAAGGCATTGCATCCAAAAACTAACCATTGGATAGATAACAGATTTTATTAACTCTAATCTGCCTGGTAGAGTAAGAAATTTTCTTTCCCAACCCTTCACCTTCTTAAGTATTTTATCTAACAGCTGCTTGCAATTTCCATGTTTGATATATGTGACTGATAATGGCAACCCCAAGTATCTAACTGGTAATAGACCCTCAGAAATACCAAGTATGTTTAGAATTTGCTCCTTATTGTTGCAGTATTTATTAAAAAAGACTTGGTTCTTCATGTTATTCATTTCTAACCCTGTGACAAGTTTCAGTTTTCTGAAACAGTTCCTCATCGACTTGGCTCCTTTATCAGTAGCTTGAACAAATATTAAAAGATCATCAGCATATAATAAGTGTGTAATACTTGGGTTATTTTTTACAATGGGCTCTAATTTGCCATTACTTTCTTTAAGATCCACGAGTATAGTGAAATATTCCATACATATTATAAATAAATATGGGGATAGAGGGTACCCCTGCCTCAAACCATTAGAGCTTTTGAAATATCCTTTATGATATCCATTAATAGCAATAGAAAAACTTGGTGTTGAGATAAGCTCATCAATTATTTTTATCCATTTGAAAGAAAAATCCATAGCTCTCATCATATGGATGATAAATTCCCTATTAACCGAATCATATGCCTTCCTGAGATCCACTTTGATGCATATTTTATTGCTGCCAATCTTATTGAAGTTTCTAATGTGTTCATGAGCAATAATAATACCATCGTTTATGTGTCTGCCCGGTAGAAAAACTGTTTGATTTTCTGAAATTAGTTCCCCAAGCACATATTTCAATCTTTCACACAAAGTTTTAGAAATGATTTTGAATAGCATGTTACAACAAGCTATGGGTCTGTAGTCTACCATAGATTCAGGTTTAGAAACCTTAGGGATGAGTGAAATAACTGTGTGATTTATTTCTCTAACAATTCTTCCATTATCGAAAGAAGTTTGGACTGCATTAACAATTGAATTCTTTAAATCCTCCCAATGCATTTTATAAAATTTAGAGTTAAACCCATCAGAGCCCGGGGCTGTGTCATTGCGAACACTAAACACTGCTCTCTTAACCTCTTCAAAAGTAAATTCAGCATTTAGAAAAATTTCCCCCAATCATTTATCTTCTTCTTTGGAGTAACATCTGGAAATGTGCTGGATAAACCCTCTTTATTATAAATTTTACTGAAATACTTGACTGCATCATTTTCCACCTCCTTTTGAGACTTAACCAGTTTGCCCTTGTCATTAAGCACATTTTGAAAATTGTTCTAAAACTTTCTGGTTGTTTGCTTTGCATAGAAAAATTTAGAGCAGCTGTCATCCCATTTGAGCCACTGGCATTTAGTTTTCTGTTTGATGTCCATAGCTAATAAATCCATACATTTGACAAGGTTAGCTTGTGCATTGTCCAGTATTTGTGCATTATGAGTAGTATGGTTTTTCTCTAATTCAAGTAATGCTGCACTAATTTCATTTCTACACTTATCTGTTTGCTGTTTTAAATTGTTTACCCCATAACTCCACTCCTTCAAAGCCTTTTTAGTTCTCTTTTGCAATTGTATAAGATTATACAGTTGGTTACCTTCAGAGAATTTAAAATTTTGTTGAATAACTTCTAGATATCCTTCACATTTAACCCAATGGTTCATAAACTTAAATGGCTTAGGTCCTGAGAAATCTTGCACTTTATTAAAATGAAATAAGATAGGAACATGGTCACTTGTTGATAACTCTAGAAATTGGGCATATGAATGTGTAAAGATTTCCATCCATTCAATATTGCAAAACAACCTATCTATTCTGGTTGCTATGTTTTTATCTGGTCCTGATCTCCAAGTGTAGTTTACTCCTGAAATATTAACTTCATTAAGACCAGAGGACAGAACAAAATTATTCAACTCCTGAACCTGTTTAAGAGTAATTCCCCTTCCTCCCTTTTTCTCATTTATGTATCGAATGCAATTGAAGTCACCTATCAAACACCAAGGGATATTAAGTGTATTAGCTTCTGTGTTAAGTTGTCTCCACAAAGGAACTCTATCTGCTTCAACATTTAATGCATAAATGACACTAATGACACACTGAGCCCCTGCAACATTGTTTAACATACAAGTGATATGCTGTTTACTAGCTGAGATGACGTAACCGTTCCAATACTCTTTATTTATCATAATCAGTATTCTGCATTTATGGTGGAATTCAAGATTATTGTAACAGCACCATTGATTGCCCCAAGAATCTATGAAATTATCCAATTTAATTCTTCTTAATTTATTCTCCACCAGACAAAAAATAGAAGGTTTATGCATAACTATCTTATTTTTCACCTCTACACGAGAAGCCTTGTTAAGGCCTCGCACATTCCAACAAAAGACTGACATTACTTAGAGTTGGTTTGACTCCTTGTTCTCACTGTGGGAGTCGCACTTTCATGTGTAGCCTTGTATTTCTTTCTATCATGCTGCATTTTGTTTTTCACTTCTGCCATAATTCTGTCATACTCAGGGTTTGGAGAGGTTAGGTCTTTGGAGATGACAGAGGATGTGATAGAAGGGGATGGGTATTTGGGATGGGTACATGACTGAGCCAGAGGAGGAGGATCTGCTGACAAGTCTATCGAGTCCATAAGCACCTATTCATATTTAGACACATCAGTTGTTAGAGCTGAATCATGTAAATTATGAATAGAATGGACTGTATGAGTTGTAATAATATCATTGTGATGTAAAGACTCCCTTCGATGCTCAATCTCCGATGATGAATGTGAGACTGAGACTTCGGTCGATGACGTCAACACTGAAGGATCAGAGGGCTGAATGCTCGGTGAAGGTCCTCCTTGATAGCTCACAATCTGTGTAGAAATAGGCAATGACTCTTGTTGCTTCCGTATAATTGTGGCAGCTTTACTATGATGAGAAGCACCTCCAGATACTGCACAGCTATCTATCACAGTTGCCGAACGAACTGCTGTTGCTGCCTAGGTTCTTCTCAGATGTATTTATCAAATATTCTGATGGAGATGGCAAATTATCCTTGCGTTGATCATTTGTATAGATTTCTTTACCCTTCTCTGTAACATCTGATGCAGTAGTAACCTTATCTGTATTATCTTGTCACAATACCCTCGTCATTTACAAAAATAGTACTCTGAAAGTTAACATCTGCCATGTTATGCTTTGTATGTTTATCATTAACGTCTATCTGCACACTGCTTTTATTTTTAGGTTGCCACTTCTGAACATAATTGATTGGACACTCCTCATTAGTATGACCGAAACACACACAGTTTTTGCACACTGGTGGGATATATTCATACACCACACTTTGAGTTACAAAATCACCCCGGGACTTTTATTTGAACTTCCTCGTCAAATTCAAAATCTTCTTCTACCTCAATAAGAATTCTGGCATATGCTAAACGACTTCTATTCTTGGTGTGCTCATCCATAACAATAGGTTTCCCAATGGTACTTGCTATTTTGCATAACGAAACATGATTCCAATATGCAAAATTCAAATTAGGGAATCTCACCCAAATTGGAATCGTAACTAGTAAATCTCTTTCATATTTTATCGTACTGTTCCATTTTCTCATGATAATAAATTTGCCATCCATTAGCCATGGCCCTCCGTTAAGGACCTTCGTACAATCCTCCTCCTTGTCAAATTGAACTAAGTAAAAGCCATTATCTCTAGCGAAAACTTCGAAATTGTCTTTCGGCATCTAGGTCCTTTTAATATAAGCTTTAAAATAAACGTAATATGGTCTTTTACCTACCAAGTAAAGAAGGATCGAGTTGGACCACATCTTCTCCGCCGATTGTAATTCACTCTCCTCAATAACTGCTGTTCTCTTTTCATTGAAAATTGGTGGTTTGTAAAACTTCATATTTTTAGATCTATTATGTCCCTTCACCATATCACACCAAGAAGTAGGCTTTGCTTTTGGATCCAATGAGATTGTACATGAATTCCCTACAGCCGCTATACCCTTATTACGTTGCCATGCATTTGATTGAGCAGATCTGGAAACTTTATTGCCCATACGTACATGATTAGCTGGCCGCAAGATAGATCCATTAGAGAACGTCACTTTTCTCTTCCTACTAGACACCTTAGTCCAACCATCCTCCTCACTGGCCTCCTCCCCCACCAGATCTGAAGAAGTCCCATCGGAATTAGGATTTGAAAATAGACCGTTGCTTTTTGCCATCAAATTTAGTTTTTAAAGTATCAATTTTTAAGATATTATTCACCTTGATTTTGATAATTTATTATTATAAGTTGGATGTTCTATTATATATATAGTAGTATATATATTAGTAGTTGGATATATTTTCTGCATATTGGAGCGGATGAGACACTATGTGCTTCGCATAATAGCGGATGACCCTATATTACCGCGATATCCCGCCTCGAAGTGAGATTTATATTTTATGTTATATAACATCTGTGGTTACAAGGAAACAGGTTGGAGGGATCCTACTGAATTCCTCAAAATTTTGATTTTAATTTCATATATAGTGATATATGATGTGTTTGAATAGTCTGTGATAGATTACGATATGATTTGATTTATTAGATGTTATGGTAGCACTGGCCTTAATTTTAGTATTTTAAAACTATAAATATTATTTTTGGATTTGAAAGGAAATTGAAAAGCGATTTGGATGTGAAATATTTATATTGAATTTTGGATTAACTAAAAGAAATTGATTTGGATAAAATATATGGTTTGACTTTATACTTAACTATTTCGTGTTATTTAAAATAGAGATTTTGGAATAATGTATATAAAGGGTTTTAAATAATAAATCTTAAGTGATACTTATTTAAAAGTAGAAGGCTTTAGAAATAAAGATTTAAATAGATTGGGAGAATAAGGGGAATTTGGAAATAAATATAAAATTGATTATACTGGATTTTTAATAAGATTTTTAAATTACGAAATAGAAGTAGAAATCGAGTTTTGATTGGTTTTGGAATATAGTTTGGGTTATTTAAGAAATTGATTTATAAATGGAGTTTGTTAATATAAATCTGTTGTTAACGGAGAAAAACCAAAAATAAGTTTATAAATTTATAAACGATGTTTATAAATAAGGGAAAATAATTATCAGTTGATAAATTGGGAATATAAATTTATAGTGTGAATTTATATCGAGATCTAGAAATCAGTTTTTGGGAAAAATAGTGGAGTCTATTTTTGGAAATGTGAGAATGATTTTGAAATTGAAATGTAGTCGATGTGATATGAATCAAGAGGGATTTATAAATTGAAATTGGTAATATTGGATTTTAAAATATTTTTTTTTTCGAGAAATTAAAATTGTTTAAAAATGGGATTTTTATTTATTAAAATATTTAGTTTAAGCCGTTTTAGTATTGAAATATTTCGGAAAGTGAATTATTCAAATATTTAATATTTATTGAAATGAATTCCCATTTTTATAATAAGCTTTGTAAATTGGTTAGTTTTATTTAAAATGAATTGGAAATGAGTTATCGATATTTATTTGAAGTGTTTGGATATTTTAAATAATTACTTAAACATGTTTTAAAAATAAATTATCATTCTTTAAAATTTATTATTATTTTTATATATATGATTTAAAGGTAAGTGTTTGGAATTTTTTTATAAATCCTCTCGAGATTTGTAAACCGGGTTTATTTTACGGATGAAATTTGATAAGAGAAATCTTATAAAGGAATTCTAGAAATTTAAGAGAATTTCCAAATTATTTAGATACGACAACTTCGCTGAATTCATAAAAGGAATTATAAATGGTTAGTTGGATTATAAATAAGTATAGGCGATAATTTTCGGAAATAGTAAAAGGAATTAATAAAATTCCAAAAATTTATGTGATAAGTCCGAAATGTTCCGAAGTATGGGATATTAGAAGTGAATTTTGCGAAATAGACTTATAATTTTTCCTAAGTTTTGGAATTAAAGGGTTTGTAGATAATTTGGCGATGAAATGATTAATATAGAAATATTTTTCTAAGTAATGAGTTATAAGTTAGATTTGGAGATGTTTCTAAGTGTTGATATGGGTTAAAAATCCTGTTATGGATATAAGAATTGAAATTTGTTTTCAAATACTGAAACTGGAAGAAATTGAATATATGTCTTTGTAAAGGTAATTTGAAATAAATGTTAGAAAGATTTATAATATGGCCTAGTGACTGCTTGTGTGTGTAATTTGATAGTTAAATAATCGACTATCAAATCTGACCAATTTCGTTGATCATTTCGAAGATACCAGGATCAGATAAGATTATCTGAAAACCACATCGATTCGATTTGAACATTGCAAATTGTGATATTGTGAAGATGATGAAAATGGTGATTTTGGAGATTCGGTTTGTTCAGACCCCGTACAACTTGTATTGATGAATGCTATTAGCACATTGTCATTGGAGGGCAATGAGAATTCTAAGTGTAAATTTTCATGAAAGGTAATCGTAGCCTCAAGCCTCATCAACCGGGAATGACTGAAAATCAGAGGAGATGCAGTAAGGCTAAGTGGATCGCACCCATTAGTGTATGTTGTCACCTTTCTAGATTATCCTACATATACATATTTATGGATTGGTTGTGCATGAGATCTCAAAAGGGTTGTAAAGCAACTGGGGTGATGACATATTCGGTACTATCCAGTAAGCGGTAGGCTGGTCTTGTGTTGGCAGGGATTGATAGGTTCGATCTCAGTATATTATCTAGACGTGTACCGTGATAGGTGGTACCCCAGTGCCTAATCTTTAGTTGGAATCCATTCTCCAATACGAGGTGTACGGTTTTGATTGTGCCCAACTGTAACAACCCAAAATTTGAGCTATAATAATTAATTGACAAATTAATTAAATAATAAAATAAGTTTGTGAAATTATCAAAATTGAGCCACGGGAGTTGCACCATTCTGTTCGTGGTAATTTTCTGGTCGATTTTCATATATAATTTGTCAAAATCCGAGCTAGTATGAAGAAGATACGCAAGAAACAAGAAAACAGAAATTAAAAGAAAAAAAATATATAGAAGGCATGGGCCGACCCATGCCAATGGTCAGGTTAACCCAAACCATACATAGGTCGACCTGGGGGTCGACCCCCATAGTAGCTAGGTCGACCCGCGTATGTTTTTGGACGTAGAATCATCCAGATTCGAGCCGTATGACGTGTTTTCTAATTTTCTTCAAATCCTGTGCGTTCATGCTTCCATCCGAGGGTTCCTAGCGAACCTATGACATGGTTGCACCAGATTTAATCTTCAAATCCAACGGTATGAGATCCCTAAGCTACACTATAAATAGAACCCTAGGCCTAGCTATTTTTCTCATTCAGATTTTCTCCTATTTGGGTTCATTGCCAGAGGCTGGACCCTAAATAGAAAATATTTCTAAGGAGGAAATCTTTTTGATAAAAATATTCTATGCCCTAGGAGTGGATCAAGAAAGACCAAGGACTAGAGCTAAGGACCATATGTGAGTGTTTTGTAATTATTCTAGATTTTTAAGTAATTTAAAATAATAGGGTTTTCAATAGTTGCAGTTTTTCTACAATTTTGAGACAGTTTTTATATAAGTTATTTACAGTTAGTTTTTAAGTAAATTTCAGAAGTTCATTTCAGCCTATTTTATTCAGCTATTTTATTCAGTTATTTACAGTTATTTACCATTTATTTACATCTATTTTACGTTAGAATTTAGCTTGTAAATGTTAGTTTCTTTTTATTCCTTTTACATGAATAGAATATTAAAAAGAGAAGAATTTTCTAATATGGACTAAAATATAAGAACACTAAATTTACAGAAATTTGATGTAAATAAGAAAAATGTAATAAAAAGAAGATAGACTGAAGGCAAATTTGAGACATTTGCAAGCATGTTTATAACAAGTAGTTATAACTAAAAAGAGAAATTAGAAGAGTAACAATTATAACATAGGTTATAATTAGAGATAACAGAAAAGGCTTATTTTATCACTTAGATCTTGGATTAAGTTAATGAGCAAAAGAACAGTTATAAAACATAGGTTATAATTAAAAAGAAAGAAAGAACAAAAGGGGCATATTTTAAAACTTAGATTAAGTTAATAAGCAATTATAGCAGAAATAATAGAAGAGGCTTATTTTAAAACATACACTAAGTTAATAAGCAAACATAGAAGAAGGGCCCGTACCAACAACATTCCCTTTCAGTCAGGAACCGATGGTCTCACAACAGATTAGGTGAGGCTCGGACACACTTATGCTGATTAGGGTAAATGAGTGGCTAATAGATAGAAGCTCAAATCTAGGGATTTGGGTAAGGGGCGTAACTAGAATTTGTTTGTTAGGACCAGTACCGGCAGCATTCACTTTCAGACTAGGACCGATGGTCTCACAACACTTAGGTGAGGCTGGGTAGGACCCTTTCAGACTAGGAATGATGGTCTCACAACAAATTAGGTGAGGTTGGGCACGCTTATGGTGATTGGGGTAAATAAGAGGTCAAAATAGGGAGTGACAGTTAGTGTGTACCGACGGTGATCGAGCGTGCGACATCGATTGGGGTAAATAATTTGCTATTGCGTTCCAAGCACTAAACATGTGTCTTTTGCTATGAGACCAACAGGATTGGACTAGCTCATAGTGGCACAACAGAGATAGAAGGCCGATTAATCGGTAGAATTTGGATTTCAGCCTAACTAAAATAGGATTAGGATTTCAGCCTAATCACAGCAGTTTAAGATAAGTGCAAACAATCCAAGCAAATAGTCAAATGGAATCAGAAATAGTATTTTACCCCAATTTTATATTTTCAGTATTTCTTTTCATACTAGTACTATATCTTAGGCTATTATCTTTATCTTGCTTAGAAATGCTAGTAATTACTTTCACTCACTAGACTTATTGTCTGAACCACTCCTTTATTTCCCCTTTTTCCCCCATAGGCCAGCAGAGGCAAGGACAGAAGATTCAAATTTCTTGGAGATTCATTCCCGGAGTTCTTCATGTATTCTTCTTCTTTCTAGTTTTTTTTCATTTGGCTTTTGATGTACTGGTACTTATGAGAGGAATGATTATTTTTATCGTACTCTGATTTTATGAGACTGAGATGCATTTTTCATAAGACATGCGTATTTGGTATTTGAGACATGTGATATTCTTCAGACTTATTTATGAATTTTTATTTTGAATAATAAGTTACCATTTAAATGTTTCTGCTGTTTTTACTTATTTGTCTTGTGAATCTTAGTCTCTGTAATGTTTCAGCTATACTTATAACGCACCATATCCTTTAGTGTGCCCATTTTGGGTATACTAAGGGGTCTGGGGTGTTTCACCAACTATGTTGGAATGTGAGATGCAAGCATTTCAGCTATTTTAATAAGTATTCGTACTTAGACACTATTATAATATCACAGGATTTTTATATAAAAGTGTTTTGGTTATCGTAAGGTAAAAACCCGTCGTATTTATGTATGGCGTGGTCTTACGAGATACCTTTGTTTTCAAAGGATTTTGCTAACAGTAATAATTCAAATTGAGTGTGTTTTCTCACGCTGGTTTTCCAGACTAACTCGGGTGTTATTTTATTATAATGCTCGGGTCAGACAGAGTGTTACAAATTCAGGTTAGGATGGTATGGAGCTCAAGGGACGAGCTGGAGGAGTCCTAGGCGTATTCCACGTAATTGATTATATTTCGCTGTGTGTATGCTGTATATTCATAACTTGTGAGGACAAATTATTATAATTATCCAGATTGATTATTGAATGTTGTACTCTGATGATTGTATGTATATTACAGTTATAGTTTCTTGTATGAATATTTGTTATTATATATTATATTTTGTTTCACTGCGATTGTGAGATTCTGTGTTATTTGTTTCTGTTTTCTTCTTATCTTCTTTCTTCTTCTTCACCCCTAACAATTCGCCTTTTTGTTCAATTTTAGTTGACACGTGCGGTTATTTGTCAGCTTAGAATGTACAGAAAAGCCGGTCGTTACATTTTGGTATCAAAGCTGAAGGTTAAGTGAGAACCTTGACTTTGATGGGGTAACTCATTAGAGATAGGTTCAATAGCACCCTAGAATGAGTTTGAGTGTATATATATGATCGCGTATTTGTTAGTGATATAAAAATTGTTTTATATTGTGTTGATTGGTCTATCGAGTGGCTTAAGGATTCTGGTCAATACGAGTAATTAATGTTATTGATAGAGACCTCTAAACACTTGAACAGAGCAATTCGACACGATATTGTTTTGAAATTGGGTAAATGAAATAATTTTACCATGATTATATTTTTATATATAAAGGAATAATTTTTCAGAAATTTTTATAGTGGTATATATGGTGTGTTTGGTTGTTGGGAGATGATAATGTTAAACTTTTATCATTTGTTGTTTGTTGTGATTGAATTAAGTTTAACATTATAATGCAAACAAGATTAACAGTTAAGAAGTGATTTTATATAACCAAAGTAAGGGTATATAAATATATAGTTTATAAATGTGATTTATAAATGGAAAGGAAATGAAATTTCAGAAGTATATTATAAATATGATTTATAAAAAGAATTTAAAAATTAGGATCTTGGAAATTTAAATCCCGTTGGTTTTGGAAATGATTTTTAAAAGTTTGGAAAATAATAATAGTATTATTTGGAAGATACTTTTGGATAAAAGGTTTTAAAGGATTTTAAAGGAAATAAAAGCTCTAAACTCACTTCAGTCATTGAAAATAATTTCGGTGATGACTGCAGCATCATCAACGTTCATTTTTGAGTTTCCAAGTGAGGAATTTCTACCATGGGAGTTTTGTTTTGGTAAAACTGGTTTGATTTTGAAACCCAAAGGGATGATTTGATATACCAAGGGAATTTTTTATATATATAATATTTCAAAATGATTTGAAATAAATAAGAATAAGGTGTTTAAAATCTGGAAATTTTCATTTGAGTTTTTTATGAAAATATGAGGAAATAAATTTGATAACTTATATAAAGAATTAATAAGTTAAAACAATGTTTAAATTGGTTAAGTATAAATGTTGGGAAAAACAAGTTTTGGAATTTAATTTAAGACTAAGTTAAATAATACAATTTTTGGAATAAATTTTCTGAGACTTGTAATGAATTAGTGGATGAACTAATTAAATAAAATTAGTGAGTTGTTTGGAAGGTTGGTTAATAGAATTGGATATTGAAATTGAAACAAATGAATTGAGTCAGATAAAATTGACTGAGGTTGAAATAAATTAATGAAATGAGCTAATAATAAGCAAATTGGATATTGGTTGAAATATTGAAATTTAACTATGGAGTTGGGATAAATAAAATTTTGATTTGATTCAAAACAAATATAAACTTGAGTTATGAAGTGGTAATAAACATGATGAGAGTTGTATAAAATGTTGATAATAGACTTAAGAATATTGGATGGAATAATTCTTCAAAGGTAATTAGTATTAAAGGGATATACTAAGTAAATAGGTGAATGTGAATTATAAATATGGGTCATAACTGTGAATAATTGAATGGAAATGAAATAAAGGTGAATAAAAGGAATTTGGTGTAGCTAGGAATCAATTGGTAATAAATATGTAAGTTGTAGGTATATTATATTGTTTGCATAACGGTTTGATCCAGATTTGAGCATAGAATTACAAGATAATTTATATCGATCCGAGTTGGAATTTTCACTCGATGCTCGACAACGAACACTGGATATTTTTGTTTGATTCTGAAATTCTCTATCATGTATATGTCTATGCAAGGAGAATCATGGTATCAAGGAACCAGATCCGAGTCCGCACTAGAGAGTCATGTGAACGATACTAGTTCGGAAGTGAAATTGTCTGATCGAGTGAGCGATCAGATTTGATAGTGCGTACGGATGATATATATATATATGTACATCGTATGGGCTTAGGTGAAGCAAATATTGTAAATACAAAAAGCAGATTAATATGATTATAAACTATATGATTGGATATCATTAGTAAATAGGATGCAGGTATATAAAAGCAAGAGCTAATTTGATAAGAAAATTTGGGTTGTCCAACAAAAAGGTATATTTTTAAATTGTTGTTTGATTTCAGGGTTTCATGATTAAGCCACTTGGCTTTTGTTTTCTTTTACTGATTTAGCTCATAGTGGCGATTTTTAGTTGTTCTGATCTAGCCGCACAAAGAAGACGCTGGCGAAACTTTTCCAAAATTTAAAGAGTTAGAAATTTTGAAGAAATTTTTGATAACTAAAATTTGATTTCAAGTTATATCCGGAAATGGTTAAATGAGATGTTATTAGTTGGAATCTACGAATAAATTTGGAAACTGGGTAAAAGTGGTAACAAGGTTTCAACAAAATGATTTTGGAAAGTTAATGGCTTAAATGGATTTAGGAAGTTATTTCAACTAATTGGTTTTAAAATGTAATGGGTTTGAGGCAATTTTTCCTACCTTCGCAATTTCTGGGACGAAATTCTTTTAAGGGGGGAGAAATGTAACGACCAAGAATTTTGATTATTTAAAACATGGTTATTTGATTGATTTCAAATATTTAGAACCTAATTTGATAGATTAAATAACTTGAATTTCAAATATAACGAATTATTTGATAATTTAATTGTTGAATTTAATAATTGAAAATGGTTTAAATAATTTAAATCTTGGATTTTTATTTGGATAAAAATGATCTGAAGACTTATTAAACTTCTATTAATAGGTATAAAGGTAATAAAACTTTTAAATTGATTTTAAAAGTAATTTAACTAATTTTGAAATTTACTTGTTTTAATTAACGAGTGAAAATAGCCTTCCGGGGCACAGTCTCAGATTTTGAGTAAACCAGTTCTACTGGATCCGTAATAGTGTATTATTATCGAATTTTAAATTTCATAGCGTTTAGAGTTACCGTTTGGTCGTACGGGATAGAAATGTGTAACAACCCAAAATTTAAGCTATAATAATTAATTAACGAATTAATTAAATAATAAAATAACTTTGTGAAATTATCAAAATTGAGCCACGAGAGTTGCACCATTGTGTCCATGGTAATTTTTTGGTCAATTTCCATATATAGATTGTCAAAATTGGAGCTAAAACGAATAAGTTACAAATGAAACAAAGAAGAAAAAGAAAAAAAAAGGTCAGTTCGGCCCTAAGGTCGACCTTGACCATGGCTAGGTCGACCTATAGGTCGACCATAGCATATGGCGATCGACCGTAAGGTTGACCCGCCTTAGTGTTTTGGGACGTTAATTCGTCCAGATCAAATCGTGACGTGTTTTTTGTTTTTATTCCATCTCGTGTGTCCGTGCTTCCATCTGACGGTTCCCATCGAACCTATGACGTGGTTGCACCAGATTTAATCTTCAAATCCAATGGTCTAAGATCCACAAGTGACACTATAAATAAGACCCTAGACCTAGCGATTTCTTTCATTCAGATTTTCTCCATCTGGGTTCATTGCCTGAGGTTGGACCCTAAAAGGAATATTTTTCCAAGGAGAAGATCTTTTTAATTAAAATATTTTATACCCTAGAAGTGGATCTGGGAAGGCCAAGGAAAAGGTCTAAGGACCACAGGTGAGTGTTTAAGTAATTATTTTAGATTTTTAAATAATTTAAAATAATAGGGTTCTCATTAATGGTAGTTTGTATGCATTTTTTGAGACCGCTTTTATATAAGTTGTTTACAGTTAATTTTTAATGTTCTTTTCAGTCTATTTTATTCAGCTATTTTTATTTAGCTATTTTATTCATTTATTTACAGTAATTTACTATTATTTACAGTTATTTGTATTTCATTTGCATCCGTTTTACATTATAATTTAGTCTGTAAATGTTAGTTTCTTTTTGTTCCTTTTTACGCGAATAAATTAATAAAAGGAGGATAATTCGCTAATATGGACAAAAATATAAGAATATTGAATTTACAGAATATTTGATGTAAATAAGAAGAACTGTAATAAAAAGAACATAGACTGAAATAGGCAAATTTGACATTTGCAAGAAAGTTTATAACTAGTAGTTATAACAAAGAAGACGGAATAAAAGGGAAATTATAACGTAGGTTATAATTAAGCAGAAAGAACAGAAAGAGGCTTATTTTAAAACTTAGAGTTATGTTAATAAGAAAATATAGTAGAGATAACATAAGAGGCTTATTTTAAAGACTTAGAATAAGTTAATAAGCAAATAGAGCAGACTTAACAGAAGAGGCTAATTTAAAAGACTTATACTAAGTTAATAAGCAAAGATGGAAGTAGGACCCGTACTGGCAGCATTCCCCTTAAGTGTGGAACTGATGGTCTCATAATAGATTAGGTGGGGCTGTGACACGCTTATGCTGAGGTAATGGTAAATAAGAGGTCAATAGATAGAAGCTCAAATCAGGGGATTTGGGCAAGGGGCGCAACTAGATTTGTTTTTAGGACCCGTACCGGCAGCATTTCCCTATCAGACTAGGAACGATGGTCTCACAACAGATCAGGTGAGGCTAGACACGCTTATGCTGAAGTAATGGTAAATAAGAGGTCAAAAGATGGAGCAACGGATAATGCGAGCCGACGGTGGCCAAGCGTGCGGCCTCGGTGCAGTGATATAAGTCGCTATTGAGTTCCAAAGCGCTAAACAAGTGTCCTTTTACTATGGGACCCATAGGATGGGATTAGCTCGCAGTCGCACAATAGAGATTGAAGGCCGATCAAAGGGTAGACTTAGGACTTCAGCCTAATTAAAGTAGGATTAGGATTTCAGCTTAATCAACGCAGCAATCTAAGACAAGTGCAAACAATCGGAATAACCAAGGCAAATAGTTAAACAGTATTTTATTTCAGCTCTATCTTTTCCTTTTTTTTTCTATTATACTAGAAATGTTGCTAAGTCTATTATCTTTATCTTGCTTAAAAGCACTAGTAATTACTTCCACTCACCAGACTTTTAGTCTGACCCAATCCTCTATTTCCTCCTTTTTCCCTCCCATAGGCCAGCAGAGGCAAGGACGGTAGATTTTGGATTTTCTTGGTGATTCAGCTGCGGAGTTTTTCTTTATGTATTCTTCTCCCTTTCAGTTTTTATTTCATTTGGGCTTGATATACCGGTACTCTTGAGAGGGATGGTTTTATTTATGTACTATAATATTATGACTGAGATGGTATTTTTCATGAGACATATGTATTTGATATTTTGAGACATATTTTGGTTATGAATTATTTATGAAGTTTTTAATTTTTAATGAGTTACTATTTCCGCTATTTTATTTATTTATCTTGTGAATCTTAGTTTCTATAAAGTTTTAGCTATACCTACAACACACCACATCTTTTAGTGTACCCTTTTGGGTATACTAAGGGGTGTTGTAACGAAGCAGATTTTTCGCGCTTGAAAATCGACATCCATACTTTACATCGTACTCGAATGCCGTAGATTCGACCGTTCAAATTCGAGTCGCCGGTGCTTATAACACAATTAAGTAAATAACACAACGGAATAAATGAATAATACATTGATATACAACACTGATACAATATCTGATACAACAGAGTGATACAATGAATATCAATATACATCAGAGATATGATACAAGAAACAGCAGCGGAAAAGAAAATGTAACGACCCGTAAATTTCAACTGTTTTAATAACGTAATTAGCTGAAATTTTGTGAAATTTTAAACGATAAAATTTTTAAATAAAAATTTCATATTTGGAATACGTCTAGTTAAGCATAGCGACTGGTAAAATTTTCGTTCGAAAATATGAAAGTTTATTTCGCACGTAAATTCACTTCAATTTAATCAGTTAAAAAGCGATGAAAATAAAATGTTTCTGAAACCTAAATATTTTTACATAGAAAAATTCTAAACCATCTTCTGAGCAAGATGTCAGTTTGTCATTCTTCCAAATTCGGACTTCTTTGGCTCCGTCGATCTTATTTTTATGTGTTTTTGCTGCATTTTCCGTAGTAGAAAATTCAAATTTTTATAATTCGATTGTACCACTGATATCCGTATGCCGTTTTGATTGTCTC
The DNA here is from genome assembly GCA_030737815.1 of Allium fistulosum. Classification (NCBI taxonomy): domain Eukaryota; kingdom Viridiplantae; phylum Streptophyta; class Magnoliopsida; order Asparagales; family Amaryllidaceae; genus Allium; species Allium fistulosum. Next base: position 172,554,478 of record CM060908.1, read on the forward strand.
GTCGTGCTGATCTCAACAGTGTATTTATTAGTGTATTTCGAAAATTCGGTACGCGATTAAATCTGTGAAATGATTTCCGTACCGGTACACGTTTTAGACTTTTGGGCTTCCTTGTTTTGTTCAGCCGATAGCTTTTATTTCTCCTTGAATTAATGCCAACCTATTGCTATTTCCTAGAAATTAATTTTGACTATTACTCTTCAGTGATTTTAAATTATTCTCAATCGGTTCATTCTCTCCTCTCTTCTCTTATTCTTTCGTTCTCTTCCTCTTTTGGTTCTCTACAGTTTCAATAATAAAAAAATGTACATATTGGATATGAGAATTTTTCCGAACCACGCTATCTACCTCTCTCCACCTTCCTCCATTTTATCTGCACCACCCCGCTTCACCAACCGGCCATCACACGTGCCATCCCTCTCCTCGACACAGCCTCGCCACCGTAGATCTCCTCCAGCCACGCATGCTTTCCAGTTCGCCGGTCTCATGTACATCTCGACAGCCTTGCCTCCGACTTCCCCTCAGCTCCGCCTCCTCTCCGTTCAAAGCAGCAGCCTTTCTCCTCATCTTCTTTTTGTATTGCGTGTAAGTAACATATACAAGGATAGTTTCTATATATGTGTACAGTTTAAAGTTTATTCCAAGATGTGATGTCACTTCCTATCTGGTGTTATTGTTTGTTGCCTACGTATGGGTTTTGTGATATGATCTATGGGTATTGTATTATGTTAGTGCTGCTTGCATGTGCAAGCATATACAAGTTATAAATTTTGTTTAAAATTGTAAAGAAATAAGTTACGTCAATATATATAATAACAAATAAAGTGCCTTGCAATGTATTAAGTATAAACCTGTCATTTATATGCACGTGTTGTAAGTTGATAAATTATATTTGTTTATTTGATCTTTAGATTTTATATACATTTAGTAAAATATGTTGTCTTTATATAAGTTCATAATATAGTTCAATGCACACAGTTTTGATATGTATATTCATATGTGTGTTCTTATATAAGTTTTCAAATCTGCAGTTATATATAAAGGTATATATTCAAGTTATATTCAAGCTAATATATACATATGTTGATCTATTCATTCTACATAATTTAAAAGCTCTGTTACATGGAAAAAAATTATGTAGTAAGGTATTATATTATATTAATATTCCAATGTATTAGCAGGTATATATATGCTGTGTTCTACTTTGGTCATTTTATGAGAACAGTAAATAATAAAATAATAATAATAATAATAGTATATAAGATTTTGGACATGATGTGTTTTAAAAAAAGAAAAATATACGTTGATTGGAATTTATACATAGATTTTGTTTTATATAGGTTACTAAATTTGTTTGTACAAACGCGGGTATATAATATGGATATTTGTTTGTCATGTTTTGCATGTACATACCATGGTCTGCATAGCGTATTTGTTTTATCTATTGATCTCCAGCCGTACACATACATCTATTTTAATTTTGAATCATATATGGACTTCAAATTTAAATTTTGTATTAAGTAGTTCATGGTAGTACCTAAGCTCTATTCCTATATATGGTATAGTAAATTTCGTTTGGATGCTATATTTTTAATATTAAAATTTTGAACCGCAATTTGTTATATATATAAGGTATTGGTTCATATATTGGTCGCATGCAGTTTGTCTCATTGGTTTTATTTTATAGGTTAGATATATATACGAAGAAACTTATATGTTTACCTATACCAGTGTTCTTCATCAATCTAGTCTAATTTGTTTCCTCGATTCCTATTTCTCAACCTTGATCGTCAATTCGTGCCAATCAGTTTTGATCGGTTAATTCAGCCCAATTTTGCTTTGCTTGGATTTGCAATTCGATTTCAGTATGCGTATCCATGTCACCTTCTGTATTCTCTAGCCTCGAAAGGTGAGCAATCACTCACGATTAATATTCTTTTATTTATTAAATTTGATTTCAATTGAAACGACAATTGAAATATACTGCTATAGTGATTTACACTGTTATATATGTTATTACCTATATCAGTTCACTTGTGACATCTGACACCATTATCTGTTAATTATTTATGCGATAATAATCCAGTTTGGTAGATATTTGATTGATTGATGATGTTATATTGGACGTTAAATTGTTAATGTTAAAGTGATAAATAATATGCAATCGAATTGATATAGGATAGTCAACAATTTAAATTGGATCTATATGTTGAATTTGATTTGTTAAATTTGTATAATATGACCCACCTTTAAATGTTTAATTACTCGACACGTAGTAATATGGTTAACTTCACCTTGAACCATTGAATGTATGTTGTATAAAATTGATGTTGTATGAAATTGAATAATTGATATCAAATGAAAAACCGTATTGATATTAGTGTAATAATCTTTAATCTACATGAAATGATAGTGTAGATTCTAGAGATAATTATATTAATTTGCACAAACAACAATGGAATTAATACGATTATTTCGGGATTATTTGAATTGATTATTGGATTGATATTAATTGTGGTTATTGCTTGTTTATTTACTTTGACACCATCCCAGTTATCACACTGCAAGTTCCCTTTGCTATGCTTTGATTTTTGAATTGAATTGGAATCGGGTTGAAATGATAAATACCCAAATTAAACTTGGACTTAGGATAGAGAATTAAATAAAACCCGACTGGTCAATGATTTGATTTTAAAATAAAATGAAGATTTTATTTGAATAAATAATATGTTTTGTAACGAAGTTGGAATTTGAATTTTATGAAAGGAAATGTTAATATTTAATAATCTGAATCAAAATATTAACATAGTAGTTGATGAAAGAACGCTGTTTAAAATTTGGAATTATTTAAAATTTTGAAATTATTTAATAATTAAATAAGATTGAATTATTTAATAATTAAATGAAATTGAAATCTTGATATATGAAATTGAACTTCATAATAAGTGAAATTGAACTTCTTTAATAAGTAAAGTTTAGTTATGAAATAATTAAGTTTTAAAATTTGTAACTAAGTAAATAAATAAGTGAAATTGAATTTCTTTAACTAGAAATAAAATGTGATTTATTGAAATTAATGTAAGACTTATAATTTAAAGAATTGATTTGACAAATCTAGTTTAATTAAATTTGAAGTTTGATATAATGAAGTTGAACTTAATTAATTGATTTAATGAATTGGAAATTAAATAGAAATTGTTTGAATAACAAATTTACTTAATGAATATTGAAAAAAATCGATCAATGAAGTTAAATTGATTTGAAGGTTAAATTAAATTAATTTAAATGATTTGGAATGAAACTTATTTTCGAACTTGAATCAATATTTGAATTGTTTTAAATAGAAATTGGAATTGAATTATAAGATTTTGAAATGGAAATTTAGAAGTTTGAAACGTAATTATGGAATTTGTTTAGAAAGACAAATGAAATGTTGATTTACAAATTCTATTTGAAATTGAATTTGATTTGGTTTTGAAATATATGAAACGACCAATCGGTGTAATAATCACGAAAGTTATTAAAGAGACCGGAATCGGTTAGGGACATACTCTCTGTCTAAACCGAAAACCACTTTAATAACTATACGCGGAGTGTGATCCAGAATGAAGTGGTTGGAATGATGTACGTTGATGACTGAAGAAAGAGAACGATAATGGATAGCCTTGACACTTGTGTCAAATTGGAAATGACTAAAACAGGAGCCGTGCCGGGCCAAATGGGGGCTAGCTACCTCGAGCGAACACACTTCTTCGAAACTACTTATTACTTGTTGTCGATTGGTGCACCCTTGATTTTGGGAGTGTTATTTCGCGGTGTTGCGATCGCTGCGGCGATGCGTTTTCACCAGTCCGGATCAGGCAAATGGTAGTTTCACTACCTTGGGTATTGCCTCATGTGCCTTGTCATACTTGTATCCCTTTATACGCGACCACTACGAATTTGTTTTGCGTTATACCTATGGAGTACTCCCTAATATCCCACTAGTTTACGGTGGAGTTTACAGTGCTGTATAGACTATAACGCTTATATAAAAATATGTTAAGGGGGATAATGGTAACGCCTTAACACTATTTTGATATCTTATATTACTGATAGACATTATCTACTTATCGTACACTACTACATAGTAGATAGTTTAACGGATCCTTAAAGGATGGTTATTCCAAACATCCTTTGAGTTACTGTATTTCAATTGCTATTTCACTTGAGTTGGATTTATTAATATAAGAATGTTAATCCTGACTCGAGTGTTTTGTGTTTTTCTTTACGCTCGGGTCAGACTGAGTGTACCAGTATTCGAGACTCACCTTTGAAGTTGGAGCTTTGCTTGAAGATCCAGCCATCTATTCTGCTTTCAGTATTCGATGATTCCAGTGATGTATTCTGATTTGTATCTGATGTATCATATTACTCTTTCGTTGTATCTGGTTTAACTCTGATGTAACTTATATATTTATATAGTAGCTTCATGAACTACTATCTCTTTTTTTTCCGCTGCAATTATTACTTTGTGTCTGTGATCTGTGATTATTTATTTACTGTATATGTTCAGTTTTGCCAAATTTAAATTAACAACGCGGTATTTTGAGCAATTCAATTCTGGCATGAGTGTCTACCTATACACTTATAATGGATGCGAATGGTCCAAAATAGCGGGTCGTTACAGTTGGTATCAGAGCTTTGGTAGCTCTAGGCAAAACTCAACATGTAGGGTAAATGTATTAACAGAATCACTTTCATTTCGAGTTTCAATCTCTTCCTTTTTGATTCGATTCCTTTGAATTTCGGAACGTTCCCTCGGTTTCGAAATTCACTCTTGTCCCTCACTATTCGTATTCTTCTGAATTCTGGAGTATCACATAACTCCACTTCGAATGATCTTTATAATAAGTTGGCGGTCCCGCCAATCTCAAATTGATTTGTAAAGGGGTAAAACTCTTTTACGATAGCATCGATTCACCGGAGATTTATATATCATCGGTTTAGATGCTGACACCTTTGGTTATGCCAAATTCTATCTCTTGAGATCAATGTAGATTTGCCTCGAAATTCTGCATCGATCTTATTCTTGAAGTCACGGTCGACCTGGTTGTAACGCCCCACTCCGAGACCCACTGTAACAAAGAGTATTACGGGAGTAATGCTGTCTGTTAAAGCGGAGAATAGAGTATAGTGGAAGCGACCATTTGTAATCGAGCTATAACTATCTATCGAATACGTCGAAAGGTGGAATCTATTTAAATTTTTCTCAATCAGGTGGTTCGACATATTCGGTAAATACTTATAACGAAATTACAAATGGCTAAAGATCTATCAGGACAAAGCATAATAATAAATGATAAAAACATCACAGAACAGAATCACATAACAGATATAAAATCCCAGAACAATACATCATCAATACAGATCCAAATATCATAAGTGGGTACAAAGCCACTGCTCACACATGTGAGTCAAAAATATGTACATATCAAAGTCTGAATAATAAGAGTAGCGGAATAGTGGACAAATAAAAGCGCTATCTATCAGCATAGCAGATAATGTCCAAGCGGAAGCACAGAAGCTAAGTCCAGAGACCTAACCTGAAAAACTCGGTCTGACCCGAGCGAAAACACTCGGGTCAGGCTAGCTAAACAATCAGTAATAACTGAGATATATAATAATGCGGTACATAAATAAAACAGTACTTATCCAAAGAGAAGTATATTATGAACCACATGAATATAATGACGATCCCTAATCATCAATAACAATAAAATCTTCAAAGAGAAATCAACACCAAAGTGTAGAATAAATAAAATCGCCTCATATCATCGGCGTAGCCAAAGCTATAAAAAGGTGCCCATAGGCAATAATCCCAAGAGTGACCAGAGTCTGTAATCAATGCCCAAGCAAAGATCGATGCTCCAAAGAGCAATGGGGATATACTGAAAAATCAATGAAATCAAACATTGAAAAGCAGTGTCCAGAGACACTGTGAATCCACAAGGTAATCGCACTTACATCGTATGGTTCCATAGAACCAACGCCGAATGGCGGTACTCGAATGGATATAAAAATCATCAGATAATACAAGTATTGCACGTGCACCGACCAGAGTCGTTGTTGCCAAGTACTGTAGAGTTATGATCGATCACTCGCACCGATGCGAAACGCTCGAGACGGCGAGATCCTTCCCAGAAGGATAAAGGCCCAGAGGCACACGCCGAAAAATAAACTGCTCCATAGAGCAAGTGTCCAGAGACGGTTGCCCAGAGGCGTGGTGACCCAGAGGTCCAGTACTGGCCGCCCAGAGGCTAATGTGTCACTAACTTCTTGGAGAGGAACCCGCAAAGTGTTAACAATGAGTCCCATACCCCACGTTCGCACTAAACGGTTTCCTAACCAATAGCAAGCTCACACTCCAAACAATAAAAAGTCTACCTCATATCATCGGTAAACTAGACCCAAAGGTCAAAACGATCAATCGAATAGGTCGGGGATTAACCGGAAAGAAAATACACACGGTTTCCATAGGCCGGAGATTTCCTAACCGTTTAAGCACCTTTCCACTTCGCTCGACGTGCTAAAAGTGAGTGTGAGATTTTTATTATAGAAAATAATGGTGTAAAACGGATTTATAATTGATTTTCGGAATCACTTTTAAAACGGTCTTTTGAAAGGTCTCCTATTATGGAGTAATTAATTTAATAATTAAAATAATATTATATAATAATTTTCAAAAGCCATTTAGGAGTGAAAAATCTTTTGAAAATGATTCATAAAACCCGTGTACGAAATCTAGAGACAAATCTCAAAGAAATCAATGAAAACCAGAAAATCATCAAAAATATTCTAAGTGTTTGTAAACATTCAAAAACAGCTGTGAACTCAAGTTCGATAATTTATTTGGACCAGCAAACTGTGTCCAAATTTCATGAAAATTTGCAGGCATGTAGTCCAACATCCCTACTTTAATATGCAAAAAGAATTTCTGGATTCCGAGTTGAGACTAAGTGGCAGCGACGTCTCAAAGTTGGACCCAGAACAAGATTTACACTGTTTACAAACAGCGACTAGAGTTCAACTTCGACACGAAATTCGAAGTACCAAACGAACTCCAATGTTGTCCAAATTTTCCTGAGATGGAGATCGGAACTCCACCTTTCTAAAGAGACCAAAAACGTTGAATTCCGACTTTCGATGCGAACGTGGAGGCATCGCGGAGTGGCGCTCAAAAGCTGGAAACAGAAGGGATATTTGATTTTCATTCTAAGTGTTTGACCATTCAAAAACTGCTGCGAACCCAAGTTCGGCAATTTATTTGGACCAGCAAACTGAATCCAAATGACATGAAAACTTGTAGGAATATAGTCCAACATCTCTACTATAAGACGCAAAAAGAATTTCTGGAATCCGAGTTGAGACGAAGTAGCAGCGACGTCTCAAAGTTGGACCCAGAACAAGATTCACACTGTTTACAAACAGCGACAAGAGTTCAACTTCGACACGAAATTCGAAGTACCAAAAGAATGCCGATGATGCCTAAATTTTACAGAGATGGAGTTCGAAACTCCACCTTTCTAACGAGACCAAAAACGTCGAATTCCGACTTCGGATGCGATCGTGGCGGCATCGCGAAGTGGAGAAAAAAAATCTGGAACAGGATTTAAAAAAAAAATATTTATTATTTTTTTTTCTTTTTTTTTCTCGGGACAGTGGTAAGAATGTACAATTTTGACCAAATTAACTTCGAAATTTCATGAAACTCAAAACATGAAAGTTTTAGCTCTAAATCTAAGCTTTCCAGAACATCCAAAATTATTAGATTTGGATAAGAAACGAGAGAGATACATGCAAAACAATATCAGATTGAAACTCAAGATAACTTGTTAAAGACAGAATTGGTCTTCTGTCTTTGAACGCATTTCAGGTCATCTAAATGGCAATATTACAGAAAACTCACTGAACAAAAATTGTAGCATATGTTTTAAGCTTTCCGGAACATCCAAAATTATCTAATTCGGATCAAAAACGAGTAACTTATGGCCAAATCAATTTCAGGGTTTTATTTTATCAACCTTGTAGTTTGTTGTCAGGTCAGCTACAAACAAACGTGATTTCGACCATTGAAACCACAAAATTAGGCAAAGCTCAAAACATGAAAGTTATAGGCTACAGAATAAGCTTTCCAGAACTTCAAGAAAATCTTAATTCTGATTTAAGATGAATGAGATATGCCTAATTTACTAACAGCAATAAACTAATTCTAATTTCAGCTAGCATATATTACCTCTTTCCAAGCAATGAAAAGAAGATCAAAGAGTTTCACAATCTAAATGCACAAAAAAAAGAGGATTACAAAATAATTTCAGAAATTAAAGAATGAATTAGAGGTGGGTTTTGTGATTGCTATTACCTCTTTTAGTAGTTTGGATTAACTCTCTTTGATTTGGTGTAGATTGGAGTCTTGCTTAGGAGGCCATGACTAGGTTTTGGAGCTTTCTAATTAGGTTTTAGTGGTTATGAAATGAAGTGTTGGCTGAAATGGGAGAGTAAAAGATACTTTATAGGCTAATGGTTAGGGTTATTGGATCTAATACCCATTAGGACTTTGTATTATTCATGTGCATACATATATAGGCAATTTTCTCTAAGTACACCCTACATACAAATTACTAAATACATTTCAAACCATAGAAAATTATGAAAATATGTTAACAATTACTTTTAGTCATTTCATAAAATCCTATATCAACAATATTTTACATTTTAACCCCTAATTTTTCCAAAACACCGTTTATAGTTAATATTAGCCAAAATCACCATTTTGCAAATAAATTGCAAATTAATTTCCCAAATCAAATATTGCACTATTTTACACATAAAATTTTGCAATAATATAAATTACAAATTTCCCTAATTAATTTCCTTGAAATGCTCCATTTTACACTTAATCCCAAAATATTAATTTATTCAAAATGACTAAATTTTGAACAAATTAGCCACATTAAAAATTCATTAATAGCTCCAATTAAATTAAAATCCCAATTTTAATTTATTATTTGGTAACCGCAATCACGGGTTGTTACCTGGTTAAGGATGCCCGCGATTTATATAAACTTATCCATCATCCTATTTGTTATTTAAATCATCTTATTTTGTTTCGAACTTATCTTCGAATCAGATTTCTCTTTGATTTGATTCCATCAAATTTGAAACCCTATCCTTATTTTGAAAATTCATTCCTGTACGTTGAGCAAAGAAGTGTATTTGTAAATTTATATATAAATGTTTTAACATATGCTGTGTTGTTTGAGTTGTTGATGTTGGTTTGGGTTTTCGATCGATTCTTCTGATCAACGCTATCGATAGAATTTCCAAAACGCTTGAACAGAACAAACTGACACAATATTGTTTTCAAAAATTTGGTAAATAAAATAATCTTGTAAAATTATATTATATAAGTATAAATTTTCTGAAATTGAATTGTTAACTGAATTGGTTGTCAAAAAGGTAATATTGGATTTTCACTATTTGTTTTGTAAATCATTGATTATTCCAACATAAAAATAAATGGAATTATAAAAGTTGGTTTATAGATTTATTTAGAAATTTAAATGAATTTAAAGTAAAAATTTGAGAATTTAATTTCCTAAAATTTCAAGCTTTGGTTTTAAATTTTAAAATGAATATTATTGAACGTATTTTCAAAAAGAAACCGTTTTCAAAGAATTTTAAAATATTGAAATCAGTGCTCTTCTCTTTATCGCTGGAAAATAATCTCGGTGATGGCGGCCGCATCATCGACATTCATTTTCGAGTTTCGAAGTGGAGAAACCATTCTGTAGCTTTGCTACGGTTTTGTTTGGAAAAGTATTTTAAATTTGAATTTCTTAAGTATGACTTGATTTACCAACCTCGAGTATTGCTTCGAGTTGCTCGTCCAATTTACCCGAGACACAATCCCAGGTACGCAAACTTTTTCTTCTTCTTCTAATTTTTCTTTAAAACTAAATTTTGTTCTTAACCTTTTAAAACCTGTTTCATTATCAAACAATTCGAGCCTAGTAAAATACCCGAGCCCAATCCACGTTTCCACGAGTCACTCACGAGAATTCAAGAAAACGACTTCGAGTTCAGCTCCTTCTTCTCCAATTCATCCCTGCCGATATATCACCGTGCACGTGTACCGGAGATTGACGCTGCTTCGGTCATCGCTGAGGATACCCATAAGTCGACGATCACCTCCCCGAGCCCCCTGACCTCCCTGTTCGTCGAAACTGATAACGAATCAGAATCGAGCTAAAACAACCCATATATTGGAATGAACTCTGGCCACAAAATGACCCGCCGACGCCACTTCCGGTCCTCATCCTCCTCGCCATCATTCCTAAAGACGCGTAAGCCTTCCACGCACATTCTCCCCCAGGTGCGATCAACCCAATCTCCTCAACAACGCCGCACGATTCAAATTTTTCGACATTGTTTCAAGCTAGGCTAAAACCCTAAATCGACATGGTCGGCTCTCCACGGTGAACTAAAATTCGAACGAACATTTTTCTGATAATCATCTATGCCCTAGCCTCCTCCACCATTGATCGCAACCTCCAACTCGTCGTTGTTGGATGGGATTTGACGAAAATACTAATTTTAGTAAATTCGAGATAACTCGCCAAATCCTTACTTATAAATCTTGAAATAATGATAAAAAATCATTGATTTGTGATTCGAATCCAATTGTGTAATCAAAAATGAAAATGAAAATACTTGAATTTTCCGATTATTTGAATCATTACTGTCTTTGATAAATTTTTGAAATGATTATTCAACACAAACACTCGTAATTATTTTTAAGATACATATTACTCCATCACTATCCTTTTTCATTTAGAAAACATCACATAAAACTGTTAATTAGGTTGTTGATTTATTTATGTTGTTCAGGTTGTGGATGAGATAAACAGAGATGCCTGTATTCATAAACTTACTCATATAAACACCCAGATTCATTCATATGCAACAAACTTTTCACTAGCAAATCAACTCCCAAATTCACAAGCAACAAATATATAATAGGAAGATTTTGTTTTCAGGGGTTTGCTCATAGATTCATAGGCATTAGATTCAAAGAACTGGTAAAAAAAATTTAAAGTTGCTCACATTGTTGTTCCAGAGGAAGAAAACAGAGCTTGACTATTGGAAACAGACTTTGAAACTAGCAAGATGAAATCTCCTTGATTTCTCTGGTTTGTATGAATTTGTTGTTTGAGTTGTAGTTTGTTTAAGCTTTGCAATGGCATTCTTTTTAGAGGTGCTCAGCTTATAGGAACGAACTGAAGATGAAGTTGATTGATATATATATAAGGAAGTTTACAGAATATGATATGGTTTTATTTTGTACAGTATGTTAAAATATTGTTTGTACAATATGTTATAATGTTGTTTGTACTAAGGCATGGCTGAAGTGTTTCAGTTATGGGCTGCATTACTTACTTTGATATGCTTTATACTTACATTTTTTTATTTTATTCTTTTGTTTTAAAATGGTGGCTGCTAGTTTTGTTTATATTTAAGTGTTGTTTCTTCCTTTTTGTTTTATATTTTGTATTCAAATGAATTTTATAGTTAATGTGTTTTTGTCTTGTATTATAAGCTAATGCTTATTATTATTATTATCATTTTCTATGTTTACACAGTTCATTTTCTCTTATGTCTGCATTTGTATATTTTATTTTATAAGTTGTTAAAATTTTGCTGATGTGTTTTACTTTATATTTTACAGTTTACTTAACCAAAATCTTAAGATATTTATTTTATTCCTTAATACTTATTATCTTATATGTTACAAAACATATTTTGTTCTTCACATTATCAATAAATCCAATTCAAATTTAATTTAAATAAAATTTTCCAGAAATGCATAATTTAACTGATATTTTCATATCAATTACAAATTAATTTTACGAATTTTTAATTTTATAATAATTTAATTATCAATTTAAACAAAATCAAAATCTGGGATCGTTACAGACTTTCCCCCTTAAAAAGAATTTCGTCCTCGAAATTCGCAGGCACGAAAATAATACAGAGATAGAGAGATTCGATCTCCTATAATTCCTCAAACACTAGATATGAATTCCAAACTCAAGCTGGAATATCTCAAAATACATACCAATTTGTCCCTCTTCGGACTTTGATATTCACAAGAAATTACAACTAAATTTCAATTTTGGTTTTGAACGAAATCGTTTTATTAATACAATTCAAATTTCGCTTTCATATTTATTTAATCAATTTAACTCAATTTAAAATTTCCAATTTCAAATTCATTAAGGTTTAAATCAAAAACTGATAAGAAACTGATGAAGATACTAAGTAAGGACTTTCTACAACGATTCGTAGAGCCACCATCACACCGAAACTTCTTCTTGTAGCTGATACGAAGAAATGAAAAGAATTTGGAAACGAATCAAAGAAGATTGATAAGAAAGTTGTTTCCCCTGTTGCAGGATATTGACCATTTGTAGTCGTATTCCCTTGTCCCCTATCTCGTCCTCTTCTTGCACTCATACTTACTATCAGTGAATAACAAGAGAATTTACTGAGACATTCAGACGGATATCTTAGAGATACACTCATTCTAGAGTTTACTTCACCCTATCTCTAATGAGCTACTTAACGTGTTATACTCCTGAGCTAAAGTTCAACCTTAGCTCTGATACCAAATGTAACGAAGCGGATTTTTCACGCTCTAAAATCGACATTCATACTTTACATCGTACTCGAATGCCGTAGATTCGACCGTTCAAATCCGAGTCGCCGGAGCTTATAACACAATTAAGTAAATAAGACTGCGGAATAAATGAATAATACATTGATATACAACACTGATATAATATCTGATACAACAGAGTGATACAATGAATATCAATATACATCAGAGATATGATACAAGAAACAGTAGCGGAAAAGAAAATGATAACACCAACAGCAGATAATCTCCATCTCCAAAGCACCAATCCAGAAATAGCTCGAACTCCCAATTACGAGGCACAAAGATAAGCAAGTGCAGTCCATATCCAAAGACTGAACTAGCTCCAGAAAATCTACTCATCTGACTATCTGAAAAACCCAACTCTAGACTGCTCATGTCGAAAATTTTTGAGCACCCAAAGTTTAGGAAAGAAACAATAAACTCCGGATCAGTCATGGGACTGGTGTGAGCAACAAAAACAGTTTACCTTTAAAACAAATAGCAGAGAATTTAAAGTCAATTCGCAATGCTTTTGGAAAATGGAACTACCATAAGACCTCCCGCCACACACACAATGCAAACGCAGAATTGAAGGAGATTTCTTCTTATGATAGTCAAAGATGCTTACTACGCAAAAATCAAATCATTTTTGATATTATTATTAGTGCATAGTGTAGAAACATTTCGAAAATAGAATATCAATCTTAGCCAACATACGACCATTATCGTATGCCTACTATAGCTACCATCTAAACAGTGGTGACCACCGTACGTAAATGGCAGGTTCTACAAATAATACCATACAAAGTTCGTATTGGAAGATGGATTTCCAACAAATGGTCGGGCAAAGGAACTTTTCCCAAGTAAAATAGAACGCCTCTGGAGCGACGTTCCCGGATCCTAACCGGATCTCTGCTACACAAAGCCGGGTTACCTCTAGCTGGGTAACTACTGACACGAATATGTCATCCCCCGGTCGTTTGCGAACTTTTTCCGAGGATCCTCGATTCCAACAACCACAAAGCAATCACAAAGTAATAGATTCGCAGCAACCACAAAGTAAGTATCTGGGCTCCATACCATGATACCACTCATAATCCAGAAGGAAATTCCATACACTAAGGGGTCGCTATCCCCTAATAACCTTGCTGCAACGATTCCTGTTTCGACCATTAGCGGTCTATGAGGTTCGACGAAGTCTCATCCACAAAGCTACGCTTTGTCACAAAGCCATGCTTTGGGTCAACAGATGATCAAAGAAATGATCACAAAGATAAATGATCAAACAAATGATCATATCACAAATGATCAAACAATGATCATCACATAGCAACACTCAGCATGTCACATTACCAAAATGGGAATATATCGCTGATAACCTTCAACTACTTAACCTCTGAGCTCGTACGTCTCAGAGAAGGGTGTTAAGCTAAGAGAATAAATTCTCCGCCACCAAACAGAAATGTATTTGAAAGAAATCGGCTTTATATCTCAATTTGTAATGTCAGACATACAATCCATACAAGTCTGTTCCGGGATCGAACAGAACCGAAGGCACTTCCAAAGAAGCCCTTGCAAATCCGGATAATTTTCTAATCACGTCCGGACTTCCCATCACAAGAAGAGTAATATAAATCTCTATACTGGAGCAACTCGGTGCAGAGACATTCGACAGGTTGTCCTTTCATTTTCGAAAATATTCGGTCTTCAACACCGGTCTTCAAATGCCATCCATATACGACGTATCACTAATTCGGAATGGGTTATATGACACAAAGGTCTTTTCCCGGCTAACCCGAATAGTGAGCGCAATATTTAAAAATATATGGATATTGGGATTTCAATTAAGTCACAACTTAAACCCAAACTTTCTTCTCAAATGGTTTAACAAATTACCATTTTAAGCTTTTAAATAAAAGATTTAATTCACAAAGTTTACCCAGTTTCACAAAGATTCATTCATAGATTTTCCAAATCAATTTCCATTTCAATTTGATTAACTCGTTAAATCTTTAAAACAAAGATTCAACTTATAGCTTTCAAAACAATTTCATTTCGAATGGTTTAAACAAATCATCATTTTAAATCTGTTAAAAATAAACAGATTCAATTCATAGATTTCAAAAAAAATAATTTCATTTCGAACTTGGAAAACCATTTTTCAATTCAATCTTGAAATTCCTTTAATTAAAATGGAATTTCATTTCTTATCTGAAAGCTTTTATTCTTTTTTTAAAACAAACAGTTTTCATTTCGGAAAATCTGATTCATTTATACGAGTTAAGGTTCTTGGGTTAAATCCAAATTCTCAAAATTTTACTTTTAAATGGTTTAGATTCATACAAACACATTTATATCATCTTTAATCCCTAGTTCAAATCATAGGATTCAATTTCAAACTTGAATTCAAATTTAAATCAAATTATTTAAATTTTCAAAACTCGATTAAGTTATTCAAAATAACTTTTATCTTTGAAATTCCATTTTCAAAAGCTTTTCACTTTAAACCCAAATTTCCAATTTCAAAATCAATTGAAATTAAAATTTCAATTTCAAAAACATCAAATTTAAATTATTTGTGACTTAACCGATTTCCACGTGAAATCCATATTTGTGTGTGTAAAAGTGTGGTCCAGGGGTTTTATACAGTAGTGCAACATCCTACAATCATCACAGATCAGAATACAGAATATAGTTGATAAGCGATATAAACTATAACGCTCATCTTCATTCACAGATCATAGAGATATATCACAGATAAGTAAATTACAGATCACAACATAAATCAGGATGTATCACAAAGCATCAAATATCAGGGATATCAAACAATCAAATCATCCAATAGAATCCAAATATCCATAGGTAAGGTCAGTTAATTGTCTGATTAATTCAAATCAGATAAATTTCATATGAATTACTAATCCTGGTTAATTAACATTAACTAATTACAAATCATTTTTGATTTACTTTTCTTTAAATCATTAATTAACCATTTATAATAAATTAAACCTTTAATGATTAAGTAATTATTAATTATTTCTCTCTAATTATTAATTAATCCTTAATTCCAAGTTAATAAATCCCTTTGAAAACTAAAATTGTTAATTTATAAATCACTAATCATTAATTTATTCAATTAACAAATCACTCTTTAATTATTCCATTTATTATCAACTTATAATAAGTTTTGAAGATAAATTATTTCCCTTACCAACCTCGAGTGTTGCTTCGAGTTGCTCGTCAAATTTACCCGAGACACAATCCCAAGTACGCAAACTTTTTCTTCTTCTTCTAATTTTTCTTTAAAACTAAATTTTGTTCTTAACCTTTTAAAACCTGTTTCATTATCAAACAATTCGAGCCTAGTAAAATACCCAAGCCCAATCCACGTTTCCACGAGTCACTCACGAGAATTCAAGAAAATGACTTCGAGTTCAGCTCCATCTTCTCCAATTCGTCCCTGCCGATATATCACCGTGCACGTGTATCGGAGATTGACGCCGCTCCGGTCATCGCTGAGGATACCCATAAGTCGACGATCACCTCCCCGAGCCCCCTGACATCCCTGTTCGTCGAAACTGATAACGAATCAGAATCGAGCTAAAACAACCCATATATTGGAATGAACTCTGGCCACAAAACGACCCGCCGACGCCACTTCCGGTCCTCATCCTCCTCGCCATCATTCCTAAAGACGCGTAAGCCTTCCACGCACATTCTCCCCCAGGTGCGATCAACCCAATCTCCTCAACAACGCCGCACGATTCAAATTTTTCGACATTGTTTCAAGTTAGGCTAAAACCCTAAATCGACATGGTCGGCTCTCCACGGTGAACTAAAATTTGAACGAACAATTTTCTGATAATCACCTATGCCCTAGCCTCCTCCACCATTGATCGCAACCTCCAACTCGTCGTTGTTGGATGGGATTTGACGAAAATACAAATTTTAGTAAATTCGAGACAACTCGCCAAATCCTTACTTATAAATCTTGAAATAATGATCAAAAATCATTGATTTGTGATTCGAATCCAATTGTGTAATCAAAAATGAAAATTAAAATAGTTGAATTTTCTGATTATTTGAATCATTACTGTCTTTGATAAATTTTTGAAATGATTATTCAACACAAACACTCGTAATTATTTTTAAGATACATATTACTCCATCACTATCCTTTATCATTTAGAAAACATCACATAAAAATGTTAATTAGGATGTTGATTTATTTATGTTGTTTAGGTTGTGGATGAGATAAACAGAGATGCCTGTATTCATAAACTTACTCATATAAACACCCAGATTCATTCATATGCAACAAACTTTTCACTGGCAAATTAACTACCAAATTCACAAGCAACAAATAGATAACAGGAAGATTTTGTTTTCAGGGGTTTGCTCATAGGTTCATAGGCATTAGATTCAAAGAACTGGTAAAAAATATATTTAAAGTTGCTCACAGTGTTGTTCCAGAGGAAGAAAACAGAGCTTGAATATTGGAAACAGACTTTGAAACTAGCAAGTTGAAATCTCCTTGATTTCTCCGGTTTGTATGAATTTGTTGTTTGAGTTGTAGTTTGTTTAAGCTTTGCAATGGCATTCTTTTTAGAGGTGCTCAGCTTATAGGAACGAACTGAAGATGAAGTTGATTGATATATATATAAAAGGAAGTTTACAGGCTATGATATGGTTTTATTTTATACAATATGTTAGAATATTGTTTGTACAGTATGTTATAATGTTGTTTGTACTAAAGCATGACTGAGGTGTTTCAGTTATGGGCTGCATTACTTACTTTGATATGCTTTATATTTACATTTTTTATTTTATTCTTTTGTTTCAAAATGGTGGCTGCTAGTTTTGTTTATATTTAAGTGTTGTTTCTTCCTTTTTGTTTTATATTTTGTATTCAAATGAATTTTATAGTTAATGTGTTGTTGTCTTGTATTATAAGCTAATGCTTATTATTATTATCATTTTCTATGTTTACACAGTTCATTTTCTCTTATGTCTGCATTTGTATATTATATTTTATAAGTTGTTAAAATTTTGCTAATGTGTTTTACTTTATATTTTATAGTTTACTTAACCAAAATCTTAAGATATTTATTTTATTCCTTAATACTTATTATCTTATATGTTACAAAACATATTTTGTTCTTCACATTATCAATAAATCAAATTCAAATTTAATTTAAATAAAATTTTCCAGAAATGCATAATTTAACTGATATTTTCATATCAATTACAAATTAATTTTACGAATTTTTATTTTTATAATAATTTAATTATCAATTTAAACAAAATCAAAATCTGGGATCGTTACAGGTGTGGGGTGTTTCACTTGGTATCAGAGCCTAAGGTTACAAGATTCCTAAAAATTTGTTTTAAAAAGTAAAGTATTTTTCAAAAGTAACATATTATCAAACTATTTTTCAAAAAGAACTCTTATTATAGAAGTGGTTTTAAAGTATAAAAGAGTTTTTATAAAAATCTCCTCAAAGTCTAGTTCAATTTTCTTTTGATTCTTTCGAGCCTAAATTCTCTTTTTCTTTGCTTAGCATGGCGGATGTCCCTAATCTTCCCGAGGGTATCCAAGTCCCAGGCTGGTTTCGTAGATACCTTCAAGCTACGACACTAGAGGTGCAAGGGCAAGCGCCCAATCCAGCACCAGCGGGTGGAGATCCCATTAATCCACCCGTAGCAACCAATTTCTCTAAGCTATGCAAGGACTTCGCTAATCTAGGAGGAAAGACATTTTCTGGTACAGAGGATTTTATGGAGGCATGAGCTTGGTTGAGGAGTACATAGAGTATATTTGGGCTATTGGGATTGGAGGATCAGCGGCGAGTTTAGCTTGCATCTTGGCAGCTGAAAGGAGAGGCTTCTTATTGGTGGTAGATTGTTGAGTTGGAAGGGATAGACATTTGATAAAATGGATTCCGTGAAAGGTTTGAGAGGAAGTTTTTGGCACAAGCAAAAGAAAGTATGCAGTTGGAAAGGTTTATTAGTTTGAAGCGAGGAAGTCTTTCTGTGAAGGAGTACATCAACCAATTTAATGAGTTGTCGCGGTTTGGGATGGAGTTAGTGAATACACCGCACAAGAAGGCCATGAAGTTCATGAAGGGATTAAATCAGCCCCTCTAGGGGTTGTTATTGACTCACGTACTGATGGGAGCTACATATGAGTCACTGGTAGAGATGGCCCTCATGTATGATACAGCTAAGGAAGGAGAGTCTATGGAGGTCCCTAAGTCGAAAAGTTCTAAGAAGAAGCAGTGGAAGAACGACAAAGATAAGAAGAAAGGAGGAGGCCCTCAAAAGCAGATTAAGAAAGGAGAGAAGTGCAATATCTGTGCTCGGGTTGGTCATTACGCAAGAGATTGCAAGAAGGAGAAAATGAAGGGAAAGTGTTATAATTGTGGAAAGCCCGGTCACCTTAGTAGATTTTGTCCCTAGAAGACGGGGTAAGGAACGAGCGCACCTACAACGCAAATTCAGGCTTTGGATGCAGCACCTTCTAGCAGTGGACCGGATAGAGGTAGGAAAGTCACCGTGGAAGGTTTGATCTCTATTTCGGATATTCCTATTCGGACTCTTTTTTATTTTGGAGCATCACACTCTTTCATTTATAGTTCCTTGGTCGATTGTTTGCACTTAGATATCTCTTTATTAGTAGACCCCATTGTTGTTTCAAACCCCATAGGAGGATCGACACATTTATCCATGATTTGTAGGGGTTCGAAAATTTTTATCCTAGGCGTAGAGTTTGACTGTGATGCCTATGTATTGGGATTTTTGGGGTATGGGATGATTTTGGGGATGGATTGGTTATCCAGTTATGGAGCGATATTGGACTGTGAGAGGAGAGTCGTTAGACTAGAGACATGCAGCGCTAGGACTCTTAAGGTTTATTGCGACCCACTGGGGCCAGTCATGTTGCACTTCCTTCATTCCCTCGATTCATCACCGGCAAAGTTAGATTTAGTTCTGTCAGAGATTTTCCAGACGTCTTCGAGGAGTTTTGGGACTACCCCCTAAGAGAGAGATCGAGTTTAGGATCTATCTTAATGACAATGCTAAGCCAGTAGCATTGCCCATGAGACATATGGCTCCTAAGGAAAGGAAGGAGTTAAGTAAGCAGATAAGTGAGCTATTGGAGAAAGGCTTCATTAGAAGGAGCATATCTGAGTGGGGAGCGCAAATCGTCTTCGCTACAAAGGCGGATGGTTCCCTTCGACTTTGCGTAGACTATCAGAGTTGAATAAGCTCACGAAGAAGAACCATTACCCACTTCCTAGGATAAACGATCTTTTCGATTAGCTAGTAGGCTCTTCAGTATTTTCAGATTTGGCTATCGGATTTCATCAGCTTAGAGTCGCTGACGATAGCATCGATAAGACAGCCTTTAGGACACCAAATGGATTCTTTGAGTGGTTGGTTATGCCATTTGGGCTAACTAATGCCCAGGCCTATTTTGTAGATTTGATGAGCCGTGTTTTTAGAGAGGTCCTAAATAAGTTCATGGTAGTATTCGTGGACAACATTTTGGTGTTTTCAAAGAGTATGGAAGAGCATGCTATTCATCTAGAGGAGGTTCTTCATACACTTTGTGTTCATCAGTTGAAGGCAAAATTCTCGTAGTATCATTTTTGGCGAAAAGAAGTGCGTTTCTTGGGGCATGTAGTCTCAAAGGAAGGTTTGGATGTGGATCCCGCTAAAGTAGTAGCAATACAAGATTAGAAGGCCCCCAAGAATGCTACCAAAGTTAGAAGCTTCCTAGGTTTGGTTGGCAATTATAGGAAGTTTATCAGTGATTTCGTTAAGATTTCAACACCGCTTACTCACCTCACTAAAAAGAATGCGACATTCATGTGGGACTTAGACTGTGAGGATTCCTTCACGAGGCTAAAGAAAGCCCTTACTAATGCACCGGTTGTAGTTTTACTCGATAGAGCTAAGCCTTTTACAGTATACACTGATGCATGTAAGATGGGTCTTGAAGCAGTATTGATGCAAGAAGGGAGGGTAGTATGTTATGGAAGTAGGCAGTTGAGGACTCATGAGAGGAACTATCCTACCCATGAATTGGAGTTAGCCGCTATTGTTTTCGCGCTCAAGTCTTTGAGGCATTACTTGCTAGGGGAAAGGTTCGAGCTCTTCACTGACCATAAATCATTGAAGTACCTATTCTCATAGAAGGATTTGAGCTTAAGGCAGTAGCGATGGATGGAATTTCTAGCATTATATGACTTTGAGATAGCTTATACCCCTGGAAAGGGAAACGTGGTAGTGGATGCGTTGAGTAGGAAGAGAGCAACCCTTAGTCCAATGTTCGTAGAATGAAAAGCCTAGAGTTTTTTCCATATGATTTTAAGCCCTTTACGGACATTACTCCTGGATTGTTAGCAGCACTTGAGGTGAAGCCTACCCTCATAGGTCAGATTGGTTCGAGGCAGCGAGAGGATGCAGAACTTATGGATATTATAGAGAGGATCAGTAGAGGAGAGGTCTCTAGACATCTCCAACATTATTCCATAGATGGTAAAGGGTGGCTAAGGAGAGATGGAAGACTTTGTTTCCCCCGCACTAGTGATTTGGTGAGTGCAGTTCTAGCAGAGGCGCACCATTCAAGGATGACTATTCATCCAGGTGGTGATAAGATGTATAGGGACATAAAGAGGGTATTTTATTGGGGTGGCATGAAGAAGGATGTGGAAGAGTTTGTAGCTAGGTGTCTTGTGTGCCAAAGGGTTAAGGTGGAGCAGTAGAAGCCGAGAGGATTACTTCAGCCATTGGATGTACCCGAATGGAAGTAGGATAGTGTTTTGATGGACTTTATAGATGGTTTACCTCGATCTAGGAAGGGGAATACTAATATTTGGGTGATTGTAGATTGCTTGACTAAGAGCGCCCATGTCATTCTAGTCAAGAGTAAGAGGACGACACCTTATTTGGCATCTTTATACGTTCGTAAGATAGTCCGACTTCATGGAGTTCCTTCTAGCATTGTGAGCGATAGAGACCCTATCTTTACTAGCAAGTTTTGGAGGAGTTTGCAAGAGGCTTTAGGGACGCAACTTAGATTGAGTATAGCTTATCATCCTCAGACGGATGGCCAAATGGAAAGAGTTAATAGAGTTCTTGAGGATTTGTTGAGGATGTGCATTCTTAATTTTGGAGGAATTTAGGAGGAGCATCTTCCATTAGTGGAATACACGTATAATAATAGTTTCCAAGCTAGCATTGGAATGGCACCTTTCGAACCTCTTTATGGAAGGCCGTGTAAGTCACCTTCATGTTGGTTGGAGTCTATGGAGAAATTTCTACTTGGTCCTGATATGGTTAGGGAGACTTCAGAGAAGATAGATTTGATTAGAAAGAGGATGAAGACAGCTCAAGATAGGCAAAAATCTTATGCGGACAAGCAGAGGAGGGTTATTGAGTTTGAGGTAGGAGACTTAGTTTTCATTAAAGTATCTTCGCTAAGGAAGGTGGTGAGATTTGGATCGAGTGGGAAACTAGCCCCCAGGTTCGTAGGACCATTCCCCATTATAGAGAGAGTAGGGAAGATGGCGTATCGAGTGAAGCTACCAGAGAGGCTCACAGGAGTTCATGATGTTTTTTGTAACAACCCGCATATTTATCGATTTTATATTTAAATATTTTATTTAAATATTTTATCGTCAGCTGGATTTTAGTTCGAAAAGCTACTTTTTGCATATGGTCAAATTAGGACTCGAGACCACCTCCATTGAGTTCAAAATAACGTTTGCGATCTTTTTAAGTGTAAACTTCGATGTGCTTGGAGATAGTGGAATTTTCGCCACTTTTTCGTCTAGGGCTTTGGTTTGGGCTGAACCACTTACTAACTCAGCCCAACCCCCTATCCTCTTTATTAATTCCTTCTTCATTTTCTTAACACTTAAAGCTTCTTCAAAAATGGTGGAGGGAATGGGAAATTAAAACCCCAAAGCCTTAATCTTCATTGCTAATCCAACATCTACTCCGAATTCAAGTGAAGACATTGATTCAAGCTTGTTGTTGTCCTTGTTTGCTTCAAGCTTCATCTTCATTGATTTTTGGTGCAAAGGTGAGATTTTTATCTCACATTCTTTCCTATAACTATCTTGGATTGTTGGGAATGGTTCCCTATCACTTTAGCATATTCATTTGCATTCGATTTGGATTGAATTGGCGAAAAACTCCGATTTGTAGCGTTTTTGGCAAACTTACTGGGTTTAGGTCATTCTGGCTCGGAGAAGACGCCCCTGTGCATTTAGCTCGTTCGCTTTTAGGTCGGCCTTGCCTTAGGTCGCTCGACAGTTAGGTCGTTCGGCAGTTAGGTCATTCGAAACCCTAGGTCGTTCTGGCTACGTTTAGCTCGCCACGAGTTAAGTCGCTCGTCCTTGTCTCAGTTAGGTCGCGAGTCTTTAGGTCGTGAGCCTTTAGCTCGCGTATCATTAGGTCGCTCGGCCTTGTTGAAGACATCAGGTCGCTCGACCCTTTTTACATTTAGGTCGCGATTCATTAGGTCGCGCACCCTTTAGGTCGTTCCACTACTTAGGTCGCACCCTTTTAGGTCGGCCTGC
The DNA here is from genome assembly GCA_030737815.1 of Allium fistulosum. Lineage (NCBI taxonomy): Eukaryota > Viridiplantae > Streptophyta > Magnoliopsida > Asparagales > Amaryllidaceae > Allium > Allium fistulosum. The sequence continues at coordinate 172,577,809 of CM060908.1, forward strand.
TTTCGTTAGGTCGTAAACCCTTAGGTCGCTCGGCCATTTAGTAGCCACGTCTGCTTAGGTCGCTCGGCCATTCCATCTCCATAAGTCGCTCGCATGTTAAGTCGCTTGACTTGCCTGCACTCTTTAGCTCGACTCTGATAGGTCGCGCAGCTCCTTAGATCAACCGTGTTGGGTTTCTTATCTCGATAGGTCGCTCGGCCTCTATATTGTTAGGTCGCTCGACCTGTCTTTCCTTAGGTCGCTTGGGTATTTCTACTTGATGGTTTTTGAACTGATTTTCCTTAGATTTCATTTACGTCTTCGAATGTGAAGCTTTGTGACAGGTTGTTTCTGCAATCGTTTTGTGATTCGTCACTTTACAAATATGAAGGTTTCAATACTAGTAGTAAATATCAAAACTCTTTCATCAAGACGATTTCAACTCTATTTTTATTATAAAGCTCTTTTTCCTAAAACCGTTTTCCAATCTACTAGTATATACAAGCCTTTACTTCACTCGGATGAGAAATCGAATTAAACGACTTAGTAAAACGAGTGGTATGAAACGCTCGCGTTTACTTCATCGGTTAGCTCTTGGACTTGTTCGATTGAACCTCATGTGACAATTTTCTAGTGAAGATCTACAGTTTGTTCGTAAATATTTAAGTTAAGCAAGTGATTATGGGACATGAAGCTAAACTCATATATTTACTAGCTTGGTGTGATTGACACTTCTTGGTGATCATGACGATCATTTTTGTGTTTTAGACTAGCAATTGTGCGATGTCTCTTTGTCTACGAGGGAGACTAAACCCCGTTTGTGTGATGTTTCTACATCACATATGTGGGGTAGCGCCCCACGGTCTTCGGGCCATTCTTGTGGAGCTTCGGCTCAAAATTAATGGTTAGCTACCATGAGATAGCGTCTCGTCTTGTGTTACACGTGTTGGTGAGTTTTCATACTCCCGTTTTGTGATAGGCCTCCCCCTTCTTGTGATTTCTGGATTTCTTGAGATGATTTCTGGAATTTTGTGCTTCACCAATTTTCGTGATTTCTATTGATAAGTTTTATCAATTTTTGTGCATTAGTGGATTTGTGTGTCATTGACTTATTATGAATACAAGTTTTGGGTATGATACCCTATTTTATCTTTGAGAAGATTCTTGTGATATTGATTAATCTCTTGTTGATTTTCAATTATATACTTATAGTAGTATGTCATTACTGTTATTACATGTTCATGCCATGTCTTTTATTCTATACCATATCATCTGATATTTATAGCTAGATTGATCTGTTTATTATTTTCTTATAAATAATACTCGGGTCAGACCGAGATGTTACCGGTGCTTCTGCTTGACTTCTCTTCTGGGATTACTCTGACTTTTGGCTAACTACTTAGATTAGTAGTTTTTGTTGTATACATTGAGATATAGACTCCGTGAGGTATACTTATTCTTTTGTGTAGCTTGTAGCTATTATTTTGTATTATGTGGATCTTGTTAGACCACTACTCTGATATACACTTTTATGTGTTATATATTCATATCTTCTTCCGCCTTTGTGATATGGATGTCTGTGACTGATTGATGTTATGTTTATTTCTATGTTTGTTTCCGAAGATTATTTACAGCCATTGTGTGATAGCTTTGAGTTTGTATCGGTATGTCGGGTTTCCTCCTTAAATGAAATGCATGCTACACCATCTGACATATCGGTGCTCGCACAAAGAAGATACATGGATGGTCGCTCCTCAACAGCCTTATTCTCCGCGCTAGTTGACAGCACTACACCGTAGTGTTCTTGGCTAGCGTGGGTATAGAGGTAGGGCGTCACAACTTGGTATCAGAGCCAAACTTCGGAACAATGTAGAGTAACTTAACAAGGATCATCGTCCTAAGTCCAACTTAGGAGTCGTGCCTTAGGATTTAGTTCGTGTCTTCGTACCGATTCATCCTATTTCCCTTTTATGAATCCTTGTTTTATCTATCAAGATTTGCTTGATATTCATTTGGAGAATAACTTTTCTTCTTTTCTCTTTCTAAAAGAAGAGAATGTCTAGACCAGGTCGTCCTAGAGCTGGACCATCTACTGTTACTCCCTAGGATGGAGTTTTTATGATTGCTCAATAGCTTCTTGATTTATTAAAGAATGCTCAAGCAGCTGGTCCTAATCAGGAACCTACTCATCCTAAGTCTGGATTTGCATGCTTGTGCAACGATTATACCAACTTGGGTGGGAAACCATTCAAAGGTTCTGAAACTATTATTGAAGTCCAGGCTTGGTTAAGAACATGCGATCGAATCTTTTCTCGCATGAATCTTATCGATCTTCACCGTGTTCAGGTGGCCTCCAGTATGCTCCAAGAAAGAGCATTGGACTGGTACGAACTTCTTATTTCTGAAATTAATGAAGTGGATCTCACCTGGGAGCAATTCCAGGAACGCTTCAAATTAAAATTCATACCAGAAGTAGAGAAAGTAACATTGGCTCGACGTTTCATAGACCTTGTTCAAGGTGAATCCTCTGTGACAGATTATGTTGCATCCTTCGAGTCACTGTCTAAATATGGGGTTGAATACATCAACACCCCATTGAAGAAGAACCAAAGATTCGTCTATGGCTTAAACAAGAATCTCAAGAAGCCATTACTTCTCAAATTAGAAGTTTCTTTCGACCAACTCATTGATATCACTCTTCGTCTTGAAGAGGCGGATAGGGAAAGTGATGTTGAAGTGGTGGGTTCCAAACCAGACTTTAACAACAAGAAGAGGCCAAACAAATTCAAAGGTCCTTATCCTAACAAAAAGGGGAAACCTGCACCTCCGGCAGCAAAGAATTCTCCCCCTAATAGCGGGCAATGTTATAACTGTGGTTCTAAGGACCATTTCGCGAACAAGTGTTCGAAGCCCCGTTCTTGTCGCTATTGTAAAAGCCCGGATCATTATATACATTTATGCCCCAGACTTCAAGGCAAGAAGGAGGGAAAGTTAAACGTAGCTCAAGCCCTTGGCAACACATCTCGCGGTCAAGGTATGTCACATTCTGTCCTTGATGGCATTATTTTATTTCATGATCAACCTATTAGAGTTCTCTTTGATACGGGTGCATCCCATTCTTTTATATCAAAGGAACTTGTCGATACTTTTTCCTTAAGTGTTGTTGTTTTAATGACTTCTTTAAGAATTGCGAATCCGGTTGGTGGATCCGCAACTCTTAGTTTGTTTTGTAAAGATGTGGAGATTATTTTGTGTGATTTTCCTTTCCTAGCCGATTTGCATGTCAATCGTTATTTAGGCTTTGGAATGATTTTGCGTATGGATTGGCTTACCCGTTATGAAGCTCATATCCTATGTCCTGAGCGGACTATTTATCTCCGACATCCACAATCTGTAAAGCAGATTTCTATTATTCTTGAAGATTCGGATTCCACTTTGGTTGCATCTTTATATTCTTTAAATCCTCGTGATGATGATAATGATGATGAGGAAGATGTCATTTCTTGTATTCACATTGTTCGTGAATTTTCCGACATATTCGAGCCCATTTTAGGATTACCACCTAAGCGAGCAATTGAGTTCAAAATTAATCTCACCCCTAGAGCTCAACCTATTACTCGTCCTCCTTATCGCATGTCCAATAAGGAGAATGAAGAGATGCGCAAACAATTATCCGAATTGGAGACGAAGCAATTTATTCGCTCTAGTTCCTCACCTTGGGGAGCTTCAGCAATTTTCGTGAAGAAATCCAATGGTACACTTAGGCTTTGCGTCGACTACCGCAAGCTTAATGATCTTGCTATTAAGAATAAATATCCTTTACCTCGGATTGATGATCTATTTGATCAACTTAGTGGTGCTAGAGTCTTTTCACAATTGGACTTGGCTACCGGTTTTCATCAGCTTCGCATTGCAGAGGATAGTATTCCTTTGACTTCGTTCCGTATTCGATATGGATCTTATGAATGGCTGGTTATGCCATTTGGTTTAACGAATGCTCCGGCTTATTTCGTTGACCTTATGAATCGAGTTTTCAAAGATTTCCTCGATCGGTTTGTTCTCATCTTTATTGATGATATTCTTGTTTATTCTAAAACCGAGGAGGAACACGAAAAGCATCTTCGGATTGTATTGGAAACTCTTAGGAGCAATCAATTAAAAGCAAAATTTTCTAAATGACACTTTGGCAATCTAGTGTGAAGTTTCTCGGTCATATTATTTCCGAATCCGGAATATCAGTGGATCCTTCAAAGATTGAAGCGATTCAAAATTAGAAGAGACCGGAGAGCGTGACTGAAATCCGTAGCTTTCTCGGATTGGCAGGTTATTACCACCGTTTCATAAAAGACTTTTCTAAAATTGCCGTGCCTCTCACTGGCTTAACAAAGAAAGGCGTTAAATACATTTGGTCGGACAAATGTGAAACTTCTTTTCAAAAATTAAAAGAACTCCTTTCTGATGCTCCTATTCTTGTTATTCCCGAAGGGAATCAAGATTTTGTTGTTTATACCGATGCTAGTCGCGTTGGTTTGGGTGCCGTTCTTATGCAAAAAGAACGTGTTATTGCTTATGCTTCTAGGCAATTGAAGCCGGTTGAGACTAGATATGCCACACATGATTTAGAACTCGCGGCTATCGTTTTCGCCCTTCGAGTTTGGCGACATTATCTTTTGGGAGAGAAATTTATACTTTATACTGATCATAAGTCTTTGAAATATTTATTTTCTCAAAAGGAACTTAATTTGCATCAACAGCGTTGGCTCGAATTCCTTGCCTCTTATGATCTTGATATTCTTTATACTCCCGGAAAGGGAAACCGAGTTGCCGATGCACTTAGTCGCAAGCAACAAGCGGTTGTTTCCATGATGATATCCGAATGGAACGATCTCAAAGTTTTATCCACTTGTGAAATTCGAGATCGTGTTTTCGATTTATGTTCATCTCTTGTTTTATGTAGCTTTGAGGCTCATCCTTCTCTTTTAGACCGCATTCTTGAAGCTCAAAGGCTAGATCCCGAATTGGCTCTTCTTGGCCAAAATATTAAGGATAAAACCGATATTGAAGGTTTGAAAGACTTTGATATTGATTTTCGTGGCGGCATTCGAAAATTTGGTAGACTTATCGTACCAAATATTAGTGATCTTCGTAAAGATATTCTAGAAGATTCTCATCGTTCCAAATATTCCATTCATCCCGGTAGTAGTAAAATGTACGCGAATATGAAGCGACTTTATTATTGGGAGGGAATGAAATCTGATATTGCTAACTTTGTTAAGTGTTGCATGACTTGCCAACTTGTCAAGGGCGAACATAAAAGGCCCGATGGGTTATTGCAACCATTGGAAATTCCAACTTGGAAGTGGGACCAAATTTCCATGGATTTTATTGATGGCCTTCCCCGTTCTCGTTCAGGTCATGATAGCTTATGGGTGATCGTTGACAGACTTACTAAATCCGCCCATTTTATTCCCGTTCCGTCGAACCGAACCGTTCCTCTTCTTGCCAAACTCTTTATCAAAAAAATTGTTAAATTACATGGAGTTCCTACTTCTATTGTTAGTGATCGTGATCCATTGTTTACTAGTGGATTCTGGAAGAGTCTTCAAAAAGCTTTGGGAACAAAGCTTAATTTTAGCACCGCTTATCACCCCCAGTCCGATGGACAAACGGAGCGCGTGAATCAAACACTTGAAGATCTTCTTCGTGCTTGTGTCCTTAACTTTGGTGGAAGTTGGGAAGATCATATTTCACTTGTTGAATTTTCCTATAATAACAGCTTCCAATCTAGTATTGGTATGGCACCTTTCGAGGCACTCTATGGAAGGCCATGCCGATCTCCTTCTTGTTGGCTTGAGGCCGGTGAGAAGCTGGTTTTAGGTCCTGATTTTATTCGTGATTCCACAGAAAAGATTGAACTTATCCAACATAGGATGAAAGAAGCTCAGAGTAGACAAAAATCCTATGCCGATAATCGAAGAAGGAAATTAGAATTTTATGTTGGAGATCTTGAATTTATTCGTGTTTCCCCTATGAAGGGTGTTGTACGTTTCAGTCGATCGGGAAAGTTAGCGCCTCGATATGTTGGGCCATTTCCTATCACCGAACGTATTGGTTCCATGGCTTACCGCTTTTCATTACCGGCTCAGTTTTCTGCCATGCATGACGTGTTTCACGTTTCTCAATTACGGAAATGCCTTCGAGATTCTAATTCTATCCTTGAATCCGGTGTTGTGGAAGAAATTGAAGTTTCGCCGAATTTAACTTATGAGCAACATCCTATTCGAATTATTGCTCCAGAGGTTAAACGACTTCGAAGTAAAGAAGTTCCGCTTGTTAAAGTTCAATGGTCCTCAAATCCTAAGGATTGCTCTTGGGAAACTAGAGAATTCATCGAGCGAACACATCCGGAATTACTTTCTCATGCTCTTTGAGGTGAACTTCTAATTTCAAAATTTCTTTTGTGTTAATATGCTTTTATGGCTGTTACTTTTTATTTCCATCTTATATATTGCGAGGACGCAATTTCTTTAAGGAGTGGAGTCTGTAACAACCCGCATATTTATCGATTTTATATTTAAATATTTTACCGTCAGCCGGATTTTAGTCCGAAAAGCTACTTTTTGCATACGGTCAAATTAGGACTCGAGACCACCTCCATTGATTTCAAAATGACGTTTGCGATCTTTTTAAGTGTAAACTTCAATGTGTTTGGAGATAGTGGAATTTTCGCCACTTTTTCGTCTAGGGCTTTGGTTTGGGCTGAACCACTTACTAACTCAGCCCAACCCCCTCTCCTCTTCATTAATTCCTTCTTCATTTTCTTAACACTTAAAGCTTCTTCAAAAATGGTGGAGGGAATGGTAAATTAAAACTCCAAAGCCTTAATCTTCATTGCTAATCCAACATCTACTCTGAATTCAAGTGAAGACATTGATTCAAGCTTGTTGTTGTCCTTGCTTTGCTTCCAGCTTCATCTTCATTGATTTTTGGTGCATAGGTGAGATTTTTATCTCACATTCTTGCCTATAACTATCTTGTATTGTTGGGAATGGTTCCCTATCACTTTAGCATGTTCATTTGCATTCGATTTGGATTGAATTGGCGAAAAACTCCGATTTGTAGCGTTTTTGGCAAAATTACTGGGTTTAGGTCGTTCTGGCTCGGAGAAGACGCCCATGTGCATTTAGCTCGTTCGCTTTTAGGTCAGCCTTGCCTTAGGTCGCTCGGCAGTTAGGTCGTTCGAACCCCTAGGTCGTTCTGCCTACGTTTAGCTCGCTATGAGTTAAGTCGCTCATCCTTGTCTCAGTTAGGTCGCGAGTCTTTAGGTCGTGAGCCTTTAGGTCGCGTACCATTAGGTTGCGTACCATTAGGTCGCTCGGCCTTGTTGAAGACATTAGGTCGCTCGACCCATTTTACATTTAGGTCGTGATTCGTTAGGTCATGCACCCTTTAGGTCATTCCACTACTTAGGTCGCACCCTTTTTGGTCGGCCTGCTTTCGTTAGGTCGTAAACCCTTAGGTTGCTCGGCCATAGAGTAGCCACGTCTGCTTAGGTTGCTCGGCCATTCCATCTCCATAAGTCGCTCGCATGTTAAGTTGCTTGACTTGCCTGCACTCTTTAGCTCGACTTTGATAGGTCGCGCAGCTCCTTAGATCGACCGTGTTGGGTCGCTCACCTCGATAGGTCGCTTGGCCTCTATATTGTTAGGTCGCTCGACCTATCTTTCCTTAAGTCGCTTGGGTATTTCTACTTGATGGTTTTTGAACTGATTTTCCTTGGATTTCATTCACGTCTTCGAATGTGAAGCTTTGTGACAGGTTGTTTCTGCAATCGTTTTGTGATTCGTCACTTTACAAATATGAAGGTTTCAATACTAGTAGTAAATATCAAAACTCTTTCATCAAGACGATTTCAACTCTATTTTTATTATAAAGCTCTTTTTCCTAAAACCATTTCCCAATCTACTAGTATATACAAGCCTTTACTTCACTCGGATGAGAAATCGAATTAAACGACTTAGTAAAACGAGTGGTATGAAACGCTCGCGTTTACTTCATCGGTTAGCTCTTGGACTTGTTCGATTGAACCTCATGTGACAATTTTCTAGTGAAGATCTATAGTTTGTTCGTAAATATTTAAGTTAAGCAAGTGGTTATGGGACATGAAGCTAAACTCATATATTTACTAGCTTGGTTTGATTGACATTTCTTGGTGATCATGACGATCATTTTTGTGTTTTAGACTAGCAATTGTGCGATATCTCTTTGTCTACGAGGGAGACTAAACCCCGTTTGTGTGATGTTTCTACATCACATATGTGGGGTAATGCCCCACGGTCTTCGGGCCATTCTTGTGGAGCTTCGGCTCAAAATTAATGGTTAGCTACCGTGAGATAGCGTCTCGTCTTGTGTTACACGTGTTAGTGAGTTTTCATACTTCCGTTTTGTGATAGGCCTCCCCCTTCTTGTGATTTCTGGATTTCTTGAGATGATTTCTAGAATTTTATGCTTCACCAATTTTCGTGATTTCTATTGATAAGTTTTATCAATTTTTGTGCATTGGTGGATTTGTGTATCATTGACTTGTTATGAATACAAGTTTTGGGTATGATACCCTATTTTATCTTTGAGAAGATTCTTGTGATATTGATTAATTTTTGTTGATTTTCAATTATATACTTATAGTAGTATGCCATTACTGTTATTACATGTTCATGCCATGTCTTTTATACTATACCATATCATCTGGTATTTATAGCTAGACTGATCCGTTTATTATTTTCTTATAAATAATACTCGGGTCAGACCGAGATGTTACAGGTGCTTCTGCTTGACTTCTCTTCTAGGATTACTCTGACTTTTGGCTAACTACTTAGATTAGTAGTTTTTGTTGTATACATTGAGATATAGACTCCGTGAGGTATACTTATTCTTTTGTGTAGCTTGTAGCTATTATTTTGTATTATGTGGATCTTGTTAGACCACTACTCTGATGTACACTTTTATGTGTTATATATTCATATCTTCTTCCGCTTTGTGATATGGATGTCTGTGACTGATTGATGTTATATTTATTTCTATGTTTGTTTCCGAAGATTTTTTACAGCCACTATGTGATAGCTTTGAGTTTGTATCGGTATGTCGGGTTTCCTCCTTAAATGAAATGCATGCTACACCATCTGACATATCGGTGCTCGCACAAAAAAGTTACATGAATGGTCGCTCCTCAACAGCCTTATTCTCCGCGCTAGTTGACAGCACTACACCGTAGTGTTCTTGGCTAGCGTGGGTATAGAGGTGGGGCGTCACATTTTTCATGTCTCACACTTGAGAAAGTGCTTACATGACTCAGTAGAGGTTGTGGAGCCTAGTCAGCTCAAGGAGGTTGAAGTGGAGAGAGAAGCAGCGATTCGTCGTATTCCTACGAAGATCATTGGATGCGATATCAAGAAGCTCAGCAATAAAGAAATCCCGTTAGTAAAGGTGCAGTGGGGAGATGATGTTGAAGATGCTACGTGGGAGGTTGAAGAGAAGATTCGTATCTCTTATCCACATCTCTTTGATAGTAAGTTTTCGAATTTCCTATTTCCATCTTTAGTTTTTAATAGGTTCTTTCCTTTATTATCCTTTGGGAGGGTAGATCTTAGGATTTAACCTATGGATGGCGTGATTTGATGTAAACATGTTATTAGAACATGTTATGTATGATGGACGCTAGTGGTTGCAAGTGTTTACTAGTGGATGCTAATGGACGCGTATACTTACACTAGGCACTATTATCTCTTAGGGATCGGCCTAACTAGGATACTAGAGCATATGCATATGAATGTGTGCGCATTTGCATATTTTATTTTTATCTTATTCCATGGTCGCTATAAATGGATGATTATCACATGATTGTTGCATTTGGATGATGATTGTAGCACACATATAGAACTATCAGTTATCATTAGGAATTTGCATTCATTTGAATACATGGCACGGACATGATTGCATAAAAAGGAGGTCGACCGAATCAGTAGACCGCCTACTCTTTTACATTAGTTAGGGACATTGACACTACACTTTTGCATATATATCATAAATTGTATTTGAAAAGCTTAAGGACAATGGATGTAATGGATGATGGTTGAGTAGTTTTATAATTTGATTGAAAATATTTATTTCATTCTTCCGTCCTTAGAGATTTCGGGGACGAAATCCTTTAAGGAGGGGAGAATGTAACAACCCGAAATATAAGCTATAATAATTAACTAAATAATTAACTAAATAATAAAATAACTCTGTGAAATTATCAGAATTGAGCCATGGGAGTTGCACCATTGTGTCCGTGGTAATTTTCTGGTCAATTTCCATATATAGATTGTCGAAATTGGAGCTAAAACGAAGAAGTTACAAATTAAACAAGAAACGAAGAAGAAAAGAAAAAAAAATAAAAATAAATAGGTCAGGTCGACCTTCCCCATGACTGGATCGACCTATAGGTCGACCCTAGCATATGGCGGTCGACAGTAAGGTCGACCCGCCTAGTGTTTTGGGACGTTAATTCGTCCAGATCAAATCATGGCGTGTTTTGTTGTTTTTATTCCATCTTGTGCGTCCGTGCTTCCATCCGACAGTTCCCATCGAACCTATGACGTGGTTGCACCAGATTTAATCTTCAAATCCAAAGGTCTGAGATCCATAAGTGATAGTATAAATAAGACCCTAGGCCTAGCTATTTCTCTCATTCAGATTTTCTCTATCTGAGTTCATTGCCTGAGGCTGGACCCTAAAAGGAATATTTTTCCAAGGACAAGATTTTTTTAATTAAAATATTTTATACCCTAGAAGTGGATCCGAGAAGGCCAAAAAAAAGAGCTAAGGACCACAGGTGAGTGTTTAAGTAATTATTTTAGATTTTTAAGTAATTTAAATTAATAGGGTTCTCAATAGTTGTAGTTTTTCTGCAATTTTTGAGACCGCTTTTATATAAGTTGTTTAAAGTTAATTTTTAAAGTTCTTTTCAGTCTATTTTATTCAGCTATTTTTATTTAGCTATTTTATTCATTTATTTATAGTTATTTACTGTTATCTACAGTTATTTGTATTTCATATATCCGATTTACGTTAGAAATTAGTCTGTAAATGTTAGTTTCTTTTTGTTCCTTTTTACGCGAATAAATTAATAAAAGGAGGATGATTCACTAATATGGACTAAAATATAACAATACTGAATTTATAGAATATTTGATGTAAATAAGAAGAACTATAATAAAAAGAATATAGACTAAAATAGGAAAATTTGACATTTGCAAGCAAGTTTATAACTAGTAGTTATAAATAATAAGACAGAATAAAAAGGAAATTATAACATAGGTTATAATTAAGCAGAAAGAATAGAAAGAGGCTTATTTTAAAACTTAGAGTTAAGTTAATAAGAAAATATAGTAGAGATAATAGAAGAGGCTTATTTTAAAACTTAGAATAAGTTAATAAGAAAATAGAGAAGAATTAACGGAAGAGGCTAATTTAAAAGACTTATACTAAGTTAATAAGCAAAGATGGAAGTAGGAACCGTACCGGCAGCATTCCCCTTCAGTGTGGAACTGATGGTCTCATAACAGATTAGGTGGGGCTGGGACACGCTTATGCTGAGATAATGGTAAATAAGAGGTCAATAGATAGAAGCTCAAATAAGGGGATTTGGGCAAGGGGCATAACTAGATTTGTTTGTTAGGACCCGTACCGGCAGCATTTCCCTATCAGACTAGGACTGATGGTCTCACAATAGATCAGGTGAGGCTGGACACGCTTATGCTGAAGTAATGGTAAATAAGAGGTCAAAAGATTAAGCAACAGATAGTGCGAGCCGACGGTGGCCGAGCGTGCGGCCTCGGTGCAAGGATATAAGTCGCTATTGAGTTCCAAAGCACTAAACATGTGTCCTTTTGCTGTGGGCCCAAAAGATGGGACTAGCTCACAGTGGCACAACAGAGATAGAAGGTCAATCCAAGGGTAGAATTAGGACTTCAGCCTAATTAAAGTAGGATTAGGATTTCAGCTTAATCAAAGCAGCAATCTAAGACAAGTGCAAACAATCGGAATAACCAAGGCAAATAGTTAAACAGTATTTTATTTCAGCTTTATCTTTTCCTTTTTTCCTGTTATACTAGAAATGTTGCTAAGTCTATTATCTTTATCTTGCTTAAAAGCACTAGTAATTACTTCCACTCACCAGACTTTTAGTCTGACCCACTCCTCTATTTCCCCCTTTTTCCCTCCCATAGGTCAGTAGAGGCAAGGACGATAGATTTTGGATTTTCTTGGTGATTCAGCTGCGGAGTTTTTCTTCATGTATTCTTCTCCCTTTCAGTTTTTATTTCATTTGAACTTGATGTACTGGTACTCTTAAGAGGGATGGCTTTATTTATGTACTCTGCTATTATGACCGAGATGGTATTTTTCATGAGACATATGTATTTGGTATTTTGAGACATATTTTGGTTATGACTTATTTATGAAGTTTTTAATTTTTAATGAGTTAATGTTTCCGCTGTTTTATTTATTTGTCTTGTGAATCTTAGTCTTTGTAAAGTTTTAGCTATACCTACAATGCACCACATCTTTTAGTGTGCCCTTTTGGATATACTAAGAAATGTGGGGTTTTTCAAAATGCATTAAAATTAATATTTAATATTTAATATAATAATTGGATTCAAAAAGCTATCTTCTAAATACGATCAAATAAGGCTCCGAAACTTGTTTCATTGCATTCGGAATATGGTATAACATTAGGCACACCGGGCGGTCCGCTCCGATAGGGGTTCAAAATAAATATCTAGATATTTTGAGATTAAATATAACATATTTATATCGATTTAACCCATCAGCCCCAAACTTAACATCAGTAGACCTACCAGCCCACCCTATTCTCTGAAACGAGCCGACCTATCTTCGCTCTCCTTTTTATTTAAACGCAGGTTTAACAGAGCATGAAAAGAAAATGGAAATAAAAAAAATATAAATTCACTTGAAATACTCAACGAAATTTTTTGAAACAAGTTTTAAAATCCTTAAATCAATGAAGGCTTCCTTTTCATATGCGTATTATCATGTGCGACGTTTGTTTATAGCACGTTAGTGGAAGGCTTGGAAACTAGGGTTGGCGATTTCATGTAATAGGGGAAGAATTAAAGGAAATGAACGTCGTTTTTGGATTCGTGGTGGGAAATGGCTTCTCTGGTGAAGTTTTGGCCAAGCTTGGTTGCTTGGAAGTGATCGCGACCTGGGAGTATGATCGCCTTGACCATGGAGGATGTGATTTGCTAGGGCAGGCGAATGGGGTTGAAAAGGGTATGGGCGAGTCATGTTCGGTGAGAGAAATTCAACGGCGAAGACGGAATTCGATTTCATCGACAAATGCTCCATATCACTCGAATATTATGCACGCGACTTTGGGTTTCTTCAGTTTCATGCACAGGCGATAGATTGGGGAAGAAGGGGGAGTGGTAGCGGGCCGGGCCAGAATGTTTATAAGGTAATGGGTTTTAAAAAAAATTAGTGTTTAATTTAATTTAGTTTTAAACGATGAGCTAAAAAATTTAATAACTTTCACATACCAGGTCGAATCGAGGCAGGGATTTTTGTGTTACGCTCGTAACAACGAAAGCTTCGCAATGGACCAGGTTTGGAAAGATTTGGAGCTTGTTAGAATTTTAGGTTAAAATTGAATGCCAGTTCAATTTTAATTTAAAATCGAAACGTTTTGGCGAATTAAAAATCAAGGTGATTAAATCTCACTCATTGGATCGTTGGTTTTAATTTAAAGTATTAAAAATTATTTATTGGTTGATTGGATGAATTGATAAATTATTATTATCAGTTGGATGTTATATCATATATATATATTGTAGTATATATATTAGTAGTTGGATATATTTCCTGCCTATTGGAGCAGATGAGAACCTATGCGCCTCGCATAATAGCTGATGATCCTATATTACCATGATATCCCGCCTCGAAGCGAGATTGGTATTCTATGTTATATAACATCTGTGGTTGCACGGAAACAGGTTGGAGGGATTCAATTGGATTTCTCAAAATTGTTGATTTTAATTTCATATATAGTGATATATGATGTGTTTTGAATAGTCTATGATTGATTATGATATGATTTGATTTATTGGATGTTATGGTAGCACTGGCCTTAATTTTAGTATTTTAAAACTATAAATATTATTTTTGGATTTGAAAGGAAATTGAAAAGCGATTTGGATGTGAAATGTTTATATTGAATTTTGGATTAATTAAAAGAAATTGATTTGGATAAAATAAATGGTTTGACTTTATACTTAACTATTTCGTGTTATTTTAAATAGAGATTTTGGAATAATGTATATAAAGGGTTTTAAATAATAAATCTTAAGTGATACTTATTTAAAAGTAAAAGGATTTAGAAATAAAGATTTAAATAGATTGGGAGAATAAGGGGAATTTGGAAATAAATATAAAATTGGTTATATTGGATTTTTAATAAGATTTTTAAATTACGAAATAGAAGTAGAAATCGAGATTTGATTGGTTTTGGAATATAGTTTGGGTTATTTAAGAACTTGATTTATAAATGGAGTTTATTAATATAAATCTGTTGTTAACAGAGAAAAACCAAAAATGAGTTTATAAATTTATAAACAATGTTTATAAATAAGGGGAAATGATTATCAGTTGATAAATTGGGAATATAAATTTATAGTGTGAATTTATATCGAGATATGGAAATCGGTTTTTGGGAAAATTAGTGGAGTCTATTTTTGGAAATGTGAGAATGATTTTGAAATTGAAATGTAGTCGATGTGATATGAATCAAGAGAGATTTATAAATTGAAATTGGTAATATTGGATTTTAAAAATAGATTTTTGTCGAGGAATTAAAATTGTTTAAAAATGGGATTTTTTATTAAAGTATTTAGTTTAAGCTGTTTTAGTATTGAAATATTTCTGAAAGTGAATTATTCAAATATTTAATATTTATTGAAATGAATTTCCATTTTTATAATAAGCTTTGTAAATTGATTAGTTTTATTTAAAATGAATTGGAAATGAGTTGTCGATATTTATTTAAAGTTTTTGAATATTTTAAATAATTACTTAAATATGTTTGAAAATAAACTACCATTCTTTAAAAATTATTATATATATATATGATTTAAAGGTAAGTGTTTGGAATTTGTTTACAAATCCTCTCGAGATTTGTAAACCGTGTTTATTTTATGGTTGAAATTTGATAAGAGAAATCTTATAAAGGAATTATAATAATTTAAGAGAATTTCCAAATTGTTTAGATACGACAACTTCAAAAATGAATCTGAATTCATAAAAGGAATTATAAATGGTTAGTTGGATTATAAATAAGTATAAGAGATAATTTTTGGAAATTCTAAAAGGAATTAATAAAATTCCAGGAATTTATGAGATAAGTCCGGAATGTTTCCGAAGTATGGGATATTAGAAGTGATTTTTGGGAAATTGACTTATAATTTTTCCTTGATTTTGGAATTAAAGGGTTTGTAGATAATTTGGCGATGAAATGATTTATATAGAAATATTTTTCTAAGTAATGAATTATAATTTGGATTTGGAGATATTTCTAAGTGTTGATATGGGTTAAAAATCTTGTTATGGATATAAGAATTGAAATTTGTTTTCAAATACTGAAACTGGAGAAATTGAATATATGTCTTTGTTAAGGTAATTTGAAATAAATGTTTGAAAGATTTATAGTATGGCCTAGTGACTGCTTGTGTGTGTAATTTGATAGTTAAATAACCGACTATCAAATCTGGCCAATTTTATTGATCGTTTTGAAGAGACCAGGATCAGATTTGATTATCCAAAAACCACTTCGATCCGATTTGAACATTGCGAATTGTGACATCGTGAAGATGATAAAGATGATGATTTTGGAGATTCGGTTTGTTCGGACCCAAAACAACTTGTATGGATGAATGCTATCAGCACATTGTCATTAGAGGGAAATGAGCATTCTAACCGTAAATTTTCTTGAAAATTAATCGTAGCCTCAAGCCTCATCAACCGAGAATGACTGAAAATTAGGGGAGAGCAGCAAGGCTAAGTGGGTCGCACCCATTAGGGTATGCTGTCACCTTTCTAGATTATCCTACATCTACATATTTATGGATTGGTTGTGCATGAGATCTCAAAAGTGTTGCAAAGCAACTGGGGTGATGACATATTCGGTACTATCCAGTAAGGGGTAGGCCGATCTTATATTGGCATCGATAAGTTCGATCTTGGTATATTTTCTAGACATGTACATGATAGGTGGTACCCCAGTGCCTAGTCATTAGTTGGAATCCATTCTCCAATATGAGCCGTACAGTTTTGATTGTGCCAAACTATGTTGGAATGTGAGATGCAAGCATTTCGGCTTATTTTAATAAGTATTTGTACTCAGACACTACTATAATATCACAAGATTTTTATATAAAAGTGTTTTGTTTATCGTAAGGTAAAAATCCATCGTATTTATGTGTGGCGTGGTCTTACGAGATACCTTTGTTTTCAAAGGATTTGATAATAGTAATAATTCAAATTGAGTGTGTTTTCTCACATTGATTTTCCAGACTAACTCGGGTGTTATTTTATTATAATGATCGAGTCAGACCGATTATTAGAGATTCAGGTTAGGATCCTATGGAGCTCAGGAGATGAGCTGAAGGAGTCTCAGGCGTATTCCACGTACTTGATTATATCCGCTGTGTGTGTATGTTGTATATCTAGCACTTGTGAGGACAAGTTATTATAACTGTTTAGATTGATTGTTGACCGTTGTACTCTGATGATTTTATGTATATTACCGTTACAGTTTCTTGTATGAAGATCTGTTATTATATATTATATTTTGTTTTGCTGCGATTGTGAGATTCTGTGTTATTGGTTTCTATTTTCTTGTTATCTTCTTTCTTCTTCTTCACCCCTAACAATCTGCCTTTTTGTTCAATTTGAGTTGACACGTGCAGTTATTTGTCAACTTAGAATGTACAGAAAAGCCAGTCTTTACAAAAATAGGTTATACTAAGTTAAGATC
Organism: Allium fistulosum; assembly: GCA_030737815.1. Lineage (NCBI taxonomy): Eukaryota > Viridiplantae > Streptophyta > Magnoliopsida > Asparagales > Amaryllidaceae > Allium > Allium fistulosum. The sequence goes on from CM060908.1 coordinate 172,594,877, forward strand.
ACAAATCTCTATTTACACCGCTTAAAGTTAAGGGATATCAAGGTGCACTTATAACGACTATTGCTATACGAACCATTCCATATCCATTCCAAATTCAACTATACAATCTAAACAAACATTTAAACATCAAGTCAAGGACAATGTTATATAAGGTAATAGGAGTGATATTATATAATATAAAATTGTCATTTGCTTTCAAAGGCAAGGGGTCCAAAGTTATAACTTTAATTAGTTAATGTCACTATAAATTTATATTTGCACACACACACACACATACATATATATGCACATACAAGATAGCAAGATAACTCATCCAAATCCAAGCCTACAACAAGATCAAATACACAAGAACAAAGAACCATTTCCTACCATCACCTAAAAGCCTAAAGACACCACCTTTGCTACAAAAAAGTGCTCGACCACCTTCCATCCTCCCAAAGTGCTTATGGCCCAAATGAAACCCCCATTTTTCTTCATCTTTCTTCCACTTTGGCTTTATATCCATGCTTCTTAAGGTGACGTCGAAAGTTTAGTGGAGTTTGAATAAGATTTGAACTCATTAGAGAAAGATTAGTGAAGAACAAAGTGGATTATTGCTAATCCACTTCCACCATTTTTGTTTCTTTTTAATTTTCTCATGCTTTAGAATTTATGAAGTGTTAAAGGACCCTAAACTTACTCCTTTAGCCAGCCAAGAGATTCCCTATGTGCCTTGCATGATTTTACTTTACACCTCATTTTACTTAGCAAAATTACCCTTTTACCCTCACACACAAATATCCATCCAATACATCATGCATGACATAATCAATATTTTAATTTCCATAAATGGAACAATAATTTAATTTCATATCAACAACTTTCTAAGTGTTTTAGTGTACGTAAAAAAGTTTGAACAACCTCTGTCCAGTAAAAAGCCATTTATCGATAAAACGATTTTTTTGTCACATTATCGATATTTCTTCAAGTACTTATTTTCATACACATTTCTCTAAAACAAGTTTATTATCATTTATTATTAACTAAAATGTGGTTAACAAGGTTATTAAACCAATTTAATTACATTTGATTCAAGATTCAAATACTTAAATAATTCAGATATTCAAATTCGAAGTGTCAGAAATTTCGGGTCGTTACATTCTCCTCCACTTAAAGCATTTCATCCTCGAAATTCCACCACGAGCAATAGAAGGAAATAATCACAAAGCAATACTTAACGGTATTCAAAATTACTGGCAAACAAAGCTCACGGTTTGCTCAAGTTCAAAAATCTTCTTATCGCACAAGGATGATAAACAATCTACTAACCGTAGTTTACGAGTAACAGCCTCAGGTTATTTCTTAGATGATTATTCATGCAATCTTATAACAAATCGAAGATTCATCAACTAAAATCTCCATATGCCAAAAAATCATAGCATGTATATACTAAAGCCCGTACGATGTACATGGACCATCCATACACAATATCTGATCTGATCAAATGCTTGATCACATAAGTTCCACTTTCAAACTAGTACAGATCACTTGATCTCTCTAGTGCAGACTCCGATCAAGTTTCTTTATTAAAAACCTCCATTCTCCTTACATAGCCATATACTATGTTAAAACGCTATAGGATCATATCAAGAATCTATACTAAGTGTTCGTCGTCAAGACTTGAGTGAAAAATACTTGTTCGGACTAGTGTAAACCACCTAGAAACTTTGTACTCAAATCCTAGATCAAGAATAATCATGCGAATAAAACGATCTACGTACAACTTACGCATTTTATATTATCGGTTTCTTTTTGAGCAACACGGTTGTGTAGCGTGGCACTACACAGCCGATTAGATATTATATAAATTAGTAAATATTGCGATCAACAAGCCTGATCGCTGGCCAAAAAGTATTGAGTAGCAGACAGAGTTATATAAACAAAATACATATAGTGGAAAAAAGCACAGTGATGAAAAGGCCGGAGCTAAGTCGCGGTCTAGTGGTGCCCACGATGCCTGTCAGTAGGAACTGCTGATGTGCTGCCCGAGGATTCCGCCTGTGGGGAGCTGGGGTGAGGAAGTCTCAGCCTGAACGGAGCGGAGAAGCTACGACCTGATATAGATGAGAAATGGTGAGTAATACGTCTACAGGTTTCTTCAAGGCTGGATATGGGCTTGCAGAATACACGTGCATTGCGCTCGGCCCAGATCCACCAACTGAAAATAGCAACCGTGAGATCTATGTGGTAGTTGGGGGGGTTGTTCTGCCAGTGGTCGAAAAATGAGGTGAACGTGGGGATATGTCCGAGGATGTGAGCAGTTGTCGCCGCCCAGACCCTGACAGCAAAATCACACTCGAAGAAGAGATGTTGCAAACTTTCTGTTGAGGTGGAACATAGGACGCAGCTGGGGTCTACTACAATGTTATGGCGGAGGAGTCTGTCTCTTGTGTTAATTCGCCCATGGATGAGGCACCACTGCAGGAAAGCAAAGCGGGGCTGAATCCTGCACTTCCAGAGTCTGGGGAAGGTGAATAGTCGTCCAGGGTTGTTTAGGTGGGCGTAGCAGGAGGCAACGGAGAAGCCGGATGAGGGGTTGGGTGCCCAGGTGAAGGAATCTGGTCGGGAGTTGAGATGGGTGTTGCGGAGAATTGAGGAGGCGAGGTGAATCTCGTTGAGGGTAGAGAGGTCAAAGTATGAAGCCGGGAGAAGCTGGGCTGGGCCCGAAGTGTAAATGTCGGAGATGGAGGTGAAGATATTAGTTGTGTGAGCGAAGAGGTTGGGGAGGATGGAGGAGAGTGGAAGTTGATTGTGCCAAGTGTCTAACCAGAAGAGACAATTAGCCCCGTTTCCCGGGTTGACGTGGAAAAGCCTTTTGACGCGTGGTAGGGTCGAAACTACTCCAGACCAGAAGGGGGATGGTTTTATGCCGTTGGGGGCGTGGAGGACAAGGTGAGGGTTAGAGTGATAGTGTAGGGTGGTGATCCATGATTTCCAGAGGGTGGGGCCAGGGGTTAGGAATCGCCAGAGCCATTTGGCGAGGAGCGATAAGTTGAAGTCAATTAGATTAGTGATTCCAAGGCCACCGTTTGTCAGGGGAAGGCAGGCAGTTTGCCAGTTTACGAGCCTCTTTATGTTGCTACCGTTCCACAGAAAGGAACTTCTGATTGAATCGATTTTTTTGATTATCCAGGAAGGGAGTTTGTATAGTGACATCCAGTAAGTGGGGATCGATGATAGAACGGATTTAACGAGGACTAGGCGCCCTGCTGAGGACAAGGAATGGGCTTTCCATGAGTGGAGTCTTTTTTCTATCTTGGCGATGAGGGGGGACCAATCGGTTCTATGCAATTTGGTTGGACGGATAGGGACACCGAGGTAGGAGATGGGGAAGTGTGTAATCTTACAGTTGAGCAGGCTGGAACAGGTTGGCCCGAGGTTATCAGCTTTACCGAGCATGATGATGGAACTTTTGCTAAAGTTAATGGACAAGCCTGATATGAGTTCGAATGAATATAGTGCTACTTTGAGGCAGTGGATGTGGTTGATCGTGGGTGATGCGAATAGGATGGTGTCGTCCGCGAATTGTAGGTTGGATATGGTTAGGTTAGAGTTGGGGAGGTTGATACCCTGAAAGATGTTGTTCGAAATTGCTAATTTGATCATGCGATTGAACACATCGGCCACCAGAACGAAGAGCAGGGGAGAAAGTGGGTCACCTTGTCGCAGTCCGCGGGCCGATTTGATTAGGCCCCCCGAGATCCCATTGATGGCTATCGAGGACATGCTTGAGTTGAGTATAGAGGATATCCAGTTACACCATTTTGTGGGGAAGCCTCTGTGAGCCATTAGCTCCCCTATGAATTGCCAGTTAACAGAGTCGAACGCTTTTGAGTAATCTAGTTTGAGTAGCATTCCTGGTGTTGAGGTCAAGTGGCAAAAGGAAATGATCTCCTGGGTCATTGCTACACAGTCCATGATGTTACGGCCCGAGATGAATGCAGATTGCTCGATTCCAATAAGGGGGGCTATGACGCTCTGGAGGCGGTTGGCTAGGACCTTGGTTATGATCTTAAAGGTTGTGTTCAGGAGGCTAATGGGGCGAAAGGACGAGAGGGAGGTGGCGCCTGGGGATTTTGGGAGAAGAATGATATTTGCGTAGTTGATGCGGTCCACAGAATTTGGATTGGTATGGAATTCAGAGCACATTTCGATGATGTCGTACTTGACGATTTCCCAGTAGTGTTTGAAGAAGAGAGGCCCGAAACCATCTGGGCCAGGAGCCTTATCGTCCGACATGCTTTTAAGCGCTGCCCAAATTTCTTCTTCAGTGAAGGGCTGGTCAATGGGGATGAGGGGGTTAACCGGGTAGATCAGATTCCAATCGATTGGGGGTAGAGGAGGGGGGTGAAGGCCAAGAATGGATCGGTAATGGTCGGTGAAGAGTTTGAGGATGGCCGATTGATCAGTGGTAGTGATGTTGTCGTGAGTGATTTCGGGGATGTGATTGGATCTACGTCTGCCGTTGGCAAGACGGTGGAAGTAGGCAGTGTTCTTGTCTCCGTCTTCGATCCATTTCGCTTTGGACCGTTGCTTCCAGCCAATTTCTTCTTGCAGTAGCAACCTGTCAAGGTCCGCTTCCAGCTCTCTCAGACGAGAACGGTCCGGATCAGGGAGCGGGGAGGTTTCTTCCAGGATATTAAGGTCAAGAATCTCATCTTGGATGGCTGAGATGCGCAAACAAATGGAGCCCCAAACTGATTTGGCCCAGGGTTTGATGATTTTTCGGAGAGAGCGGAGCTTGGAGACTACCCTGGCTGTGGCAGATTGTATGGGGGAGGGCTGAGTCCAGATTTCTCTGATGAAGTTGTCGAAAGATGGCTCGAGGAGCCAGAGACGTTCGAACCTGAAGGGTCTGTTGTGGCAAGCTAGGGAACCCGTGTCTAGGAGGAGTGGGCAATGGTCGGAGATAACAGTGGCTAGGCCCGAGACGATGGAGAGGGGAAATAAGTCCTCCCAGGCTGGGTTGAAAAGGAAGCGGTCTAGTTTTGCGAGGGATGGGTCAGATCTGCGGTTTGACCAGGTGTAAAGGCGATTATTAATGGGTGGGTCAATTAGGGAGCATTGGTTGATGAACTGATTAAAGGCTTCGGAGTCCTGGGAAAGGTTGCCGGAGTTCCTTTCTGTTGGGGATTTGGTGGTGTTGAAATCTCCTCCAACGACCCAGGGGCCATTGATGTGTGAGGAGAAGGAGAGACAGTTTGTCCAGAGGTCGTTTCTATTTCGAGGGTTGTGTGGGCCATAGATATTTGTGAAGAAGAAGATTGTGTTAGTTTGTAAGTGTCGAAGGGCTACATGTAGGGCTGAAGTGTGGTAGAAAGTTTGGCAGTGGGACCACACGGATTCATTCCAGGCTGTCATTATACCGCCGCACGAGCCGACAGCATTAATGTGGGCCCACCCAGTTAGGAATGGCCCACCGATCTGTCTGAGTATGTTGGGGTTTGGGTCTGATAGTTTGGATTCTTGCAGGAAAAGAATGTCTATTTTGTGAGGGGATATGACAAGGCTAACAGCGTGTCTTTTGCTGGGGTCCCCCAACCCCCGTGTATTCCAGGATATTAGCTTCATTGGGAGAATGATAAGCGCTCCGATTCTAGTGCCTGCATGGAGGAGTAGTGCTCTCCATGCAAGTTAACTCCCATGCAACGTGCCATTTTTTTATTTAAGCTTTTATTAAGTGACGAAAAGACAACGTGTTTAAAGAAACTACCAGGATGCGATGCTGCTCTGTCCAGTCTGGAGCTACGACGCACCGCTGTCGGTGTGATTGGCTGAGACCACTGTGCTACCGCTTGAGTGTCGGGCTGAAGCTCTTGATTTGTTCTAGGAGGGGCCACTTGACTGAGTTCCTCTGGGCTGTGGATAGGGAATTGAAGAGTGGGAGAGGGGGGGTCAGCTTGGAGTGGGGAGTGGAGGATCTGCACCGGAAGAGATTGGGTGTTTGTATGAGGGGCATGGTTGGGGGGAGGATGAGGAGGGACGGATGGGGGCGGAGTGGTTGGAATTTGCTGGAAGAGCGGGGATGAGAGGTCCAGATCAGAGAAGGGGTCCCACCTGTGTTCCTGGACTGGCCATGGGTCCCAACCTCTTGGGCCCACCACCTCGAAGGATTGGTCGTAAATAGGGCCAGGCGCCGGTGGGGAGCCTGAGAAGATGGGGGAGTAGTTCAGGACGTCAAATCTTTCGTCTGACTCTAGGTCGTCTATCTGGATGTGTTGCTCGAAGATAGGGAAGTGCCTTTCGTAGTCGAAACCTAGCAGGTGGTTCTCTGGGCGCCTGTTCGGGTGCTCGTGTTCCCATCTTTCTATACGAAGGAGGTATTCAGTGTTGTTAAGGACCGAGACAAAGGAGGATGGGGAGATGATGCCACTATAGAACTGGATTTGGATGTATAGAAAACGGTGGTCAAGCTCAGCCCATTCGCAATCATCTTGAGCCAGGAATCTACCTACTGGCTTAACAGCTTCCGAAATGGCTTCTGAGTTGAAACGGAGTAGTTCAGGGAACCCAGAGATTCTTGCCCATGAAGGTGGGTCCAATGTCGGCGCGGGGCGGTCCAGCTCAGACCAGGGGTGGAATTGTATAGTTCCCGCGGTTGTAGGGATGGTCGATCTTTGGAGGATTTGGTCTCTGATAAGGAATGAGGGGCAGTAGAAGATGAAGCTGTTATCGGATTGAAGCCAGAGAGGCCAGTCTCTGTGTTGGAATGTAGAGGATAGCGTGTGGCGGAGGGAGTCTAGGGACCAGGTGCCAGAGATAATGTTTGCGACGAGAAGAAGGGAAGGGTCTGCCATTGCGAAAGTTTTAGGGTTTGGAGATGAATAATGATGCTGTTTAGGGGCATGGGGTGGGCTATGAGGTGATGCAGGGGAAATGATTTGTCTAGGGGAGCTGAAGGGTTTCGTACGATCTGAGAGGGGATTGGACATTGGGGCCCAGCCGGCAGAGGGTTGTTTGTCCTTATTGGAAGAGGAGGGGACTTTGCTAGTTATTCGAGCCTGAGGCTGACTAGGGATTTTATTGGGACAGTGAGATTGTGGATGCCCGAAAAATCCGCACTTATAGCAAATCTTTGCATCTCTGCAAGACTGCGCCACGTGTCGGAGGCCTGCACAGCGAAGGCAACGGTTTTCTTTTTTTAGAAATTCAACCGTATGGCGCACATTTTTGAACTGAGGCAGTGGGTGACGTCTTCTGGCCGTGGGGTTGGGTAGGAGGGGGGAACGAGGAGCAGAGCTCGCAACCTGAGCATACGTTTTGGCAGGTATCTCGATGCATAGCGGCTGTTTGGATGGAGGCGGAGGGACGCGGGGTGGGAACTCTTGTTGGGTGGGGGCGCCAGGGGAGTTGGGGGATGAAGGGGACAGAATGGAATTGTATTTGCTGGGGACGAAGGAGATGGGGGGTGCGACAGGGAGGACTGAGGACGCCATTATTTCGGAATTGAAGAAGCCTGGGAGGACTTATTTCCCCTCTCCATCGTCTCGGGCCTAGCCACTGTTATCTCCGACCTATGAAGTAGAATTTGACTGGAAAATGAATGTTAATGATACTACAGCCATTAATAGAATTATTTTCAAGTGACAGAAGTGAGTTCAGTACATCCAAATCATACCTTTCGGACTTAACCAAAATCATTTTCAAAGCGGTATCAAATACTTCATGTAATATTATCAAGTATCATGATCTCAATCTCATAAAACTATTTCTCAAATATTTACTTTTAAATAATACTATTTGTTTATAAACCATATTTCAAAAACCATACTTATATAAAATCACTTTCTTATAGAAAATATTTTTACAAATATCTATTTAAAAAATATCTCATCCTTCCTTTAGATTACAATAAACATCTTCCACTAGATTAACTTCCTACCCACCTTGTCATCGAATGCCTCTTAGTCGAACTATGAAACTAAATTCACAAGGTGTTCGTTCCAATGCACCCATAAATACTGTCTATCCAACCTATGAAGTAGAAAGGTAAAACTGTTCATAAACTGGTTGAACATAAATCAACAATAAACTAATAGTCAATGCTCATAAACTATCCGAGCATGACTTATAAATCAACAAATGATAAAAATACTCATAAACTGGTTAAGCAATTGTAAACACCCACCTTTTTGGACGGTTTAAATCAACAATAAATCACACATGTCAACTCAAAACATTCAAAAGGGAGGATGGTTAATGGAGTAAATAATAAAATAAGAGAAAGGAAAGAAAACAAAACATAGAATCTTACAACGGAATGACAAAATATAATAATCAAATAAACAGTTCATGAAGTTGTTTTACAAATACATTTGATTACACTTTTATAATACAATCAGAGTTATATATATACATCAGGTATGATAAGAAAATGCAATGGAATAATATGATACAGTGGAATAATAATAATATAATACTAAACTCCATCTTCTTCCTCTAGAAATAATGTCTTCAACACTGAAAAGCTCAGGCTGACTCGAGCGTAATGAAAAGACAAAACACTCGAGTCAAAACTAAAAGATCTTATGTAAGTTAAATCAACAGTAAATAAATATGAGTGTAATGGCTTCAGAGGTGTTTACGGGATTTTACACCTCCTATCCAGTGTATAACGTGCGTGCAATAACTTAAGAGATGTTTCGGGATTTCCATCTCCTAAGGATCCGTTATACTATATATATGTAGTAATATACGTTATATAGATAGTGTATATCAGTAAAGTAAAGTATTAAAATAGCATTAAGGCGTTACCCATATCCCCCTTAACACATTTTATAAATGTCGCAGTCTATACAGTACTGTAAACTCCACCAAACCAGTGGGCTATTAGGGAGCACTCCATAGGTTTGACACAAACCAAAATCGTAGTGGGCTCAATAAGGCATATGACAAGGCACGCGAGGCAATGCCCAGAGTAGGATTCTACTGTTTTGCACTCCCGGACTGGTGGTAATGCGTATCAGCTACTACCGCCCACCTTGGAACACACTCCCATAATCAAATCGAGTGGTGGCCACCAATCAATCACAAAGTAACAGATATGGTATCGAAGAAATGTGCCCGATCGGAGGAGGGACCTCACTTAGCCCGGTATAACTCATGTTTTAGTCATATCGAGCTGACTCGCGGGGGTCAGGGCTATAGTAGCGTTTGTCGAACCGTCATAATTCATTCTAGATTCTCTACCACGTGCATAGTTGTTAAAGTGATTACGGAATTGGTAAAGAGTATGACAATATCCGACCCCGGTCACTTTAACCACCAATCGTTATATTTTTCACACCGTGGTCATTTCATAAAACATTTATAATAATAATCCAGAAAATAGTTTATACTTTCATATCAAGATATCCATATACTTATTCCAAAAGTATAATTATATTCATAAAAACCGAGGAAGATTTCTTTCAATCAATTTCGAAAATAATTTATATATCTCTTCTAAACCATTTATAAACTATTTATATGCTTTAAAACCATTTATAAAGCTATTAAATAAATTCCAAAATAGTTTACAACTCTTCCTCTTCTCATAAACTTCTTCGCAAATTCCTTTTAAACGCTTCCAAATCCCTTATACAGGTTTTTTATAAAAACCCTTTATAAAATCCTTTAAAACCTTTATAACTCCTTTTTAAAAACATTATAAAACCTTTTATAAAAATCTTTTATAAAATCCTTTAAATCGGATTTAATTACAAATTATTCTCTACTTAACTTCTTAAATTTTATTTATTAAAGTTATTATATAACATCTATATTTATCATATTAAATTAAAACTATATTTATTATATTAAATTACATTTAAATAAGTCTCTTAAAACTATATTAAATATTTTGTTAAATTAAATTTTAGACTATTTAAATTATATATTTAAAAAATAAACAAAATTATAAGTTAAAATCTTAAATTTACATTTAAAACCATATATTAACTTATAATTTGAAACTTTAAAACATATAAATAAATTATTTTCCAAATATATATTTTTTTAAATAAAATCATTAAAATAAATTTTAAAAATCAAATCTGTAAATCAAACATACTTTTCCATTTAGAAAATAATCTAAAACTGACCAACGGTGTCCGTTTATAATTTTCTACCATATGGTCAAGTGATAGGGTATGTATCATTTCAACACGAAATAGTTAAATTTTCCAAGTATATATCATTTCAACCCGTACCCCGAATGTAACAAACCAGGATTTTTGACCCTCGAAAATCGACATCAATACGTCCACTGTATAAAATGCCGAGCAGTCGAGTGCCGGAAATACCAGTTCATTAGGGTTGAAGAAGGAAAAGGTGGAAGAAAAGAAACAGAACAACACAGAATCTCACCATCGCAGCAGAACAAAATATAATATATAATAACAGATTTTAAATACAAGAACTGTACTATTAATATACATACCATTATCAGAGTACAATAATTCAATACATCAATATGGACAGTTTAATAACTTGTCCTGATATACATAACTTACACAGTGGAAATAACCAAGTACGTGATATACGTCTGAACTCCTCCAGCTCGTCTCCTGAGCTCCATAGCATTTTAACCTGAATCTGAAATACTTGGTCTGACCCGAGCATTATAAATAAATAACACCCGAGTCAGTCTGGAAAACCAACGTGAGAGAAACACACTCAAATTGAATTATTAACCTTTTCAAAACCCTTTGAAAACAAAGGTATCTCGTAAGACCACGTCACAAATAAATACGACGGGGTTTTACCTTACGATAACCAAAACTATTTTTATCAAAATCCTCTGATATTATAATAGTGTCTATAGAAAGTAAATAGAAAATAGGTGAAATGCTTGCATCTCACGTTTCAACATAGTTGGTCACAATCAAAACCGTACGTCGCTTATTGGAGAATGGATTCCATCGAATGACTGGACCATTGGGGTACCGCCCGTCACAGTACACCTCTAGAACCATGTACTGAGGACCACGTCGGGATTCCCTGCTACACAAGACCGGCCTACCACTAACCTAGATAGACCAGATATGTTATCACCCCGGGTGTTCCCACCCTTACCATCGAGTGCTTCTTCTTTCATGTGTACCCATATATAAGATAAATAGGGTTTCCGAGGACATCTAGAAAGATGATAACATACCCTACTTTGGTGCGTCCCACTTAGTCTTGCTGCATCTCCCCTGTTTCATTCCCGATTGATGAGGCTCGAGGCTAAGCGTTACCTTTCAAGGAACGATTTCTCTTAGAATGCTCATCGTCCTCCAATAATGATGTTCTGATAGCATTCATCCATTCAAGTTGTCCTGGGTCTGGACAAACCGAATCGTCGTCTTCACCATCTTTACGGTATTCATTCGTAACATTCAAACCAGATCGTAGTGGTTTTCGGATAATTAAATCCGATCCCAGTCTCTTCGAAACGATTAATGAAATTGGCCAAAATTGATAGTCGGTTATTTAACAATCAATAAATATCCAGAAGCAGACATCAGGTCTTATTCCAACTTTTCGTGAGTTTATTCCAAATTATCTTTGTAAGACATTACTTCCCATACCTCAACATTTTGAAAAGAGTTTTCAAATTCTTTTATTCTTCAATAGAATATGCTACCCCTTTCTAATACTTAGAATATTTTTTCCACTTTATCTTATATTCAACACTTAGGAAGTACTCTATTTATCCTCTATTCCTTTTCCCAAAAACATTTACAATTATTCATAAATTTCTTAACTCGTTTACACGAATTTTGTAAATTCCGGAATTCTTTAATTAATTCCCTTCAATATTTCCAAAGTCAATTATACTTACTTGTATTCCAATTTCCCTTTCTACTTCTTTAATGAATTTTATTTATTTCTTCGAAGTTCACTTTTATTTAACCTCTTCGAAAATTTTCTTACTTTCCTTCCCAATTCTATTTAAGAATTTTCTTATAAATAATATTTACTGAATAACCCTATTCCCAGGCTTCCGAGAAGGTTTATAAATAAATTTAAAACATTTTCAAACTTTATATATATACATATGTAAATAAAAATAATGAGTATTTAAAGAAAATAATAATAATTTGTTTTAAAGACATATTCAAGCAATTATTAAAATATTGAAAACACTCTCTTATAACATCACTTTTCAAAGCCGGTTTAAATGTTTAGGATTTTATTAAAATAGATATTAAGTATTTTTTTTTTAAAATTCACTTTCGAAGTATTTTGATACTAACTACCTTTGAAATCTTATATAGTTTGATAGATAAGAATTTCCCTTTTAAAATAAAAATTTAACTTATCAATAAAATACATTTTTAAATCTCAATAACCAAATTTCAGTTTATAAATCTTCTCGATTTCCATCACAACACTTCCACTCCGGTCTCCTTAACCATTTCACTTTAAAATTAGTATATATTATTTTTCTCACCCTATTTCCATATTCCAATATAAATTCTTCCCGTAAATTTATATTCCCAATTTATTATCCGATATCACTTTCCTTGATTTATAAACTTCATTTATAATGTTCTATAACTCCATTGAGTTTCACTAAAATAATCTCATTTATAAAATTTCATTTTTTTATAAATTCAATTTTCTTATAAATTCCATTTTCCAATCCATTTTTAATATCGATTTCACTTCTTTCTATATTCCCCGAATATCATTTTTTAAATTCCAATCTCAAAAATACGTTTATATAATTTTATTTTTAAATCTCTATTTGAAATAATTTTTCCGAATTATTTTGTATGATCAAAAATTTATTTTTTTGCTTATTCAAATCAGTCTCATTTAAATACCCAAATTTCGATGTATATATTTTCAACTTAAAAATATCTTTTTAATTCCTTAAAAATTTAAAATAATATTTATGGTATTTAATATACCCAAAATTAATTTCCATGCCATTATAACATTTAAAAATTTACAACACACAATAATCCAGCATTTTATTCATTCACATAATATATTTATATATATGAAAATCACTAAATATATTTTGAGGAATCTAGTTGGATCCGTCCAACCTGTTTTCCTTGCATCCACAGATGCTAGACAACAATAAAAATACCAATCTCACTTCGAGGGGGATATCGCGGTATATTGGGTCATCCGCTATTATGCGGGGCGCATAGGGTCTCATCCGCTATAATGTGCGGGAATATCAATCCAACTACCAATATATATACTATTATATATATATATCACATTCAACAGATAATGATTTATAAATTCATCCAATCATTCAATAATTCATTTTCAACAATTTAAATTAAAATGGTAATCAAGATAAGTGAGATTTACTCACTTGATTTTTATTTAAAATTCCTGCTAGCTCCAAATTATTCCACTCCAACTTCTATGTATAGTAATAGATGCCACATGCACATCAGAATTCGTTTTCACTTGAAACGAAGTTCATATGTAAAGGTTACAGATTTATTAGCATTGAGATTAAATAAAATTTAATTAACAACTAATAATCACAGTTAACAAAATAATTACCCATGATCAAAGTTCCAGGCATATTCCTCCTACAAGCTCGAGCTTCAGAAACGCGACAAAACCTGTGACGACCCGGAATTTTTGTATATTTGAAATGAGAATATTTAATTTATTTTAAATATTCGAAGATTAAATCTTAACTTTATTTTCAAGTATACAGTATTTATTGGATGATAGATTATTGAATTAAACAATCGAAAATAGAGAATCTTGAGTTTTGAGCCTGTTGAAAATAGTTTAAAGGTTCAGAAAATTTATATTGTTAATATTGAAGGTGATGAAACTTTTAAAATGGAATTTTAAAGAGTTTTGTTTAGTTTTAAAAATATATCGTTTAAATTGAATTTTAAAATAGCCTTTCGAGGCACAGTCTCGGAATTCGACGAAACCAGTTCCATTGGGTCCGTAATATTGAATTATTATCGAATTTCAAATTCTGTAGTGATCGGAGTTGTTGTGTGAGCATACGGTATATAAACGCTTTGAAATAATTATTGAAGACGATTTGGAAATATAAAAATATACAATGTATAAACATTGATCAGTCAAAGCTATATCAACATCAGCCGAAAGAACAAATAAAGAATACATAATAATAATCGTTTAATCTCGTGGCCTCGTTCCTTCCAGATTCCTCCTTTGAGAAGCTGTTCGAAATTTAAGTGGCTTCTTTCAGAAGCTAACGAACGAAGGGAAATATCGTGCCTCTCGTCCTCTCTAAAATGCACATCCAAGTTTCAAACTAAAATAAATCGTAACTAAGAAAATGGCTGCTAATAAGAATCGCACCCCTTCTTCATTCGATTTCCAATTTAGTCGAAACAAATCGAAATCGCATTTACTCATTCTCGGTCCCAAGCAATTTCGAGCAGGATGTGAGCTTGATAGGAGGTGCGGTCGAGTTTGAAAGTTCGCTCGACTGGTTGTAGATGAGTAGACGTGCTCCAAGGGATGGCTTCGATGGAGGCGAGTTGTCGTGTGCTCGTTCGAGCTGCTGGAAGCTCGGTCACGAACCCAGTTGGGGGGTGGAGGGTGTATGGAAGTTTTGGTTCACATGCGTTGAGGGCTGGGCGCTCGCGATAGCTGAGGGGTGGAAGAATCGAGAGGCGCGGTGGGTTCGAATGGGAGGCTCGAAGTTGCGAAGGGAGGTGGATCTTTCGAACTGGGTATCTACGGTTGAACTCGAGCTAGGGTTCTTGATGATGGCAGTGAGGTAATTAACTAATGATTTAGTTTTTTCAGATAACAGTAGTAAAGTTATTTTACTTTATTTAATCACGTACAGGAAACATAAAATATATTTACAATAAAGTATAAACGTATATATGTTTCTCGTTTAAAAATATAAACAGGAATATATTTTCTTTCAAAAGAATAATGATCATTTTTGTAAGCAGTTGAAATTGTAAAATAAAGTAAATATATCTATTTACATTTCATGTACATATAGTGAATATTTATTAGTTTAATTAAATATAAATTATTCTAGTTACTAAGGAAGTTATTTAAAAGGAAACCGGGTAAAAATTTAATTCTTTGATTCAAATTGAATCACTAGTTTAAAACAAAATTATTAGTTGATTGGAAAATGATCAGTTGAATAAATCTTTAGTCAATTAAATAATTTATTAAAGGAAAATCTGTTTAAAATAAATAATTGGAATAGGACTGTTCGATTTATTTTCGAATATTTTTAACCTGCATTAATATTCATACAAGGTCAAAAATCAAGAAACCAAGGCAATATTGGAATGGACTGCAAATAAAATAAAGGTGAGTTAATCTCACTCAGTTAAATTATAATTTAAATTTAATTGGTTAAATTTAAATATTGATGGATGATTGAATTGATTGATATGGTATATAGTAGTATATACCAATATATATATATATTGGCATATGTATATATTGGAGTTGTTGATATTCCCGCATTTATATAGCGGATGAGACCCTATGTGCCGCATAATAGCGGATGATATTTTATAAAACCCATATACCGCGATATTCCACCTTGAAGTGGAATTGGTATTTTATATTGTGCTAACGTCTGTGGATGCAGGGAAACAGGTTGGAGGGATCCAACTGGATTCCTCAAAATTATTAGATTATTAAATATTCTGTGTTCTGAATATTTGATATCATGTGATGATTTTATATTGGATGATGTGGTTGAATTGAATTGTCCAGCATAATAAATTATAAAATCTATGGAGTTGGATTTTTGAAAAGAAATAAAGGAATAAAAGTTTAAGTAAAATAATTCGAGGAATTGGAATAAAATTTATAACGAATTGAAATAAAAATAAGGTGATTTGGAATTTTAACAAATATGAAATAAGGGGATTTTGAATCTACAAGGGATAATAAATTTTATACTTAAGTGATATTATTTGAAGAATAAAAGAAGTTATTTTTGAAATTAAGGATTAAAGTTAATTAAAGAATAAATAAGGAGTTTTGGAAATCTGTAATCGATATTGGTAAAAAAGGGGTTTAACTCGTAATAAGGAATAAAATCTAAAGGTTAATGTATTTTGGAATAAATGAAGTAGCAAAGGAAATTTATTTCAAAGTAAGTAGAGTAAATTGGGAAATCAATTGGAAATTGATTTAGTTGTTTAAAATGGGAATTTTAGAAGAGAAATGAGATTTTGGAATTTATAAACTGGGTTTATAAAGTAAAATAAAATATCAGTGGATGTTAGAAAATATAAATTCAAGGTGGGAATTTATAAAGGGATATGAATTGGTTTAAAATAAATGTTGATTTATTTTTAAAGGATGGGAATGAGAAGTGTATTTCTCTAGATAGCCAAGTACGTTTTTCAAGGTAGTTTTAAATATAAGTTAAAAGTTTTAATATGTTTTAAAAAGCATGTTTTAGAAAATTTATTATTTTTAAATGTTAAAATTTTAAAGTAAGCATTTTCAAAAATCTATTATTGTAGTAATTATATAAAAGTGATTTGCTATTATGTTTTAAAAGGAGAAATTTAGTTTATATTTATAAAGTGGTTTATTTTAAAGTATATATTTTTAATAAAGTATTAAAGTAGTTTAATTTCAATGTTATAAGATATATTTAAAATAAAGTGTTTTTAAATTATTTTAAAATTAAAATTATTTTGTACTTGGTGATTCAGTGGAAATAAATATTTGGAAATGTATTCCGTAAGCGGAAACTGTTTGAAATTGTTTTCAAATGAGCTTTGAAAATTTGGAAATATATCTTGGAAAGATATTTGGGCAAATAAATAATGTGGGAAATTATTTATTGTGTGATGGTTGCTTGTGGATGTTAATTGATAGTTAAATAACCGACTATCAATATTGGCCAAATGCGCTGATCGTTTCGAAGAGACCGGGATCGAGTTTCCGTATACCGGGATTCTAGGTCTGGAGACTCGAATACCACTTCGATCCGGTTTGTACGTTTCGTGTAACGTATTCGAAGTCGAAGATGGAGCAGTGAAGTGCAAGGGCTAGTCGCTACTAATTCTGAGGATATTTCCAAAATGGATGTAGTAGGAATAGTGCCTTCGGTTCCGTTCGAACCCGGGACGGACTTGTATGGACGAATGCTTTCGTGACATCGTCAGGTGGACGATGGGCATTCTAAGGGATATGTGCTATAAAGGTATCGTTTAGCCTCAAGCCTCATCAACCGGGAATGACTAAAAATCAGGGGTTATGCAGCAAGGCTTCGTGGGTAGCCCCCACTTGAGAGTAAGGTCATCCCTGTCTAGATGTCCCTTTTATTTCGGCTTAGTGTTGCGGTTGCTGATCCCAACCGTGGGGTGATCTTATTTGGAATTATCCAGTAAGGGATGATTCCGGCCTTGTGTTGCAGGAGAGCGGGCGTACTCCTCGGTACTGTGATCTAGGCCACGTACTGTGACAGGTGGTACCCCAGTGCCTAGTCATTCGTTGGAAATCCATTCTCCCTACGTGCCTTGTACGAGTTTTGTTTGTATTACCCACTTTGTGGCTAGTATGCCGGAATTTAATAGATGTAACAATTTCGGCTATTTTAATAAGTATTTGTAAATAGACACTATTATAATATCAGAGGATTTTGATAAAAGTGTTTTAGCTATCGTAAGGTAAAAACCCGACATGTTTATTTGTGGCGTGGTCTTACGAGATGCTTTTGTTTTCAAAGGATTTTGAAACTTTAATAATCAATTTGAGTGTGATTTTCTCACGCTGGTATTCCAGACTGACTCGGGTATTGTTTTATATGATGCTCGGGTCAGACCGAGATAAACAGGGTCAGGATATGATGCTGTGGAGCTCAGGAGACGAGCTGGATGACGATACGTACTCTCGTACTTGCTATTATTTTTCCGCTGTGTATTCAGTTGTATGTTATGGATGTTGACGTACTCTGATGATGTACTCTGATGATGTATTGTATAAACAGATATAGTTTTTATTTTGTGTAAAGATCTGTTGATATATATTATATTTTATTCCGCTGCGATGGTTAGATTCTGATGTTGTTTTCTATTTTTCTTCTTCTACCTCTTTTTCTTAACTAAAATGGTTCGATTTTCCGGGTCTGGAAAGTCGGGTCATTACAAAACCCCAAACGCTCGACTCCATCAATGCACACCCCTCCAGCCTTTGGCTGCCCTCACGACTCCACCTATTCCACCGCCGAACATGCCTTCGAGTAATCGTGCCTTCCCACAAATCCTAGCTGAACCCTCGCGACACCCAGTTTTTGACGCCATCGTCCTCGAAAATTGAGTCACGGTTCCCCATAGCCTCCTCCATCATCACCGAGTTTCACCTCTTCTGGTCGTTGAAACCCCATCACGATTCAATCGCGGCTCCTCTCGCTCGCGTGCTTGACCACGCTATCGTTCCAGGCCTCGAATTCGATTACGACTTCGCCTCCCCTTTTTTTCCGATTCGAAGTCGATTTCGGTTTCATATGCTTGACATTGAAGGAAGAAGGTCTCGATTCTAACTAAAGAAGGAAGGCTGGTGATTAAGGGCGAAATTTGATTTTGGAATAGGGAGCAAGAACGCGCGATTCCTAACTGATTTATTCATTTATTTTTTTTCTCCGTATTTGAGAATGAAAAGGGGAAGAACAGCAAACGATTTATAAAAGGAAAAGAGAGGCGTGATTGAAGATAAGGGGTAGCATGTTTAAAATGTTTTGCGTGTTTGTAAGGAAGGGTACATCGAAAGGATAGAATATACAGCTGAAGGGAAAAGTTGATATAACAATATATATATATATATATATATATATATATATATATATTAATTTAAATTTCAAAATGTTCCGCTTTACATAACTTAAAATCTCGAACCCCTATCGAGGCTTGTCGCTAGGCGTTTATAATGTTATACCCCTATTCCGAACGCAATGGAAAAGGTTTCGGGTCCTAATTCGATCGTATGGAGAAGATAGTTTTTCGGACCCAAATATTATATTAAATTTTGGATATAAATTTCAACGCGTTTATATATCGTACGGCCAAACAATAATTCCAAACGCTACGAAATTTGAAATCTGATAATAATATACTATTACGGATCCAATGGAACTAGTTTCGTCGAATTCCGAGACTACGCCTCAGAACGCTATTTTTAAATGTCAATTTAAATGATATATTTTTAAAACTGAACAAATCACTTTTAAATTCTATTTTAAAACTTTTATTATCTTCACTATTATTAATATAAATTTTATAAGCCTTTAAATAATTTTTATCAAGCTTAAAGCTCTAGATTCACTATTTTGCCTAATATTCAATTATAAACTTCAATAATTAAATTATCCAATAAATTGCTATATTTAATTATGAATTTATTTTATAAATAAACGAAAATTTTCATATTCAAAATCAATCTATAATTCAAATTAAATATTTAAAACCATTTAAACATTCAAAATCGAACAACGAAAAATCTGGGTCATTACACCGAATCAAAATTTCCAAATCAATAAAATCGCTCGAGTTTATCATTTCAACCCATAATAATTTTTCCTAATCTATAAGATCATTCGAGTATGTATCATTTCAACCCATAGTGATTTTTCCTAATAACAAACTAAGGGAACTTGTAATGTGATAACAGCATACATAATAAACATAACATCTAATCATCTAACTGTCAACAAATAAACATCCATCACAATCAATATCCAGATTAGCCAATAAATCACAACAATTAACTGGTTTTCAATATTAGGTATTTAACTATCAATTTAATTTCAGTATTAATTTAAATGCAATTTAATTCAATAAAATTCAATTTAAATTATCAAATTAAACTACCAAACAACAACCAAAAATATTCTAATCACATCATAAATTTAATTTAACTAACATAAGAAGGTTTAGTATTTGTGAGTGGGTTAAATCACTCAACTTAGATTTCTCGACGATTTAAAATCCAAAAGAACGCTCAAATTTGAACAGTCTTCAAATGCAGTCAAACTAGTTTCATGTTGTCTAAAATTTCAAACGAGTCCAACGAAAGAAACCGCGTGTCAATCGGAAGTTTCAGGGTCAAATTTGCAAATATAAAAATTACAGGGACTTTTTGTAAAATTACCCTCTGGCTAGATCTGGTCAACGCCGAGAACACCTCCGCCCAATCAATTTTGACCGTGATTTCCCATAACCTTAGAGCTCCATTTGCCACGAGACCACTTGCATCTGAAAGCTATCGTCCTCCTCTACGCAACTGAACTGCCGACATCTCATATAGACACTTCAATCGCCGCCAATCGACGGTCAAAGTTGCAGCGATGATCATCTTCCAAGTCAGATCCCTGCCACACCATTGCTCCATTCTAAAAATTGAAACTAGATCTGGAATCTACTCATCGAGCTCTACAATACCCAGAAGTCGATTTCGCCAATTGATGCTCCGATCAAAAACCCTCAAACTACCCCCCTTTAACTTCACCACCAGCACGTTTGACCGTGATTTTCGGTTGATACGAGCAATGTTTCCAAAAACAAACACCACCAGCTGACTCCATTCGTCGAGAGCTTCGAAACGGTATATTATATGATATGATTTTGAAGAGTTTGAATTTTAACCACTTTATTTGATTTGCTAATTGCCATTAGACTGCAATTACGATTGATTTCGGGATTAGGGATGAGAAAATGAAGTGGAGGCTGCTGCTAAGGTTTCAAAAAAAACTAGTTATATAGATAGATGGATAAGAATGAATAGACAAATCGAATTGGGTCGAAATGATAACAACGATCCGTAAAGCTCGTTTCGTCTCAGAAACGAAAATAGGTCATCCCATATATCAAAATATAGGTTTTCGATATTCTTAAACTCAAGGGAACTAGTTTCAGACCCTAATTCCATTGTATAAAAAGTTAGCTTTTTCAAATTATATTCATTTAAATTCTATTAATCGATTTCTACGTGTTTTGAGCTCGCACGATCAAACGATAAGTCCGATCGCTATGAAACTTGAAATCCTACAATAATTCACTGTTGTGGATCCGATGAAACTAGATTCATCGAAATCCGAGACAATGGCCAAAATGGATAATTTTCATGTTAATTAAATAAATAATTATTAAATTGATTTAATCACCTTTAAATCCAAATTTAAAAGTTAATCATTTTATCATTCTCGATTAACCAAGAATTTATAATCTTTTAAAATACAAATTTCCATATAAAATCCAAGCTTTAAATATTACACAAATTTCAGCGTTCAATTACCACTGTAATAAAATCCCAGTTAATTAAATTTTATATTGAAATAAATTCTTTTATTTCAGTCTACACTCTTATTATTGAACTAACTATTACCTTATGAATATAATTAACATTAGTTTACATTTTATTACATTCTTATTCTATAGTTATCATCTTAACTTATATTAAATGCAATATTTAAATTACATTAATTTCAATTAATTTACAAATAATTTCAAACGGATTAAATAACAAGATGATAATAAATCAATTGTTATACATTAATAATTTACTTCTATTAACCTATTGTTTACAAACAAAGGTTGATAAATTACTTACCAAATATTGATTCATTCTGTATAAACAAATTTTAATTAATTACATATAATTTCTCTTTTTAATACAACATTGAATTTATTCCTTATTTACAATTATAACCAATTTAACTTTACAATTAATTCAATTAATTGAAATTACATTAAAATAATTGTCAATAACATTCAAACAACATTATTAAATCATATTCAAATTATTTTTATCGTTAATAAATCATAAATTTTAATTTCTCACAATATTTAATTTCAAAATCTTATTAAATTTAATATTTTTGATTATCAAAAATACGGGTCGTTACACTCTCCCCCACTCAAAACTTTTCGTCCTCGAAAAGGAACAAGAAGGAATTAAGAAACTTGATATAATTTTATTTAAAATATTCAATTTATAAATACTTTAAGCTTACCTAATTAAGTTTTAAATAAGATATATCAATTTACAAACTATTAAATCTTTCATATTCAAGTTTAATAAAAGTTTGAAAATATTTTCACATTCATAAACAATTTCTAAGTCCTAAATTTATGAGAAATTTCGGCAGATTCTCCTTTGCGCGGTTAGGTCTGGAAAAATAATAATATCAATATATATATATATATATCATATTTGGATAATAAAGATCCCAAACAATGAGCTCCATAGCAGTAGCCATTGCTTCCATTTGTCGGGCAAACAACTTTATTTATGAAACCAAAAGCAGTAGCTATTGCTTCCATAAACCTGTATCTCACTTATATAATCCAAAATAGCGAGAATTATGTACAAGAGAAATATTTAGTTGTTTCAATTAGTAATACAAACAACACAACATAACAATAGTC
The DNA here is from genome assembly GCA_030737815.1 of Allium fistulosum. Classification (NCBI taxonomy): domain Eukaryota; kingdom Viridiplantae; phylum Streptophyta; class Magnoliopsida; order Asparagales; family Amaryllidaceae; genus Allium; species Allium fistulosum. The sequence goes on from CM060908.1 coordinate 172,617,271, forward strand.
ATATGCAAACAAAACAGCACGACCATCATATGCAACAAAGGAATCAATCATATATCCATAGTAACCAAAACTAATGGTTTGTTTAGTTCAGAAACTTTTAATCGTACAAGGGTGATAAATAAACTATCAAGTGTATTGTACGCTCAATAGTCTTAGATAATTACTTAATAGATTGTTCATACAACGTTAAAAAATTTAAAGCACCTTTTCCCAAAACTTCCCATAAGCCAAACAACAAAGAAATTTAAATATTATTTAAGTTTTATTCTATTGGTTCTTTTCACATTACTTACCTTTTATTTATTTTCATTTCCCATTAACACCAGGTCATCTTTTTATAAATTTTCATTCAGTTACTTACATAATATATTTCCCATTCAATATTTGAAATCATCATTGAATACATTGTTAAAGTATTACATACATTTCATTGCAGTTTATTACACATTTATTATTTACTTATAACTTGATATCCATTTTAATATTAATATTCATGTGACGCCCCGGCTCCAGTGACCGAAATATCAGAGGGAGTTTACCGTCCGATGGCTCGGATCAATGGGCACTAAAGGAGCGATCTCTCGTCTATACTACTTTGGATCAACATGGATACGTTTAAAATACCTGAACATTTCTGAAATGATACGTATCTCATCTCGATGTAATGTAGTATACACGAGTTCAGAGAATTTGTGTCTAAATCACATAGCAGAACACAATATATATAATGGTTTCACAAAACAACAGACCAAAAAGATAGATATATATACATATGCATAGGTACAAACAGACGTCAGATTATCACCATATATATACAACTAAGTCATCATGCATACTATATATAACTGTCCCAAAAATGACGTCCTAATACATACACGGACAAATATATACAAAAGACATACGACATGACTACACAAAATCAACTTAGCATAGTTCAACGGACTCTAAATGTATCTCTCTAACATTTCTCCTCCAGATAACTCTAACAGTTCCTTTGAGGCAGGTAGCAAGCATACGTCCGTGAAGCTCTAAATATACAACTACCTTAAATTTATACACTGTATGCCAATTGCCATCCATCTCAATGTCATATGAACTCACCTCAAAACGTGAAAAAGTAATCATCCTGAAAAGCCTCGGTCTGACCCGAGGAGTTATCACAAAACAAAACCTCGAGTCAGGCTATAAATCTAGCTGTGAGTATAATAGTGTAACAATGATTCATATAAATGTGTGGAGTCGGGTTATATATGTGATATTAAAAGAAATAAATATGTCACACACTCCATAATCTAAACCCACCCACATCGCATTGAATTATTTCAGATTTAATACACGTGTCACATCACTATTTAAGGTGAATCACAGCTGCAACTCTAATCAACCGAGATAACACATCCTATTCATTTATAAGTTGCATTCATTATTCAATAGACATATCACCGTCAAGTTATTTATACACAAGGTTTGGAATTACTAGTGAATCCTATTCATAATTCACTCTTACTAGACTCTGTATCGAACCGATATTACGGCCTTTTTCATCCGCATATCTTCCGATCAGAAATTATGGGTGCCCCCACACGATCTATTAGTTGCACTATCTTCTCCTATTCATTGTTGATGCTCGCCCCGTTGTGCTGTAATCTTCATCTTTGTTTCACCACATATCCATCAATGAGATTATTCTCGATTCTTCCTCGTTTCCCGTTTGCACTGCGCCTGTCACCGTGGTTGTGTTCGTGCAACAGATCGTTTGGACAATAAGTGAAGAGGAACCATGTCATCACGATTCAGGGAGCGACCCTGAATCTGTCCGCTAGGATGGATTCTAGCGTCTAGTAGTCTCACCTTGTCTCGTTTGCTTCATCGGTTAAATTCATTCAAATTCTTTTGTATTTAACTTCCCAATATACCATTTATCCCTAAAATGGTATCGTTTTCTATTTTATATCACATATAAATGTCGTGTTCGTGCAATATAGCATTAACTTGTAGTATATAACATCATGAACATTCATAAACATAACATGTAAACACAATTTGGAAGAACTTCATCGAATTTGAATTTAAATTATAATAAAATATACATTTCAATTTTAGACTTAATTTTTGATGACGTCATTTTAATTTAATTTATAGAATTTTTCCATAATTTTTAATTAGGAAAATAAAATATTTTCGGTTGACGCGTTTTGCGTCAAACGCCGGTTCTTTTGAAGTTTTACAAAATAAGTTAACCAGTTTATTTTATTGCTATTTTGTGATCACATAATGTTGTCGTGTGCGATCGTATTTTTATTTCAGTCGTTCGCGGTCCGTACGCGAATGAAGTATTGCGTAGCGTTGTACTCTAAAACTTTTTGGTTTTGTTCACCCTTCTACACACCTCCAACGAGCGAACCGAGACCATCGTCGTGATGCGCTATGCAATACGGTCCTGCTGGTACCTTTCATTTATCATACGGTCGCGGACTTAACGGTGTCATTTTTGATCACCACGGGGTCCGTCGGTCAGGCGAAAGCTGGTCGATTTGGTCGTCTCACTTCCCTCTACATATTTCCTTTTGGTTGCATGCTCAAATTCTTTTTAGATTTCGAGTTATGGACGATTGAATATTTGTATGGAATGTACAAATCATATTTTTGTTCATATATTGTCACATATTTATCTCATGCAACATTTACATGTGACTCACGTAACTTTATAAAACTAGGATATGCACCGACAAAAGTGTGTAATAGTAATTTAATGTTTTGACAATTATATTGTGTTTAATATTTCATAATGCAACTAACGTAAGTAATATATATATATATATATATATATATATATTAGACTTAACTTTGTATTGTAAATAAAAAGAGCCTAAATCAAAACTACTTCTTTTATCAACTTTCTGCACTATTATTCCTAATGCACTTAGTCTTCGTTACTTAATATTACTACTACACACATAGACATGGGTCTAGGCACACAGGATGTTCCATTATAAATTCAAATCATACATCGAGATATATATCTTTATTCATTTTACTTCAGGTATGCATATGCAAATTCAACGATTGACCACTCACTTCAGTTTACATAACTCTAGTAAGGCTAAAATGAATGACATATAAATGATCTTACTGGTTATTGTACAAAATAATGAGGAAATGGACTATATTAGGGGTTCCTGGCAATACAAGAATAAATGAGAAATAAAGGTAAATATAAAGGAGAGGTGGTGAACTTAATAAATAAGCTGCATGCAAAATAAATAAGAAAGAAAGAAAATTATACTCACTTTGATTTGCGCAGTCTGATAAAAGATGGAAAGAAGTATAATAATGTGGATTTGTTTGCGTTGGTGTAGAAAGGAGTGCAGTGCTTATATAAGTTTCACAATGATAATTTAGGGCTAAGCAATTGAATGAGTTAAAATATATTGATGAAAGGGATAAGTATGAAAACATCGGTCGAATGAAAATAAAGTTATTTATTTTATTTTTTCAATAAATAATTTTATACCCCTCAAATAAATCTTCATACCCTTAACCGCGATATTGCCCTACCGCAATTTTTTCTCCGATTATAATTCAGCTCTAGCGTTTGGCTCCAAATTTTATTTTATATCCATAACGATTTTTATTAACTAAATTTAGTGCTACATTTTAAAACAGCAGCGGGATGTTACAATTCATCAATGAACTATTTCAGTCATTTTCTTGAGTTTATAATCATTTACTTAAACAATATTCATTTTTCCTATTTAATTCAATTACTAGCATTTTAAATATTAACTTATGTTTATAACATTCTTGTACATCTTAATTTTGATTTATAAATATATGTTCATTTTGAAGCATTTTTGTTATTAAGATTTTACTTTTATAATATTCTATTACATATTCATATTAACATTACAACTTTTTAAATATTTCTAGTAAGTTTTATATATGTTTTTAGAATGTAATTGAGTGTTCAACGTAAAAACTTACATATTAAATTAAATTAAAACGAACATCCTAATGAAATTTAAGCTTTGACCTGAAAAGAATAAATTTGAAAGTTTATCTCTAATTGGAATATAATTGTATAGATTAATTTGAATTTAATTGTTAAGTTTAATAAGGAATAAATTAAATGATGTATAAAAGGAGAAATCATATATTATTTAATTGTAACTAGTTTTAGCATAGAATATGAAATAAGTTATTGGTAAGTAAGCTTATTAACCCTTGTTGTAAATAATAAATCATAGATTATTGAATTACTTAGATATAACAATTGCTTTATTTTTCATCTCAATTTAGTTAATCCGTTTGAAATTAATTTTGTAATCAATGGAATTTCATGTAATTGAAATATTTCAATTAATATGAGGGAAGACATTAATTGTAAAATAATTGGGTGTAATAAAATGGAAACTTATATTAATGAATACATAAGAGAGATTGTTGATTTAATATAAAGAACTTTTAAATCAAAATAAAATAATTTGCTGTAAATTTAATGGTAATAAAAATAGGGTTTATTACGGTTGTAATTAAATGTTGAAATTAATTTAATATTTAAATCTTGGGTTTAACATGAAATTTTTTGATTTTAAAAATTAATTCCTGTTTAATCAAGAATGATGATAGAGAACTTTAATTTAGAATTTAAAAGTGATTAAATCAGTTTATAATAATTTATTTTAATTAACGTGTAAAATAAATATAATGTGATTTTTAAAGCTAATTTCAATATACAATAGAATTAGGTTTGAAATTAGTTTCATTGAGTTTAAAAATATTGAAAACCTATATTTTGATATATAGGATGACCTACTTTCGTTTCGAGAACGAAATGGGCTTTTCGATCCTTTGTTATCGCTTTGGCCCAATCGATATCTATTCCACCTATTCCTATTCCATCTTTGTCTATATATAGGCTGTTATGAAAGCCTAGCAGCCTTCTGTTCTATTTCTATACGTACATTTCAATTCTAATCCGCTCCTTCTCAATAGTCAATATTCCAAACCCTAATAACAATTTCAAATCAAATCCAAAAATTCAAACTGCTCAAACCCTATCATATTATATATTGTCATGAAGCTCTCGACGAATGGAATCAGTGTCTGCAATTCGTTTTTGCAATCAAGTCTTAGTTTGATCAGAAATTGGCGAAGAAGTCTCGGTCATCCATTCTAGGGTTTGGATTCAAACGGTGGATTTGCAACGATTCGACGAACCGAGGCTACTAGAGTGTAGAGGTCGATTATGGGAGTGCATCCACCGGGTTGGATCATGTTAGAGGTAGCCGAGTTCACCAAAACTGGCAAATAAATGGCGACGGCGGAGAGGTCATGGAGCAGCGTTGGAGGCGGCGGACTTCTGGTCGAAGGTTGAGGAAAGCGGCGCGGTCTCAGTGGCATGGTTGGATCGGAGAATAGTGGCATGGGTATGCGACGTTTGGTCGACTATAGATGGCGGCTGATGGGGTTACCGGCCGCGTTCGTGTGTTAGGGTTTGAGAAAGATGATGGTATATTTACCTTTTTGCCCATGTTTTATTTTAATTTTAATTTTAAAATTCAATCTTCTAACTCGTATAACTTATGCATACGAACTCCGATTGATGCTCGGTTTTTTTTGTTGGATTCGTATCAAAATTCTGGACAATATGAAATAGTTTTGGTTGAATTTGGAGACTATTGAAATTTGGGCTTTGATTGGATTTGTAATGGGCTATAAATCAAATGTGAGTGATTAAACTCACTCACGCAATACTAAAATTTCCATTGCAAGTTAAATCATATTTATGACATGATATATACATTTTTGATTGCTGTTTGTTGATTTAAATTGACATTTGAATTGATATTGAATCTGATTTGACATTTAATTGAATTGACATTTAAATTTATATTGAAATTTAATTGCTAGTTAAACCCCCGACATTGATTACTAGTAACTATTGTGATATATTGGTTAATTTGGATATTGTTGAAATGGATGCTTATTGATTGATATGTTGGATGTATTATTGTTTAATTATTTTGATATATCCCTATTATCGCCTTGTATATTATTGACATCATTTAAATAGTCATTTGAATCATTTTAAAATTGGATACCCATGACATTTAAATTATGGGTTAAAATGATATATACCCATACAATTGAAATTCGTAAAAATGATCACTTGGATATACGGTAGAAAATAATGTACGGACACCGGATTTGATTAAATTGAATTGGATTTATGTGAATTTAATTATTTTGTAATTCGAGCTTTGAAAAATTGAAATTGAAACTGCTTAAATGAAATTGTTTAAAGGATTTAACTTGGAATTAAAGCTGAAATTAAGATATGATGTAAATTTATCAAAATTGAATCATTTGAAAGGCCTAAGTTTTAATTTAAACTTTAGATTTATGGTAATTAAAGTGATTTAAATTGGTATTTCAAATTTTGATTAAGAGATGGAAAATCCTATACATCTTTGAAGCTATTATACTCATATTTTATGTCATATTAATTTGACTTACACGGGAATTTTTAGTTCTGACTTGAGTGTATTATTTTTCATTATGCTCGGTTCAGCTTGAGTATTTCTGTGTTTTGAAGACGTTATCCTTGAAGATGAAGATGGAGATTGGTGATCTTATTTATTATTAATTTTCCGCTGCATTATTTGGTATGTTTGTTTATTGTACCCTGATTGATGTTGTAAAATGTGTAATCAAACGTATATTGTAAAACAGCTTCATGAACTGTTTTATTTGATTATTATATTTTGTCATTCCACTGCGAGATTCTGTGTATTGCTTTCTTTCTTTTCTCCTATTTTCTTTATTAAACTTCATTGATAATCTGCCATTTTGAATGGATTGAGGTAGACATGTGTGGTTTATTGTCGACTTAAATTGTCTAAAAAGGTGGGTCGTCACAGTTGGTATCAGAGCTTAGGTTTAGATATACCTTAGCCTATTGGGGTAAACTCATTAAGAGATAAGGTAATGGAATGCCCTATTATGAGTTGAGAGTATATATATGAGAGAGCGTATTTGTTAGTGTAATAAAATGTTTTGAAATGGATAAATGAAATGATTTTAGCTCGGATTGTATTCTGTATATATATACAAGAATAAATTTAATAAAATGATATAGTCTTTCATGATTAGCGACTATTATCACTTTATTGATTGATTGGAATGGTAGTGCTTATTATCATTTATTTATTGATTAGTTGTACTCGGCCAGTTTTTGAGCATCGATTATTGGTTGTTGATTTAAGCACTGATTATTGTCATGAATTTTCGGAATAGTTTTAAAAGGTTTATAAGAAATTGCATATTTTTAACATGGGATTTTGAAAGAAATACATATCTAAATTCCCCACTATATTATTAGACCGAGTATTTGATACCGTATTTGAAAGCGATATATAAAATATGGTTTAGATAGATATGATTTATAAAAGTTATTCAAATTGAAAATTTGAGAACTCGAATTCCGGGGATTTTGAAATTGCTTTCTAAGATTTTGTAAAAATATAGTAGCATTGTTTGGAAGTATTTTCCGTACTGAAATGTTTCAAAATGATTTTGAAGGAAATAAAGTGCAAAACTCATTTCTGTTGCTAGAAAATAATTTCGGTGATCGCGACATCATCGACGTTCATTTTCGAGTTTCAAAGTGGGGAGGGCCACTATAGTAGCTTTGCTACACGATTGAATTAGTGAAACTGATTTTGATTCAAATCCCTGAAGTATGATTTGATATTCAAAAGATATGTATATATTTATTTCAAATGATTGAAATAAAACCCGCTGTTTAGTTCTCGAATTTCGATTAAATGATATTATTGACACATGTATCCTATGCATTAGGATTGACTGATTGTGTATCTCACCGAGATGATTAATTATTGATTTCCAATTTTCTCTGAATTGGAATTTGATTTTTCCGACTATTTTGAATAGTCTGACACTTCCAAATTGATATTTAAAATTTAAAGCATGGTATTTTAGAAAGATATATAAAGGTTTAGTTTTGTAACTCTTAAATTAAAGGATAATATAATTTAAACAAGTTTTAAACTATTAAATATTTTGGTAAGTAAAATGAATAAGATTATTTTGTATTACACATATATGAAATTTAATTTTGAAATGTTTTAAATGAAATTTTGTTTTAGGAAATGTTTATGAACTTTGTGACGCCCCACCTCTATACTCACACTAGCCAAGGACAATACGGGGTAATGCCGTCGACCAGCACGAAGCATAAGGCTGTTGAGGAGCGACCATTTGTGTAGTTTCTTTGTGCGAGTACCGATATGTTAGATAATATAACTTACATTTCATTTCAAGAGGAAATCCGACATATCAAATACAAACTCAAAGCTACCACACAGTGGCTATGTGGGCTTCGGAAACAAATATAGAAATAAACATAACACAAATCAGTCATAGATATTCATATCACAAAGGCGGAAATAGATATGAATATATCACATAGAAGTGTACATCAAAATAGCGGTCATACAAGATCCACTACATCACAAAGGAATAGGTACAAGTGCTAGACAAAAGAATATGTATACAATTGGGAGTCTCTATCTCAAATGTATACTAACAAAAACTACTATGCTAAAGTAGTTAGCCAAAAGTCAGGTGACGGGCCCTATTAAGAAGTCAAGCAGGAGCACCTGAAATACCTCGGTCTGACCCGAGTATTATTTAAGAAGAAAATAATAAACATATCAGTCTTGCTATAAATATCAGATAAAATGAGATAGGATAAGAGATATCACAAAAATATATGATAACAATAATGCCATACTATGGAAAGTATACATCAGATAACAACAAAAATCATACAATATCTCAAATATTCTCAAACACCAAAAGAATGTCATATTCTTTAAATTATTCACCAAAACACAAATATTGATAGAGCTTATTAATGTAATCCATGAAAATTGGTGAAACGCAAATTCTAGAAATCAACCACCAGAAATCTAGAAATCGCAAAGGGGGAGGCCTATCACAAACGGGAGCATGAAAACTCACCAACACGTGTGTCACAAACAGAACGCTATTCCATGGTCGCTAACCATCAAGTTTGATCCGAAGCTCCATAAACGGCCCGAAGACCATGGGTCGCTACCTCACCAATTTGAACCGATGCTCCACAAACAGGGTTTTTAGTCCCCACGCAAACAAAGAGACATCGCACATCGCTAGTCTAAATCACAAAATGATCACCATTGATCAATAAGAAGTGTGAATCACACTATGCTATTAAATATAAGAGTTTAGCTTCATGTCCCTTAACCACTAGCTTAACTTAAATATTTACCAACAAATTGTAAATTTCCACTCGAAAATTGTCACAAGATTTCAATCAAACAAGTCTAAGAATTAACCGACAAAGTAAACGCAAGTGTTTCATACCACTTGTTTTGCTAAGATGTTTAATTAGATTTCTCATACGAATGAGGTAAAGGTTTGTATATACTAATAAATTGGAAAGCGGTTTTTAAAAAACGAGTTTTGTATTTAAAAGTAGTGTTGAAATCTTTTTTGTGAAAGAGCTTGAGTATTTACTACTAGTATAGAAACCTTTATATTTTAAAGTGACAAACCACAGAAATGATTGTAGAAACAATCAATCATAAAAAATTCACATACGAAAATGTGAATTAAATCCATAAAAATCGATATCAAATCCGTCAAACGGATATTCCTAAAAATCCATAGAAAGAAGTCATCAAAGTCGATAATAAGTGATAACAACTAACCGGATCGACAAAAATCGATTAAAATTGGAAATTCACTCAAAAAATAGGCAAATAGGAAAAACTGTACAGTTCCAGACGTCTGGTTTAGAATCCAAACGTCTAGATTTGTTTTCTGGAAATTTTCAGAAAACCTCCCAGACGTCTGAAATTTCAAGGCAGACATCTGAGACCTAACCAGACGTCTGAACCTTTATTTCAGACGTCTGGAATTTGTCTCTGCCATTTTTATTTTTCTGCATGCTTATAATTTTTCCTCAAGAGATCATAACCAAACGTCTGGACTTGATAACCAGACGTCTGGTCACCTGGTCTGGGCAACAATTTGCCTAGGCCAAGATGGCCAAAACGTTTCGGAAGTGATCGGACGAGCAATGACGACTAGGGATTTATGCCAAGCGACAACCCAGTCCTATAGGCTCTTCGATACACCCCGAATAACACATCCAAATATCCAAGATAGGATCTTTAAAGATTTTGACTTCAAAACACCAAAATTTGGAAAATTAACCAAATCAATTCAAATCTAAAGCAAATGAACATGCATAAATGTTTAGGAATTCATACCTAACAACAACGAAAGTATAGACGTAGATGTAAGTTCAAAAACTCACCTTTAAAATTCAAAGACAACAAATGTGAAGCTTTAAAAAAAGCTAAGATCAATTCCTCTTCAACAATAACTCAAGAAGCTTCAATCTAAGCTCATAAGAAGAATATTTCCTAAGTTAGGGTTTAGGAATTTCTGAAATTTAAAGAGAGAATGAGATGGAGAAGATGAAGATGATGCTTACCTAAGCTTCTCCTTGATTTTGAACTTGAATTTGAGTTTCCTAAACAAAACTAGGGTTTAGGAATTTCTATTTACCATTCTTTCCCCCATTTTTCTTTTGAGCTAGAGTGTTAGGAAAAGAGGAATGAAATGAATGAAGAGGAGTTGAGTTAGGGTATTAAGTTGGGTTAGTGGGCTGAAACCTAAAGCCCAAAATAGAAAAATAGCAAAATTCTACTCAACCCCAAACATATCGATGTTTATACTCAAAAAATTTGTAAATGCCATTTTGGACTCAATGGAAGTGGTCTCGAGTCCCAATTCGACTGTTTACAAAAAGTAACATTTCGGACTTTAATCTGATTAATGATGCTATATTTAAATAAAACATTTAAATATACAATCGTAAAATATGCGGGTTGTTACAGACTCCCCTCCTTAAAGAAATTGCATCCTCGCAATACTTAAGAAGAAAATAAAAAGTAACAACCATACTAAGGCATAATCAACACAAAAGAAGAAATTTTGAAATGAGAAGTTCACCTTAATGAGCACGAGAGAGTAAGTCCGGATGCGTTCGCTCGATGAATTCTCTGGATTCTCAAGAGCAATCCTTAGGATTTGAGGACCATTGAACTTTCACAAGAGGAACATCTTTATTTCGAAGGCGTTTGACCTCCGTAGCAATGATGCGAATAGGATGTTGCTCATAAGTCAAATTAGGAGAAACTTCAATTTCTTCAATAACACCAGGCTCAAGAATAGAATCAGAATCCCTAAGGCATTTCCGTAGTTAAGAGACATGGAATACGTCATGAATAGCAGAAAACTGAGCCAGTAATAAAAGGTGATAAGCCACGGAACCAATGCGTTCGGTGATGGGAAATGAACCAATAAATCGAGGTGCTAATTTTCTCGATCGACTGAAAAGCACAACACCCTTCATAGGTGAAACACGAATGAACACCAAATCTCCCACAGAAAATTCTAGTTTCCTTCTTCTGTTATCGGCATAGGATTTTTGTCTACTTTGAGCTTCTTTCATCCTATGACGAATAAGGTCAATCTTTTCTGTGGCATCACAGATAAAATCTGGACCTAAAACCAGCTTCTCACCGGCTTCAAGCCAACACGAAGGAGATCGGCATGGCCTTCCGTATAGTGCCTTGAAAGGAGCCATACCAATACTAGATTGGAAGCTATTATTATAGGAAAACTCAACAAGAGAAATATGATCTTCTCAACTTCCACCAAAATCAAGAACACAAGCACGAAGGAGATCTTCAAGAGTTTGATTCACATGCTCCGTTTGTCCATTGGACTGAGGAAGATAAGCGGTGCTAAAATTAAGCTTCGTTCCCAAAGCTTTTTGAAGACCCTTCCAAAATCCACTAGTAAATAGTGGATCACGATCTCTAACAATAGAAGTAGAAACTCCATGCAATTTAACAATTTCTTTAACATAGAGTTTTGCAAAAAGAGGTACGGTCCAGTTGGACCGAACGGGAATAAATGGGCGGATTTTGTAAGTCTATCTACGATCACCCATAAACTGTCATGACCCGAACGAGAACGGGGAAGACCGTCAATAAAGTCCATGGAAATTTGATCCCACTTCCATATTGGAATGTCCAAAGGTTGCAATAACACACCGGGCCTTTGATGCTCGGCCTTCACGAGTTGGCAAGTCATGCAACGCTTAATAAAGTTAGCAATATCAGATTTCATTCCATCCCAATAATAAAGTCACTTCATGTCCGCGTACATTTTACTACTACCGGGATAAATGGTAAATTTAGAATGATGAGAATCTTCTAAAATATCTTTTCGAAGATCAAAAATATTTGGCACGATAAGTCTACCAAATTTTCGAACACCGCCACGAGCATCAATATCAAAGTCTTTCAAACCTTCAATATCAATTTTATCCCTACAACTTTGGCTAAGAAAAACCAATTCGAGATCTTGCTTTTGGCCTTCAAGAATGCGGTCTAAAAGAGATGGATGAGCCTCAAGGCTACATAAAACAAGAGATGAACATGAATCGGATTTGCGATCTCGAATCTCACAAGTGGATAAAGTCTCGAGATCATTCCATTCAGATATCATCATGGAAACAACCGCTTGTTGCTTACAACTAAGGGCATCGACAACTCGATTTCCCTTTCCGAGAGTATAGAGAATATCAAGATTATAAGATGCAAGGAACTTGAGCCAACGTTGTTGATGCAAGTTAAGTTCCTTTTGAGAAAATAAATACTTCAAAGATTTATAATCGGTGTAGAGAACAAATTTCTCTCCCAAAAGATAATGACGCCAAATTCTAAGGGCGAAAACAATAGCTGCGAGCTCTAAATCATGAGTGGCATAACTAGTCTCGGCAGGCTTTAATTGCCTAGAAGCATAAGCGATAACACGTTCCCCTTGCATGAGAACGGCTCCAAACCCAACACGACTAGCATCGGTATAAACAATAAAATCTTGGTTCCCTTCGGGAATCACAAGAATAGGAGCATCGGAAAGGAGTTCTTTTAGTTTCTGAAAAGCAGCTTCACATTTGTCTGACCAAATGTATTTAGCTCCCTTCTTTGTCAAACTAGTAAGAGGTACGGAAATTTTAGAAAAGTCTTTTATAAACCGACGATAATAGCCCGACAATTCAAGAAAACTACGGATTTCCGTCACACTCTCCGGTCTCTTCCAATTTTGAATCGCTTCAATCTTTGAAAGGACCACGGAAATTCCGGATTCAGAAATAATATGCCCCAAAAATTTCACACGAGATTGCCAAAAGTGGCATTTAGAAAATTTTGCTTTCAATTGGTTGCTCCTATGAGTTTCTAACATAATCCGAAGATGATTTTCTTGCTCTTCCTCGGTTTTAGAATAAACAAGAATATCATCGATAAAGATGAGAACAAATCGATCGAGGAAGTCTTTGAAAACTCGATTCATAAGGTCAACGAAATAAGCTGGAGCATTCGTCAAACCAAATGGCATAACAAGCCATTCATAAGATCCATAACGAGTACGGAACGATGTCAAAGGAATGCTATCCTCTATAATACGGAGCTGATAAAAACTGACTGCTAAGTCTAACTTTGAAAAGACTCTAGCACCACTAAGTTAATCGAATAAATCGTCAATCCGAGGTAAGGGATATTTATTCTTGACGGTGAGATCATTAAGCTTGCGATAGTCAACGCAAATCCTAAGTGTACCATCAGATTTCTTCACAAAAATAGCCGAAGCTCCCCATGGAGAGGAACTAGAATGAATAAACTGTTTTCCTTCCAATTCGGATAATTGTTTACGCATCTACTCATTTTCCTTATTGGACATACGATAAGGAGGACGAGTAATAGGTAGAGCTCCAGGGATTAGATTAATTCTGAACTCAATTGCTTGCTTAGGTGGTAATCCTAAAACGGGCTCAAATATGTCAGGAAATTCACGAACAATGGGAATGAGGGAAATGACATCTTCCTCATCATCATTATCGTCATCATGAGGATTTAAAGAATACAAGGATGCTCCTGAATTAGAATCTGAATCTTTAAGAACAAGAGAAATCTGCTTAACAGATTGAGGATGTCAAAGATATATAGTCCGTTCAGGACATAGGATATGGGCTTTATATCGGTTAAGCCAATCCATCCCCAAAATCATTCCGAAACCTAGGTAACGCATAACATGCAAATTGGCTCGGAAGGCATAATCACATAAAATAATTTCGACATCTTTACACAGTAAACTGAGTGTTGCGGATCCACCAACCGGATTCACAATTCTTAATGAAGTCATCAAGCCAATAACATTCAAAGACAAAGCATCAACAAGTTCTTTTGATATAAAAGAGTGAGATGCACCCATATCAAAAAGAACTCGAATAGGAAAATCATGAAATATAATAATGCCATCAAGGATAGAATGAGAAATACCTTGACCAAGAGAAGTGTTACTAGGGGCTTGCACAACATTTAGCTTCCCTTCCTTCTTGCTTTGAAGTTTGGGACATGAAGATATAGTATGACCCGAACTTTTGCAATAGCGACAAGTAAGGGGCTTCAGACGCTTGTTTGCATAATGGTCCTTAGAACCACAATTGTAACATTCTCCACGACTAAAGGTAGGAGTCTTTGCTACTGAAGTTGCTTACTTCCCTTTCTTGTTGGGATAAGGCTTGAACTTAAAAGGCCTCTTTTTATTAATGTTTTGTTTGGCCCCCACAACTTCAACATCACTTTCTTTATCGGACTCTTCGAGTCGAAGAGCGAAATCAACAAGCTGATCGAAAGAAACTTCTAATTTCAGAAGTAATGGCTTTTTGAGGTTCTTATTCAACCCATAAACAAATCTCTGATTTTTCTTCAATGGGGTATTAATATACTCGACCCCATACTTAGAAAGAGATTCAAAAGATGCGACATGGTCGGTCATAGAAGATTCACCTTGAACAAGGTCAATAAAATGTCGAGCTAAAGATACTTTTTTAGCTTCTGGCACAAATTTTAACTCGAACCTTTCCCGGAATTGCTCCCAAGTAAGATCCACTTCAATAATCTCCGAAATCAAAATCTCATACCAATGTAATGCTCTTTTCTGGAGCATACTAGAAGCCACTTGGACTCGATGTAGATCAATAAGATTCATGCGGGTAAAGATGCGATCGCAAGTTCTAAGCCAAGCTTGGACTTCTATAACGCTTTCGGAACCCTTGAAAGGCCTTCCACCCAAGTTGGTGTAATCACTGTACAAGCGTGCAAACCCAGATTTAGGATGAGTAGGCTCTGGAATGGGTCCGATAGCTTGAGCATTTTTCACAAGATCTAAGAGCTGCTGGGCAGACATAAATACTCCATCCTAAGGAGTAGCACTGGATTGACCGGCGCTGGGACGGCCTGGTCTAACCATTTCTCTTCTTTAAGAAAGAAAGAAGAGGAAAAAGGTTATTCATAGAGTGAATATCAAACAAACTTGATTGATAAAACAAGGCATCATAAAAATAAATAGGATAGAACGGTACGAAGACTCGAATTAAATCTTATGGCATGATTCCTAAGAAAGACTTAGGACAATGATCCTTGCTAGATTATTCTACATTGTTCCGAAGTTTGGCTCTAATACCAAGCTGTAACGCCCCACCTCTATACTCACACTAGCCAAGGACACTACGGGGTAATGCCGTCGACTAGCATGAAGAATAAGGCTATTGAGGAGCGACCATCTGTGTAGTTGCTTTGTGCGAGTACCGATATGTCAGATAATATAACTTACATTTCATTTCAAAAGGAAATCCAAAATATCAAATACAAACTCAAAGCTACCTCACAGTGGCTATGTGGGCTTCGAAAACAAATATAGAAATAAACATAACACAAATCAGTCACATATATTCATATCACAAAGGCGAAAATAAATATGAATATATCACATAGAAGTGTACATCAAAATAGTGGTCATACAAGATCCACTACATCACAAAGGAATAGGTACAAGTGATAGATAAAAGAATATGTATACAACAAGGAGTCTTTATCTCAAATGTATACTAACAAAAACTATTATGCTAAAGTAGTTAGCCAAAAGTCAGGTGACGGACCCTGATAAGAAGTCAAGCAGGAGCACCTGAAATACCTCGGTCTGACCCAAGTATTATTTAAGAAGAAAAAAATAAACAGATCAGTCTAGCTATAAATATCAGATAAAATGAGATAGGATAAGAGATATCACAAAACATATGATAACAATAATGCCATACTGTGACAAGTATACATCAGATAACAACAAAAATCATACAATATCTTAAATATTCTCAAACACCAAAAGAATGTCATATTCTTTAAATTATTCACCAAAACACAAATATTGATAGAGCTTATCAATGCAATCCATGAAAATTGGTGAAACACAAATTCTAGAAATCAACCACCAGAAATCCAGAAATCACAAAGCGGGAGGCCTATCACAAACGGGAGCATGAAAACTCACCAACATGTGTGTCAAAAACTCAACGCTATTCCATGGTCGTGAACCATCAAGTTTGAGCCGAAGCTACACAAACGGCCCGAAGACCATGTGTTGCTACCCCACCAATTTGAACCGATGCTCCACAAATGGGGTTTTTAGTCCCCACGCAAACAAAGAGACATCGCACATCGCTAGTCTAAATCACAAAATGATCACCATTGATCAATAAGAAGTGTGAATCACACTATGCTAGTAAATATAAGAGTTTAGCTTCATGTCCCATAACCACTAGCTTAACTTAAATATTTACGAACAAATTGTAAATTTCCACTCGAAAATTGTCACAAGATTTCAATCGAACAAGTCTAAGAATTAACCGAAAAAGTAAACGCAAGCGTTTCATACCACTTGTTTTGTAATTAGATTTCTCATACGAATGAGGTAAAGGTTTGTATATACTAATAGATTGGAAAGCGGTTTTAGAAAAACGAGCTTTGTATTTAAAAGTAGTGTTGAAATTATTTTTGTGAAAGTGCTTCAGTATTTACTACTAGTATAGAAACCTTTGTATTTTAAAGTGACAAACCACAGAAATGATTGTAGAAATAATCAATCACCAAAAATTCACATACGAAAATGTGAATTAAATCCATAAAAATCGATATCAAATCCGTCAAACGGATATTCCCCAAAATCCAAAGAAATAAGTCATCAAAGTCGATAATAAGTGATAACAACTAACCAGATCGACAAAAATCGATTAAAATTGGAAATTCACTCAAAAAATAGGCAAATAGGCAAAACTGTATTGTTCCAGACATTTGGTTTAGAATCCAGACGTCTGGATTTATTTTCTGGAAATTTTCAGAAAACCTCCCAGACGTCTGAAATTTCAAGGCAGACGTCTGAGACCTAACCAGATGTCTGAATCTTTATTTCAGACGTCTAGAATTAGTCTCTGCCATTTTTCTTTTTCTGCGTGCTTATATTTTTTCCTCCAGAGATCATAACCAGAAGTCTGGACTTGATAACCAGACGTCTGGTCACCTGGTTCGGGCAACAATTTGCCTAGGCCAAGATGGCCAAAACGTTTCGGAAGCGATCGGACGAGCAATGACGACTAGGGATTTATGCCAGCAACAACCTAGTCCTATAGGCTCTTCGATACACCCCAAATAACACATCCAAATATCCATGACAGGATCTTTAAAGATTTTGACTTCAAAACACCAAAATTTGGAAAATTCACCAAATCAATTCAAATCCAAAGCAAATGAACATGCATAAATGTTTAGGAATTCATACCTAACAACAACGAAAGTTTAGACGTAGATGTGAGTTTAAAAACTCACCTTTAAAACTCAAAGACAACAAATGAGAAGCTTTAAAACAAGCTAAGATCAATTCCTCTTCAACAACAACTCAAGAAGCTTCAATCAAAGCTCATAAGAAGAATATTTCCTAAGTTAGGGTTTAGGAATTTCTGAAATTTGAAGGGAGATGGAGATGGAGAAGATGAAGAGGATGCTTACCTAGGCTTCTCCTTGATTTTGAACTTGAATTTGAGTTTCCTAAACAAAACTAGGGTTTAGGAATTTCTATTTCCCATTCTTTCCCCCATTTTTCTTTTGAGCTAAAGTGTTAGGAAATGAGGAATGAAATGAATGAAGAGGAGTTGAGTTAGGGTATTAAGTTGGGTTAGTGGGCTGAAACCCAAACCCAAAGCCCAAAATAGAAAAATAGCAAAATTCTACTCAACCCCAAAAATATCGATGTTTATACTCAAAAAAGTTGTAAACGCCATTTGGACTCAATGGAAGTGTCTCGAGTCCCAATTCGACTGTTTACAAAAAGTAACATTTCGAACTTTAATCCGATTAACGATGCTATATTTAAATAAAACATTTAAATATACAATCGTAAAATATGGGGGTTGTTATAAACTTAGTAATGTTTTATAAAGTAATTTATGTACAAAATGGTTTTTCTGAAACATATTTTATTTAGAAATGGAAATTTTGATTTATAAACTTGACATCAATATTAAATTGAATGTATTTCTAAAAAACTATTGATTGTGGAAATTTTGAATTTTAAATGGTATTCGATTTTGAAGAGGAAAATGATTGTTCAAATCCTATATGAATTTGAAATTGAACTGATATTTTGAAATTGATTGATTTTCCAAGATCTTTGATTTCATAAATATTTGATTTGAAAGTTTATGATTCTTATATAGAAACGATTTTACATAAATATGAAGTTATTTCAAAGACCATTGATTTGAAAGATACTCGATTTGAAAATGAAATCTTATATATAATGGAATTTATATAAATTTGATATTTGAAGTTATGATTTGAAAAGGGTACTATATATAGTATGATATACTTCGAAGTAAAAGATAGGGAGAAGTACCCTCCACGAAGAAGTATAGTATGATATGCTTCGAACCCTAATGGACTTAGGTGAATCTAGGAGTGGATTCGATCGATAACCCTAATGGACTTGGGTGAATCCAGAAATGGATTTGAACCGACATAGGTTGTTCGGACTTAAACTTATGAGTTCCTTAATTTTTTTACCAGGGTAGATGGTTCTTTAGTTTACCCAATGGATACACTTTCAATCCTGGGATCTGTTGTTTATGGATCTTCCGGGAAGGAAGTGCAACTATTGTGTAAATCATTGAAGCAGCTTACCACTGTGGCAGGGGTCGATGGTCCCTTATTACGAAATGGCAACGATATTCTTCTGGAATCCGTAAGGTTGATGGATCTTTTAGAAGATTTTATGTTCATTGCGTAAACAATGTAATGAGCAGCGGGCCGCTGCTATCGTAAGATCATCATTTGACAACATATTTTTGAGCGGTACTTTTCATATCTGTTTTTAAGTATTTTCACAAGGTATTAAAACAGGTCTACTAAGTACTTGGAGAATTTTAGTCTTGTGCCTGATCAACGTATGGTTAGAGTCTGTAAGAATGAGGATAAACTTGTTAAGACATCGAGTTATAAAAGTATTTTGATAAAGTATTATATAAAGGATATTTTGATTATTTTTCTTTCTTTTTTATATACTTTAAAAATGGTTAAAAGGTTGTTTATTTATGTACGACATGGTTTAAAAGTTAATTATCAATGTTGTAAATATTGTGAGAAGTTATTAATTCAATAAAACACAGTTAAAGTTAATGGTTATTGATTTATTTATAATATTTGAAAGTATTTTGAGATTAAAACTAATAAATTTATAAATAATGTATTTAAGGTTTTCAATAGCTCCTTTCTAAATATAAGTAATGATAAAAATAATTATTTTCAAATAGTTTACATATATTTATAAAGATGTTATTTAAAATATTTAGATGGTATTTATAAATGAATCAAGAAATTTTACAAATGAATTTTTGTAAAGTATTAAAGTATTAAAGATGACTGACTTGCAAATGAAGTTTTCAAATGAATGTGTCAAATAAAATTTATATAACTTTCCTTGAATATATAATTTAGAGATATTATATAAATGGACTATATATTAAATAAATAAATAAATAAATACTGTTTTTAAATTTTACGAAAAATTAATGATTTGGGAAGTTTCATTTATAGTAATATGTTTGAAAAATAAATTTGAATCTTTATTTTTGAAAGTATGGTTGGAAATATTTACTTGGTTTTCGAAGTAGTAATATGAAATTTATAAGTTTATTTACCATTTGAATTTTGTATTAAACCGAAATAAATGTTTTCCATGATTTGAATATTAATTTTAAAATAAGTATTTTAAAATTAATTATGAAGATATGAAATTTTATACTTTGATTTGAAAATTTAATATAAGATTTGAGTATACTATTAGTTTCAGTTAGTATCTTTGAGTTTATACTTATTTTAAAATAACGAGTCTAATAAATTATCGGATTTAAAGAACTTTATTTAAAGCTTGTTAAAATGTTTTGATATAAATTTCTAATAGTATTTAAACTTTTTGGAAAATCTTTGCATAATGATATGAGGAAGTTTTAAATATATCTTATATTTATACCAAGTGAATAAGGCTAAATGTTTTAGTTGAATTTTAAGATATATTGAAATATTTCTTTCCTCTTCAAAGACAAATACCAAAAAATTAAATTTTTATTCTGTAATCGAATTAAGTTATAAAATTAAGTAAATGAATTAGAAGCTTAAGTGATATTTTATGAAATGATTCATTAATGACATTATATTTAGTAGGAAATAAATATGAAAGATATTGATCTTTATATAAACAAACGAGTATTAAAAATAAGTGAAAACAATTGGTATAGTTAAGAAACCAATAGAATAAAATATGTAAGTTGTATGTAGATCATTTTATTCACATGGCAGTTTTGATCCGGATTTGGGTACACGATTTTGAGGTAATTCACACCGGTTTGAGTTAGGATTATTCGCTCGATTCTCGACGGTGAACGCTGATACGGATTTTTGATATGATTCTGAAGTTCTCTATCATAGTATACTGCTATGCAAGGAGAATGAAAGTTTATAATCAAGGAACCGAATCAGAGTCTTCACTAGAGTGGTCGAGTTATCAATACTATTTCGAAAATGAAATTGTGTATTCGAGAAAGCGATCAGATTTGATTTTTTCATATGAATGATATATGTACATCGTACAAACTTTAATAATAATTAAATGTTATGCTTTGATTATTGCTTCTGATTGTTATACTATTTCGGGTTGCATCATACTTATAGTTGCATTACATTGTTTTGTTGCATATAATTGCTGTATTGTATGTTATTGGTATTTATTATATAATAGTTAGTATATTTCCCTTTTATCATGTTTAATTCTCTTGAATTATGTAAGTAAGATATAGGTTTATGGAAGCAATAGCCGTTGCTTTTGGTTTCATAAAAAGAGTTGTGTTGCCTGACAAATAGGTACATTTTCGAATTACGATTTTATAGCGGTATTTTATAATTTTCCCATGGATTGGGATGCTTTATTATTGAATATGATATATGCAATGTAATTATTGATATTATTATTTTTTCGTACCTAACTACGCAAAGGAGATGCTGCCGAAATTTTTCGTGGAAATTGGTTCATTTTCGAATATATATTAAAAATAACTAAGTAAGTTTTAAATTGTTTTATAAATTGATTCCTTCTTGTTCCTTTTTGGGTACGAAAAGAGTTGAGTGGGGGAGATTGTAACGACTTGTATTTTTGACAATTAAAAATACTAAATTAAATAAGGCTTGAAATTCAAATTTTTCAGAAATTTACAATTTATTGATGTAAAATTTGTCAGGATATAAAACATGATCTTAAATAAATGCTAAACAACTAATTTTAATGAGTTAAAGATTGTAATGCATATTAGAAAATAAATTAATGATATCGATTTGAATATGATTTATTTAATAATTGTTTGAATGTAAGTTCTATTGATTGTAATAATAGATGTTAATATAAGAATGGAATAATTTAAGAAGTAAATGTTGGAATATATGAAATGAACAGAAAAGAGTTGTGGTATAATGAGAATTTGTTTGAAATCTAATATTGAATATAAACTGCAATAAGAGTTGTTGGAATCCTTTAACTGAAAAGAAAAGACAGGTGCATTGTAATTAATAAGCTCAAGGTAAGAACTTACATTTTAAATTAAATTAAAATGAACATTCTAATGAAGTTTAAGCTTTGACTTGAAAAGAATAAATTTGAATGTTTATCTCTAATTGATATATAATTGTAAAGTTTAATTTGAATTTAATTGTAAAGTTTAATAATGAATAAATTAAATGATGTATAAAAGGAGAACTCATATGTTATTTAATTGAAATTGGTTTTAGCATAGAATATGAAATCAGTTATTGGTAAGTAAACTTATTAACCCTTGTTGTAAACAATAAATTATTGATAGTTGAATTACTTAGATGTAACAATTGCTTTACTTTTCATCTCAATTAGTTAATCCATATGAAATTAATTTTGTAATCAATGGAATTTCGTGTAATTGAAATATTTCAATTAATACGAGGGAAGACATTAATTGTAAAATAATCGGGTGTAATAAAATGGAAACTTATATTGTTTGCACAAAAAATGGGCAAACACCTCTAAGTCGTATGATTTAGTTGATTTTATGTTGTTTTTAGTGATCTGGGTGATTTATGCAAATATGTAAAAAGCAGGGGCTAAACTGTAAAAGACACACAAATTTATAGTGGTTCAGCCAGAATGTGCCTACGTCCACTTTATATATTATTTCTCCTTTTTTGTTTAGATTACAAGTACAAAGCTTTGATACAAGTATATGAAAGTTGTTTGAAAGTTCTATCCGTGCTTGAGCTCTCAAACTTGTTCCCCATTGTTGTACCCCTGCCCCTCTATTTATAGAGTGAGGCTGGGGGGTAGGGGTCTTGGATGTATATAGCTGCTGGTGGGCCTGGGCTGATGCAGTCAGGCCTGGCAAAGTTGGTCCGGAACGCCTTGGTCCGGTGGGGCTTGGTCCGGTGGGACTTGATCCGGTGGGACTTGGTTCGGTAGTGCTGTCTTGGAGTTGGTTCGGCAGGGATTGGCTTTGGTTCGGCAGTGCTGGTTGGGACTTGATTCGGTGGGACTCGGTTCGGCTGTGCTGTCTTGGAGTTGGTTCGGTAGGGATTGGATTTGGTCCAGCAGTGCTAGTTTGGAGTTGGTCCGGTGGGACTTGGCTCGGGTTCGGCAATGCTGTCTTGGAGTTGGTCCTGTGGGACTTGGCTCGGTCGAAACACACCCAACATATATTAATGAATACATAAGCGAGATTGTTGATTTATTATAAAGAACTTTTAAAACAAAATAAATGAATTTGTTGTAAATTTAATGGTAATAAAAATAGGGTTTATTACGGTTGTAATTAAAAGTTAAAATTAATTTAATATTTAAATATTGGGTTTAACATGAAGATTTTTTATTTTAAAGAGATTATTCATTCCTATTTAATCAAGAATGATGATAGAGAACTTTAATTTAGAATTTAAAAGTGATTAAATCAGTTTATAATAATTTGTTTTAACTAACGTGTAAAATAAATATAATGTGATTTTTAAATATAACTTATATATACAATAGAATTAGGGTATGAAACTAGTTTCATTGAGTTTAAAAATATTGAAAACCTATATTTCGATATATAGGATTACCTACTTTTGTTTCAGGAACGAAATGGCTTTTTGGGCCTTTGTTATCGCTTTGGCCCAATTGATATCCGTTCCATCTATTCCTATTTCATCTTTGTCTATATTTAGGCTTTTATGAAATCCTAGCAGCCTTATGTTCTATTTTCTGTACGTACATTTTAGTTCTAATCTGCTTCTTCTCAATGGCCAATATTCCAAACCCTAGTTACAATTTCAAATCAAATCTAAAAATTCAAACTGCTCAAACCCTATCATATTATATATCGTCGTGAAGCTCGCGACGAATGGGATCAACGTTTGCAATTCATTTTTGAAATCGAGTCTCGATCTGATCAGAAATTGGCAAAGAAGTCTCGGCCATCCATTCTAAGGTTTGGATTCAAATGGTGGATTTGCAACGATTCGATGATCGGAGGCTATTGGAGTGTAGAGGTCGATTAAGGGAGTGTATCCACCGGGTTGGATCATGTTAGAGGTAGCTGAGTTCGCCAGAACTGGCGAATAAATGGCGACGATAGAGTGTTCACGGAGCGGCACCGGAGGCGGCGGCCTTCTGGCCAAAAGGTGAGGAAAGCGGCACGGTCTCAGTGGCGTGGTTGGATCGGAGAATTGTGGCGTCGATAGGCGGTGTTTGGTTGACAGTAGATGGCTGATAGGGTTAGCAGTCGCTTTCGTGTGTTAGGGTTTGAGAAAGATGATGGTATATTTACCTTTTTGCCCATGTTTTATTTTAATTTAAAGTTTAAAATTCAATCTTCTAACTCGTATAACTTTTGCATACGAACTCCGATTGATGCATGATTTCTTCCGTTCAATTCATATCGAAATTCCAAACAATATGAAACTAGTTTGGATGAATTTGGAGACTATTGAAATTTTGGCTTTTATTGGATTTTTAGTGGGCTATAAATCAAAGGTGAGTGATTAAACTCACTCACGCAATACTAAAATTTCCATTGCAAGTAAAATCAAATTTAAGATGTGAAATATAAATTTTTGATTGTTGTTTATTGATTTAAATTGACATTTGAATTGATATTGAATTTTAATTGACATTTAATTGAATTGACATTTAAATTTATATTGAAATTTGATTGCTAGTTAAACCCCCGACATTGATTACTAGTAACTATTGTGATATATTGGTTGATTTGGATGTTGTTGACATGAATGCTTATTGATTGATATGTTGGATGTATGGTTGTTTAAATATTTTGATATATCCCTATTATTGCCTTGTACATTATTGACATCATTTAAATAGTCATTTGAATCATTTTAAAATTGGATACCTATGACATTTAAATTATGGGTTGAATTGATATATACCCATACAATTGAATTCGTAAATATGATCACTTGGACATAGGATAGAAAATTTTATACAGACATCGGATTTGATTAAATTGAATTTGGATTTATATGAATTTAATTATTTTCTAATTCGAGCTTTGAAAAGTTAAAATTGAAACTGTTTAAATGAAATCGTTTAAAGTATTTAACTTTGAATTAAAGCTGAAATTGAGATATGATGTAAATTTATCAGAATTGAATCATTTGAAAGGCCTAAGTTTTAATTTAAACTTTGGATTTTTGGTAATTAATGCGATTTAAATTGGTATTTCGAACTTTGATTAGGTGATGGAAAATCCCATAAACATCTCTGAAGCTATTGTACTCATATTTTATGTGATATTGATTTGACTTACATGAAATTTTAGTTCTGACTTGAGTGTGTTGTTTTTCATTATGCTCGGGTCATCCTAAGTATTTCAGTGTTTTGAAGATGTTTTCCCTTGAAGATGAAGATGGAGATTGGTGATCGTATTTATTATTATTTTTTCGCTGCATTATTTGGTATGTTTGTTTATTGTACTTCGATTGATGTTGTAAAATATGTAATCAAAGGTATATTGTAAAACAGCTTCATGAACTATTTTATTTGACTATTATATTTTGTCATTCCGCTGCGAGATTCTGTATATTGATTTCCTTCTTTTCTCTAATTTTCTTTATTAAACCACATTGATATTCTGCCCTTTTGAATGGTTTGAGTTAGACATGTGTGGTTTATTATCGACTTAAATTGTCTAAAAAGGTGGGCCATCATATACCCAAGCAAAGCCAAGGTTCTCACTTAACCTTCAGCTCTGATACCAGATATAACAACCTACCTTTTCGACCCTCAATGGTCGGCACTAATACATCCACGGTATTCACGTGCCAAGCAATCAAGTGCAAATAAAAGAAAAAGGAAGAAGTACAAAATTGAAGAGATTAAAATATTATAATCTCACAATCGAACAATAACATATAATATCAAAAAAACAGTACAAACTGTTACTTTAAGATACATAGCATTTCAGAGTTACAAATATAAATATTATAATCAGTTTGGACAGTTATAACAACCTATCCTTACAAATGCAAATATATCTGCTATTAACAAAGAGAATTCAATGAATATAATTTGCACCATGTCCTTTTGAATTGTCCCAAATATTCTACGCCCATCAATGGAATCGATTTATTGCTTCTACCACCATCCCCTTTTCAACCAATCATAAACGAAATTTCACTATTAACTTTAGAATTATAACTTCGAAGGGCAGAGTAGAAACCCCTTTTCGACTCCATCACCTTTGAAACTCTCAACCCCTTTCGAAAGAAATTAGGAAGCGGCATAGCCTAGGTAAAAACAAGGATAATCTTTCGAAAGTAATGATGACTTCAGTATTTAGAAGGAAATAGCAGCTAGGTTTCGACTAGGTCGGAACCTACCCTTTCGAAAGCATCTTATTTAAAGAAAAAGTTCCCCTTTCGAAAGCTATTTATAAAGTCCCTTTCAAAAGCTATTTATAAAGTCCCTTTTGAAAGCATAGCTTTCGACTATGTTCAAAACTTTAAGTAAAACAAGACAAGGATTTAACTTTAGAAAACAAACAAAGGTTTCGACTCTATGGGGTATAGACTTAGTCAAAAGCCCTTAAAAAACTAGGCCGGCATTCATCTCTTTAAAATAGAACCTTGGTTTCGACTCTGACGAAAGCATAGCTTTCGACATCCTACCTTCCGCTACTTACCAACATACTTCGTACCAATTCCATTGATACCATGTGCCTTGGTTTCGACTATGTCGGTTTCGACAGGGATGGTTTTGACTGAGATGGTGCGAGGTAAAGGAGCCGAAAGTTGCCTCCAAAATAGGTGGAACCTCCTTTCTTCCTGAAATGCTGTTTTATAGCAAAAATAGCAATTACTTTATAACTAACCCGCCATTTGTAACTCCTTGATTGGCTACTTTAAAACTTTTCAAATACTTTACAAGTAAAAACTGCCGCATTAATTAGATCTAAATCAAAGCTTTATAACGTTAAACCCTTCCATATGACCAAACTAATAATTGCAACAAAGTCCTTCTTTAACAATAATTTATTGTCCCAAATAAATCAACTGGGAAAAATCCCCAAAAATCATAGAAAATCAATTTTATCATGTAATCAAACATATTAAAAATTTAGACTGAAAATCTTCAAGGAATATTCAAAATAAATTTTTAATCCAAATACTTCATATTTACCATCAAAAATTCATAATAAAATTTCCATGACTTGGAATATTTTGAATATTAAAATCCCTCTCCAAAATCATGTTTTACTCAACATAAAAAATTTCCATGGCATTTTAAAATCAATGAACCATGGTTTTGACCCTAAAACCGTACGGATTTTGCATACAATTAAATTGTTTAAATCAAACAATTCATAACTTTAGCTTATCATCATCCCAAATTATCATAGAAACGAAATAAACACTTAAATTCGAAATCATAGGATTATAGAAACAAAAAAAGATGGAATAAATTATTACTCACCTTAAACTTGATAAGGAATTTGAGATTTGTTGTTGATTAATCCTCTCTAGCTTTTGATCTTTAGCTTTTGATTGAAATTCCTCTTTTTCTTCTTGTTAACGGTCGGCTATCTTAGGGTTGCGTTTTATTTTTGATTTGAGAAAAATGAATGTGAATGGACAATAGTGAGAAATGTATAGCCGTGTATAATAGATTGGCTAATTTACTAATATGCCCATGTGTAATTTAATTATCTTATAAACCAATTTAAAGCCCATTAAATCTTTATTATTAAGCACGGCCCATTATGTAATTTATTCAAATCTTAATCCCCTTATCATCATTATTCTATTAATTTATCTAATTAAATCTTTCGAATAATGTTATCAAAAATTAGGGATGTTACAGGATCCCTCCTTAAAGGATTTCAGCCTCGAATTTCAGTAGGGACTAAATACTAAACATAGCAATTATATGCAACAATACCTAAACAACCATACTAGTCCAACTGATTAGCAACTATCTATATAAATCTAATATAGACATACCCTCAAAGCAGATCAGGATAAGTATCTCTAATCATGTTTTCTGTCTCCCAAGTATAGTCCTTATCGTTATCGCTCCACTGAACTTTCACCAGCCTGACCATCTTGTTCCTTAATCTTTTCTCATCTCTAGCTACAGCCCGAACTGGTTGTCTAACAAAAGTCAAATTAGGCTCCACTACTAAGTCTTCCAAACCTGTCGGAGGAACAGTAGTCTCTGGATCATGCACATACTTGCAAAGATGAGACACATGAAATACACTGTGGACACTTGCCAAACTGCTCGGAAACTATATTCTGTATGCGAGCTTTCCATTCCTCTCTATAATCTAGAATGAACCTATATATCTTGGGGCTAACTTCCCTGACTTTCCAAATCGTACTACGCCTTTCATTGGTGATACTTTAATGAAAACTTTATCTCCAACTGAGAATTCTAGGTCCGTACGCCTCTTATCGGCGTAACTCTTCTATCTGGACTGAGCTTCCTTCATCCTTCCTCGGATTAACTCAATCTTTTCTAATGCCTCTCTAATCAACTTTGGACCTAAGACTAATCTGTCTCCAGTCTCCAACCAACATGCTAGTGATTTGCATGGTCTTCCATACAAGGCTCCAAACGGCGCTATTCCTATACTAGTCTGGTAACTATTATTATACGAAAATTCAACCAAATGTAGATGATCCTTCGAAGATCCACCAAAGTCTAATACACAAGCTCTTAGTAAATCTTCGAGTACTTTGTTGACTCTCTCTATCTGCCCATCTCTCTGAAGGTGATACTCAGTACTCGTATTAAGCTTGGTACCCATCACTTCCTGTAGACTCTTCCATAATTCACTAGTGAACAAAGCATCCCTGTTACTGACTATACTACTAGGAACTCCATGCAGTCTAACTATGTTCTTCAGGAACAACTTAGCTAAAACAGGTGCCATTCTGGTTGACTTAATTGGAATGAAATGGGCACTCTTGTTCAATCTGTCCACTATAACCCATATACTTTTATTACCTCTATTTGACCTTGGCAACCCGTCTATAAAATAGATATCAAATCCCTTTTCCAAACTGGAATCTCTAAAGGCTGTAATAACCCACTTGGTTTCTGATGTTAAACTTTCACTTATTGATAATTTGTGCACTGCTTAACCCACAAGCCAACATCCCTCTTCATGCCTTCTCAATAGAAGCTCCTCTTCATATCTTGGTACATCTTGGTTCCTTTAGGATGAATTGTAAACTTGGACCAATGACATTCTCCAAGAACTTCTTTCCTCAAGTCCTCCACATTCGGGACACACAACCGTCCCTTCTTTCTCAACCATTCTCTCTGGTCAAGGCTAAAATCCTTTAGATCACTGGTCTCAGTTCCAACCTCAAGCCTTCTAATTTTCTCAGCCAACACTGAATCCTCCTTCTGCTTAGAAGTAATTTTTCTCAATCAATGCTGGTCGAACTTCTAAACAGGACAACCTGACAGAACTCTGAGTAGAACCAGTAGTCGATCTTAACTGCACACTACAACTGGCCAAAGCTTCTAGATCTTTCCACTCCGCCAACATAGCTAATACCATGTTCTGATGTTTCCTGCTAAGAGCATCAGCCAATTTATTACCTTTTCCTGGTGTATATTCTATACCAAAATCATATGCAGCCAAAAACTCTAGCTACCTCTACTGCCTCATATTTAGCTCCTTCCGAGAGAATAAATACCGTAAGGACTTAGGATCGGTATACAACTCAAATCTCTCCCCGAAGAGATAATGTCTCCAAATCTTTAATGCGAAGATCACAGCTGCCAACTCCAAATCATGAGTAGGATATCTAACTTCATGCGGTTTAAGCTACCTAGATGCGTAGGCAATGACTTTACCACTCTGCATCAACATCGCTCCTAATCCAGGCCCACATGCATCAGTATACACCACCAATCCTTGGTTTCCATCTGGAACTACTAACGCGGGTGCATTGGTCAACAAATGCTTTAACTTGAGGAATGCCTAAACATATTTGTCGAACAGAACAAATCTCACTTCCTTCCCGGTTAGCTTAGTTAAAGGTGATGATATCCGCGAGAAATCTTTAATGAATCTCCGGTAGTAGCCAGCAAGTCCAAGAAAATTCCTGATCTCAGTCACCGTCTCTGGTCTCTTCCAATTATTCATGGCTTCGATCTTGTCTGGATCGACTGACAATCCTTTCTCTGAAACCATGTGACCAAGAAATTTTACCTCTTTCTTCCAGAAATGACACCTGGTAAACTTTACCTTTAGCTGATTCTGTCTCAGCTTCTCAAGCACCCCTCTAAGATGAACTTCATGCTCTCACTCATCCTTAGAGTATACTAGAATGTCATATATAAACACTAGTACAAACCTATCCAAGTACTCTCAGAAAACTTGGTTCATCAAATCTACGAAGAAAGTAGGTGCATTCGTCAACCCAAATGGCATCACCAACCGTCATATGAACCATTATCTAGCCCGAAATGCTGTCAAAGGAATACTGTCCTCCGCTACTCTTAACTGATGGAAACCTGTCGCCAAATCCAACTGGGAAACCACTCTGGCTCCACTTAACTGATCAAACAGATCATCTATTCTTGGAAAAGGATACTTATTCTTAATTGTCCTCTCATTTAACTTACGATAGTCGATGCATATCCTTAACGACCCATCTGGTTTCTTCACGAACACCGTGGCCGCTCCCAAGGCGAATTGCTTGGTCTAATAAAATTCCTTCCTTCTAGATCTACTAGCTGCGCCTTCAATTCCTTCATCTCAATAGGTGTCATCATGCTAGGTGGTCTACTTACAGGTTCATCTCCTGGCACAAGATCTATTCTAAACTCAACAGCTCTTTTCAAGGGTAGTCTAGTGATTGGCTCAAAGACATCTGCAAACTCTCTTGCTTTCTGAACCTGACTTTACTCATTTCCTACCTCCATAGCATTAAGCATAGCACTAACACTCCGGTCAGTATTCTCCACTGAGAATATCACTCGGTTATGACTATCAGGGTGTCTCGGTGATATTTCTCTATCTTGGCAAAATATTCTAGCCTCATACCTACTCAACCAATCCATACCCAAAATGATTCCGAAATCTACGAAATTAATAAAATCCAAACTGCATGCAAATTTATGACCCAACAAATCATGTTCTAACTGGTCACATCTTAACCCTAGAGTTGAATACCCTCCTATTGGATTCGCAATCCTTAAGGAAGTAACAAGGAAAGTGGGTTCTCGACATAATCTATCAGCCAAACACTATGATATAAATGAATGTGATGCACTAGTATCAAAAATTACTCTAACTGAAATACTCTGGATAAAAAGCGTACCTTCCATCACAGTCTTTCCCTTATCAGCCGTAGTAGGCCTAGCTGATCCAATAGCAAATACCTTTCCTTTGTCCTCCCTAACTGGCTCTGAACACTGATTCTTGGAATGTCCAACTTGATCACATTTGAAGCATTTCACATTCTTCTTACTTGTAGCTTTCTTCCCATTTCCTGAACGACATTTATTAGCAAAGTGGCCCTTCTTGTCACGCTTATAGCAAACTACCTCAGCCTTTGACTTCTTAGCAGTATCTCCCTTCTGGGCTCTCTTATTTTTAAAGAATTTTCTCTTCTTCCCTTGAGAACCCTAGGTTTCCACTGACTTCTCTTTAGCTAAATCAGCAAGCAACTCCTTATGGAGAATGGCCATCTCCACCACTATATTACAAGAATCACAGACATGTGTCATGGTCATTCTAGCAAGCTCGAGCCTTAGGCCCCGAATGAACTTCTCATTCCTTTTGATCTCAATATCTATAATAGCGTATCCATATCTAGACATCTCTTCAAACTTAGTAGCATACTCGACTACTGACATCTCTCCTTGCACTAAATCCATAAATTTCCTCATCAACTCAGACTTGGCGAACTCAGATACAAACTTCTACTCAAATCTTGTTTTAAAATCAACCCAAGTTAACTGCTCTTCCGACACTTCGACAGTGACACTATTCCACCAATGTAGTGCTGATCCCTGTAACTGTCTAGAGGCCAACCTTCTCTTGTGCCCATCATTTAGGCCTAAATCAGTAAATATACGCTCACAATGGAACAGGAAGTTCTGAACTTCTACAGCACTTTACGTTCCCAAGAATGGCTTCCTACCCAAACTGGTGTAATCTCTACTCAGCGAAGCAATATTCCCCACTAGAGCCACAGGATTAGCTCCTCCTACATTTCCAGCAACTCCAGCAGCAGCTCCGGCTTGCATCAAACCGACAAAGAACTGATACATCACCCCCATAACTACTGGTGGATTTCCAGCACTTACTTTGGCATCAGCATTTTGATTACTAGCATTAGCCTGTCGACCCGGATTCCTTCTCGTAGTGGGTCGAACATTTCCATTAGTTTTGGTGCTTCCTCCACCGAGATTTCCTCTTCCATTTCCTGCTTTGATATCTCCTTTCTCGTAAATCTGCATATGAGCCTTAATAAGATACAAAAGAACAGTCTAAGAGAGCGGGGAATACGCACTTATATATACACACACACACACATAGCAATTACAAGTACGTTACTATAACGTTAACCCAAACCCCAATCTTATTATATGATTCATTGGATTATGATTGGAAAAATCCTTTAGGTTTAAGTTTCTTTTAAAGTTTCATAAACCTATGCTCTGATACCAACTTGTAACATCCCCCTACTTGGAGGCCCAAAACTAATGGCTACGGATGCTACAGTCATCCATAGTTATTAATACTCGGCGACCAAATACGATGACATTAGATACATTGGTACACAGAAACACAAGAATATGGAAAAAAATTTAAACAGCAAACAAATTCCACATTCAATTTCAAAACATTCCAAATTGATTACATAATCCCAATTCGCAGACCACATTCGGTAACATATAATTATTACAAAATACACCAAGAGCGACATATGAAGATGCCCCCTTGGTAGATCAGAGTATATAGATAAGCAAGAAAACAATTTTCCTTTACAAACAAAACATACAGCGGAAATAAAGGAAATCTAAAAAAAAGCTTGCCTTTTGCACGTCCTCGGAAGCTTTATTCGTCTAACGAACACCTGGAAACCTTAACTCTCAACCTACTCAAAAAGAATTGATTACCCGAGAGTTTAAGGAGAAAACAAAAACTTCGAGTCAGACATAAAGCTTGGTATGAATAATAATTTACCATCTCAAACCATTTAGATATCTAGTGAGACCACGCTGCTTAGCGGAATGTGTTTCCCCTCACTAGTATCCTAAATTTTTTATAAAACCATATACTGTTCCCCTGCATCCACAATGGTTAAACATAGTATTTCAAACATTAGATGATATGAAAAACAAATAAATCAATTCTGGATTACCCATCCCCATTCATTCTGACCATCTGTCTCAATTATAATTTCTGGGGTTACAATTAACTTGTTAAATGTTTATGGACTATCCGTTCAATTACTTAGTTTGCATGTGATCACTAAGAACCTATTGGTAACTTCAATATCTTATCTCTTATCTTAGTTTTCATGGGCTAACTAGGAACCTATTAACCGACCGTCAATATCTTAATCCGGATGTAGTTTTCATGGGCTAACTACAAACCTACTGGCCCCTACTAGTATCAAATCATAGTTTTCATGGGCTTACTATGAACCTATTGGCCCCTGCCAATATTATACAGTTTTCATGGGCTTACTGTAAACCTATTGACCCTTGCCAATATCTTTAATTAAGATTTTAACATCTGTTAAGTTATATTCACTACTGGGTCAACCTAGCTGGTTATTCTGCCCTTTCTCCAAAATACAGTTATGGGTTAATAACAATGTGAATAATTCTTCCAAAAATCTTTATTTATGCCATGGTTCTTCCTTTAAAAAATAAGAATGGGTTATTTGTTTTGAAACTTTAAAACATCACCTTCGAAACCACTGGATGACCTCCTTCGAAAGCATAAAAAACCTCTTTTCAAAACCCTAAGTATATACCTTTCAAAACCATTGATACCTTTCGATGGTATCTAGAAATATTCTTTAAAACATAGCTTCGAAACGATTGAAGTACACTTTTGAAAGCATTAGGTTTATTCTTTAAAAACATCATTTGGATCAAAATGGTTATGTACGAAATTACCTCTTTCAAAACCAACGAAAATAAATTTTGGAGAAAAGTTGGTGGTGTCGGAACCATCTAGTTCGAAAGCAAAGACCTTTAGAATTAAAATTTCGAAGGACAGAGTTGAAACCCCTTTCGACTCCTTCACCTTCGAAACCCTCAACACCTTTCGAAAGCAATTAGGGAGCGACATAGCCTAGGTAAAAACAAGGATAATCTTTCGAAGGTATTGATGACTTTAATACTTCAGAAGGAAATAACAGCTAGGTTTTGACTAGGTTGGAACCTACCCTTTCGAAAGCATCTTATTTAAAGAAAAGGTTCCCCTTCGAAGGCTATTTATAAAGTCCCTTTCGAAAGCTATTTATAAAGTGCCTTTCAAAAGCATAGCTTTCGACTATGTTGAAAACTTTAAGTAAAACAAGGCAAGGATTTAACCTTAAACAACAAACAAAGGTTTCGACTCTATAGGGTATCGACTCAGTCGAAAGCACTTCAAAAACTAGGTAGGCGTTCATCTCTTTAAAATAGAAACTTGGTTTCGACTCTGACGAAAGCATAGCTTCCGACACCCTACCTTTTGCTACTTACCAACACACTTCGTACCAATTCCATTGATACCATGTGCATTGGTTCTGACTATGTGGGTTTCGATAGGTATGGTTTTGACTGAGATGTTGCCGAGGTAAAGGAGCCAAAAGGTGCCTCTGAAATAGGCGGAACCTCCTTTTTTCCTGAAACGCTGTTTTATAGCCAAAAATAACAATTACTTTATAACTAACCTGCCATTTGTAACTTCTTGATTGGCTACTTTAAAACTTTTCAATTGCTTTGCATGTAAAAACTGCCACATTAATTATATCTAAATCAAAGCTTTATACCGTTAAACCCTTCCATATGAAAAACCAATAATTGTAGCAAAGTCCTTCTTTAACAATAATTTATTTTCCCAAATAAATTAACTGGGAAAAATCCCAAAAAATCGCAAAAAATCAATGTCATAAGGTAATAAAACATATTAAAAATTTAGACCCAAATTCTTCCAGGAATATTCAAAATAAAGTTTTAAACCAAATACTTTATATTCACCATCAAAAATTCATAATAAAATTTCCGTGGCTTGGAAAATTCCGAAAATTAAGACCCCTCTCCAAAATCATGTTTTACTTAACCTAAAAATTTTCCATGGCATTTTAAAATCAATGAACCACGGTTTTGACCCTAAAACCGTACGGATTTTGCATATAATTAAATTGTTTAAATCAAACAGTCTATAACTTTAGCATATCATCATCCTAAATTATCATAGAAATGAAATAAACACTTAAATTCGAAATCATAGGTTTATAAAACAAAATGAGAAGGAATACAATTATTATTCACCTTAAACTTGATAAGGAATTTTAGATTTGTTGTTGATTAATCCTCTTTAGCTTTTGATCTTTAGCTTTTGATTGAAATTCCTCTTTTCCTCCTTGTTAATGGTCGGCTATCTTAGGGTTTGCATTTCATTTTTGATCTGACCTTTCATTGTTGATTAATCAAAGCTATTTATAAAGTCACTTTCGAAAGCACAGCTTTCGACTATGTTGAAAACTTTAAGTAAAACAAGGCAAGGATTTAACTTTAGAAAAGAAACAAAGGTTTCGACTCTATAGGGTATATACTCAGTCGAAAGCCCTTCCAAAACTAGGCAGGCGTTCATCTCTTTAAAATAGAAACTTGGTTTCGACTCTGACGAAAGCATAGCTTCCGACACTCTACCTTTTGCTACTTACCAACAAACTTCGTACCAATTCCATTGATACCATGTGCATTGGTTCTGACTATGTGGGTTTCGATAGGGATGGTTTTGACTGAGATGTTGCCGAGGTAAAGGAGCCAAAGGTGCCTCTGAAATTGGCGGAACCTCCTTTTTTCCTGAAACGCTGTTTTATAGCCAAAAATAACAATTACTTTATAACTAACCTGCCATTTGTAACTCCTTGATTGGCTACTTTAAAACTTTTCAAATACTTTACAAGTAAAAACCATTGCAATAATTAGATCTAAATCAAAGCTTTATAACGTTAAACCCTTCCACATGACAAAATCGATAATTGCAGCAAAGTCCTTTTTTAACAATAATTTATTGTCCCTAATAAATTAACTAGGAAAAATCCCCAAAAATCACAGAAAATCAATTTTATCATGTAATCAAACATATTAAAAATTTAGACTGAAAATCTTCCAGGAATATTCAAAATAAAATTTTAACCCAAATACTTCATATTTACCATAAAAAATTAATAATAAAATTCCATGCCTTGGAATATTCCGAATGTTAAAACCCCTCTCCAAAATTATGTTTTACTTAACATAAAAAATTTCCATGGCATTTTAAAATCAATGAACCACTGTTTTGACCCTAAAACCGTACGGATTTTGCATATAATTAAAAATTTTAAATCAAACAATCCATAACTTTAGCATATCATCATCCCAAATTATCATAGAAATGAAATAAACACTTTAATCCGAAATCATAGGATTATAGAAACAAAAAGAGATGGAATAAAATTATTATTCACCTTAAACTTGATAAGGAATTCGAGATTTGTTGTTGATTAATCCTCCCTAGCTTTTGATCTTTAGTTTTGATTGAATTACTCTTTTCCTTCTTGTTAATGGCCGACTATCTTAGGGTTTGCGTTTTATTTTTGATTTGAGAAAAATGAACGTGAATGGACAATAGTGAGAAATGTATAGCCATGTATAATAGATTGGCTAATTTACTAATATGCCAATGTGTAATTTAATTATCTTATAAACCAATTTAAAGCCCATTAAATCTTTATTATTAAGCAAGGCCCATTATTTAGTTTATACAAATCTCAATCCCCTTATCATCATTATTCTATTTAATTTATCTAATTAAATCTTCTGAATAATGTTATAAAAAATTAGGGATGTTATAATTACTTAAACACAACTTTTTGTAAGTAGATATATACTACTTCTATTTAATAGCATTTTATTTAATAGATTTTACCTACGTATGTGTGAAATGCCTATATAGCAATTCTATTATCATCACCTTTGTTATTAAGCATCCTCTCAGTATGGTCCCCTTGTAATCCCAAACTACTTTTGTAGTGACCCGACTTTTCGACCCTTGAAATGTCGACACCGTGCCGAACACCCAAGTACCAAAAAGACATAAAGTTAGGGAAAATAAAAGAAAATGAATAGAACAAGAAAAGAGAAACATAGTATCAGAATTTCACAATGAAACTGTCAAGGCCCGTTTTTCTGTACCCTTTAAGTTGACAATAAAATGCACATGTCCAACTCAAATTGAACGAAAAGATGGAACATGATGGGTAAAAAGAAAAATAAGATAGAATAGAATCTCATACAAATGGAATAATATGTAATATTGAACAATATCTTTACAGCGGAAATTTTTTAAAATACATATATCGGAGTCTACCTAGATTTAGCTTGGACAGTTATAAACATTTGTCCTTACAAATGCTGACAAACATCAAAAAAAATTGCGGATAATAGAATACGTCCATACGAAGGTGAATATCTCTAGCTCCTCTGGAAACTCCAACCATCTTTACTAAACTTGAAACTACTCGGATCTGACCCGAGTATTGAAAATACCCGGATCAGGCTTGATAAACCAGCGTGAGAAAAACTCAAATAATAAATGACAATGTCATATATCAGCCTTGGAAATAAAATCCTTTTGAAAAGAAAGAGTATCTCATAAGACCACGCCCATACATAAACACAGACGGGTTTTTACCTTATGATAACTAAAACACTTTTATATAAAAACAATTGATATTATTTCTAATGACATTCTTTTGAAAACATTTGTAAATAAACTTATTAATCTTAGCCGAAATTGTTAAATTGATTAAATTCCAGCATATTAGGTTTACAATCAAGTTCGAAGGCACTTATCGGAGAATGGATTTCCATTCTAATGACCAGGTAAAGGGACTACCTTCCGATGGGTACACCTCTAGATGGATGTCCCAAGGAACCATCACAAAGCTCCTTTACCAACACAAGACCGGCCTACCTCTATAATTAGATATTACCGAATATGTCATCCCCCGGTTGTTACCGATCTTTATCCAAGCGCTCGATTTTCGTACACCACATTAATTTACATCCCGAACGTCATAGCGGGAAGAAATATATATAGAAGGGGATGATCATACCCTAATTGGGAATGACCCACTTAGCCTTGCCGCATCTAACCCTGTTTCGGTCAATTCCGGTTGATGAGGCTTGAGGCAACGATTACCTTTTCACATAGCACATATCATATCTCTGAATGCCATATTGTCATTTCCGTTAACTACTGATTGCCTTCTACAAAAATACAACCCTAGAGCTCGTACGTCTCAAAGAGGGTGATAAGCTAAGAGAAGTTGCCTTCTCTGCCACAGTAGATGTATGTTTGTAAAAATCAACGTACGTAATCTTAGAAAAAAGAACTGTCAGACATCCATCCATACAAGTTCATTTTAGGACCGAACGAAACCGAAGGTACTCTCTTACCACATCCTATCGGGAATTAACCGTAGGATTAGTAGCGAGAAGTCCTTGCAACTGAAAGAATTTCAGAAACAAAAGGGCCACTACTACTTAGTATTTGGGAACTAACCAGAATTATCAACAAGCAGTCCTTTCATCCTGAAAATTCCTGGTCTTCATTCTTTATTCTCTCTATCTGGTCTTTAATTTTTGAACACGTAAATTGATTCGAAGTGGTTTTCGGAGAGGAATCACCCAAATCCGACCCCGGTCCTTTGAAATCCAATTATCGATAAAAGTGAATATGGGTATGCAAGATTTATTAAGTCTCTTTTCACTTTAATTCCTTTTGGATGATTACAAAATCTCTTCTTTTTCTCTTAGAGTAATTCTAAGTTAATTCATTCTTTAATTGGGAAAACATTTCCTATTTCCTTATTATCATCGATCTAGAATTTCTTAACTTTTAATTGGGTCAAAAACAATGTTATTTAAGACATCGTTTAATGTAAACCCTAAAATCAATCTTAGAAAATATTATTTAGTAAATAGGATCATAGAAATCATTCTAATTTTACTCAACATTAATTTCCGTATTCAACAAGTGCTATGGGCAGAATAACAGTGAGATCACCTTTTAAATTCCACGAATAGGACAAGTTCCTCTTCAGAATTTAAAACCAAGTATAAGAAGATTATCTCTATGCAATATAAGTTGTAATTTATTCATTTTGGAGATTAATCTTTTTACACTTGAATTGCTTAACTTCTGGAAAATAGTAATTCTTTTTTATTTTGGAAAAACTTAATATAATATTTTAGAGCATCTGGGCTTTCCTTTTGATCTGTTCCACCCATCGCCTAAGAAGAGAAAACATAGGCTAGGTAAGTTCAGGGTACTAGTTGCTCCATTCCTAACCTTAGTTAAATAACTTGTTTTATCTTTCCAGATCTCACAGGCGGGGCAAATGTACTAGTCGTTTCCGCATACTGAATTATTAGCTTTTTTTTTGGAATTGATTATAAAGATTCCAAATCATATTTTAAACGTTTTATTTTCCTTTTAAAAACATTCATAATTGATTCTAGGAAAAATCGCTTTAAGTTTAAACTCATATTTCAAAAGTTATAGAATTCGCAACCGGAAAGTGCTGCGGAAAGTGCTATATATGGCTTATTTGATTTAATCAACTTTTAATATTTGAAAATTCATATTTTTCAATTAAAATATATTTTAAATTATTTAAATAGATTTATAAAATTTATTTCATATTTTTCCATAATTAAAAACGTCCATTTAAACAGATTTTATTTTATGGTCACTAAACTGCACAAGCGCGATTTTCTAGAAAATTGATTTGGACATATTTCAAAATCTACTTAATGAAATCTTGATTTTCTTTCTTCTTTTAAAAGATATGGATATAATAGTTCAGAATTTCTTATCTCGAAAAATTCTGAGCTATATTCCACTCTATACACTTGTTTGAACTTTTCGGCACGAAATCGTGAACTACCCTTACGCGACGCGCCTAATTTTAACTTATTTTTCAATACTTGAAATAATTTATTTAAATTGAATTTTATTACCAATAAAATTATTACAAATAATTTTAAATCAATATTTTCACTTTTCTAAAGTATTTAAGATAGATTTTCACTATTTTCATATTATAATGTTGTTATATTCTTATTATTTTATTATTAAATTTAAAAATCTAATTTCAATTAAATTTCAATTCTAACTTCAAATTAAACTCAATTAAAATTTCGATTTCAAATTTGATTTCAAATCCATTTTTAATTTCAACTCAAATTTCAATTTCATTTTCAATTTCAATTTCACTTTCAGTTTCACTTTCAATTTTCACTTCGATACCAAATCCAATTTCACTTCTAAATTCAAATTCTATTTTACCTTAACTTTAATTTCAATTTCACTTAAAAAGAGTCTATTTTTCCAAAGTACCTCATATCATCAAAATTGGGTCTTATTTAACAATGGTGATTACTTGGATGAAATAAACATAATCACTATTTATAATTACCACTACCACATCCAAATCAACCAATCACATCACATAATCACTACCATAAACACTTGCTACAGTTCAAACATAACACAAACATTACCAAACATCCATAACAACATTTTAAAGGGGTGTATACTTGTATATGTCATAAGATGATTATTATAACAAAATCAAACTATAATCTTTTTAAAGCGATGAGAATTTATCACCTTTATTTCCACTCCGTCAATCTTTAGGCGAATTGTCTGCTTACGGCTAACGAACTAACATGCATTCCTCTCTTTTCTTTCTTCCCTTTCTTTTCTTTCTTTTTCCTTTTTTTATTATTTGGGCCGTGGGTATTTTGGAGGGCGTATGGGCTTAGGCCGTGGGTAGGTGGAGGGTACGGCCTTAGAGAGGAGGTGGTGGGGTGGTGTTTTGGAAGGTCGAGTTGGTTTTATTACTATTTCAAGAGAATGGAGAGGTGGGAAGCCATGGAAATGGAGATGAAGAAGAAGAAGAAAGTAAAGAAGGAAGTAAGGAATGAAGTGTGAAAGAATGGAAGGTATGAATTCTTATTTATACTTGAGTTTTGGAAGGTAAATGACTCAAATACCCTTCACTACTTTTTGTGTAACGACCCAAGATTTTTAATTTATTTAAATTGATAATTAAATGAATTTTTGAATAAAAAATTTGTAAAATTAATTTTTAAATGGAAGCGAGTTTCCTCGATTCAAATAAATTCTATAAAAATCATAAAAATTTAGAATATTGTGTGTATATATATATATATGTATATATATATATATATGTGTTGGATTTGAATTTAAATTGTAAGTGAATGGTTTAAGAAATGAAATTTTATAGATTTGTAAAATAAACTTTTAAAATAGAAATAAAAAAATGAAAGTGTTAACAAGACAAATATTATAAAACAAGACAAAGACAAAATAAAATACATACAAAACAAAATAAAGTTCTAAATATAAAGTGATAAAACAAAGCAAAAAGAAATATACATTCAAAATATAAATACAAGATTAATAAACAAATCTGCAAGCCACTAAGATCTTCTCAACCAAAGTCAATACAAAGAAAAAAAAAGTACTTATAGAAATAAAAAGGACCAAACAGCACATTGCTGTAAGTATACACTACATAATTTCATTTAATGCAAGATCAACTTCAACCATGCCTATGTTAAAGCCAAGTAACAATACCCCTGTACACATCTCCTTTATATCAGCCTATACAACATTTCTTTTTATATTATCTTCATAATTTTTCTTCGTTCCATTTCAAAGCTAAAGAAAGAAAAAAAATATAAGTCTCTGCCTAGTATCATATAAACAGAAGCTTCAACTCAAACAAGAATTCACAGCCTGATTCAACAAAAAGGAAGCCCTGTTCTTTACTCTTCTAAACGGTGAGTAACATCACAAATTTTAAATGTTTAAGTTATAAATCCTGTTGCATACTCATCTCTGAAAGCAATATGATTGTGATGTGAATATGTATATGTGTGCATGCTGTTTAGAATTGCTCTGTTCTGTTTTGTTTTCCAGGCTCAAATTTCCAACCAAATCCATTAGCATTTAATCTAGTTTTTGTTAGGAAGTAATCTACAAATCAAAGTTGTTTGATTTAACATGGACTAATGTTTAAAAAATTTATTTAAGTCAAAACAACTTGTTTATAACCCTGGGAAGCAAGAAACTGAGCAAAGCTTTAAACTTGTCAAAATTTGAGTTTCTTAATTCTCGAATTCAGGTTTATAAACTGAATTCTTATACTAAAATATGATTTTTAAAGTAAAAATTATGATTTCTAGAAAGTGGGTTTAAGTGCAATTCAACT
Source organism: Allium fistulosum (assembly GCA_030737815.1). Taxonomy (NCBI): domain Eukaryota; kingdom Viridiplantae; phylum Streptophyta; class Magnoliopsida; order Asparagales; family Amaryllidaceae; genus Allium; species Allium fistulosum. The sequence goes on from CM060908.1 coordinate 172,659,927, forward strand.
TTGAACGAAAATGGGATTTTGGGCAATTTCCTGTGGTCGGAGACGTTAGAGGGTTCGGGTTTGCTCGTGGCGATCGACAAGGCTAAGGTGATGATGGGAAAATTGTCAAGGAGATGGTTAATTCATTGAGAAATTCACGGTAGTTGATTCTTGTTTGGAACCCTAGTTTTAACTAGGTCCAGTATTTTGATTCGTTCGTTCCCTATAATTGACCGAGTGCATCGTGCTTTTGGGTGATGGTAGAGGAGAGGTTGACGTAGAGTTGACCGGAGTTTCGAATATTCAAATGATAGGAGCTGCGGGAAGGAGGCGATGATAGGTTTGGTGATGTTTCCTGTTGCTATTTCCAGGATTCAAGTTTAGACTCGAATTCGAATTGGTGAGGTGGATGGGTTTTCTGACGATCGAGGGATGGTTCGGGAACGATCGTCGACATATTCGACGCTCTGGTGATGACCAGAGATGATCGACGACGACGTGCACGTGCACCGTGCCCATTTGAAGTGTTGAGGATTTTGTTGGGTGCATGGTATTTTGACTCGGGGGAGACTTGGGTTATTCATATGCTCGACTCGAAGTAGGGGAGGTGAAGACTCGGAGTAATTTAATTGTCTCGAGTAAATTGTTGTTCCAGGTTTTGGAAATCTGGCAGCAGTTGTTTGAGTTTTTATCAAATTCAAATGAAAACTTAGATTGTAAACCAGATTTTAATCAAGTTTAAATCCAGATTTAAGTTTGAATTCAAATTTATCTTTGCATTAAAATCTGAAATGTAATAAAAAGTTTAAAATATTTAAATGGGGTTTCAGGTTTAAAACCTGATAGTTTTCAGATTTTAAAGTTTAATTTAAAATCTGAAATAAAACTTTAAACTGTGTTTTAAGTTAAAAGTTTAAGGTACAGTTTCAAATGAACTTTTGAATCCTAAGTTTTAAAACGAAAATTTAAAATTTAAAGCAAGATTTAAATCAAGTCTTAAATCAAGTCTAAATATGGATTTAAGTTTACTAAGAACCCAAATCTTGAATTTAAATCAGTTTTGAAAATTTAAATGTTGAACAAGTTTAAATGTTTTAAAGTAGATTTTCAAAATGGAATTTGAATTTAAATTTAGAGGTGTAATGTTTAAATACACTTGAATGTTAATGGAGTCATTAATAAAGTAAATGAATTATCTTAGAAATAATTAAGATAATAAAAGAATTTAATTTATAAGAGAATTAAGGAATGACTTATTTATTTAATTTATAAATAAATAATTTAGATTAATTTATAATTAGAAATGATTAATAATGAATTAATCTAAGATAATTTCTCAAGAAAGCAATTAAAGAAATGTTATTAGTTAATGAAGATAATTAACTAGAAATTTCTAGGTAATTTAAATTTATGTGATTAAAAATAATAATAATAATTACTTAATTAATGATTGATTAAAGATAAATTAAAGGTTAATTAATTAAAGAAATTAATTGAAGATAATTAATCAAAGATTAATTAATTAATGTGAGTGGTTAGGGATGATCACTTATTGGAATTTTATTAAGTAAATGGTAATTAATCAATTAAGGGTTAAATTATTAATTAAAGATACTTAATTAAATGGCGAATTAAATAATTAAAGGTTAATTATTTAATAATTAAAGGTTGATGAATTATAATTAAAGGTTAATTAATTTATTATAAATGGTTAATTAATAAATGATTAAAGAATAATTAATCAAAATAATTTGTAATTTATCGATGTTGATTAACCAGGATTAGTAATTCATAAGAAATTAATCTGATTTGAATTAATCAGACAATTAACTGACCTTACTTATGAATGTTTGGATGATTTGATTGTTTGATATCCCTGATTTATGATGCTTTGTGATACATCCTGATTTATGTTGTGATCTGTAATTTCTTATCTGTGATATATATCTGTGATCTGTGAATGAACGATAAGCGTGATAGTTAATACCGCTTATCAACTATATTTCTGTATTCTGATCTGTGATGATTGTATGATGTTGCACTATTGTGTGTGAAACCCCTGGACTACACTTTTACACACACAAATATGGATTTCACGTGGAAATCGATTAAGTCACAGATAATTTAAATTTGATGTTTTTGAAATTGAAATTTTAATTTCAATTGATTTTGAAATTGAAAATTTGGGTTTAAGGTGAAAAGCCTTTGAAATGGAATTTCAAAGATAAAACTTATTTTCGAATAACTTGATTAAGTTTTGAAAATTTAAATAATTTGATTTAAATTTGAATTCAAGTTTGAAATTAAATCCTATGATTTGAAACTAGGGATTAAAAATGATGTACAAGTTATATATGGGTTAAACCATTTTAAAAGTATTGATTTGGGAACTTGAATTTAATTCAAGGGTTTTAACTCGTGTAAATATAACTGGATTTTTCCAAAACGAAAACTACTTGTTTTCAAATAATAAAAGCTTTCAGATAAGAAATGAAATTCCATTTTAATTAAAGGAATTTCAAGATTGAATTGAAAAATGGTTTTTCCAAGTTATGAATGAATTCTTTTTGAAAGCTATGAATCAAATCTGTTTATTTTTAACTGATTTAAAAACGATGATTTGTTTAAACCATTTGAAATGGAATTGTTTTGAAAGCTATAAGTTAAATCTTTGTTTTAAAGATTTGACGAGTTAATCCAATTGAAAAGGAAATTGATTTCAAAATCTATGAATGAATCTTTGTGAACAACTGGGTGAACATTGTGAATTGAATCTTTTTGGTTAAAAGATTTGAAAATGGAAATTTGTTTAAACTATTTGAAAGAAAGTTTTAAATTATTAAGTTGTGACTTAATTGAAAACCCAGTATCCATATGATTTTTTAAATATTTCGCTCACTATTCGGGTTAGCCGAGAAAGGACCTTTGGGTCGTATAACCCATTCCGAATATGTGATACGTCGTAATGGATGGCATTTGATGACCGGTGTTGAAGACCAAATATTTTCGAAAACGAAAGTGTTTCTTGTCGATTGTCTCTGCACTGGCTGATCCCCGGTATAGAGATCTCCATTTGTGATGGGAAATCCGATCGGGATTGTGAATACCCGGAATTGCAAGGGCTTCGTAAGAAGTACCTTCGGTTCTGTTCGAACCCGGAACAGACTTGTATGGATTGTATGTCTGACATTACACTTTGAGATATAAAGCGGATTTCTTTCAAATACATTTCTGTTTGGTGGCGGAGAATTTAGTCTCTTAGCTTAACACCCTTCTCTGAGACGTACAAGCTCAGAGGTTATGTAGTTGAAGGTTATCAGCGATATATTCCCAATTTGGTAATGTGACATGCTGAGTGTTACTGTGTGATGATCATTGTTTGATCATTTGTGATATGATCATTTGTTTGATCATTTATCTTTGTGATCATTACTTTGATCATCTGTTGACCCAAAGCATGGCTTTGTGACAAAGCGTAGCTTTATGGACGAGACTTCGTCGAACCTCACACCCCGGAATGGTCAAAACAGGAAAGATGCAGCAAGGTTATTGGGGGTAGCGCCCCTTAGGGTATGTACATTCCTTTTGGATAGAGGTGGTATCATGGTATGGAGCCCAGGTACTTAACCTATGTGGTTGCTGCAAATTTATTTCTTTGTGGTTGTTAGTTGACGGGATCCCGGATAAAGGTTGGTTACAACCGGGGGATGGCATACTCGTGTCAATAGTTACCCAGTTAGGGGTAACCTGGCCTTGTGTTGGTAGAGATCCGGTTAGGTTCTCAGGACGTCATTCCAGAGGCGTTTCCATGTGGCAATTGGAAGTTCCTTGGCCTGACCATTAGTTGGAAATCCAAAGAAACAATACCAGACTTGTACGGTTTTAGTTGTATTACCTGCCATGGAATGTGGCGGTAACCTGCTATTGAACATGGTAGCTATAGTAGGCATAGTTCAGAATGTCTATGCTGGATAAGTGATGCAGCCCAGAATGATACCCAGATTGATGAAGTGTTAGGTCGCGAGTGACCTAACGAGCTCTTGAGTCAAGAGCGACCTAACGAGTCGCAAGAGAAGGAATTACGACCTAACCAGAGGCAAGAGGAGGAGGCTGCAACATGCTGTAATAAGTCGCTTGCTTTAGGTCACGAACGACCTAGCGACTTACGAGCTAACGAGTTAAAGAATAAGGCGCTCAAACGACCTAACAAGTTACTCGACCGCTCCGGGTTACTCAAACGACCTAACGAATTACGACCTAAGTTAGGTCGCGGGAAGATATGGGAAAATAGGTCGCTCACTATAGGTCGCTCTGATCTTTCGAGTACCAGCTTTGACGAGTTAGGACCTAAGTTAGGTCGTGAAGAAGAGTTACGACCTACGATAGGTCGCGGAAGCGAGATACGACCTATGTTAGGTCGTTGATGTGGATGCCGCTTTATTTTAGGTCGCTCAACCTTATACACTGAGAAGTTAGGTCGCTGCCTTTAATTTTAGGTCGCTCAAGAGTAGGTCTCGAAGCTTTAGGTCACGTACAAAGCTTAAGTCGCTGATTGCTATAAGTCGCTGAAGCTTATGCCGCCTGGATTTCTTGAGTCGCTGCTATCTTGAGTCATGTTGTATAAAAGTTGTTGTACTTTTTGTATGTGTATTTGTTATGTTGTTGTATTGAAATATGTGTGTGTTGTATATATTGAGTTACTTGATATGTGTTGTAAAGTGTTTTCTTATGTTGCATTATACTTAGATCGTACGTCGCATCTGTTAGGTCGCGTGTGTTGTTTTAGGTCGTAAGTCGCTGGTCTATGTTAGGTCGTGAACGACCTATGTGTTGTGTTGTAAGTGTGGAGTTGTAAACCGCCTATAAATAGGTGAGTTGTGTCATTTGTAATGGTGGTTGATTTTGAATAAAACTTTTGTTTGTTAGATTTGTACTTTCATTAAATTGGTAGTTGAGTGTGATCTCCTATCTCCACTTTCGGTTAATCGAGTTCGCTCGATTCAACGACTGCTGAAGCCGATTCACGGAATCTAGTGCGCTAGATCAACGTGCAAAAAATCGCAGATCTTTAAACACGGTATCGTGCGCAATCAACGTGTTTGGGATAGCTAGAATTCGGTATCTTCAGATCAACGAATTTGAGCATTTCGGTATCTTCTACTTCATCGATTGCTACTTTCATCATCAAAATCATTTCTGTTATTCCGCTGCTACGTCATTTGGTATCAGAGCGAGACTTAGCCAATCATAGGTAAGCCGAGTCTTGGAGCCAATTCTTATCGAAGAGTTTGAGGAGATAGTGAAGCCGAGCTACATCAAGCGCAGCCGAGCTAAGTGAAGTGTTTGAGCCGTGCATAGTTTGTTCATTTGAAGTTGAAGGCCGTACATCATTTGGTATCTTTTGTAAATCTAAGCCGAGAATTGAAGTTGAAGTTTGTAAAGATTCAATCATGCCGCCGAGAAGAGCTAATCGCCATCAGAATGTTGAAGCATTGTATAGAAGAGAAGAGGCCGATGAAATGGAGCAAAGATTTAACGAAAACTTTAATGAGAAGCTTAATGAAGGAATTGGTCGATTAGAGAAGATGATGTTAGAGATGAATCAAAACCAGAGAAGGGTTTCACCTGAATCTAACCATGGGGGAAGTAGAGTTTCACCACATTCCAACCGAGAGAGAAGTGTCGATAGTAAACATAGAAGTATGGGACGAGATTGTTATAGAAATGTTGATGATCGGAATGTGTGGTCGTGATCGGAGGAATGTAGATCGAAGGGATGTTGGTGGAAGAAATGATGGTAGTAGAGATGTTGGTGGTCAGGATCGACATCAATATACATCAGATTTTGAAGAGGAGTTTGATGGTGGTAGTGTTCATGGACAAGGACGAGGTCAAGGAAGAAATTATTCAGAGTATGATCACAAGTGAGAATCGGGAATGAAGACTGAAATTCCAGAATTCAAGGGTGGTATGCAAGCTGAGGAGTTTTTAGATTGGATGTGTAATGTTGAAGAGATTTTTGACTTCAAGGAGGTTCCAGAACATCATAGAGTGAAGTTGGTTGCTACAAGGTTGAGGGGTAGAGCTTTGGCGTGGTGGCAGCAAACCAAACTTACACGTGAACGGATGGGGAAGTCAAGGGTTGAATCATGGGAAAAGATGAAGAAGTTAATGAAAGCTACATTTTTTCCATATAATTATCAATCTCTGATGTATCAATGTTTGCAAAATTTGAGGCAAGGAACAAAGACTGTGAATGATTATGCTGATGAATTTTATCAACTTATTGCCAGAAATGATATCATGGAGATGGAGGAGCAACTAACAGTTAGGTTTGTTGGAGGGTTAAGAATGTAGATTCAAGATATGGTGAATATGTTTGATCCCAGATCTGTTGCTGAAGCACATCAGAAAGCGTTAGCTTGGGAGAAGCAAGGTAGACGAGGAGGTGGTGTGTTTACAAATTCCAACAATCAAGTGAAAGGGGCTAGTAGCAATGTAAATGTTTCCAAGGCTGTTGCAAAACCAGTTGTTAATGAAGTTGCTAAGACCAAGGTCAATAGTGGTATCAAATGTTTCAATTGTCAGGAGGTTGGTCACAAAAGCAATGAATGTCCGAAACCGAAGAAGCGAGCAATGATAGCTGAGGTTGAGGATGAGGAGGCTGAATGTTCTAATTCATTACCGGTTGAGGAGGAAGAATTATTGTCAGGAGATGATGGATATACATTAATGATGAGGAGGAATTGCTTGACACCGAAGCAGGAGGAAGAGACTAGCTGGTTGAGGAGTAACATCTTTCAATCAACATGCACTATCTTGGGAAGGGTTTGCAAGTTTGTCATTGATGTGGGAAGCTGTGATAATATTATCTCTACAGAGGCTATGAAGAAATTGGAATTGAAGATAGAGAAGCATCTGAAACCTTACAAGTTAGCTTGGTTGAGGAAAGGTGGGGAGGTGAGAGTTAGTCGAAGGGCTTGTGTTAATTTTTCAATTGGGAAGAAATACAAAGATGAAATTTGGTGTGATGTGGTTGACATGGATGTCTGTCATTTGTTGCTGGGGAGACCATGGCAGTATGATAGAGCTGTGCAACATGATGGGCGTACAAACAGTTATAGTTTCATGTTTGAAGGCACCAAGATTACTTTAGTTCCCAAGAAGCGACAACAAGAGGAAAGCAAGTTGGAGGAGATTGAAGAACTTAAAACTTTGCTATCTTTAAAGGAGTTTGTTAAAGAAGTCGAAGAGGAGCCTGGAGTATTTTTGTTAATTGGGCGTGAGAGTAATGAAGTGGTTGAAATTCCTAAAGAAGTAAAACCAGTGCTGGAAGAATTTGAAGATGTATTTCTTGAAGAATTGCCAATGGAGTTGCCGCCGTTGAGGGACATTCAACATCAAATTGATCTTGTTCCAAGAGCTGTGTTACCTCACAGACCACACTACAGAATGAGTCCAAAAGAACATGAGGAGTTGCGAAGGCAGGTGGAAGAATTGCTTGAACAAGGTCGTGTGCAGGAAAGTTTAAGTCCATGTGCTGTACCAGCATTGTTAGTACCAAAGAAGGATGGAACGTGGAGGATGTGCACTGATAGTCGAGCATTGAACAAGATTACAGTGAGATACAGATTTCCTATGCCTAGATTGGATGACTTATTGGATCAACTTAGTGGAGCTACTATTTTTTCGAAGATTGATTTGAAAAGTGGTTATCATCAAATTCGAATCAGACCAGGGGATGAATGGAAGACAACATTCAAGACGAGAGAGGGGTTGTACGAATGGCTGGTGATGTCGTTTGGTCTTTCGAATGCACCGAGTACATTTATGCGGGGGATGAATCAGATTTTTAGACCATTCATTGGGAAGTTTGTGGTGGTATATTTTGATGATATACTGATATACAGTGGAAGCGCAGAAGAACACTTGCAACATCTGAGAGAAGTGTTGATGGTACTGCGACAGGAATAATTTTATGCTGCAACGAAGAAATGCGTGTTCATGACGCATAGTGTTCTATTTTTGGGGTATGTTATATCGGGAGGAGGTATAGAGGTGGATCAGAATAAAGTTGAAGCAATCAGAAATTGGCCACAACCCAGGACGATAACAGAAGTTAGAAGTTTTCATGGTTTAGCGTCATTCTACCGAAGATTTATTCCACACTTCAGTAGTGTGATGGCACCAGTTACTGATTGTATGAAGGGGAAGCAGTTTTCATGGTCGGAGGAAGGAGGGGTTGCTTTTGAACGAATCAAAGAACTTTTGACGTCTGCACCAGTCTTAGCATTATCGGATTTTCAGTTATTGTTTGAGCTACATACTGATGCATCCAAGGTTGTCATTGGAGGGGTGTTGAGTCAGAGGGGGCGTCCTATTGCATATTTCAGTGAAAAGTTATCTGAAGCGAAGATGAGATACAATACATATGATGTGGAATTTTATGCTATTTTGCAAGCCATTAAACATTGGAGACATTACTTATTTCACAAGGAGTTTGTGTTATACACTGATCATGAGGCTTTGAAACATCTGCAAGGACAGGAGAAAATTTCAGCAAGGCATGCATCGTGGATTGCATATCTGCAGCAATTTACATTTGTTGTGAAACACAAATCTGGAGTTACAAACCGTGTGGCGGATGCGTTGAGCAGAAGAAACCATTTATTAACTACAATGAAAGTTGAAGTGATGGGATTCGAAGTACTTCCAGAGTTGTGTGTTGAAGATCCTTACTTTGCAAAGTTTGTAGATGAAGTCAAGGAGGGAAAGACGGATGAGTTTGTATTGGTGGATGGTTTTCTGTTTAAAGGAAATCGATTATGTGTACCAGATTGCAGTTTACGGATGAAAATTGTGAAGGAATTACATGAAGAAAGCCATGTGGGTAGAGACCATACATTGCAGCTGATTTCTCAATCTTACTTTTGGCCATCAATGAGAAAAGAAGTGGAGAGGTTTGTGGAGAGATGTCATGTCTGTCAAGTGTCGAAGGGAACCGCTACAAATGCAGGATTATATATGCCGTTACCTGTGCCTACTAGACCGTGGGTGGATGTGAGCATGGATTTTGTTTTGGGTTTGCCTAGAACTCAAAGGGGAAATTATTCTATATTCGTTGTGGTGGACAGGTTTTCGAAAATGGCACATTTCATAGCGTGTAAGAAGACAGCGGATGCCATCCGTGTTGCTCAGTTGTTCTGTAAAGAGGTGTATCGATTGCATGGGCTACCGGAATCCATTGTTTCTTGTAACGTTTGCGATTTTTCGATGCCGAAAAACCGAAAAGTTATGGGTTTAAGAAAGAAGAAGAGGTAGAAAAAGAAAAGATAGAAGGAAAAGAAAGAAGAAACAACAGAACCACATCAGAAACAGAAAAAATATTAGAATCTCACATTCGCAGCAGAACAACATATAATAGATAAATGAATAATCTTTAAATCAAAGAACTATATCATTATATACATTACATCATCATCAGAGTTTACAACAACAATACAACAATGGACAGTTATATAAACTTGTCCTCATACAGAATACACAGCGGAATAAATAATATCATATACAAGTGGTACGTCTCGCCATCCAGCCTGCTTCCAAAGCTCCAGAATATCCAAAATATCCTGATAATCTAACTCTAGACTGCCCGTGTGGAAATTGGTGGGCACCCAGAGTTTAGAAGGGAAACAATAAACTCCAGGTTAGTCATGGTGACTGGTGTGAGAACTTAAAACAGTTTATCTTTAAAACAAACAACAGGATAATTTTAAAGTCAATTTCGAAATGCTTTTGGAAAATGAAACTACCATAAGGCCTCCCGCACACACACACACACAATGCAAACGCAGAATCGGAGGAGATTTCTCCTTATGATAGTCAAAGATGCTTGATACGCAAAATCAAATCATTTTTGATATTATTATTAGTGCATAGTGTAGAAAACATTTCAAAAGTATAATATTAATCTTAGCCAACATACGACCAGTATCGTATGCCTACTATAGCTACCATCTAAACAGTGGGGCGCCACCATAAGTAAATGGCAGGTTCTACAACTAATACCGTACACAGTTTCGTATTGGAGTTTGGATTTCCAACAAATGGTCAGGCTAAGGAACTTCCTATGCCACGAAGGAACGCCTCTGGAATGACGTCCCGAGAACCTAACCGAATCTCTGCTAACACAAGGTCGGGTTACCTCTGTAAAAATAGGTAACTACTGACACGCGTATGCCATCCCCCGATCGTAACCGATCTTCCCGAGGATCCTCGATTTCCAACAACCACAAAGTAATAAATTTGCAGCAACAACATAGGTTAAATATCTGGGCTCCATACCATGATACCACCTCTATCCAGAAGGAATGACATACACTAAGGGGCGCTACTCCCTAGAACCTTGCTGCATCCTTCCAGTTTTGACCATTTCCGGGGTGTGAGGTCCGACGAAGTCTCGTCCACAAAGCTACGCTTTGTCATAAAGCCATGCTTTGGGTCAACAGATGATCAACCTATGATCACAAAGATAAATGATCAAACAAATGATCATATCACAAATGACCAAACACTGATCATCACACAGCAACACTCAGCATGTCACATTACCAAATTGGGAATATATCGCTGATAAATTTCAACTACATAACCTCTGAGCTCGTACGTCTCAGAGAAGGGTGTTAAGCTAAGAGAATAAATTCTCCGCCACCAACAGATATGTATTTGAAAGAAATCAGCTTTATATCTCAATTTGTAATGTCAGACATACAATCCATACAAGTCTGTTCCGGGCTCGAACAGAACCGAAGGCACTTCTCACGAAGCCCTTGCAAATCCGGATAATTTTTAAATCACGTCAGGACTTCCCGTCACTAAGGGTGATAAAACCTCTAAATCGGAGATCAGCCGATGTAGAGTAACTCGACGGTAATCCTTCCATTTTCAAAAATATCCGGTCTTCAACACCGGTCATCAAATGCAATTCATAACGACGTATCACATATTCGGAATGGGTTATACGACCCCATGGTCCTTTCCCGGCTAACCCGAATAGTGAGCACTTATTCAAAAATAAGTGTGGCATTCAAATTCAAGCAAATCACAACAAATACCCATTCAAGGTAATTATTGATAGTCGGTTATTTAACTATCAATAAAGATGCGCAACATCATCAGATTCCAAATAATTTTCCAAACTATTTAATTTCCAAAAATATCTTTACAAGATATATAATTTTCCACACTTAATCATTTGAAACAAATTTCAAATATTCACTTTCAATTTATCTTTAAAAGATAAAATTTCAAACCTTTCATTTCATATTGGAAAAGCATTTCCATACTTATTTAATAATAAGTATTTCACAAATCATTTATTTTCAACACTTGGAAAATATTCGATATACTTAAATCAAAATTAAGTATATATTTCATTCTTTAAGGAAATCATTCTTTTTCACAACTTTTATTTGAGTCAAAACGAATGTTACGTAAAACATCGTTACGACAACTCAAAATCACTAGTATAGGGATTCAAAATTTAGATAGATATATAAATCCCAATACTACACAAAATATTTCCTTTTGGAAACCATTTACTATAACAACAGTGTTATAGTCCACCATTTCCTTATTTCTCGAAACGTCTATTTCAACAATAAATGTTGAAATCTATGTATTCGATACTTAACACGTTTTAAAACATCTTTTAAAACGACTACTTCATTTAACAATACCCCTTTTCCCAAAATATATTAATTTTATTCAATAATATATATTCACTGTCCAAAATCATGAATATAATCACTATCCCAATTTTAACAATTTCTACACAATTTATTTCAATAATAATTCGCTATCCAAAATCGCGAATATACTTCCTTTAATAATTTTCTATATTCAATTGATCAAATTCCATTGATTTCGAATTTATAAACAATGTCTATAAATTCTTTCCCTAATTATAAACTTCGATTAAAAAAATCCCTGAATTAACAAATTTAATTCATAACTCGATTTCATATCAAAAATCTAATTTATAAGTCAATTACTTATAAAACTTTTATTTTACAAAATCTATTTATTTTATAACTTCACAATTCGTATATCTATTAATATTACTTACTTATAAAATCCGTTTATACGTTCATTTTAACATTTATAGAACTCCTAAATAATCTCCTTATTTTTATTTATAAAATAACAATTTTATACATCTTCTATAAATATAATCCATTTATAACAAGTCGAAAATTTCAATTTAAACCAATTACTATTTGATCAACTTATATTTCAAAAACCACATTCTGATTTTATTTTCACAAACATCCAAATTTTAATTACATAAAAATTATAACGTTTATTATTTGGAATGAATCAATTTTCAAAATTCAATAAAACGTATATTTTCATAAATCACTTTAAAATTCTTTTAAAATCCAAAAATCATTATTTTTAAGTTCAAAAATGGATCTGATGATGCAACAACACCAAATAATCAATCACGACAATCAAACATCATATATCATCATATGATAACAGAATATATCACAATATCTGTAAATAAATCAATACAATTGAGGAATCCAGTTGGATCCGTCCAACCTGTCCCCCTGCATCCAAAGATGTTAGCACAATACCAATTCCGCTCCAGTACGGAATTATCGCGGTATATGGGATTAATAAATATTATCCGCTATTATGCGGCGCAATAGGGTCTCATCCGCTACACAAGGCGGGAAAATCAACAACTCCAATATATACATATTCCAATATGTATATATTGCTATATATATACGTATATAATACCAATTCCACACAAAGGTGAAATATTCGCAGTATATGTTCTTAATAATTAACCTCCGCTTAATAACGACGTATAATGTCTATTTTAAAAATCAATAGATAACAATCATCATTCAGGCATATATTCAACAACTTTAAATCTAACTATTAAAATATAAATCGAAACAATTCGATTGAGTGAGAAGTTCTCACCTTGTTTTCAAGAACAGTCGTAGCGGTTTATTTCGATTAAAATTAAACGGACGTTTAATTTTACCCAAAATTTTCACTGACTCCAAACGACTCCAATCCAATTTCATAGCGTAGTGCTTGTCAATACGGTTCCAACGCAACTAGTTTCGCATTTTTTCGATCTCGTAAGAAAAAGTTATTGCATTTTAAACATTACACAAATTTTAATATAATTTAATTACATTTTCTTTTATTTATTTTTTTATACCCAGTTCATCATAGCAGCACGTTGCACTTGACCCAGATCCTGGCCGCACATGCACGTCTTCCTCCTTCCAATTTGAACACGCGAACAAAACCCAAACTCACGTTCATCAATTGCTAGCCGCGCCTCCCCCCGATGACTGAAACCTCATCATACCACTGCCAATCGGAAGGCCTCGCCAAGAGCTACCCACGCCTCGAATATCACTGAGCTCGGCCATCCCCTCTGCCCTATAAACGTGCACAACTTCCGGCCATTCAAATCCATTTTTACGTCGATCCACGGCCCCATTCTCAATCACAACCGTTGGATTCGTAGTTCGTGCTGTGCTCTACATTTTCCATGTTGGAAGTTCCTTGAATTGATGCTTGGATTAGAAGAAAATGAGGGAGAAAGATGAGTGATTTTCGGCTGTTGACTATAAAGTGGCGGCTGAGACTTCCAAACCCTAGGGTTTGTTTTTCTTGTTTGCAAATAAGAGAATAGAGGTGCTTTTATAGAAAATGTCGAAACACTATTCATCTTGAAAATTTTCGAACTCCAAATCGAGCGTGCCGGCTGACGTTTCTAAGGTTTACCCCGCATTCCGAACGCAATGGAACGTGTTTCGGGAGCTAATTTGGACATCTGTGCGAGATACGGAGAAAAAACGATCGATTTTAAATTAAACCGATTTAAATTGATTTCGAGGCGTTTTGGCTTGCCCCGGACAAACGGTACATCCAATTGACATGAAATTTGAAACCTTACAATAATATCACATTACGGATCCGATGAAACTAGTTTCGTCAAAATCCGAGACTTTTTGAAAAATGACTATTTTAACTCGCCAAATTAATATTAAAACAATTTCGATGCGTTTCGAGCTGCCACGGTCAAACGACAACTCCGATTGCTACAAAAATTAAAATCCGATAATAACATCACATTACGGATCCAATGGAACTAGTTTCGTTCAATTCTGAGACTGTTCAAAAATTGGCTATTTTTCAATCGATAATTAAATATTAAAATATTCAATTTTCACAAATTAATTCTAATTTCGATTTTAAAAGTTCTATAACATCTCTATAACTCCAGTATGATTAAATAAAAGTTTACAAATCATTTTCAATCATTTTAAACTCGATTTTCAATTATTTCTGAAATTTAAATTATTAAATTATCGATTTAATTGTCCAATTAAATCCAATGTTCGATAAAAAAATTATTCGACTTTTTAATTTCACTTATTAATATTTAAAATTAATTAAATATTCAAATTTGAATTATCAGAAATTCTGGGTCGTTACAAACTTCCCTCCTTAAAAGAATTTCGTCCTCGAAATTACCAAGCAAGAGAAAGATACAAAATCCCTTAACTTTTCAAAACAAACCGTTCAAATATTAGATTTTCAAATTTCTCAAGTGTTTAACTCTTTCAAAATCCAATAGTTAAACTTCTTACAAAACTTTACTAAGTTTTCAAAATATTCAAATTTTCCAATTTTCTCAAAAATATTCTAACGCCTTAAATTTTCGGAAAATTTCGCCATAGCCTCTTTTGCGCGGTTCGATCCGAAAAAAAAATGACAGTGTATATATATCACAAATATACATCTCATTAAATGATGAGGCATCCCGTAGGAAAAAAAGCGTAAAAGTACGATATTTAATCCGAGATATGTACCTTATATATTATTAGCGAGCGTATACGGCTAATATAGCACGAGAGCGAGCTGCAAATGCGAAGCAAACGCCATCCGCACCTACTAAACATTCAATCAAACAAATGAGAACATGTATATAGAAAATAATATCGATATACATCATATAGCAACATATCAACTACATATGTGTCAATATAGCAAATGCAACAAACAACAAATGCAACCATCATCCAATAAACATCCAACAACTTCATAACCAAATCAACATACATTCACTTTTCATTAATATTTATTGAATTGGTTTTCAAATTCAAATTATATTTGATTCGTTTACATTGGATTTTACTAACATCCATTTTCAATTCAATTAGTTTACATTCACTAATTTACATTCACATTAGTTCACTTCCAAATTAAATCAAATTCAGTTCATATTCATTTACTTTCAATTTGTATTCAATTACTTTAGCTTCAAATTTTATCAATTCAACTTCATTAACATTTAATGAATTTATATACAATCAACTAACAATCAAATAACAACCAATTTCATTCAACACAACCAAATTATTTAATTTACACTCAATTTGGTTCAACACTTTTAATTTTTCAATTGGTTTGATATTAAATTGATTGACATTCAATTATTCAATTTCTCAACTTTATTAGCTTCTAATGAATTAACACTTATATTCATTGTTTCATATCAATTATTTACATTCAATTGATTAACATTCAATCCATTTATTAATTCAATTGCTAATTCATTTTAACAAATAAAATTGAATTTCATTTATATAACTCAAGTTCACATTCATTTAATAAATTCACTTTATTAATTTACTTTGATATCAAAATCAACTTTATTAAACATCACTTAAGTTATATTCCATTTTCAAACAGCATTTGTTCACATTAACTTAAATTTCCATTTGGATTTTATTGGTTCACTTATACTTACTTTAATTTAACTCTATCCTTTAAGTTAAATTTATTCTATCAAAATTCAAATTTTATAAGTTATCAACTCATTATCATTCCCATAAATATTTTAAATAGGATTCCACAGTCTTTTCAACCTTTCAAAAACCATTTTTGAGATCAATTCAATTTATCTTTTGAATTTCCAAGACAAAATCCAATTTTCCAAACAACTTTCATTTAAAATAATTTGGCAGCAATTCCTCTTTTGGAAACCCGAAAATGAACACCAATGATGTTGCAATCATCATCGGAATTATTTTCCAGCGACCGAAAAGAGTTTAGAGCTTTCATATATCCAAAACATTTTTCCAAAATATCAAATCCTTTCAAAACACTTCTCGGGAATTTTATTTTAGATCATAAATCACATTTACAAATCTTTTACTTATAAAATTTCACTATTTATATATAAGATTATTTTACCATTGTAAATCATTTTAATTATAACTCCATACATTATAATTCATTTGCTTATACAATTCATTCTTTTACAATTGTTGTTTTTATTTAACTTATTCAAACAACTTAACAATCAATTCATATACACTTTAATAATTTCTGAAAAATTATTTCTTTATATACAAAATATAATCGAGGTAAAATTATTTCATTTACCCAATTTAAAACAATATCATGCCGAATTGTTCTATACAAGTGTTTAGAGATCCCTATCGATAGAGTTGTACGGACAATACCGACAATAATCCATATACCACTCAACAAACCAATCATCACAATATAAAACAATTTTATATTCATTAACAAATACGCACTCATATTTATTATTACACTCAACTCATTCTAGAGTACTACTGACTCTATCTCTAATGAGTAACACCCAACAGAGCAGGGTTGTCGCTTAACCATATGCTCTGATACCAAATTGTAACGTTTGCGATTTTGCGATGCCGAAAAACCGAAAAGTTATGGGTTTAAGCAAGAAGAAGAGGTAGAAAAAGAAAAGATAGAAGGAAAAGAAAGAAGAAACAAAAGAACCACATCAGAAACAGAAACAATATCAGAATCTCACATTCGCAGCGGAACAACATATAATAGATAAATGAATAATCTTTAAATCAAAGAACTATATCATTATATACATTACAACATCATCAGAGTTTACAACAACAATACAACAATGGTAAACTTGTCCTCATACAGAATACACAGCGGAATAAATAATATCATATACAAGTGGTACGTCTCGCCATCCAGCCTGCTTCCAAAGCTCTAGAATATCCTAATAATCTAACTCTAGACTGCCCGTGTGGAAATTGGTGGGCACCCAGAGTTTAGAAGGGAAACAATAAACTCCAGGTCAGTCATGGTGACTGGTGTGAGAACTTAAAATAGTTTATCTTTAAAACAAATAACAGGATAATTATAAAGTCAATTTCGAAATGCTTTTGGAAAATGAAACTACCATAAGGCCTCCCGCACACACACATAATGCAAACGCAGAATCGGAGGAGATTTCTCCTTATGATAGTCAAAGATGCTTGATACGCAAAATCAAATCATTTTTGATATTATTATTAGTGCATAGTGTAGAAAACATTTCAAAAGTATAATATTAATCTTAGCCAACATACGACCAGTATCGTATGCCTACTATAGCTACCATCTAAACAGTGGGGCGCCACCATAAGTAAATGGCAGGTTCTACAACTAATACCGTACGCAGTTTCGTATTGGAGTTTGGATTTCCAACAAATGGTCAGGCTAAGGAACTTCCTATGCCACGAAGGAACGCCTCTGGAATGGCGTCCCGAGAACCTAACCGGATCTCTGCCAACACAAGGCCGGGTTACCTCTGCAAAAATAGGTAACTACTGACACGCGTATGCCATCCCCCGATCGTAATCGATCTTCCCAAGGATCCTCGATTTCCAACAACCACAAAGTAATAAATTTGCAGCAACAACATAGGTTAAATATCTGGGCTCCATACCATGATACCACCTCTATCCAGAAGGAATGACATACACTAAGGGACGCTACTCCCTAGAACCTTGCTGCATCCTTCCTGTTTTGACCATTTCCGGGGTGTGAGGTCCGACGAAGTCTCGTCCACAAAGCTACGCTTTGTCACAAAGCCATGCTTCGGGTCAACAGATGATCAACCTATGATCACAAAGATAAATGATCAAACAAATGATCATATCACAAATGACCAAACACTGATCATCACACATCAACACTCAGCATGTCACATTACCAAATTGGGAATATATCGCTGATAAATTTCAACTACATAACCTCTGAGCTCGTACGTCTCAGAGAAGGGTGTTAAGCTAAGAGAATAAATTCTCCGCCACCAACAGATATGTATTTGAAAGAAATCAGCTTTATATCTCAATTTGTAATGTCAGACATACAATCCATACAAGTCTGTTTCGGGCTCGAACAGAACCGAAGGCATTTCTCACGAAGCCCTTGCAAATCCGGATAATTTTCAAATCACGTCCGGACTTCCCGTCACTAAGGGTGATAAAACCTCTAAATCGGAGATCAGCCGATGTAGAGTAACTCGACGGTAATCCTTCCATTTTCAAAAATATCCGGTCTTCAACACCGGTCATCAAATGCAATTCATAACGACGTATCACATATTTGGAATGGGTTATACGACCCCATGGTCCTTTCTCGGCTAACCCGAATAGTGAGCGCTTATTCAAAAATAAGTGTGGCATTCAAATTCAAGCAAATCACAACAAATACCCATTCAAGGTAATTATTGATAGTCGGTTATTTAACTATCAATAAAGATGCGCAACATCATCAGATTCCAAATAATTTTCCAAACTATTTAATTTCCAAAAATATCTTTACAAGATATATAATTTTCCACACTTAATCATTTGAAACAAATTTCAAATATTCACTTTCAATTTATCTTTAAAACATAAAATTTCAAACCTTTCATTTCATATTGGAAACGCATTTCCATACTTATTTAATAATAAGTATTTCACAAATCATTTATTTTCAACACTTGGAAAATATTCGATATACTTAAATCAAAATTAAGTATATATTTCATTCTTTAAGGAAATCATTCTTTTTCACAACTTTTATTTGAGTCAAAACGAATGTTACGTAAAACATCGTTACGACAACTCAAAATCACTAGTATAGGGATTCAAAATTTAGATAGATATATAAATCCCAATACTACACAAAATATTTCCTTTTGGAAACCATTTACTATAACAACAGTGTTATAGTCCACCATTTCCTTATTTCTCGAAACGTCTATTTCAACAATAAATGTTGAAATCTATGTATTCGATACTTAACACGTTTTAAAACATCTTTTAAAACAACTACTTCATTTAACAATACCCCTTTTCCCAAAATATATTGATTTTATTCAATAATATATATTCACTGTCCAAAATCGTGAATATAATCACTATCCCAATTTTAACAATTTCTACACAATTTATTTCAATAATAATTCGCTATCCAAAATCACGAATATACTTCCTTTAATAATTTTCTATATTCAATTGATCAAATTCCATTGATTTCGAATTTATAAACAATGTCTATAAATTCTTTCCCTAATTATAAACTTCGATTAAAAAAAATCCCTGAATTAACAAATTTAATTCATAACTCGATTTCATATCAAAAATCTAATTTATAAGTCAATTACTTATAAAACTTTTATTTTACAAAATCTATTTATTTTATAACTTCACAATTCATATATCTATTAATATTACTTACTTATAAAATCCGTTTATACGTTCATTTTAACATTTATAGAACTCCTAAATAATCTCCTTATTTTTATTTATAAAATAACAATTTTATACATCTTCTATAAATATAATCCATTTATAACAAGTCAAAAATTTCAATTTAAACCAATTACTATTTGATCAACTTATATTTCAAAAACCACATTCTGGTTTTATTTTCACAAACATCCAAATTTTAATTACATAAAAATTATAACGTTTATTTATTTAGAATGAATCAATTTCCAAAATTCAATAAAACGTATATTTTCATAAATCACTTTAAAATTCTTTTAAAATCCAAAAATCGTTATTTTTAACTTCAAAAATGGATCTGATGATGCAACAGCACCAAATAATCAATCACGGCAATCAAACATCATATATCATCATATGATAACAGAATATATCACAATATCTGTAAATAAATCAATACAGTTGAGGAATCCAGTTGGATCCTCCAACCTGTCCCCCTGCATCCAAAGATGTTAGCACAATACCAATTCCGCTCCAGTACGGAATTATCGCGGTATATGGGATTAATAAATATTATCTGCTATTATGCGGCGCAATAGGGTCTCATCCGCTACACAAGACGGTAAAATCAACAACTCCAATATATACATATGCCAATATGTATATATTGCTATATATATACGTATATAATACCAATTCCACACAAAGGTGAAATATTCGCGGTATATGTTCTTAATAATTAACCTCCGCTTAATAACGGCGTATAATGTCTATTTTAAAAATCAATAGATAACAATCATCATTCAGGCATACATTCAACAACTTTAAATCTAACTATTAAAATATAAATCGAAACAATTCGATTGAGTGAGAAGTTCTCACCTTGCTTTCAAGAACAGTCGTAGCGGTTTATTTCGATTAAAATTAAACGGACGTTTAATTTTACCCGAAATTTTCACTGACTCCAAACGACTATAATCCAATTTCATAGCGTAGTGCTTGTCAATACGGTTCCAACGCAACTGGTTTCGCATTTTTTCGATCTCGTAAGAAAAAGTTATTGCATTTTAAACATTACACAAATTTTAATATAATTTAATTACATTTTCTTTTATTTATTTTTTATACCCAGTTCATCATAGCTGCACGTTGCACTTGACCCAGATCCTGGCCGCACACGCGCGTCTTCCTCCTTCCAGTTTGAACACGTGAACAAAACCCAAACTCACGTTCATCAATTGCTAGCCGCGCCTCCCCCCGATGATTGAAACCTCATCATACCACTGCCAATCGGAAGGCCTCGCCAAGAGCTACCCACGCCTCGAATATCACTGAGCTCGGCCATCCCCTCTTCCCTATAAACGTGCACGACTTCTGGCCATTCAAATCCATTTTTACGTCGATCCACGGCCCCATTCTCAATCACAACCGTTGGATTCGTAGTTCGTGTTGTGCTCTACATTTTCCATGTTGGAAGTTCCTTGAATTGATGCTTGGATTAGAAGAAAATGAGGGAGAAAGATGAGTGATTTTCGGCCGTTGACTATAAAGTGGCGGCTTTCAAAACCCTAGGGTTTGTTTTTCTTGTTTGCAAATGAGAGAATAGAGGTGCTTTTTTAGAAAATGTCGAAACACTATTCATCTTGAAAATTTTCGAACTCCAAATCGAGCGTGCCGGCTGACGTTTCTAAGGTTTACCCCGCGTTCCGAACGCAATGGAATGTGTTTCGAGAGCTAATTCAGACATCTGTGCGAGATACGGAGAAAAACGATCGATTTTAAATTAAACCGATTTAAATTAATTTCGAGGCGTTTTGGCTTGCCCCGGACAAACGGTACATCCAATTGACACGAAATTTGAAACCTTACAATAATATCACATTACGGATCCGATGAAACTAGTTTCTTCGAAATCCGAGACTTTTTGAAAAATGACTATTTTAACTCGCCAAATTAATATTAAAACAATTTCGATGCGTTTCGAGCTGCCACGGTCAAACGACAACTCCGATTGCTACGAAAATTGAAATCCGATAATAACATAACATTACGGATCCAATGGAACTTGGTTCGTTCAATTCTGAGACTGTTCGAAAATTGGCTATTTTTCTGTCAATAATTAAATATTAAAATATTCAATTTTCACAAATTAATTCTAATTTCGATTTTAAAAGTTCTATAACATCTCTATAACTCCTGTATGATTAAATAAAATTTTACAAATCATTTTCAATCATTTTAAACTCGATTTTCAATTATTTCTGAAATTTAAATTATTAAATTATCGATTTAATTGTCCAATTAAATCCAATGTTCGATAAATAAATTATTCGACTTTTTAATTTCACTTATTAATATTTAAAGTTAATTAAATATTCAAATTTGAATTATCAGAAATTCTGGGTCGTTACATTTCTGATCGGGATACTAGATTTCTAAGTCATTTTTGGCTGAGTTTGTGGAAGATGGTGGGAACAAAGCTAAATTTCAGTAGTGCTTACCATCCGCAGTCCGATGGACAGACTGTAACGACCCGTAAATTTCAGTGGTTTTATTTATTTAATTAATTGAATTTGTGTGAAATTTTAAACGATAAAATTTTGAAATATAAATTTGATATTTGGAATGCGTCTAATTAAACATAGCAACTGGAAAATTTTCATCCGAAAATATAAAAATTTATTTCGCGCGTAAATTTACTTCAATTTAATCAGTTAAAAATTGTTGATAATAAAATGTTTTCCAAAGCTAAATATTTTTACATAGAAAATTTGTAAATCATCTTCTGAGTGAGACGTCATCTTTCGTTTCGTCAAATTTGGACTTCTGTTGCTCCGTCTATCTTATTTCTGTTAAAATAGCAGCATTTCTGGTACCAGTTATCGACTTTTGATCGGATGACCGTACCACTAATATCTGTGTACCGTTTTGATCGTCTTGTTGCGCTGACCTCTACGGTATATTCAACTCTGTATTTTGAGGTCCGGTACGCGACAGAAACAATAAAACAGTGCGTCGTACCGGTACCCTGAATTGTGACCGTTAGCTTTCGTTTGCCTTTTTAAGTTTGAACGTGCAGGCCAAGTAATATAATAAATTGCTTTAATCTTCCAGCTTAACTCCAGGGTGACCATTTCTGTAACGACCCAGAATTTTTGATAATTAAAATTCGAATATTTAATTGATTTTAAATATTTATAAGTGGAATTAATAAGTCGGATAATTTAAAATTCGAATATTGAGTTTAATTGGATAGTTAAATCAATGATTTAATAGTGAAATTCCAAAAATAATTTAAATCTGGATTAAATATGATTGAAAATGATTTGTAAAATTTTATTTAATCATACTGGAGTAATAGAAAGGTTATAGAACTTTTAAAACTGAATTTAAAGTTAATCTGTGAAAATCGAATATTTTAATATTTAATTATCGATTGTAAAAATAGTCAATTTTGGAACAGTCTCAGAATTGAACGAGACCAGTTCCATTGGATCCGTAATAGTTAGTTATTATCGGATTTCAATTTTGGTATCAATCGGAGTTGTCGTTTGACCGTGGCAACTCGAAACGCATCGATATCGTTTTAATTTTAAATCGTCGAGTTAAAAAATAGTCATTTTTCAGACGGTCTCGGATTTCGACGAAACCAGTTTCATCGGATCCGTAATGTGATATTATTGTAAGATTTCAAATTTCGTAATTTTTGGATTTACCGTTTGTCCGGGGCAAGCCAAAACGTCTCGAAATCGATTTAAATCGGTTTAATTTAAATTTATCGTTTTTCTCTGTATCTCACACAGACGATCGAATTAGCTTCCGAAACCTGTTCCATTGTGTCCGGAATGCAGGATAAACCCTAGAAACGATGGTGACCGCGCGTAAATCGGAGTTTGGGAATCTCGGATGAATAGTGTCATTCAAATTTCTATAAATAGGCCCATTATTCACAAAAAATTAAAAAGAAAAAAAACCTAACCCTAATTTTATACATCAGCCGCCTCCCCTATTTCAATGGCCAGTGATTCACGTCGTTCTTCCTCAAATTCCTTCAAATCTAAGCATTATTTCGAAAAGTTATCAACTAGTAAAGTGAAGAGCATCGAGTGAGCTTTAAATCCATACGGGCGAGAGGTTGTTTAGTCGACCAGAGGTGGAGCTACGAGCTCGCGTTCGTGCTCGTTTGGGCACGCATCTGGAGCAGCAGGGAGCAGCCGAGTGCCACGTGCCTCTGGCTGTGGGGTGGCGTGGCGATGGGCTTTTGATTTGTGACGAGATGATCGAGTTTCGTGGAGGTTTGGGGGTCGCGATGATGAACCCTAATTGGCGGCGTGTTGGGTTCTCTTTGAAACTGGGATGCGCGGGACGAACGTGAAGAAGGGAGGAAGAAAAAATAGTGTGGGCCAGATCTTCTCAGTTTGAAATGAACGGCAGTGATTGGTTGGGGTAAAAAAGAAATAAAATTATAAAAGGAAATTGTAATTTATTTATTTATAATTCGTGTAACTTTAAAATGATGTATCTCTTTCATACGTTATCAGAAAACGACGAAACTTTTTGCGTTGGCTTCGTTTTGTCGAGCTCTTCGCGATGGAACTGGATTGGAAGCGATCGGGGTCAGTGAAAATTTTGAGTGAAATTAAACGACCGTTTAGTTTCATTCGAAAATAAACGCTGAAATCAGAATTAAAATCACGGTGAGATCTTCTCACTCAGATTTAATTTTGAATTGCAGTTATTGATTGTGTTGATTGCTATTTGATGTGCTATTAGATATGATAGGATATATCTATATATATAGCAGTATATACATATTGGCATATGTATATATTGGATTGATTGATTTCCCGCCTCGTATAGCGGATGAGACCCTATTGCGCCGTTAGTAAGCGGATTTATAAAAAAACCTATATACCGCGATAATTCCGTACTGGAGCGGAATTGGTATTGTGCTGACGTTTTTGGATGCAGGGAAACAGGTTGGAGGGATCCAACTGGATTCCTCACCGTATTGATTATTTACAGATATTTTGATATATTCTGTTATCATATGATGATATATGATATTTGACTGTTGTGATGGACTGATTGGTGTTGTGGCATCATCGGATTCAGTTTTGAAATGTAAAAATAACGATTGTTATTTTAAAAGGGGTTTTTAAGTGATTTTTGAAAATATACGTTTTATGGAATTTTTGAATCGATTTATAAACGTAAAAATTTAAAGTTATAAAAGTTATAATTTTTAGTTAACCGAAGTGTCGTTTTTGAAATAAAAGTTGATTTATTTATAAAATGGTTTAAGCTGGGATTTTTGAATAACTATAAACGATTTGTATAAAAAGTTTTGTAAAATTGATATTTTATAAATCGAAATATTGGACTTATAAAACGAATTTTTATAAGTGTTGAAAAGAAGTATAAAAGGATTTCATAAGTGAATGAAATTTATAGATTTCTAACGTGAAGTTATAAAGTGAATAAATGTTGTAGAATAAACGATTTATAAGTAATTTACTTATAAATTAGATTTTTGCACTTAATTGGGATATAAATAGAAATTGCTAAATGAAATGATTTCATAAGTTGAAATTGTTATGAAGTATAAATGTGATTTATAAACGTTGTTTATAAATCTGGAATCACTTATTTTGATAAGTAATTTTAGAAGTTAATAAAAGGAGAATTTTATAAATCGAAGTTGTTAGAAAATGTAAAGGTGAATTTATAAACGTTGTTTTATGAATTCGAAATCAACCAAATTTGATAAATTGAATATAGGAAGTTATTAAGGGAATTTTATCCACGATTTTGGATAGTGGATAATTCTTGGAATAAAACGTGTAGAAGATAGTGAAATGTAAATAGTAAAGTATATTCACGATTTTGGATAGTGAATATATCGTTAAGTAAAATGGATAGTTTTGGAAAGTGATATTTGAAATGAAGTTAATTGTTTTAAAAGATGTTTTAAAACGTGTTAAGTATCGAAAACATAGATTTCAACATTTATTGTTGAAATAGACGTTTTCGAGGAATAAGGAAATGATGGACTATAACACTGTTGTTATAGTAAATGATTTCCGAAAGGAAATGTTCTGATGTAGTATTGGGATTTATATATCTATCTAAAATTTCGAATCCCTATACTAGTGATTTTGAGTCGTCGTAACGATGTTTTACGCAACATTCGTTTTGACTCAAATAGATGTAAAATTTATGATTTCCTTAAAGAATGAATATATACTTAATTTTGATTTAAGTATATTGAATATTTTCAAATGTTGAAAATAAATGATTTGTGAATCACTTATTATTAAATAAGTATGGAAATGCTTTTCCAATATGAAATGAACTGTTTTGAGATTTTATCTTCAAAGATAAAATGAAATGTGGAAATTGATTTGAAATTGTTTTTCAAATGATTAAGTGTGGAAATTATATATCTAGTAAAGATATTTTGGAAGATAAAATAATTTGGAAAATTATTTGGAATCTGATGATGTTGCGCATCTTTATTGATAGTTAAATAACCGACTATCAATAATTACCTTTAGATAGGTAATTGTTGTGAATTGGATGAATTTGAATGCCACACCTATTTTTGAATAAACGCTCACTATTCGGGTTAGCCGGGAAAGGACCATGGGGTCGTATAACCCATTCCGAATATGTGATACGTCGTTATGAATTGCATTCGAAGACCGGTGTTGAAGACCGGATATTTTTGAAAACCGAAGGATTACCGTCGAGTTACTCTACATCGACTGATCTTCGATTTAGAGGTTTTATCACCCTTAGTGACGGGAAGTCCTGACGTGATTGAAAATTATCCGGAA
Source organism: Allium fistulosum (assembly GCA_030737815.1). Lineage (NCBI taxonomy): Eukaryota > Viridiplantae > Streptophyta > Magnoliopsida > Asparagales > Amaryllidaceae > Allium > Allium fistulosum. The sequence goes on from CM060908.1 coordinate 172,686,343, forward strand.
TTGCAAGGGCTTCGTGAGAAGTGCCTTCGGTTCTGTTCGATCCCGGAACAGACTTGTATGGATTGTGTGTCTGACGTTACAATTTGAGATATAAAGCTGATTTCTTTCAAATACATTTCTGTTGGTGGCGGAGAATTTATTCTCTTAGCTTAACACCCTTCTCTGAGACGTACGAGCTCAGAGGTTATGTAGTTGAAATTTATCAGCGATATATCCCAATTTGGTAACGTGGCATACTGAGTGTTGCTGTGAAATGATCAGTGTTTGATCATTTGTGATATGATCATTTGTTTGATCTTATATCTTTGTGATCATAGGTTGATCATTTTGTTTGACCCGAAGCAGGGCTTTTTGAGAAAGCGTAGCTTTGTGGACGAGACTTCATCGAGCCTCACACCCCGGAAATGGTCGAAACAGGAAGGATGCGGCAAGGTTCTAGGGAGTAGCGCCCCTTAGTGTATGTCATTCCTTCTGGATAAAGGTGGTATCATGGTATGGAGCCCAGATACTTAACCTCTGTGGTTGCTGCACAGTTATTATTACTTTGTGGTTTGTTGGAAATCGGGGATCCTCGGGAAGATCGGTGACGATCGGGGGATGGCATACGCGTGTCAGTAGTTACCTATTTTTGCAGAGGTAACCCGGCCTTGTGTTGGCAGAGATCTAACCGTAACGTTAGGTTCTCGGGTCGTCTATTCCAGGGACGTACCCATCGTGGATAGGAAGTTCCTTAGCCTGACCATTTGTTGGAAATCCAAAGAAACAATACGATCTTGTACGGTTTTAGTTGTAGAACCTATCATTCACTTATGGTGGTCACCACTGTTTGGATGGTAGCTATAGTAGGCATAAGTGCGGAATGCCTATGCTGGCTAAGATTAATATTATACTTTCGAAATGTTTTCTACACTATGCACTAATAATAATATCAAAAAGAATTTGATTTTTTCGTAGTAAGCATCTTTGACTATCATAAGAAGAAATCTCCTCCAAGTCTGCGTTTGCATTGTGTGTGTGGCGGGAGGTCTTATGGTAGTTTCATTTTCCAAAAGCATTGCGAAATTGACTTTAAAATTTTTCTGTTGTCTATTTTAAAGATAAATAACTGTTTTACGATCTCACACCAGTCACCATGACTGACTCGGAGTTTATTGTTTCCTTCTAAACTCTGGGTGCCCACAAATTTCCACACGGGCAGCCTAGAGTTATATTATCAGGATATTCTGGATATTCTGGAGCTTGGAGATAAGCTGGAGTTCGAGACGTAGTATTTGTATTTGATAGTATTTATTCCGCTGTGTATTCTGTATGAGGACAAGTTATATAACTGTCCATTGATGTGATGTATTGTATTGAGTTGTATATTGACTCTGATTGATGTATGTATAAAATGATATAGTTCTTTGTTTAAAGATTATTCATTTATCTATTATATATTGTTCCGCTGCGATGTGTAAGATTCTGTTATTGTCTCTGTTCGGTATCTGTTGTTGTTTCTTCTTCCTTTCTTTCTTTTTCTTCTATCTTCTCTTCCTCCTCTTCTTTTAAATATTAAAGTTTCGCGTTTCCGGCATCCGATTGTTCGGCAATTGCTACAGTGGACGTAGCAGTGTCGGGTTTTCGGAAGACGGATTTGCGGGTCTTTACAGTTGGTATCAGAGCATATGGTTAAGCGACAACCCTGCTCTGTTGGGTGTTACTCATTAGAGATAGAGTCAGTAGTACTCTAGAATGAGTTGAGTGTAATAATAGATATGAGCGCGTATTTGTTATTTGAATATAAAATTGTTTTATATTGTGATGATTGGTTTGTTGAGTGGTATATGGATTCTGGTCGGTATTGTCCGTACAACTCTATCGATAGGGATCTCTAAACACTTGAATAGAACAATTCGGCACAGTATTGTTTTAAATAGGGTAAATGAGATAATTTATCCAAAACTATTTTTGTATGGAAAAGAAATGTTTTTCTATAAAATACTATAGTATATGGTTGCATGGTTGTTAGGAAAGTGATGATATTGAAATGTTATCATTACTATTGAAATTGAATAAGAAATTGAAATCGTAACTCCAAAGTTAAGAAATGAATTCACATATAAATGAAATTTGAGAATGTAAATTATAAATGTGAATTATAATTTAAAACGGAATTCCAGAGAAGTTTTTGGAAATGTTTTGAAAAGAATTTGAAAATTTTGGAGATTTGGAAGTTTAAATCTTTTTGATTTGAAAATGAATTTCAAAGGTTGGAAAAATGTTTTGAAAAGATAAAAGCTCTAAACTCTTTTCGGTCGCTGGAAAATAATTCCGATGATGATCGCGACATCACCGGTGTTCATTTTCGGGTTTCCAAAAGAGAAATTGCTGTCAAATTGTTTTAAATGGAAGTTGTTTGAAAATTTGGATTTTGTTTTGGGAATTCAAAAGATAAATTTGAACAGATTTCAAAATAGTTTTGAAAGATTGAAAAGATTCTGGAAATTGAATGGATTGATAACTTATATAATTTAAATTCTGATAGAATAAATTTAACTTAAAGAATGAAGTTAAATTAAAGTAAGTATAAGTGAACCAATTAAATCTAAGTTGAGATTGTGGAATATGAAATCTGGATTTAATATGAATTTTGGATAAGTGAAGAAATTTGACCTTGGTAAAAGTTAAATAGGATTGAGATTTGAATTTTGGATTTATAAGTGGAAATGTAAGTTAAGTTAAACAAACGATGTTTAGTGGAATATAACTTAAGTGTTGATTGGAATTGATTTTGGTGTCGAAGTAAATAATCAAAATGAATTAAATAAATATGAACTTGAGTTATATAAATAAACTTCAACATGAAATGTGAAATGGATTAGCTATTGAACTAATGAATCAATTGAATGTAAATGTTAATTCATTGAAGAAACTGAATAAATTGAATGTAAGTCAATTGAAATTAAAGGTGTTGAACTAAATTGAATGGAAATCAAATAATAATGGTTATGTTGAATATGCATTGATTGTTTGATGATTGTTAGTTGATTGTATATAAATTCATTAAGTGTTAATGAAGTTGAATTGATAAAATTTGAAGAAAAGTAAAATGAATTCGAATTGGAAATCCAGTTTAAATGACAGTAGATTTAACCAAAGGGTAAATTGAAATCAAATTTTGGAAATGAACAAAAGTGAATGAAACTGGAATTGAAATTGAATGTTGGAAGCAAATCTGAATTTGTTAGTAGATTAGAATTTGAAATGAATTAGTAATTAAAACTAATTTAAAAAATGATATAAGCAGTTATATTGAAAATTTTGTAACTGAATGTGCAAAATGGTTTGAATATATGTAACTAGATATTATGGCTAGTAGGATATACAGGTTATAAAGGAATTGGAAATTTTGATTTCAAAGGTAATTTGAATTGCTCGACAAAAGGTATGTATTTAAATTCGAATATGAGATTTGATGATTTCTTCTCTAGCCGTTTGGCTTTTTCTTTTTCTTTTTGAAATCTGAGAGTCCGTAGGGACGTTTTGTAGTAGTGCCGTATTAGCCGCGCAAAGGAGACGCTGGCGAAATTTTTCGGAAATTTAGGGCGTTAGAAAATTTTTGAGAAATTTTGAAAGTTTAAAATTTGAATTTAAACTCGAATTTGAATTTGGAAGTAAAACAATGTTGTTTAAAACTCATAATTGAAGTTAGAAAGCTAGTTGAATGATAACGAATCTTTATTAGAAAGATTGTTTTGAAAATTTGAGAAAACTATTTGAATTTGAGAAAATAGTAGACGAGTTAAGGACCTTTCTTCCTGACTTGTAATTTCGAGGACGAAATTCTTTTAAGGGGGGAAGTTTGTAACGACCCAGAATTTTTGATAATTAAAATTCGAATATTTAATTGATTTTAAATATTTATAAGTGGAATTAATAAGTCGGATAATTTAAAATTCGAATATTGAGTTTAATTGGATAGTTAAATCAATGATTTAATAGTGAAATTCCAAAAATAATTTAAATCTGGATTAAATATGATTGAAAATGATTTGTAAAATTTTATTTAATCATACTGGAGTAATAGAAAGGTTATAGAACTTTTAAAACTGAATTTAAAGTTAATCTGTGAAAATCGAATATTTTAATATTTAATTATCGATTGTAAAAATAGTCAATTTTGGAACAGTCTCAGAATTGAACGAGACCAGTTCCATTGGATCCGTAATAGTTAGTTATTATCGGATTTCAATTTTGGTATCAATCGGAGTTGTCGTTTGACCGTGGCAACTCGAAACGCATCGATATCGTTTTAATTTTAAATCGTCGAGTTAAAAAATAGTCATTTTTCAGACGGTCTCGGATTTCGACGAAACCAGTTTCATCGGATCCGTAATGTGATATTATTGTAAGATTTCAAATTTCGTAATTTTTGGATTTACCGTTTGTCCGGGGCAAGCCAAAACGTCTCGAAATCGATTTAAATCGGTTTAATTTAAATTTATCGTTTTTCTCTGTATCTCACACAGACGATCGAATTAGCTTCCGAAACCTGTTCCATTGTGTCCGGAATGCAGGATAAACCCTAGAAACGATGGTGACCGCGCGTAAATCGGAGTTTGGGAATCTCGGATGAATAGTGTCATTCAAATTTCTATAAATAGGCCCATTATTCACAAAAAATTAAAAAGAAAAAAAACCTAACCCTAATTTTATACATCAGCCGCCTCCCCTATTTCAATGGCCAGTGATTCACGTCGTTCTTCCTCAAATTCCTTCAAATCTAAGCATTATTTCGAAAAGTTATCAACTAGTAAAGTGAAGAGCATCGAGTGAGCTTTAAATCCATACGGGCGAGAGGTTGTTTAGTCGACCAGAGGTGGAGCTACGAGCTCGCGTTCGTGCTCGTTTGGGCACGCATCTGGAGCAGCAGGGAGCAGCCGAGTGCCACGTGCCTCTGGCTGTGGGGTGGCGTGGCGATGGGCTTTTGATTTGTGACGAGATGATCGAGTTTCGTGGAGGTTTGGGGGTCGCGATGATGAACCCTAATTGGCGGCGTGTTGGGTTCTCTTTGAAACTGGGATGCGCGGGACGAACGTGAAGAAGGGAGGAAGAAAAAATAGTGTGGGCCAGATCTTCTCAGTTTGAAATGAACGGCAGTGATTGGTTGGGGTAAAAAAGAAATAAAATTATAAAAGGAAATTGTAATTTATTTATTTATAATTCGTGTAACTTTAAAATGATGTATCTCTTTCATACGTTATCAGAAAACGACGAAACTTTTTGCGTTGGCTTCGTTTTGTCGAGCTCTTCGCGATGGAACTGGATTGGAAGCGATCGGGGTCAGTGAAAATTTTGAGTGAAATTAAACGACCGTTTAGTTTCATTCGAAAATAAACGCTGAAATCAGAATTAAAATCACGGTGAGATCTTCTCACTCAGATTTAATTTTGAATTGCAGTTATTGATTGTGTTGATTGCTATTTGATGTGCTATTAGATATGATAGGATATATCTATATATATAGCAGTATATACATATTGGCATATGTATATATTGGATTGATTGATTTCCCGCCTCGTATAGCGGATGAGACCCTATTGCGCCGTTAGTAAGCGGATTTATAAAAAAACCTATATACCGCGATAATTCCGTACTGGAGCGGAATTGGTATTGTGCTGACGTTTTTGGATGCAGGGAAACAGGTTGGAGGGATCCAACTGGATTCCTCACCGTATTGATTATTTACAGATATTTTGATATATTCTGTTATCATATGATGATATATGATATTTGACTGTTGTGATGGACTGATTGGTGTTGTGGCATCATCGGATTCAGTTTTGAAATGTAAAAATAACGATTGTTATTTTAAAAGGGGTTTTTAAGTGATTTTTGAAAATATACGTTTTATGGAATTTTTGAATCGATTTATAAACGTAAAAATTTAAAGTTATAAAAGTTATAATTTTTAGTTAACCGAAGTGTCGTTTTTGAAATAAAAGTTGATTTATTTATAAAATGGTTTAAGCTGGGATTTTTGAATAACTATAAACGATTTGTATAAAAAGTTTTGTAAAATTGATATTTTATAAATCGAAATATTGGACTTATAAAACGAATTTTTATAAGTGTTGAAAAGAAGTATAAAAGGATTTCATAAGTGAATGAAATTTATAGATTTCTAACGTGAAGTTATAAAGTGAATAAATGTTGTAGAATAAACGATTTATAAGTAATTTACTTATAAATTAGATTTTTGCACTTAATTGGGATATAAATAGAAATTGCTAAATGAAATGATTTCATAAGTTGAAATTGTTATGAAGTATAAATGTGATTTATAAACGTTGTTTATAAATCTGGAATCACTTATTTTGATAAGTAATTTTAGAAGTTAATAAAAGGAGAATTTTATAAATCGAAGTTGTTAGAAAATGTAAAGGTGAATTTATAAACGTTGTTTTATGAATTCGAAATCAACCAAATTTGATAAATTGAATATAGGAAGTTATTAAGGGAATTTTATCCACGATTTTGGATAGTGGATAATTCTTGGAATAAAACGTGTAGAAGATAGTGAAATGTAAATAGTAAAGTATATTCACGATTTTGGATAGTGAATATATCGTTAAGTAAAATGGATAGTTTTGGAAAGTGATATTTGAAATGAAGTTAATTGTTTTAAAAGATGTTTTAAAACGTGTTAAGTATCGAAAACATAGATTTCAACATTTATTGTTGAAATAGACGTTTTCGAGGAATAAGGAAATGATGGACTATAACACTGTTGTTATAGTAAATGATTTCCGAAAGGAAATGTTCTGATGTAGTATTGGGATTTATATATCTATCTAAAATTTCGAATCCCTATACTAGTGATTTTGAGTCGTCGTAACGATGTTTTACGCAACATTCGTTTTGACTCAAATAGATGTAAAATTTATGATTTCCTTAAAGAATGAATATATACTTAATTTTGATTTAAGTATATTGAATATTTTCAAATGTTGAAAATAAATGATTTGTGAATCACTTATTATTAAATAAGTATGGAAATGCTTTTCCAATATGAAATGAACTGTTTTGAGATTTTATCTTCAAAGATAAAATGAAATGTGGAAATTGATTTGAAATTGTTTTTCAAATGATTAAGTGTGGAAATTATATATCTAGTAAAGATATTTTGGAAGATAAAATAATTTGGAAAATTATTTGGAATCTGATGATGTTGCGCATCTTTATTGATAGTTAAATAACCGACTATCAATAATTACCTTTAGATAGGTAATTGTTGTGAATTGGATGAATTTGAATGCCACACCTATTTTTGAATAAACGCTCACTATTCGGGTTAGCCGGGAAAGGACCATGGGGTCGTATAACCCATTCCGAATATGTGATACGTCGTTATGAATTGCATTCGAAGACCGGTGTTGAAGACCGGATATTTTTGAAAACCGAAGGATTACCGTCGAGTTACTCTACATCGACTGATCTTCGATTTAGAGGTTTTATCACCCTTAGTGACGGGAAGTCCTGACGTGATTGAAAATTATCCGGAATTGCAAGGGCTTCGTGAGAAGTGCCTTCGGTTCTGTTCGATCCCGGAACAGACTTGTATGGATTGTGTGTCTGACGTTACAATTTGAGATATAAAGCTGATTTCTTTCAAATACATTTCTGTTGGTGGCGGAGAATTTATTCTCTTAGCTTAACACCCTTCTCTGAGACGTACGAGCTCAGAGGTTATGTAGTTGAAATTTATCAGCGATATATCCCAATTTGGTAACGTGGCATACTGAGTGTTGCTGTGAAATGATCAGTGTTTGATCATTTGTGATATGATCATTTGTTTGATCTTATATCTTTGTGATCATAGGTTGATCATTTTGTTTGACCCGAAGCAGGGCTTTTTGAGAAAGCGTAGCTTTGTGGACGAGACTTCATCGAGCCTCACACCCCGGAAATGGTCGAAACAGGAAGGATGCGGCAAGGTTCTAGGGAGTAGCGCCCCTTAGTGTATGTCATTCCTTCTGGATAAAGGTGGTATCATGGTATGGAGCCCAGATACTTAACCTCTGTGGTTGCTGCACAGTTATTATTACTTTGTGGTTTGTTGGAAATCGGGGATCCTCGGGAAGATCGGTGACGATCGGGGGATGGCATACGCGTGTCAGTAGTTACCTATTTTTGCAGAGGTAACCCGGCCTTGTGTTGGCAGAGATCTAACCGTAACGTTAGGTTCTCGGGTCGTCTATTCCAGGGACGTACCCATCGTGGATAGGAAGTTCCTTAGCCTGACCATTTGTTGGAAATCCAAAGAAACAATACGATCTTGTACGGTTTTAGTTGTAGAACCTATCATTCACTTATGGTGGTCACCACTGTTTGGATGGTAGCTATAGTAGGCATAAGTGCGGAATGCCTATGCTGGCTAAGATTAATATTATACTTTCGAAATGTTTTCTACACTATGCACTAATAATAATATCAAAAAGAATTTGATTTTTTCGTAGTAAGCATCTTTGACTATCATAAGAAGAAATCTCCTCCAAGTCTGCGTTTGCATTGTGTGTGTGGCGGGAGGTCTTATGGTAGTTTCATTTTCCAAAAGCATTGCGAAATTGACTTTAAAATTTTTCTGTTGTCTATTTTAAAGATAAATAACTGTTTTACGATCTCACACCAGTCACCATGACTGACTCGGAGTTTATTGTTTCCTTCTAAACTCTGGGTGCCCACAAATTTCCACACGGGCAGCCTAGAGTTATATTATCAGGATATTCTGGATATTCTGGAGCTTGGAGATAAGCTGGAGTTCGAGACGTAGTATTTGTATTTGATAGTATTTATTCCGCTGTGTATTCTGTATGAGGACAAGTTATATAACTGTCCATTGATGTGATGTATTGTATTGAGTTGTATATTGACTCTGATTGATGTATGTATAAAATGATATAGTTCTTTGTTTAAAGATTATTCATTTATCTATTATATATTGTTCCGCTGCGATGTGTAAGATTCTGTTATTGTCTCTGTTCGGTATCTGTTGTTGTTTCTTCTTCCTTTCTTTCTTTTTCTTCTATCTTCTTCTTCTACCTTTTTCTTCTTTCTTAAAACCATAACTTTTCGGGTTTCCGGCATTCGATGGCTCAGCAGTCGATAAAGTGAGTATCGATGTTGAATTTTCGAAAGTCGAAAATTTTCGGGATGTTACAATTTCCATCCCATACTATTTTTGAAAAATCAAAACGTATGAATTGGTATACGTTGTATTCATTTGAACGGTTCTCTGGTTATCTATTTATTATTTTTACTAGCCTGCATTTTATAAAACCTTTCCTCTGCAGTTTTCCCCTTCCAAACGTTATTTCCACTTTCTACCTTCTCTCAAAAATATACCATGTTGGTCACCATTTACAACCAGCCTTCCTCTGCCCTGCAACGATACACATCGCCAAGCTGCATTTTCATCCTTCCAGCGCCGCTTCACAGCCACGTGATTAGCCCACTGCTTCGCCCAGACTTCACCCTCCAAAGCAGCAAACCCCTAGCTTGGCAGCCTCGTCTGAAAACCGATGTAACAACCCGAGTTTTTCTAACACGAAAAACCGGACCATTTTAGTTAAGAAGAAGAGGTAGAAGAAGAAAAATAGAAAACAACAGCAGAATCTCACATACGCAGCGGAATAAAATATAATATATATATCAACAGATCTTTACACAAATCAAACTGTATCTGTATATATATATACATCCAAATACATCATCAGAGTACATCACATCAATATCATACAACTGAATACACAGCGGAAAAATAATAACAAGTACGAGAGTACGTATCGTCATCCAGCTCGTCTCCTGAGCTCCATATCATCATATCCTGTAACCTAATAATACTCGGTCTGACCCGAGCATCATATAAAACAATACCCGAGTCAGTCTGGAAAACCAGCGTGAGAAAATCACACTCAATTGATTTTTAAAGTTTCCCAAAAATCCTTTGAAAACAAAAGCATCTCGTAAGACCACGCCACAAATAAACATGTCGGGTTTTTACCTTACGATAGCTAAAACACTTTATATCAAAATCCTCTGATATTATAATAGTGTCTACAGAAAGTAAACTAGAATCTAGCTGAAATGCTTGCATCTCACGTTTCAGCAATAGTTGGGCACAATCAAAACCGTACAGGCACGTAGGGAGAATGGATTTCCAACGAATGACTAGGCACTGGGGTACCACCTGTCACAGTACGTGGCCTAGATCACAGTACCGAGGAGTACGCCCGCTCCCCTGCAACACAAGGCCGGAACCATCCCTTACTGGATGATCCCGAATAAAATCACCCCACGGTTGGGATCAGCAACCGCACCACTAAGCCGAAATAAAAAGGGACATCTAGACAGGGATGACCTTACCCTCCAGTGGGAGCTACCCACGAAGCCTTGCTGCATAACCCCTGATTTTCAGTCATTCCCGGTTGATGAGGTTCGAGGCTAAACGATACCTTTTCAGAACATATCCCTTAGAATGCCCATCGTCCGCTGACGATGTTTCGCAAGCATTCGTCCATACCAGTCCGTCCCGGGTCCGAACGGAACCGAAGGCACTACTCCTACTACATCCATTTTGGAAATATCCTCAGGATTAGTAGCGACTAGCCCTTGCACTTCACAGCTCCATCTTCGACTCTGAACACGTTACACGAAACGTACAAATCGAATCGAAGTGGTATTCGGGTCTCCAGACCTAGAATCCCGGTATACGGAAACCCGATCCCGGTCTCTTCGAAACGATCAGCGCATTGGCCAATATTGATAGTCGGTTATTTAACTATCAATTAACATCCACAAGCAACCATCACACAATAAATAATTTCCCACATTATTTATTTGCCCAAATATCTTTCCAAGATATATTTCCAATTTTCAAACTCCTTTTGAAAACAATTTCAAACAGTTTCCGCTTACGGAATACATTTCCAAATATTTATTTCCTCTGAAACACCAAGTACAAAACACTTAGATTTTAAATTAATCTTAAAACACTTTACTATAAATATACTTAATAATATTGAAATTTAAAAAAAAAAACTACTTTAATACCTTAACAAAATATATACTTAAGAAATATTTAAAATGAAACCACTTTACAAATATAACTAAATTTCTCTTTTTAAAATATAATACCAAATCACTTTTATATAATTACTACAATAATATATTTTTGAAAATACTTACTTTAGAAATGATCAATTTTCTAAAACATGCTTTTTAAAACATACTTAAAACTTTTAACTTATATTTAAAATTTCTTTGAAAACGTACTTGGCTATCCAGAGAAATACACTTCTCATTTCCATCTTTTAAAAATAAACCAACATTTATTTTTAAACCAAACCATATCTTTTTATAAATCCCCATCTTGAATTTATATTCAAATATCCACTGATATTTTATTTTACTTTATAAACCCAGTTTATATCTCCAAAATCTCACTTCTCTTTTAAAATTCCAATTTTAAACAACTAAATCAATTTCCAATTGATTTTCCAATTTACTTTACTTTACTTTGAAATAAATTTCCTTTACTACTTCATTTATTTCAAAATACATTAACTTTTAGATTTATTCCTTTATTTGAGTTAAAACCCTTTTTAACTGAAAATACCAATTTTAAACTTCCAAAATTCCTTCTTTAGCCTTTAATTAAATTTAATCCTTACATTCAAAATAAATCCTTTATTCTTTAAATTTAATATCACTTTAGTTTAAAGTTAATATTTCCCTTGTTATTTCGAAATTCCCTTATTCCAATTTACTTGAATTATTTACTTAAATTTTTACTCTTTTATTTCTTTCAAAATCCAATTCAATATATTTTGGTAACTCCTTTTATTGAAATATTCAATCCAACCATATCATCCAATATTTCAATCATCAATAAAATCATCACAGGATATCAATATTCATAGAACAGAATATCAAATAATCTAAATAATTTTGAGGAATCCAGTTGGATCCCTCCAACCTGTTTTCCTGCATCCACAGACGTTAGCACAATACCAATTCCACTTCGAGGTGGAATATCGCGGTATATGGGTTTTATATAAAACATCCGCTATTATGCGGCGCATAGGGTCTCATCCGCTATATAAATGCGGGAATATCAACAACTCAAATATATACATATGCCAATATGTATATATTGCTATATACTACTATATATATAATATAGCATATTCAATCAATGCAACCATTCAATCAATTATTTAAATTTAACCATTTAAATTTAAATCTAACTGAGTGAGATTAACTCACTTTTATTTTATTTGCTTCCCATCCCCAATCCAGCTTGCCTCTTCTATTTTGCAATTCAACCCAAATCAATAGTCCTCTTCACGATGCCAGACCTTGGATACATATTTATATGATTTTATTAATATTCGAATAAACCGAATATTCATTTATATAAATTTAATTAACTAACACTTAAGTTCAAACTAATTTTCCATTAAATTTCTAGAATGATTAAATAAGTTAAGTAAACAAATTCATTACTTAAATAAGGTCTTTATCATTTTCCTTTTCTATGTTTCCCAAAACCTTACGTATCCCTATTTCGGTTTATCCTGGGTATATTTAAAGTAGAATAGGTATGTATATACAGGTAAAATCCTTTAGACTGAAAATTATTATCAAATATAGCTTACTGTATATTTTAATCTTGTCTATCTATATTTCTCCTAATTTCATTTCACTGTTCTATCCAGTTTAAAACAAATGGATATATTATTATTATTTTTTTCTGAAAATATCAAAGCAGAAATCTCCTTTACTGTATATATATAACTTGAAACAATATGCATTTATTTTATAAAGATAATCTTTATTTTTTTCCCTCTGATAAAATATACTCATTAAATCGAAATAGATCAGAGAAAAACTCGAATACCTCTCTTACCAAGCTCGAGTTCGAGCCATCCACGCACCCAGACTACCATCACGCTCCACTCGGCTCGAGTTGAACCCTAGCCTCTCGTCGACTCTCTCTCCAGACGAACCCTTCCCTGCTGGTCGCGGCCTCCCACGCATGCGTGAGCGCCTCGCCTTGGCCACGCGATTTGATGAAGACGAGGAACCCCACGACCCTTGCCTCGCGATCGATCGAACGGCGACCCCACTTGTATTGCGATTTCAACTTCCCTTTCCTATCGCACTCACTTCAAATCAATTAGCAGTGGCAGTAAAAAGGGACTGTAGCAGGGCTTCGAAACAGCAGCAGAAAATATCGCGTAGGGCAAGGATGAGCCAACGATGGCTGATGGAATATCTGAGTAGGCAGCGATGATTTTTCTCGAAGGCGTTAATTTATGGAACCCTAGTTTTCACGGGTTCAAGCATCACGACATGGAGATTGCTATTGAACTGTGATTTTGAAGAGAACAGATTTTATTAGAATTAATTTGAGAATAGAGGGAGGTAAAGGGAAAACGAACGAAGGCAGCCTCTCTTTTTCTTTTCGAACGAGATAGCTTCAATTGAAAGGAACAACCGAGGGGGAGACGCGTGTTTATTAGGTAGGACACGTGTTAATGAACTTCCTTGCGTGTCTGCATGCTTGCTATAGGTGTTGAGAAATGAAAGTAAAAAGCACTGATGGAAGATATATTGACCAGTTAAAATATTAAATTTCCGATTAAATTTCAACGCGTTTATATTTCGTACGATCACACGACAACTCCAAATACTACGAAAATTGAAATCCAATAATAATACAATATTACGGATCCAATGGAACTGGTTTCGTCGCATTCCGAGACTGTGCCTCGGACGGCTATTTTTAAATTCAATTTCAACGATATATTTTTAAAACTGAACAAAACTCTTTAAAATTCCATTTTAAAAGTTCTATCATCTTCAGTATTAACAATATAAATTTTCTGAACCTTTGAACTATTTTTTTAACAGGCTTAAAATCAAGATTCAATATTTTACCCAATCCCGATAATTAAATTTAATAATTAATTATCCAAATAAATACTGTATATTTGAAATTAAAGTTAAAATTTAACCTTCGGATATTTAAAATAGATTAAATATTCACATTTCAAATATACAAAAATTCCGGGTCGTCACATTCCTTCCCCCTTAAAAGAATTTCGTCCCCGAAATTACCAGTTAAGAGAAATGATTCGATACCCGTTCTTTTTCCCATCCAAATAGTTTTAACAACTTTCCATAACAATCTTTTATTAATGATACACTAATCATCTTTTAACTTCCCAAACTTATTCATAAGTTCAACCCATATCACCTACTTATCCATTCAAATTTAAATTTGAATTCAAATTTTGAACTATAAAAAATTTCTCAAAATTTTTCTAACTCCCTAAATTTCCGAAAAATTTCGCCAGCGTCTCCTTTGCGTGGCTAGCTCGGTACAACTACAAAATGGCTCTACGGCCTCCCAATCTCAAAAAGAAAACAAAAAGCCAAGTGGCTGGATCAAAAACCCAATCAAATTTCATATAGAAATTCAAATACATACCTTTTTGTCGGCCATTAAATTTTATCTTCTAAATCAAAAATCCCAATTTATCCTTTGCTTTTATACACCTGTATATCCTACTAAGCAATAATATTCAATCACAATTCTAAAGTCATTTTATTGACTTCTTTACAAATTTTCAATATTTACTTAACTTAAGCCTGTACGATGCACATATATCATCCGTACGCAATATCACATTCGATCGCTCAATCGATCACACAATTTCACTTCCGAACTAGTATCGTCCACCCGACTTCTTAGTGCGGACTTAGATCTGGTTTCTCGATCAGAAACCGTCATTCTCCTTGCATAGTCACAAACTATGATAGAGAATATCCAGAATCAATCAACAACCCATATCCAGGCTCGCCGTCGAAAATCGAGTGAAAAATCCTAATTCGGATCGATAAAACTATCTCGAAATTCTGTGTTCGAATCCGGATCAAATAGCTATGCGAATAAAATAATATACGTACACCTTACGTAATTAGCCTAATTGATTATTAGTTATATCAATTCTCCTTTATTCACATTCATTTTGATTGTTATCCCTTTATTCACAACTATCTCATTTCACAATTTACAGTCTCACCTTAATTCAATTATTCACTTAGCATACTTTCAGTACCACATTTTCTTAAGAATTCACTATTCATTTCTTAAGTTTAAGATAAACATTTTACATACTGCTTATACATATTTTCACTTCACTATTGAAGTTCCTATCCATTTCTATCCACTTTTGCCTTTACATTTCCACTTGAATTCAATTTATCTTCCACTTGAATATTGAATTAGTTGCACTTACTAATTAATTTAAATCTCAATTAAAAGTTTGTTTGCAAGCTTTACTTTCGTTAGTTCCTTCGATTTCACTTACTTTACTTTCACATTTTAAATAGATTTCAATACTCAGTTTCAACCTTATTTGTTTAACAAATTTTAAATCATTTGTTGTCAGTGAAAATTTCCAAAAATTTTCAAAAATTTTCTAACTCTCAAATTTCTAGAAAATTTTGGCAGAGTCTCCTTTGTACGGAGGGACTTCTGCGATATCGCAGGATGCACAAATATGTATATACATCGGCCTCAGGCCGGAAATCACAATATATATCAATATATGCAGTTCATATCTCCTATTAAATTCTTTTGCGTAGGCGTACCTCTATTTTAGCATTTTTAAAGCAAGCGGCTTATTATTTAGCAATTAATGTAACCCAAAATCAGCTATACGGCTTCCCTGAACCTGTACTAACTCAATTTAAAAGTGTAAGTGACAAATATAGGAAGTTCATAGCATTTCACTTATATTTAAATAGCTAAAATATGGATTCTATTACAATGCATGTTATATACTTCCATAAACACGTATGAAATGTTTCAACACTAATTTTAATTGTTTCCCAACAACATTTAAACCATCCCATTCAATTTAAATGATTTTACAACTTCCTTTCTTAACTTCAATTTATTTTTAAGTCCAAACAAACTCATATTATTACAATTGATTCAAAACAAATTTTATTGTTTATATTAACTCAATAGATTTATACAATCTCATTTTCATTGCATTTTGAATTCGAACCCTTTAACTACTTAGGTTCATCTTCATTACCAAGTGGATTTCCTTTTTATCTTAATTCATTCACAACAATTATTTAGCTCGACGCATTCCAATTAAATGTTATCTGTAACTCACCTAAATTTAGTTCGATTAAAATTTATTTCCACTTAGTTGGATTCTATTTGCAATTCATACCATTTCTATTTTAACCCAATTTCATTTTTATATGATACAATTTCAATTATAATTAATTTGTTAACACTTCATGTTAACTTTTAATTTAGAACTCGAGTTCTAGATTCACTACCCGTTTCCAATCTACTTATTTCTAATATTTGATTTTTATTTCAAAAACACTTTACTATTTTCAAGTGTTCAATCTATTTTATAATTTAAATTTCTGGATTATATTCCTTACTATTACAAACAGTTTTATTTGGCTTATTTATTTTACTTCCAAATTTTATAAGTCCCAAATTTATTTATATCTATATTTTATTCATTTTCAATCGATTTCATTCACATTTTAATACTTTACTACAGGATTTATATTTTATTTAGTTTGGCATATTTATTATTCCATATAAACATTTTAAATATGATTCCAGAGTTTAAACAATTCTCCAAAATTTCAAAATCACTTTTGAAATCAACTTCATCCAAAACCCTTGACAATTTTCATTTCCCTATGGAATTTCAAAACCAAACCTAGTTCACAAACAATTCCAATTTAAAACAGTTGGGTAGCAATTTTTCTTTGGAGACTCGAAAATGAACATCGATGATGCTGCAGTCATCATCGAAGTTATTTTCCAGCGACCGAAAGAGAATTTAATGCTTTCATCTCTTTAAAAACATTTCAAATACTTTTAATTTCCAAATCTCACAAGATTTCAAATTCAACTCAAAAATATTTCCGAAATAATATCACTATTATTTCTCCCAAAACCCTTGAAAACCATTTTCAAATCTCAAGGAATTTCAAACCTTTCTCAAAATTCCAAATTCAATACCCATACAATTTAATATTCAAACATTACTTTGGAATTTCAGTTCAAAATTACAATCTCATTTGTATATATATAAATTTATTCTTCCAACTTTGGTTATAAGTTTCCAATTTCTGATTAAATTTTTACACAACGATGATAATAATTTAATATCATCGCTTTCTAACAACCAAGCAACCAAATATATAATTTTCTAAAAATTATTTCTTTCATATACAAAAGTAAGTTGGGTAAAATTATTTCATTTACCCTATTTAAAACAATACTGTGTCGAATTGTTCTATTTAAGTGTTTAGAGATCCCTATCAATAACGTTAATTACTCGTATTGACCAGAATCCATAAACTACTCAATAAACCAACCAACACAATATAAAACCATTTTATATTTACTAACAAATACGCGCTCATATCTATTAGTACTCTCAAAATTCCCACCAGAGCCAAGGTTATCGCTAGCCTAAGCTCTGATACCACTGTAACAACCCGAGTTTTTCTAACACGAAAAACCGGACCATTTTAGTTAAGAAGAAGAGGTAGAAGAAGAAAAATAGAAAACAACAGCAGAATCTCACATACGCAGCGGAATAAAATATAATATATATATCAACAGATCTTTACACAAATCAAACTGTATCTGTATATATATATACATCCAAATACATCATCAGAGTACATCACATCAATATCATACAACTGAATACACAGCGGAAAAATAATAACAAGTACGAGAGTACGTATCGTCATCCAGCTCGTCTCCTGAGCTCCATATCATCATATCCTGTAACCTAATAATACTCGGTCTGACCCGAGCATCATATAAAACAATACCCGAGTCAGTCTGGAAAACCAGCGTGAGAAAATCACACTCAATTGATTTTTAAAGTTTCCCAAAAATCCTTTGAAAACAAAAGCATCTCGTAAGACCACGCCACAAATAAACATGTCGGGTTTTTACCTTACGATAGCTAAAACACTTTATATCAAAATCCTCTGATATTATAATAGTGTCTACAGAAAGTAAACTAGAATCTAGCTGAAATGCTTGCATCTCACGTTTCAGCAATAGTTGGGCACAATCAAAACCGTACAGGCACGTAGGGAGAATGGATTTCCAACGAATGACTAGGCACTGGGGTACCACCTGTCACAGTACGTGGCCTAGATCACAGTACCGAGGAGTACGCCCGCTCCCCTGCAACACAAGGCCGGAACCATCCCTTACTGGATGATCCCGAATAAAATCACCCCACGGTTGGGATCAGCAACCGCACCACTAAGCCGAAATAAAAAGGGACATCTAGACAGGGATGACCTTACCCTCCAGTGGGAGCTACCCACGAAGCCTTGCTGCATAACCCCTGATTTTCAGTCATTCCCGGTTGATGAGGTTCGAGGCTAAACGATACCTTTTCAGAACATATCCCTTAGAATGCCCATCGTCCGCTGACGATGTTTCGCAAGCATTCGTCCATACCAGTCCGTCCCGGGTCCGAACGGAACCGAAGGCACTACTCCTACTACATCCATTTTGGAAATATCCTCAGGATTAGTAGCGACTAGCCCTTGCACTTCACAGCTCCATCTTCGACTCTGAACACGTTACACGAAACGTACAAATCGAATCGAAGTGGTATTCGGGTCTCCAGACCTAGAATCCCGGTATACGGAAACCCGATCCCGGTCTCTTCGAAACGATCAGCGCATTGGCCAATATTGATAGTCGGTTATTTAACTATCAATTAACATCCACAAGCAACCATCACACAATAAATAATTTCCCACATTATTTATTTGCCCAAATATCTTTCCAAGATATATTTCCAATTTTCAAACTCCTTTTGAAAACAATTTCAAACAGTTTCCGCTTACGGAATACATTTCCAAATATTTATTTCCTCTGAAACACCAAGTACAAAACACTTAGATTTTAAATTAATCTTAAAACACTTTACTATAAATATACTTAATAATATTGAAATTTAAAAAAAAAACTACTTTAATACCTTAACAAAATATATACTTAAGAAATATTTAAAATGAAACCACTTTACAAATATAACTAAATTTCTCTTTTTAAAATATAATACCAAATCACTTTTATATAATTACTACAATAATATATTTTTGAAAATACTTACTTTAGAAATGATCAATTTTCTAAAACATGCTTTTTAAAACATACTTAAAACTTTTAACTTATATTTAAAATTTCTTTGAAAACGTACTTGGCTATCCAGAGAAATACACTTCTCATTTCCATCTTTTAAAAATAAACCAACATTTATTTTTAAACCAAACCATATCTTTTTATAAATCCCCATCTTGAATTTATATTCAAATATCCACTGATATTTTATTTTACTTTATAAACCCAGTTTATATCTCCAAAATCTCACTTCTCTTTTAAAATTCCAATTTTAAACAACTAAATCAATTTCCAATTGATTTTCCAATTTACTTTACTTTACTTTGAAATAAATTTCCTTTACTACTTCATTTATTTCAAAATACATTAACTTTTAGATTTATTCCTTTATTTGAGTTAAAACCCTTTTTAACTGAAAATACCAATTTTAAACTTCCAAAATTCCTTCTTTAGCCTTTAATTAAATTTAATCCTTACATTCAAAATAAATCCTTTATTCTTTAAATTTAATATCACTTTAGTTTAAAGTTAATATTTCCCTTGTTATTTCGAAATTCCCTTATTCCAATTTACTTGAATTATTTACTTAAATTTTTACTCTTTTATTTCTTTCAAAATCCAATTCAATATATTTTGGTAACTCCTTTTATTGAAATATTCAATCCAACCATATCATCCAATATTTCAATCATCAATAAAATCATCACAGGATATCAATATTCATAGAACAGAATATCAAATAATCTAAATAATTTTGAGGAATCCAGTTGGATCCCTCCAACCTGTTTTCCTGCATCCACAGACGTTAGCACAATACCAATTCCACTTCGAGGTGGAATATCGCGGTATATGGGTTTTATATAAAACATCCGCTATTATGCGGCGCATAGGGTCTCATCCGCTATATAAATGCGGGAATATCAACAACTCAAATATATACATATGCCAATATGTATATATTGCTATATACTACTATATATATAATATAGCATATTCAATCAATGCAACCATTCAATCAATTATTTAAATTTAACCATTTAAATTTAAATCTAACTGAGTGAGATTAACTCACTTTTATTTTATTTGCTTCCCATCCCCAATCCAGCTTGCCTCTTCTATTTTGCAATTCAACCCAAATCAATAGTCCTCTTCACGATGCCAGACCTTGGATACATATTTATATGATTTTATTAATATTCGAATAAACCGAATATTCATTTATATAAATTTAATTAACTAACACTTAAGTTCAAACTAATTTTCCATTAAATTTCTAGAATGATTAAATAAGTTAAGTAAACAAATTCATTACTTAAATAAGGTCTTTATCATTTTCCTTTTCTATGTTTCCCAAAACCTTACGTATCCCTATTTCGGTTTATCCTGGGTATATTTAAAGTAGAATAGGTATGTATATACAGGTAAAATCCTTTAGACTGAAAATTATTATCAAATATAGCTTACTGTATATTTTAATCTTGTCTATCTATATTTCTCCTAATTTCATTTCACTGTTCTATCCAGTTTAAAACAAATGGATATATTATTATTATTTTTTTCTGAAAATATCAAAGCAGAAATCTCCTTTACTGTATATATATAACTTGAAACAATATGCATTTATTTTATAAAGATAATCTTTATTTTTTTCCCTCTGATAAAATATACTCATTAAATCGAAATAGATCAGAGAAAAACTCGAATACCTCTCTTACCAAGCTCGAGTTCGAGCCATCCACGCACCCAGACTACCATCACGCTCCACTCGGCTCGAGTTGAACCCTAGCCTCTCGTCGACTCTCTCTCCAGACGAACCCTTCCCTGCTGGTCGCGGCCTCCCACGCATGCGTGAGCGCCTCGCCTTGGCCACGCGATTTGATGAAGACGAGGAACCCCACGACCCTTGCCTCGCGATCGATCGAACGGCGACCCCACTTGTATTGCGATTTCAACTTCCCTTTCCTATCGCACTCACTTCAAATCAATTAGCAGTGGCAGTAAAAAGGGACTGTAGCAGGGCTTCGAAACAGCAGCAGAAAATATCGCGTAGGGCAAGGATGAGCCAACGATGGCTGATGGAATATCTGAGTAGGCAGCGATGATTTTTCTCGAAGGCGTTAATTTATGGAACCCTAGTTTTCACGGGTTCAAGCATCACGACATGGAGATTGCTATTGAACTGTGATTTTGAAGAGAACAGATTTTATTAGAATTAATTTGAGAATAGAGGGAGGTAAAGGGAAAACGAACGAAGGCAGCCTCTCTTTTTCTTTTCGAACGAGATAGCTTCAATTGAAAGGAACAACCGAGGGGGAGACGCGTGTTTATTAGGTAGGACACGTGTTAATGAACTGCCTTGCGTGTCTGCATGCTTGCTATAGGTGTTGAGAAATGAAAGTAAAAAGCACTGATGGAAGATATATTGACCAGTTAAAATATTAAATTTCCGATTAAATTTCAACGCGTTTATATTTCGTACGATCACACGACAACTCCAAATACTACGAAAATTGAAATCCAATAATAATACAATATTACGGATCCAATGGAACTGGTTTCGTCGCATTCCGAGACTGTGCCTCGGACGGCTATTTTTAAATTCAATTTCAACGATATATTTTTAAAACTGAACAAAACTCTTTAAAATTCCATTTTAAAAGTTCTATCATCTTCAGTATTAACAATATAAATTTTCTGAACCTTTGAACTATTTTTTTAACAGGCTTAAAATCAAGATTCAATATTTTACCCAATCCCGATAATTAAATTTAATAATTAATTATCCAAATAAATACTGTATATTTGAAATTAAAGTTAAAATTTAACCTTCGGATATTTAAAATAGATTAAATATTCACATTTCAAATATACAAAAATTCCGGGTCGTCACAACCGACCCCTTACCGCCGAAACTCATGCCACTTCGTCAACCACCTTGTGATCCTCCTCTGGCCGAAATGCTCTCCCCTAATCGAGCAGCCGCCCTCATCGAGATTCAAGTTCAACACCAGCCCACCACCACGACGTGCCAGTCCACCACCACGCCAATCCCCACGCCCAACCCCTAACCACGTCACCAACTCATCCAACCGAGACCTGGCACCGCCACAACCGGAACCACCATCACCGCCTTCCACCTCGCCTCCTTGTTCTCTCCTCTAGCCGATCTATGCAGCTTGCCTCCACCCTGCACAAAAGCACCAGCACGTGCATCTCGATCTCCCTCCCTTTGCCTGCTTTGTTTGACGAGAAACCCCTGATGTTCCTCCACCTATCTCCCCCTTGTTTTCAACCCAGTTCAGCCGAGACCCATCACAACACCACAGAGAACCACTTGCTCCTCCCCATCTTGCTCTCCCTTCCACCCGTGCCTTCATGTCTCTCTCTCACGTGTGTGCAACCTATATAGCACGGTGAGTAGTTTTATATATAGCACAGTTTTTTTTTGACAGATTATATATATTTTTAAGTATGTAAATTTTAGGTTAGTTTATATAAATTTTGTATATTTTGAGTTACAGTACATATATGTTGTTATAATAGATTTGAAGTATAATTATAAGTACGATTAAGGTTTATATATATTAGTTTACATTGTTCTGTTTATAATATCTATATATATTTATATATGTATACAGGATTTGTACAGGTGGTGATATGTTAGTTTAAATAAGTATATTTAAGTGTTGTACAAACCTAAGTTTCAAAATATATGAGTGGAGATACCTGCGGTTTCAAAGTGAATCACATGCAAGCTTTTGAGTATCCAGATTTATACATATATTGTATGCATAGCCCACATATACTCTGTGGCTTATTAATATATGGTCTGCATTTATTTGGGTACAATCTGATTTACATACACACACACATGGTTTTGCATATAAAATTATTTGGAGTGGGATTTCATATATTTGATTATAAATATAGTTTGCATTATTTAATATATATGGATATATATATATATGTTTGGAAAGTATATTTATAATATGTTTTAAAACTTATACAAGTTTAATTTTCTGCTCGTTTATAAATATAGATAATTGTACGAGCTATATTATATAAGATTTATATATATTAATGTACACAAATCTGATGGGTTGTACTGTATTGGGTCATAATAGTTTATTTGTAAGTTGCAGTTCATAACTTTTAAATAGAATTTGAATACTAGCCTACATATATACATTTAGTTGTGTGTCTACATGCATATTTTATTTTAATCTAGTTATATATGTTTGTTATAATTATGAATCTGCATTTTTGTTTATAGTTTAGATATATATACAATATACATTTGTTTAAAAATAATTAATCTATTTAGAAATTTATTTTTATAACTAAATATGGATTTGAAAATATATGTTTTGGAATTTATTTTTAGAATACAAATATATATGTCTATATATATATATATATATATATATATCATCTGGGTTCAAAACAGTTTTATACATGTGTTTAAGACTTTGTTTTAGGTAATGGTTTTTAAGTATAATATATCTTCGATTCTTAATATTTGAGTTTTAAGAATAATGATTTTGAAAATTTTATATTATCTTAATATTTGTCTTAAATTAAAATACTGAAAAATATATATAATATAATAATAATGTATATATTTTCAGTTTATATCAATCCAGCTTTGAGTTGATTTCGTCAATTTCTATCTATCAGCTATGTCCGTCAAAATCCGCTTTCAGCTTACTTCACTTTGAGACTGTTGTTTGGATTGTTCGATTTTCTAGTTCGTGATCCAATTTGTAGCTGCTTGTGTTTCAAATTTCTCTAGCCTCGAAAGGTGAGCAATCACTCACGATTAATATTCTTATAGTTATTAAATTTGATTTCAATTGAAATGTCAATTGAAATATACTGATGTTAGTTATTTACATTGTTATATATGTCATTATCTGTATCTATTCACTTATGACATCCGACACCATTATCTGTTATTTATATTGTTGATATATGCCTGTTACTGTTGTTATTTTATTATCATATCTGTTATCACTCTGCAAGTTCCCTGTTAGTATAGAATCACTATGGGTTGAAATGATACATACCCGAACGATCTGTAGAATAGGAGAAAATCGTTATGGGTTGAAATGATAGACCCAAGCGATTTTCAATTGAATTGAATTTGGGATTTCGGGTTGAAAAGATATATACTCGAATATGTTTTAAATTGCGGATTGAAATGATAAAGATCCGTATCACTTGACCATAGGATAGAAAATTATATACAAGCATCGTTGGTCTATATATAAACGTTTTGAAAATGATATCTATGGTTTTGAAAAAGAAATATATGATTTTGATAAATATTGATTTTTAAGATTTGTTAAAGTTAATTTAATAAAGTTGATAAATAATATGTTTAAGTATTTAATATCTATATTTTTGGAATATAGAATTGATAATGATTTGAAATTGATTGAAATTATATTTTATTTAAGAATTATACTTAAATAAGTTTGATTTAAAATGTATTGAATTTGAAATTTAAAGAAGTGATTTACAACTTGAAATTTGAAAAGGGTGACTTAAATGGATATTTCAAACGTATAAATATTTAAAAAGATATTTTGTTTATTTAAAATTGTAAATTGAAATTGTATTCAAATGTTATGGAAATGTTAAGTTATTATTTCAAACTAAATAATTGTAAAGTGAATTTGATATGTATATAAATTTGTCGAATTTAGTCTTGAAATGTTGAATAATAAAAGCTTTGAAATATATTAAAATTGAAATGGCTTATTTTATGGTTCAGATATGTATTTGAAATCGAAATTTGAAATGGTTTATTTAGAAGCTGAATCGAGTTGAAACTGATAATTTGAGATTTGAGTAAATTAAATTTTTGGAATTCGAGTAATTTGAATCGATTTGTGAAATTTGAGGAAATTAATTTATTTTATAACGAAATTTTAATATCTAAACTGTTTAAAAGAAAAGTGTTATGATTGCCAAAATACTGTGATTTCCAAACTATGATTTCGAAAGCATTATAACTTTGGAAAGTAATATGATTTTGAAAATGGATATATTTGAAATGAAATGATATCATATTAAATTGGGTTTTGAAATGATAATGATATATTTTGGTTTTGAAGTATAAACTTTTGCGAAATGACCACGGTGTTATAATAACGATTGGTTGGCAAAGAGACCGGGATCGGATATGGACATACTCTCTGTCTTACCGAAAACCACTTTGACAACCGTGTACGCGGTGGAGATTCCAGAATGAAGTAGGATGGTGGCGACGTTCTTAAGGTATGTTACGTGGACCCAACTCCCGTGAGTTGGCATAAGGTGGCTAAAACAGGAGCGATCTCGGACCAGTGAGGTAGCACCTCTTCTCGGACGCATTTCTTCGATATTATACTCTTACTTGTGATTTGACTAGATGGCCATCCTCCGATTGGGAATGTTGTTCGAGGTGGAACGGTAGTGGCTGCTATGCGTATCCATCAGTCCGTGTGCGTAATTGGTATATCTACCCTGGCATTGCCTAGTTGTGCCGTGTCACCTACCATACCGAGCTTTACTACGATTATGATTTTAAGATCCGACCGCGTTAAGGTTCTCCATCCCCTTAACGCTATTTTCCGATATGATTATACTTTACTTATTTAGACACTACTGTATATAACGTATATTACTACATAGTAAATAGTTTAACGGATCCTTAGGGGATGGTTATCCCAAACATCCTTTAAGTTACTTGTATTTCAGTTGATATTTCACTTGAGTTGGACTTATTAATATAAGAATGTTAATCCTGACTCGAGTGTTTTGTGTTTTTCTTTACGCTCGGGTCAGACTGAGTGATACAGCATTGAAGACTCACCTTTGGAGTTGGAGCTTCGCTTGGAGATCCAGCTATCTATCGATCCTGCTTTCAGTTATTCCGTCGATCCAGTGATGTATTCAGATCTGGTATTTGATTATTACATTGAGACATCTATTGTATTCGAGACCTTTGTTGTATCTGTTTAACTCCGTTATATATTTAGTAGCTTCATGAACTACTATCCTTTTGTTTCCGTTGCATTATCATTATTTTACTCTGTGTCTGTGATCTGTGATTTTTTTTTTATTTACTGTATATTCTGAGTTTTGCCAAATTTATTTACAACGCAGTATTTTGAGCAATTCAACTCCGGCATGAGTGTCTACCTATACACTTATAATGGATGCGAATGGTTGAAAATACTGGGACGTTACATGTGGTATCAGAGCTCTGGTTTTAGGCAAAACTCAGCATATGTAGTAAATTCAATTACAGAATCACTTTCGTTCGAGCTTGAACTCCTTCTTCCTTGACTCGGTTCCTTTGAATTTTGGAACGTTCACTTCGGTTCCAAAGTCCATTCGTGTCTCCCCTATTCGTGTCTTTTGATTCTGGAGTATCCCATAACTCCACTTCGAATGATCTCTATAATAAATCGGCGGTCTCGCCAATCTTCGAATAATTTGTACTGGGGTGAAACTCCTTTACAATCGGTATTGATTCACCGGAGACTTCTGTATCCTCGGTTTACGATGCTGCTGTCTTAAGCTATACCCGAATTTTACCTCTGGTAATCGAATGTCGATTCGCTTCAGAATTCTACATCGATCTTATCTATGAAGTCACGGTTGACCCTGTTAAGGTTGTCCGCGATTTATACAACTTTATCCATCTTCCTGTTTGAAATGCAATCATCTAACCTTCGTTTCGAGCCTATCTATTTTAGATTATAATTCTCTTTGATTAGAGTCCCTCTATATTTGGATCTCTATCCTTTTGTCGGAATCCAATTCTGAAATCATCGTGTGAGGGAGTGTATTGGTATTTGTATATTAATATTAAAATGTTTTATATATTGTGTTGTTTGAGTTGTTGATGTTGATTTGAATTTTCGATCGATTCGTCTGATCAACGCTATCGATAGAATTTCCAAAACACTTGAACAGAGCAAACTGACACAATATAATTTTCAAATTTGATAAATGAAATAAATTTGTATGATTATATTTTAAATATATAAGAAATTTTCTGGAATTAAAAGTTAAATAATTTGGTTGTTGAAAATGATAATATTTGATTATCATTTTATTGTTTTGTAAGTCATTGACTATTGCAAAATGACTATTGGTTATAAATTTATTTGGAATTGAAATGAATTTAAATCGAAGATTTAAGAATTAAATTTCTGGTGATTTCAAACTTTGTTTTAAAGCCTTAAAATGTATTTTATTTAAAGTATTTTCGAATAAAATGGTTTTCAAAGAGTTTTAAATGTTTAAATCAGTGCTCTTCTCTCTGTCGCTGGAAAATAATTTCGGTGATGACGGCCGCATCATCGACATTCATTTTCGAGTTTCGAAGAGGAGAAACCATTCTGTAGCCTTGCTACGGTTTTGTTTTGGAAAAAAAATTTCGATTTGAATTTCTTCAATATAATTTGATTTATATATATATAGGTATCTTATTTTAAAATTTAATTTGATTGAGATAGATATAATATATATATCTCTAAATTGTTTGAAGTAAATCAGAGATTTAAATTCTTAAATTTTAGATTAAAGATGATTTCAATTATAAACTAAAGTCAAAATTCTTGGATCAATAGTTAACTGGGAATAACTGAATTGTAAATCTTATTTGTATAATACTCAATTACATCTCAACATAACTTACCTAAAATTTTCAGAAGTTAAAAATGTAATGGGATAGTATACAATATAAAATGACTTTATAAGGAAAGATTTGAGTGGTTATAATAAATGTTATACACTAAAAATTTAGTTATAAATATTAATTGAAATAAATAGAATTATAAGTTAAGTGGATAATAAGATGAGACAAATAAATTTGTTTGGAAGGAATTAATAAATTGAAATTTGATTAAAGTATGGAAATACCTTGAATTTAAAATCAATTATTGAATATAAATTGATTTAAACTAAAATATATGGTTTAAATTAATTTATATGGTTTAAATATATGTAATAAGATATATATTAAGTGAAATAAACTTAATAATAATTTGGAATAAAAGAATTTAATTTGTCGAATAAAACATGAGTATAATAAATGATTATACAAATTTGATGACTTAGAAATTGTTAATTGAGAATGACTAGACATAAGGTAATGAATTCAGAAATAGATGAATTAATTTAACTTAAGTGAACTCAGTGGATTAAATCAAATTGTTAAATATTAATTAGTTTAATTTGAAATTATATGGTTTAAATTAATTGTCTTATCTTGTCTTTTAATCTATTTTTCTTTCTGGTTGTTTCTACTCTCCTACCTCCTTCCTTTTCGGGGACGAAAAGTTTTGAGTGGGGGAGAGTGTAACGACCCGTAAATTTCAGTGGTTTTATTTATTTAATTAATTGAATTTGTGTGAAATTTTAAACGATAAAATTTTGAAATATAAATTTGATATTTGGAATGCGTCTAATTAAACATAGCAACTGGAAAATTTTCATCCGAAAATATAAAAATTTATTTCGCGCGTAAATTTACTTCAATTTAATCAGTTAAAAATTGGTGATAATAAAATGTTTTCCAAAGCTAAATATTTTAACATAGAAAATTTGTAAATCATCTTCTGAGTGAGACGTCATCTTTCGTTTCGTAAAATTTGGACTTCTGTTGCTCCGTCTATCTTATTTCTGTTAAAATAGCAGCATTTCTGGTACCGGTTATCGACTTTTGATCGGATGACCGTACCACTAATATCTGTGTACCGTTTTGATCGTCTCGTTGCGCTGACCTCTACGGTATATTCAACTCTGTATTTTGAGGTCCGGTACGCGACAGAAACAATAAAACAGTGCGTCGTACCGGTACCCTGAATTGTGACCGTTAGCTTTCGTTTTCCTTTTTAAGTTTGAACGTGCAGGCCAAGTAATATAATAAATTGCTTTAATCTTCCAGCTTAACTCCAGGGTGACCATTTCCATCCCATACTATTTTTGAAAAATCAAAACGTATGAATTGGTATACGTTGTATTCATTTGAACGGTTCTCTGGTTATCTATTTATTATTTTTACTAGCCTGCATTTTATAAAACCTTTCCTCTGCAGTTTTCCCCTTCCAAACGTTATTTCCACTTTCTACCTTCTCTCAAAAATATACCACGTTGGTCACCATTTACAACCAGCCTTCCTCTGCCCTGCAACGATACACATCGCCAAGCTGCATTTTCATCCTTCCAGCGCCGCTTCACAGCCACGTGATTAGCCCACTGCTTCGCCCAGACTTCACCCTCCAAAGCAGCAAACCCCTAGCTTGGCAGCCTCGTCTGAAAACCGACCCCTTACCGCCGAAACTCATGCCACTTCGTCAACCACCTTGTGATCCTCCTCTGGCCGAAATGCTCTCCCCTAATCGAGCAGCCGCCCTCATCGAGATTCAAGTTCAACACCAGCCCACCACCACGACGTGCCAGTCCACCACCACGCCAATCCCCACGCCCAACCCCTAACCACGTCACCAACTCATCCAACCGAGACCTGGCACCGCCACAACCGGAACCACCATCACCGCCTTCCACCTCGCCTCCTTGTTCTCTCCTCTAGCCGATCTATGCAGCTTGCCTCCACCCTGCACAAAAGCACCAGCACGTGCATCTCGATCTCCCTCCCTTTGCCTGCTTTGTTTGACGAGAAACCCCTGATGTTCCTCCACCTATCTCCCCCTTGTTTTCAACCCAGTTCAGCCGAGACCCATCACAACACCACAGAGAACCACTTGCTCCTCCCCATCTTGCTCTCCCTTCCACCCGTGCCTTCATGTCTCTCTCTCACGTGTGTGCAACCTATATAGCACGGTGAGTAGTTTTATATATAGCACAGTTTTTTTTTGACAGATTATATATATTTTTAAGTATGTAAATTTTAGGTTAGTTTATATAAATTTTGTATATTTTGAGTTACAGTACATATATGTTGTTATAATAGATTTGAAGTATAATTATAAGTACGATTAAGGTTTATATATATTAGTTTACATTGTTCTGTTTATAATATCTATATATATTTATATATGTATACAGGATTTGTACAGGTGGTGATATGTTAGTTTAAATAAGTATATTTAAGTGTTGTACAAACCTAAGTTTCAAAATATATGAGTGGAGATACCTGCGGTTTCAAAGTGAATCACATGCAAGCTTTTGAGTATCCAGATTTATACATATATTGTATGCATAGCCCACATATACTCTGTGGCTTATTAATATATGGTCTGCATTTATTTGGGTACAATCTGATTTACATACACACACACATGGTTTTGCATATAAAATTATTTGGAGTGGGATTTCATATATTTGATTATAAATATAGTTTGCATTATTTAATATATATGGATATATATATATATATATGTTTGGAAAGTATATTTATAATATGTTTTAAAACTTATACAAGTTTAATTTCCTGCTCGTTTATAAATATAGATAATTGTACGAGCTATATTATATAAGATTTATATATATTAATGTACACAAATCTGATGGGTTGTACTGTATTGGGTCATAATAGTTTATTTGTAAGTTGCAGTTCATAACTTTTAAATAGAATTTGAATACTAGCCTACATATATACATTTAGTTGTGTGTCTACATGCATATTTTATTTTAATCTAGTTATATATGTTTGTTATAATTATGAATCTGCATTTTTGTTTATAGTTTAGATATATATACAATATACATTTGTTTAAAAATAATTAATCTATTTAGAAATTTATTTTTATAACTAAATATGGATTTGAAAATATATGTTTTGGAATTTATTTTTAGAATACAAATATATATGTATATATATATATATATATATATATCATCTGGGTTCAAAACAGTTTTATACATGTGTTTAAGACTTTGTTTTAGGTAATGGTTTTTAAGTATAATATATCTTTGATTCTTAATATTTGAGTTTTAAGAATAATGATTTTGAAAATTTTATATTATCTTAATATTTGTCTTAAATTAAAATACTGAAAAATATATATAATATAATAATAATGTATATATTTTCAGTTTATATCAATCCAGCTTTGAGTTGATTTCGTCAATTTCTATCTATCAGCTATGTCCGTCAAAATCCGCTTTCAGCTTACTTCACTTTGAGACTGTTGTTTGGATTGTTCGATTTTCTAGTTCGTGATCCAATTTGTAGCTGCTTGTGTTTCAAATTTCTCTAGCCTCGAAAGGTGAGCAATCACTCACGATTAATATTCTTATAGTTATTAAATTTGATTTCAATTGAAATGTCAATTGAAATATACTGATGTTAGTTATTTACATTGTTATATATGTCATTATCTGTATCTATTCACTTATGACATCCGACACCATTATCTGTTATTTATATTGTTGATATATGCCTGTTACTGTTGTTATTTTATTATCATATCTGTTATCACTCTGCAAGTTCCCTGTTAGTATAGAATCACTATGGGTTGAAATGATACATACCCGAACGATCTGTAGAATAGGAGAAAATCGTTATGGGTTGAAATGATAGACCCAAGCGATTTTCAATTGAATTGAATTTGGGATTTCGGGTTGAAAAGATATATACCCGAATATGTTTTAAATTGCGGATTGAAATGATAAAGATCCGTATCACTTGACCATAGGATAGAAAATTATATACAAGCATCGTTGGTCTATATATAAACGTTTTGAAAATGATATCTATGGTTTTGAAAAAGAAATATATGATTTTGATAAATATTGATTTTTAAGATTTGTTAAAGTTAATTTAATAAAGTTGATAAATAATATGTTTAAGTATTTAATATCTATATTTTTGGAATATAGAATTGATAATGATTTGAAATTGATTGAAATTATATTTTATTTAAGAATTATACTTAAATAAGTTTGATTTAAAATGTATTGAATTTGAAATTTAAAGAAGTGATTTACAACTTGAAATTTGAAAAGGGTGACTTAAATGGATATTTCAAACGTATAAATATTTAAAAAGATATTTTGTTTATTTAAAATTGTAAATTGAAATTGTATTCAAATGTTATGGAAATGTTAAGTTATTATTTCAAACTAAATAATTGTAAAGTGAATTTGATATGTATATAAATTTGTCGAATTTAGTCTTGAAATGTTGAATAATAAAAGCTTTGAAATATATTAAAATTGAAATGGCTTATTTTATGGTTCAGATATGTATTTGAAATCGAAATTTGAAATGGTTTATTTAGAAGCTGAATCGAGTTGAAACTGATAATTTGAGATTTGAGTAAATTAAATTTTTGGAATTCGAGTAATTTGAATCGATTTGTGAAATTTGAGGAAATTAATTTATTTTATAACGAAATTTTAATATCTAAACTGTTTAAAAGAAAAGTGTTATGATTGCCAAAATACTGTGATTTCCAGACTATGATTTCGAAAGCATTATAACTTTGGAAAGTAATATGATTTTGAAAATGGATATATTTGAAATGAAATGATATCATATTAAATTGGGTTTTGAAATGATAATGATATATTTTGGTTTTGAAGTATAAACTTTTGCGAAATGACCACGGTGTTATAATAACGATTGGTTGGCAAAGAGACCGAGATCGGATATGGACATACTCTCTGTCTTACCGAAAACCACTTTGACAACCGTGTACGCGGTGGAGATTCCAGAATGAAGTAGGATGGTGGCGACGTTCTTAAGGTATGTTACGTGGACCCAACTCCCGTGAGTTGGCATAAGGTGGCTAAAACAGGAGCGATCTCGGACCAGTGAGGTAGCACCTCTTCTCGGACGCATTTCTTCGATATTATACTCTTACTTGTGATTTGACTAGATGGCCATCCTCCGATTGGGAATGTTATTCGAGGTGGAACGGTAGTGGCTGCTATGCGTATCCATCAGTCCGTGTGCGTAATTGGTATATCTACCCTGGCATTGCCTAGTTGTGCCGTGTCACCTACCATACCGAGCTTTACTACGATTATGATTTTAAGATCCGACCGCGTTAAGGTTCTCCATCCCCTTAACGCTATTTTCCGATATGATTATACTTTACTTATTTAGACACTACTGTATATAGCGTATATTACTACATAGTAAATAGTTTAACGGATCCTTAGGGGATGGTTATCCCAAACATCCTTTAAGTTACTTGTATTTCAGTTGATATTTCACTTGAGTTGGACTTATTAATATAAGAATGTTAATCCTGACTCGAGTGTTTTGTGTTTTGCTTTACGCTCGGGTCAGACTGAGTGATACAGCATTGAAGACTCACCTTTGGAGTTGGAGCTTCGCTTGGAGATCCAGCTATCTATCGATCCTGCTTTCAGTTATTCCGTCGATCCAGTGATGTATTCAGATCTGGTATTTGATTATTATATTGAGACATCTATTGTATTCGAGACCTTTGTTGTATCTGTTTAACTCCGTTATATATTTAGTAGCTTCATGAACTACTATCCTTTTGTTTCCGCTACATTATCATTATTTTACTCTGTGTCTGTGATCTGTGATTTTTTTTTATTTACTGTATATTCTGAGTTTTGCCAAATTTATTTACAACGCAGTATTTTGAGCAATTCAACTCCGGCATGAGTGTCTACCTATACACTTATAATGGATGCGAATGGTTGAAAATACTGGGACGTTACACAGACCGAAGTTGTTAACAGATCCCTGGGAAATTTATTGCGATGTCTTGTAAAGGATAATTTGAAGAGTTGGGATGTGAAGTTATGTCAAGCCGAGTTTGCTCATAATCATGCTGTTAATCAAAGTACTGGTTACAGTCATTTCAGGTTGTATATTCAAGCTTGCCAAAGGGGCCGTTGGATTTAACAATAGTGACACAACCAAAGGGGACAGTCAAACGGGCTGTTGATTTTGTTGATGGATTGGAAGAATGCCATAAAATCGTTCAGGAACGATTGGAGAAAGCAAATGAAAAGTTTAAACGATTTGCGGATTTGAAACGAAGAAGCGTTGAATTTAATGAAGGAGATTTAGTATATGTTGTACTAACAAAAGATCATTTTCCAGTGGGAGCATACAATAAACTTAAAGCTCGAAAGATTGGTCCTGTAACGATTGTGAAACGGATCAATGAAAACGCTTATAGGTTGAAGCTGCCGGAGGATGTGTACACTTCTGACGTGTTTAATGTTAAACATCTTATACCGTATCATGGGAATGAGTTTTTTGTAGAAGAAGAGGATGCAAATTCGAGGACGAATTTTTCCCAACCAGGGGAGGATGATGCAGCCCAGAATGATACCCAGATTGATGAAGTGTTAGGTCACAAGCGACCTAACGAGCTCTTGAGTCAAGAGCGACCTAACGAGTCGCAAGAGAAGGAATTACGACCTAACCAGAGGCAAGAGGAGGAGGCTGCAACACGCTGTAATAAGTCGCTTGCTTTAGGTCGCGAACGACCTAGCGACTTACGAGCTAACGAGTTAAAGAATAAGGCGCTCAAATGACCTAACAAGTTACTCGACCGCTCCGGGTTACTCAAACGACCTAACGAGTTACGACCTAAGTTAGGTCGCGGGAAGATATGGGAAGATAGGTCGCTCACTATAGGTTGCTCCGATCTTTCGAGTACCAGCTTTGACGAGTTACGACCTAAGTTAGGTCGCGAAGAAGAGTTACGACCTACGATAGGTCGCGGAAGCGAGATACGACCTATGTTAGGTCGCTGATGTGGATGCCGCTTTATTTTAGGTCGCTCGACCTTATACGCTGAGAAGTTAGGTCGCTGCCTTTCATTTTAGGTCGCTCAAGAGTAGGTCGCGTAGCTTTAGGTCGCGTACAAAGCTTAAGTCGCTGATTGCTATAAGTCACTGAAGCTTATGCCGCCTGGATTTCTTGAGTCGCTGCTGTCTTGAGTCATGTTGTATAAAAGTTGTTGTACTTTTTGTATGTGTATTTGTTATGTCGTTGTATTGAAATATGCGTGTGTTGTATATATTGAGTTACTTGATATGTGTTGTAAAGTGT
Source organism: Allium fistulosum (assembly GCA_030737815.1). Classification (NCBI taxonomy): domain Eukaryota; kingdom Viridiplantae; phylum Streptophyta; class Magnoliopsida; order Asparagales; family Amaryllidaceae; genus Allium; species Allium fistulosum. Next base: position 172,721,616 of record CM060908.1, read on the forward strand.
TTTCTTATGTCGCATTATACTTAGGTCGTACGTCGCATCTGTTAGGTCGCGTGTGTTGTTTTAGGTCGTAAGTCGCTGGTCTATGTTAGGTCGTGAACGACCTATGTATTGTGTTGTAAGTGTGGAGTTGTAAACCGCCTATAAATAGGCGAGTTGTGTCATTTGTAAGGGTGGTTGATTTTGAATAAAACTTTTGTTTGTTAGCTTTGTGCTTTCATTAAATTAGTAGTTGAGTGTAATCTCCTATCTCCACTTTCGGTTAATCGAGTGCGCTCGATTCAACGAATGCTGAAGCCGATTCACGGAATCTAGTGCGCTAGATCAACATGTGAAGAATCGCAGATCTTTAAACACGGTATCATGCGCGATCAACGTGTTTGGGATAGCTAGAATTCGGTATCTTCGGATCAACGAATTTGAGCATTTCGGTATCTTCTACTTCATCGATTGCTACTTTCATCATCACAATCATTTCTGTTATTCCGTTGCTGCGTCACTAAGATTTATATTATACTTTTGAAAAGTTTCTGCACTTTGCACTTATAAAAATAATATTGAAAAGAATCTACGTATCAAGCATGCTTGACTATCATAAGAAGAAATCTCCTCCAATTCTGCGTTTGCATTGTGTGTGTGGCGGGAGGTCTTATGGTAGTCTCATTTTCCAAAAGCATTGCGAATTGACTTTAAAATTCTCTTGCTATTTGTTTTTAAAGATAAACTATTTTTGTTGCTCACACCAGTCCCATGACTGATCCGGAGTTTATTGTTTCTTTCCTAAACTCTGGGTGCTCAAAATTTTCTACACGGGCAGTCTAGAGTTGGGTTTTTCAGATAGTCAGAATTAGTAGATTTTTTGGAGCTAGTTCAGTCTTTGGATTGGACTGCACTTGCTTATCTTGGTGTATCGTTATTGGAAGTTCGAGCTATTTCTTGATTGGTGCTTTGGAGATGGAGATTATCCGCTGCTGGTGTTATCTATTTTCTTTCCGCTGCTATTTTTTGTATCATATCTCTGATGTATATTGATATTCATTTTATCATTCTGTTATATCAGATATTGTATCAGTATTGTATATCAATGTATTATTTATTTCTTCCGCTGTGTTGTTATACTTAATTGTGTTATAAGCTCCGGCGACTCGGATTTGAACGGTCGAATCTATGGCATTCGAGTACGATGTAAAGTATGGATGTCGATTTTCGAGCGCGAAAATCTGTATCGTTACATTTGGTATCAGAGCTAAGGTAGAACTTTATCTCAGGAGTATAACACGTTAAGTAACTCATTAGAGATAGGGTGAAGTATCCCTAGAATGAGTGTATCCCTAAGATATCCGTTTAAACATCTCAGTAAATTCTCTTACTATCCACTGATAGTAAGTATGAGTGCGAGAAGAGGACGAGATAGGGGACAAGGGAATACGACTATAAATGGTCAATACCCTACAACAGTGGAAACAACTTTCTTATCAATCTCCTTTGATTCGTTTCCAAAATTCTTTTGATTTCTTTGTACCAGCTACAAGAAGTTTCGGTGTGATGATGGCTCTACGAATCGTTGTAGAAAATCCTTACTTTGTATCTCATCGGTTTCTTATCAGCTTTTTGATTTAAACGTTAATGAATTTGAAATTGGAAATTTTAATTTGAGGTAAATTGGTTAATAGAATATGAGGAAAAAATTGAATTAAATCAATAAAACGATATCGTTTGAAACCAAATTTTGAAATTCTATTGTAATTTCTTATGAATACCAAAGTCCGAAGAGGGACAAATTGGTATGTATTCTGAGATATTCCGACTTGAGTTTGGAATTCATATCTTAAGTTTGAGGAATTATAGGAGATCGAATCTGTCTATCTCTGTGTTGTTTCCGTGCCTGCGAATTTCGAGGACGAAATTCTTTTAAGGGGGGAAGTTTGTAACGACTCTAGATTTTTAATTTATTTAAATTGATAATTAAATGAATTTTTTAATAAAAAATTTGTAAAATTAATTTTTAAATGGAAGCGAGTTTCCCCGATTCAAATAAATTCTGTATAAATCATAAAAATTTAGAATATTGTATATATATATATATATGTATATATATATATATGTATATGTTGAATTTGAATTTAAATTGTAAGTGAATGGTTTAAGAAATGAAATTTTATAGATTTGTAAAATAAACTTTTAAAATAGAAATAAAAAAATGAAAGTGTTAACAAGACAAATATTATAAAACAAGACAAAGACAAAATAAAATACATACAAAACAAAATAAAGTTCTAAATATAAAGTGATAAAACAAAGCAAAAGGAAATATACATTCAAAATATAAATACAAGATTAATAAACAAATCTGCAAGCCACTAACATCTTCTCAGCCGAAGTCAATACAAAGAAAAAAAATGTACTTATAGAAATAAAAAGGACCAAACAGCACATTGGTGTAAGTATACACTACATACTTTCATTTAATGCAAGATCAACTTCAGCCATGCCTATGTTAAAGCCAAGTAACAATACCCCTGTACACATCTCCTTTATATCAGCCTGTACAACATTTCTTTTTATATTATCTTCATAATTTTGCTTCGTTCCATTTCAAAGCTAAAGAAAGAAAAAAAATATAAGTCTCTGCCTAGTATCATATAAATAGAAGCTTCAACTCAAACAAGAATTCACAGCCTGATTCAACAAAAAGGAAGCCCTGTTCTTTACTCTTCTGAACGGTGAGTAACATCACAAAATTTAAATGTTTAAGTTATAAATCCTGTTGCATACTCATCTCTGAAAGTAATATGATTGTGATGTGAATATGTATATGTGTGCATGCTGTTTAGAATTGCTCTGTTCTATTTTGTTTTCCAGGCTCAAATTTCCAACTAAATCCATTAGCATTTAATCTAGTTTTTGTTAGGAAGTAATCTACAAATCAAAGTTGTTTGATTTAACATGGACTAATGTTTAAAAAATTTATTTAAGTCAAAACAACTTGTTTATAACCCTGGGAAGCAAGAAACTGAACAAAGCTTTAAACTTGTCAAAATTTGAGTTTCTTAATTCTCGAGTTTAGGTTTATAAACTGAATTCTTATACTAAAATATGATTTTTAAAGTAAAAATTATGATTTCTAGAAAATGGGTTTAAGTGCAATTCAACTTTGAACGAAAATGGGATTTTGGGCAATTTCCCGTGGTCGGAGACGTTAGGGGGTTCGGGTTTGCTCGTGGCGATCGACGAGGCTAAGGTGATGATGGGAAAATTGTCAGGGAGATGGTTAATTCATTGAGAAATTCGCGGTAGTTGATTCTTGTTTGGAACCCTAGTTTTAACTAGGTCCAGTATTTTGATTCGTTCGTTCCCTATAATTGACCGAGTGCATCGTGCTTTTGGGTGATGGTAGAGGAGAGGTTGACGTAGAGTTGACCGGAGTTTCGAATATTCAAATGATAGGAGCTGCGGGAAGGAGGCGATGATAGGTTTGGTGATGTTTCCTGTTGCTATTTCCAGGATTCGAGTTTAGACTCGAATTCGAATTGGTGAGGTGGATGGGTTTTCTGACGATCGAGGGATGGTTCGGGAACGATCGTCGACATATTCGACGCTCTGGTGATGACCAGAGATGGTCGACGACGACGTGCACGTGCACCGTGCCCATTTGAAGTGTTGAGGATTTTGTTGGGTGCATGGTATTTTGACTCGGGGGAGACTCGGGTTATTCATATGCTCGACTCGAAGTAGGGGAGGTGAAGACTCGGAGTAATTTAATTGTCTCGAGTAAATTGTTGTTCCAGGTTTTGGAAATCTGGCAGCAGTTGTTTGAGTTTTTATCAAATTCAAATGAAAACTTAGATTGTAAACCAGATTTTAATCAAGTTTAAATCCAGATTTAAGTTTGAATTCAAATTTATCTTTGCATTAAAATTTGAAATGTAATAAAAAGTTTAAAATATTTAAATGGGGTTTCAGGTTTAAAACCTGATAGTTTTCAGATTTTAAAGTTTAATTTAAAATCTGAAATAAAACTTTAAACTGTGTTTTAAGTTAAAAGTTTAAGGTATAGTTTCAAATGAACTTTTGAATCCTAAGTTTTAAAACAAAAATTTAAAATTTAAAGCAAGATTTAAATCAAGTCTTAAATCAAGTCTAAATATGGATTTAAGTTTACTATGAACCCAAATCTTGAATTTAAATCAGTTTTGAAAATTTAAATGTTGAACAAGTTTAAATGTTTTAAAGTAGATTTTCAAAATGGAATTTGAATTTAAATTTAGAGGTGTAATGTTTAAATACACTTGAATGTTAATGGAGTCATTAATAAAGTAAATGAATTATCTTAGAAATAATTAAGATAATAAAAGAATTTAATTTATAAGAGAATTAAGGAATGACTTATTTATTTAATTAATAAATAAATAATTTAGATTAATTTATAATTAGAAATGATTAATAATGAATTAATCTAAGATAATTTCTCAAGAAAGCAATTAAAGAAATGTTATTAGTTAATGAAGATAATTAACTAGAAATTTCTAGGTAATTTAAATTTATGTGATTAAAAAAAATTACTTAATTAATGATTGATTAAAGATTAATTAAAGGTTAATTAATTAAAGCAATTAATTGAAGATAATTAATCAATGATTAATTAATTAATGTGAGTGGTTAGGGATGATCACTTATTGGAATTTTATTAAGTAAATGGTAATTAATCAATTAAGGGTTAAATTATTAATTAAAGATAATTAATTAAATGGTGAATTAAATAATTAAAGGTTAATTATTTAATAATTAAAGGTTGATGAATTATAATTAAAGGTTAATTAATTTATTATAAATGGTTAATTAATAAATGATTAAAGAATAATTAATCAAAATAATTTGTAATTTATCAATGTTGATTAACCAGGATTAGTAATTCATAAGAAATTAATCTGATTTGAATTAATCAGACAATTAACCGACCTTACTTATGATGTTCGGATGATTTGATTGTTTGATATCCCTGATTTATGATGCTTTGTGATACATCCTGATTTATGTTGTGATCTGTAATTTACTTATCTGTGATATATATCTGTGATCTGTGAATGAACGATAAGCGTGATAGTTAATACCGCTTATCAACTATATTTCTGTATTCTGATCTGTGATGATTGTATGATGTTGCACTATTGTGTGTGAAACCCTTGGACTACACTTTTACACACACAAATATGGATTTCACGTGGAAATCGGTTAAGTCATGGATAATTTAAATTTGATGTTTTTGAAATTGAAATTTTAATTTCAATTGATTTTGAAATTGGAAATTTGGGTTTAAGGTGAAAAGCCTCTGAAATGGAATTTCAAAGATAAAACTTATTTTCGAATAACTTGATTAAGTTTTGAAAATTTAAATAATTTGATTTAAATTTGAATTCAAGTTTGAAATTGAATCCTATGATTTGAAACTGGGGATTAAAAATGCTGTACAAGTTATATGTGGGTTAAACCATTTTAAAAGTATTGATTTGGGAACTTGAATTTAATTCAAGGGTTTTAACTCGTGTAAATATAACTGTATTTTTCCAAAACGAAAACTACTTGTTTTCAAATAATAAAAGCTTTCAGATAAGAAATGAAATTCCATTTTAATTTAAGGAATTTCAAGATTGAATTGAAAAATGGTTTTTCCAAGTTATGAATGAATTCTTTTTGAAAGCTATGAATCAAATCTGTTTATTTTTAACAGATTTAAAAATGATGATTTGTTTAAACCATTTGAAATGGAATTGTTTTGAAAGCTATAAGTTAAATCTTTGTTTTAAAGATTTAACGAGTTAATCCAATTGAAAAGGAAATTGATTTGAAAATCTATGAATGAATCTTTGTGAACAACTGGGTGAACATTGTGAATTGAATCTTTTTGTTTAAAAGATTTGAAAATGGAAATTTGTTTAAACTATTTGAAAGAAAGTTTTAAATTATTAAGTTGTGACTTAATTGAAAACCCAGTATCCATATGATTTTTTAAATATTTCGCTCACTATTCGGGTTAGCCGGGAAAGGACCTTTGGGTCGTATAACCCATTCTGAATATGTGATACGTCGTAATGGATGGCATTTGATGACCGGTGTTGAAGACAGGATATTTTCGAAAACGAAAGGGTTTCTTGTGATTGTCTCTGCACTGGCTGATCCCCGGTATAGAGATCTCCATTTGTGATAGGAAATTCGATCGGGATTGTGAATACCTGGAATTGCAAGGGCTTCGTAAGAAGTGCCTTCGGTTCTGTTCGAACCCGGAACAGACTTGTATGGATTGTATGTCTGACATTACACTTTGAGATATAAAGCGGATTTCTTTCAAATACATTTCTGTTTGGTGGTGGAGAATTTATTCTCTTAGCTTAACACCCTTCTCTAAGACGTACGAGCTCAGAGGTTATGTAGTTGAAGGTTATCAGCGATATATTCCCAATTTGGTAATGTGACATGCTGAGTGTTGCTGTGCGATGATCATTGTTTGATCATTTGTGATATGATCATTTGTTTGATCATTTATCTTTGTGATCATTACTTTGATCATCTGTTGACCCAAAGCATGGCTTTGTGACAAAGCGTAGCTTTGTGGACGAGACTTCGTCGAACCTCACACCCCGGAATGGTCAAAACAGGAAAGATGCAGCAAGGTTATTGGGGGTAGCGCCCCTTAGGGTATGCACATTCCTTCTGGATAGAGGTGGTATCATGGTATGGAGCCCAGGTACTTAACCTATGTGGTTGCTGCAAATTTATTTCTTTGTGGTTGTTGGTTGACGGGATCCCGGATAAAGATTGGTTACAACCGGGGGATGGCATACTCGTGTCAGTAGTTACCCAATTAGGGGTAACCCGGCCTTGTATTGGTAGAGATTCGGTTAGGTTCTCGGGACGTCATTCCAGAGGTGTTTCCATGTGGCAATGGGAAGTTCCTTGGCCTGACCATTAGTTGGAAATCCAAAGAAACAATACGAGACTTGTACTGTTTTAGTTGTATTACCTGCCATGGAATGTGGCGGTAACCTGCTATTGAACATGGTAGCTATAGTAGGCATAGTTCGGAATGTCTATGCTGGCTAAGATTTATATTATACTTTCGAAAAGTTTCTGCACTTTGCACTTATAAAAATAATATTGAAAATAATCTGCGTATCAAGCATGTTTGACTATCATAAGAAGAAATCTCCTCCAATTCTGCGTTTGCATTGTGTGTGTGGCGGGAGGTCTTATGGTAGTCTCATTTTCCAAAAGCATTGCGAATTGACTTTAAAATTCTCTTGCTATTTGTTTTTAAAGATAAACAGTTTTTGTTGCTCACACTAGTCCCATGACTGATCCGGAGTTTATTGTTTCTTTACTAAACTCTGGGTGCTCAAAATTTTCTACACGGGCAGTCTAGAGTTGGGTTTTTCAGATAGTCAGAATTAGTAGATTTTCTGGAGCTAGTTCAGTCTTTGGATTGGACTGCACTTGCTTATCTTGGTGTATCGTTATTGGAAGTTCGAGCTATTTCTGGATTGGTGCTTTGGAGATGGAGATTATCCGCAGCTGGTGTTATCTATTTTCTTTCCGCTGCTATTTTTTGTATCATATCTCTGATGTATATTGATATTCATTTTATCATTTTGTTGTATCAGATATTGTATCAGTATTGTATATCAATATATTATTTACTTCTTCCGCTGTATTGTTATACTTAATTGTGTTATAAGCTCCGGTGACTCGGATTTGAACGGTCGAATCTATGGCATTCGAGTACGATGTAAAGTATGTATGTCGATTTTCGGGCGCGAAAATCCATATCGTTACATTTTGACTTTTAATTTACCCTTTTACCCATAATTTAACCTCTTAAGGGCATGCATTAATGGTGGAAGAGATGGTTTGACTTGAATTTATACTTAAGAAATGATGTTTGCCTTATTTTTTTAAACTTTAAAATGTTAAAATAACTTTTGCTCCTTTTCCATGCATGGATAAGACTTGTGCATTAATGAGAAAAGAGAGATTAAGTCATTTTTGTAATGATTATGTTTAGTAATTTAATTTTAATTATAAATTGTCAAATCATGTTACTTTTTGAATTATTTGTAAATTTTGACTTTTCAAAGTGCATTTGTTTTTATAAGATGTAAATGAAAGTGTTGTATAGTTTTTAAAGTTGTATTATATAAGTTACAAAGTGCATATGATTATTTAACGTTGCGATGACTTGTTACCGTTGAAAACAACGTTGTTATTAACAAATTTTACAGTCAAAATTTCTTAAATAATTTTAAATACTTCTATTCATATTATAAAACCATATTTAAATAATATCAAATTTTCCATTTTTACAGTGTATGTATAACTGACAAAATGCTACAAATTTTGAATATTTTTGTAAAACGATTATAAACATATTTTTAAATCCTTAAATATACTTCTATTATCTTTATTAAGTGATTTTAATATAATTTAACTTTATTTTAAATCTATTTATTTAAGCATTTATTTATTTTTAACAAAACTTAACTTTTGTTGGTTTGTTCTAAAATCCAAATTTATACTTATTATTATTAATTATAAGAATAAATAATTTCTCCATTATTATTTATTACATATAACTTTTTTATTGAAGTTTTAAACCTTTTTAAATTTTAAAGTAAACAAAATCCCTCATTTTCGAAGTACCAAAATTTCGGGTCGTTACAGAAACGGTAATATATAATATCAAAGGAACAATACAAATGGCTACTTTGAATACAGAAATATCAACGTTACTAAAACCTAAGTTCTATCGTTAGCTTGGACAATTATAACAACCTATCCTCACAATACCGATATATATAATACAAAAATGAAGTGGAAATAAGAATACTACGGAAGGTAATCATCCAGCTCTTTTCCATAAGCTTCAAAGCATCTGTAGCTAAATCTAGAAACATACATGAAGCTGACCCAAGCATTATAAGAAATTATCAAATGGACCAATCTAATAAACCAACGTGAGAAAACTTGTGAAATATGAAACAGGTAATAGTAACCATTGGGACCATATAGATTCTCGTAACGGTTTTCCCCTCAAAGAAACCAACCATTCATTAAGTTTTATATAGTGATATGATAGATAATGCCTCGAGTGTATAATACAAATCATATCAAATAGATGTGATGTTTACATCATCACACCACAACATATTTAGGTTACAATCAAAACCACCAAGGTTTGTTTATATATTGGGTTTTTCCGTGGAGATCTTTTCGGTCGATGTCGAATCCAATCTCCTACACAAGGGTCAGAAATTATCATCAAGCATTGTATATCTCTAGATAAAATATACCTTAAAGGAAAACATAGCTTGTCCATGCTAGAATACGTGTTCCCAAATATCATCAAATCACGCCAGCGAATAATCGATACGCATACTCTAGATATGGAGTTGATATATCCTATTATGGGTTTGCATAAACCCAAACTATGCCCCTACTTTGTTTTTTATTATTTTCAATGTCAAGGCTATGTTCGGCATCTCTCACATGAGTCTTCATTCCTCCAACAGAACATGAATCCCTAAATGGATTCCCATATCTCCAATAGATCATGAATCACTACATGGATTCGAGCATCTAGAATAAATCTCAAATATCCACATAAATTTCCCGCATAAGTCCTCCAACAAATGCTAAAGCAATCCTCTCTCTTGGAATACTCCTCAAGATAGACAGTCCCCCACGATATCATCATTTGAAATGTTAACATCGACCTCACCCTTGGACTTAACCTTAGGATTGACAGTTCAACTTTATAACATTCCTCTTCGCAACCTCTTCCAAAACAAAAACTCGTATACTAGTTTTGAAGTGGTATTCGATAAGTAAAACACTTACCGATCCCAAACTCTTCAAAACTAATCGATGAATTTTCGGTTAACTCAATTCCGGTTTTTTCAAAAGTAAGCGAAAGCTAGAGACGTTCATACCAATACTCCTCCCTAGGGGCTCTTATTGATATAAAATTGCGAAGCCTTTCGTTAACTTCCTAAGTCAATATTAGGTCAAGTTCGATAATCAAGTAATCGATTATCTAATTAAAATAATTGTTTATACAAATCATGATTCATATACTTAACCCGTTTTCGACATTCCAACTTAACTATTCCTCATTCAAGAGTGAAGCCAGGTAAGTTAGAGCACTGATTACATTAAATCCTTGCATAGATACTTCATTCTTTAATCCCACAAATAGATAGGTCTACCTTATCGGCTTTTACTATTAAGTATAGTATTAATTATTTCCATAAACAATAAGAAATAAACATGATTAACATGTTTTCAACATTTTTCTAATTACTATTCTTTGGTCAAGAGGAAAGCCCGGTAGGTTAGAGCTCTATTGCTTCGTTCCTACTCGACATCAATCGTAACTCTCACAAATAGATAAGCCTTACTTTTTCGGCTTTTAGTGTTAAGCATAGTTAATACTTTTCAAATAAGTAATTAGACAATCAACCATTTGGCCACTTAGCAATTCTAACCTTTTGTAAACCTTTTGTTATACTTTTAAAATACTTAAAAATACTTATAATAGGTTTTAAAACATTTATCTGAAACATTACTTGAAATTTTAGAATTTTCTTTAAAACTTGAAAACAACATGTTTTCTAACAAAATATCTCTTCTTCAAAAATTCACAACTAATTCTTAAAAATTCATAAAAGTCTGAAACCACTTTTGAAATACTCTAATATAAGTTATGAAACACTAGTAAAAATAATAAAAAAATACTTAAATTTATATATCTTTTCAAACCTTTAAGGTCCAAAATCAAGGCTAAATGGAGCAGTTTTGCACTAGAGATGTTTTGGCCACTTTTCGAGATGTTACTTCAATTTTTTCTATTCAAGCTTTCAAAGGCAATAAACATACATATAAAACATTAAAAATATAGCAAGAAAACCCTAAGGATCTTCTACAAAGTTCTAAAGAAATTGCCAAAAACAAGGCAATTCACAACTGCATCTATAACGACTATCACTATGTGCACTTTCAAATCCGAGTCCGATCAAAACCAAACTCCATATATAACCTATGTGCTTTGTTCAAGGTCTAGTCACAAGTTATACAAGTCCATTCTAAGTTTGTCAAGTCCATATACATGGATCATATATGTCACTTACTTTTAAAGTAAGAATTCAACCAATGTTTTGACATAAGTTAACAACAATTCAAACACAATCGAAATAAAACATATATATGTTATATTTTTCATTCAAAGTGAGGTGTTAACTCACCTTTAACCTCACTAACAACCAAGATCCAAGCACCCAAGCCTAGACCCAAGCTAGCAACCACCTTTACTTCCTCCTTCTCCTTGCTTTTACTTGAATTTTGCCTTCCACCCTTAAGAATTGCTCATGGCCTCCCTTTCTATAGGTAGCATTGCTTTACGTCGTAAACATTTGGCATGGTGGAAGGTATTCTAATATAGTACTAAGTCTCGTGGAAAAGTTTGAAGTGATTTGGAGTCGATTTGCAAGAATTTTCTTTAGAATCTAAGAGATGAAGGAGACAAAGAAGCCATTGATTTTTCAACTCAATGTTTTGTGAATTTGTGAATGAATACCAAGGGTATGCCCCTTCTTATATAGGTACAAGGATGGTGCTCTTAAAGCTTGCATTCGTCCCCCCCAAACCGTGCCATGGAAGCTTTACCTCCCATCACATCTCATTTAAGTTACTTCTACTTTATGCTTATTACTCTTATACTCTTCTCATAATAACATCTCTTATCCATTCGAAGCTTCTAGAGCATTCCAAGCTTTATGAAGAGCAGAGTGTGTTAATTAGTTGCTGATATGTTCATTTTATCATTAGTTAAGTGCATAAGAGTTCGAACAACTTATATCGATTGAAAAACTGTTTACCGATAAATCGATTTTCGATTACATTATCGATTTTTCTTCGAAGCATATATTTTTGTAAAAACATTTCCAACACAAATTTTTTATCGTTATTTATCAATTAAATGTTGTCTAAGATGGTTATAAAATCATATTTATAACACTTAATTATCTTTCAAAATGTTTCGATATTCGAAAACGAACTGTTCGAATTTCCAGGTTGCTACATTCTCCCTTACTTAGAACATTTTGTCCTCGAAATTCAAACAAGAATGATAATCAAATGAGATAGAAGAACAATATATATATATATATAGCATATTGCTGAAACTATATCGTGCTAAACTGTAAACCAAAATGCATACTAGGTGACTCCACCTCAAGCGGTGAGTACACCACAAAAGATATACGATACCAAGATAAGAAGGAACCCCTAGTCTAGGAGCACTTTGGGTAGAGCTCCTTTAAACTGCCATTCTTTTTCTTTGTACCACCCCAAGAATCCTTACCCCATGGCACTTCTAACCTTAACAAAGGAATAAGCCTATAAATATTAAAATAGTATTCACAATTACTAGCATCCAATGCTCATGGTTCGCTGAGGTTCAAAACTCTCCCATCATCCAAGGACAATAAACAATCTACTAAGCATACCTTATGCTCAACAGCCTTAGGTTCTTAGACAATTATTCATGATACCTTATAACAAATCGAAAAGTCATCCCCCAAACTCTTCATAAGTCAACATAAATTATAAAAATGTACTAAAGTCCGTACGATGTACATATTTCATTCATACACAATATCTGATCTGATCACTTGCTCGATTATATATATTTCGCTTCCAACTAGTATAGATAACTTGACCTCTCTAGTGCGGACTCCAATTATGTTCCTTGATTAGAAACCCCCATTGTCCTTAAATAGCCATATAATATGATAGTAAACTTTAGGATCACATCATGAATTCGTATCAAGTGTTTGCCGTCAAGAATCTAGTGAAAAATCCTTGTTCAAACCGGTGTAAACCACCTCGAAATCATGTACTTAAATACTGGATCAGGAACAATCATGCAAATAAAATGATCTATGTATAACTTATGTATTTATCCTATTGGTTTCTTAACTACCTTAGTTCCTTCTTAATCACATTCATTTACACAAAGAGTATGTCATTTAATACTAAAACCATTTATGAATTATTTCATAAAAACATAACTTCATGTTTATCCACATTTTATAACTTAAGTTCATACTCGTATAATAGTCGATTGCATCTTAAGAGCATATACCGAAACATCAAATTTGTTTTACTTCACAAGTATGTTCAACAAATTTAAACTTGTTCCAACTTACTACCTTCTCAATTCAAGTGTTATATAAACTCAACTTTATATTTTCAAAAACACTTAACTACAAGTTCTATAACAATTTGGAAGTTCTCGACTATCCAAAATCATCGAAAAGCCCATTTCATTTTAATAATGAAAACAATTAAACAACATATCATATAATGATGCACATATCATACTATCCTATAGGCTACATTTGTCCGTAAAATAACTTAATAAATTTCAATAATTTATTAAAACACTTTACCTAAAAAGGGAAAACATGAAAAGTACCAACATTTATTCCGGGCTATGCCACTACCATTTGAGCATCCTATACAGTATATATATAAAACTTTCTTTATAAAAAGTTTATAACAAACTTCTTTCCAAAGAAAAACTTTAGAACTAAACACCGGTTTTATTTCAAATAAATTGAAATAATACACATGCATAACCTTTGTATGTCAAATCAAACTTTCAGGATTTAAATCCGTTGTACCAAAACTACTTTGTAGCATCCCACACTTAGAACCTTGAAAAGGAACGCCGATGATGTTACAGTCATCACCGAAATTATTTTCAAACAATAGAAGTGGGTTTAGTACATCCAAACCATACTTTTAGTACTTAACCAAAATCATTTCAAAGCTGTATCAAATACTTCGTATCATAATACTAAGTATCATGATCTTAGTTTCTTAAATCAAACTCCCAAATATTTACTTTCAAATAATACTATTATTATTTTCTCTAAAATCTTGAAAAACAATTTCAAAGACACTGGGATTCAAGTTCTCAAATTCTTTGTTTAAATCTATTTTGTTTATAAACCACATTTTATAAACTATACTTATATAGAATTATTTTGTTATATAAATTTTGTCATAAATATTTATTTTCAAAATATTCTATCTTTACTTTGGATTATAGTAAACATCATTTATGAAATTTTAACTTTTAACCTAACATTATCACTGAATGCCTTTTAGTCAAACCATGAAACTTAATTTACAAGATGTTAGTTTTAATGTATCCAAAATTGTTGTCTACTCACTCTATGATGTAGAACGACAAAGCTATTCATAAACTAATTAAGCACCAATCAATAATAAACAATACCGAATATTCCTAACATGTCGAGAATGACTAAACAATCAAGGTTTATGGGGTATTAGACTATGAGAAGTATTAATATCAAACCAAACACGAATAGGTAAATAATAAATGATAGTATACCCTCAAGAATCTACTTCTCCTTTATACCCATCAAAGTGGAAGGTACTGAAGCAATTGCAAAACCTCTAGGCTGTTTTCCTATCTGAAGCATCGGACAACTCCTAACTATATGACCAGTTTGATGGAAGTTATAGCAAGTCCTCGATCCCAAGTGTGCCTTGGCCGCTAGCGACATAGACTTCGGTACCTTAGCAGTCAGTTCCTCGGCTACTTGTCCTACTCCTTCTATCTTACAATCTATAGCAAAGTCTCCCTTCCACCCAAACTGATGGCAAACAAGGTTGGACATGTACTTCAACTGCTAATACTTTAGCTTGTTGCTTATGGTTACCATAAATAAAGATGGCCTTGGAGCTGAACCCTCGAGCTGAAAAGCCGTACTTATAATATCCCCGAATGCTCCATGGATATGATCCATCGTATCCTTATATACCATGTTGCATAAACTAATCCAAACCTTGACTTCGAGGATAGTCTCAATGCTATTGAACCTCTTTTTCACCAATATCTCGAACTTGCGCCATATCAAAGCAAAATCTTTCTATGGTTGAATCTGCACCACTTCTTCCACAATACTTCCTTCAACATTAAAAACCCTAGCATCCATAGTTCTTACTACCTAATCAAAGCAGAATAGCTTTAGGAAACTAAAGGATAGAGTTATTTCAAAGAAGGAGTTAATAGAAGGAGATATCCCTAAGGAATAATTTTAAAAGTCTAGTTTTCAAAATACAAATACGCTTTCATATGTATTATACACTCGTCTCATTCTAAGGTGTCGCTTACCCTATCTTTAATGAGCCATACCCAACAAAAGCTAAGGTGTTTACTCAATCTTGAGCTCCGATACCAAATGTAATGGCCCGAATTTTCAACCCTCAAATGTTGACAGTAATACATCCATGGTATTCGTGTGCCGAACACCCAAGTGCCGAAAAGACAAAAAGTTACGGTAAAAGAAAAGAAAATGAATATAACTAGAAAAGAAAAACATAATATCAGAATCTCACACCGTAACAGTAATATATAATATTAAAGGAACAGTATAAAGGGTTACTCTTAATACAGAAATATCAGAGTTACTAAATCCTAAGTACTATCATCAGCCTGGACAGTTATAACAACCTGTCCTCACAATACTGATATGTATAATAAATAAATGCAGCAAAAATAAGAATACCACTAAAGGTAACTATCCAACTCTTCTCCATAAGCTCCAAAGCGTCCGTAGCTAAATCTGGAAACATACATAGGACTAACTCGATCATTATAGGAAAATAATACCCGAATTAGTCTGATAAACCAACGTGAGAAAACTTATTAAACATGAAATAGTTAACAATAACCATTAAGACCGTACGTATTACCTAATGGTTTTTCTCTCAAAGAAACCAACCATTCATTAAGTTTAATATAGTGATATGATAGAATATGTCTATGGTATAAAATATAAATCATATCAAATAGCTATGACGCTTATATTCATCACCCCACAACATGTTTAGGTTACAATCAAACTCCCCCGGAGCTACCCCAGTATATTATTGGGGATATATTTCGATTATTACTTTCTTGAAGTCAAAAATGAGCTCATGTGAAGTGTACGAACAGCTTTCTCGGGCATTTTCGTTAACCCGGTCGGGAACATTTCTCTTTGAATCATTATTCATTACTACCAATCTAATAGTTCCAGTGTTCAATAATCTCCAATCAAGCGCCAAGCTTCATTCGCATATTGGGCTTTTCAATGGAGACCACTTCGATCAACGCCAAATCCATTCTCCTGCACAAGGGTCAGAAACTACCTCCGAGCATGTATATCTCTAGATAAAATATACCTTAAAGGAAAACATAGAAGGTCCACACCCTAACACGTAATCCTAAATATCATCAACTCCCATCGACCGACAATCGATAAGCATATTCAAGATGTGGAGTTGATATATCCTATTATGGGTTTGCAAAAACCATAGACTATGCCCCTACTCTTTTTTCTGTCATTTCTAATGTCGAGGCTACGTTAGGCATCTTTCACACGAGTCATCATTACTCGAACAGAATATGAATTCCCAAATGGATTCCCATTGTCGACCAAATCACGAATCACTACATGGATTTGAGCATCAAGAACAGATCTTGAATCTCCGTATATATTCCCTACATAAGTTCTTCTACAAATGCTAAAGTTGTCCTCTCTCTTGGAATACTCCCCAAGATAGACAGTCCTCCACGGTAGCATCGTTTAAAATGTTAACATTGACCTCTTTCTTGGACTTAACCTTAGGATTGACAGTTCAACTTTATAACATTTCGCATCACGATCTCTTCCAAAATATAGAACCGTATACTAGTTTTGAAGTGGCATTCGATAAGTAAAACACTTATGGATCTTGGAATCTTCAAAACCAATCGATTAATTCCCAGTTAACTCAATTCTGGTTCTTTTAAAAGTAAGCAAAAGTTAGAGACATTTCGTACCAACACTCCTCCCCGAGGGTCTTATTGGTATAAAATCACGAAGCTTTTTGATAACTTTCTAAGTCAATATTAGGTCAAGTTGGATAATTGACTAATCGATTATCTATTCAAAACAATTGTTTATACAAATCATGATTCATACGCTTAACTCATTTTCGACATTCCAACTTAACTATTCCTCGTTCAAGAGTGAAGCCAGGTAAGTTATAGTACTAGTTGCATCATAGCCTTGCCTAGATACTTCATTCTTGAATCTCACAAATAGATAAGTCTACTTCGTCGGATTTTAGTGTGAAGTATAGTATTAACGATTTCCATAAACAATAAGAAATCAACACGATTAACATGTTTCCAAAATTTTCTGACTTACTATTCCTCGGTCAAGAAGGAAGCCAGAAGGGTTAGAGCTCTATTGCTCTATCCCTAATTGACATCAACCTTAACTCTCACAAATAGATAAGCCTTACTTCATTGACTTTTAGTGTTAAGCATGGTTAATTACTTTTCAAACAAGTAATTAGACAATCAACCATCTTGCCACCTAGCAATTCTAACCCCTTTTCTAAACCTTTTGTTTATATTTTTTAAAATATTTAAAAATACTATAATAGATTTTAAAATATTTATTCAAAATACTACTTGAAAAGAACAACTTTATAATTTTCCTTAAAACTTAAAACTTAAAACTAACATTTTTTTTAATAAAATATATCTCTTCTTTAAAAATTAACAACTAATTCTTAAAAACTCAAACCACTTTCAAAATACTATAATATGAGTTAGTATAAACTTGTAAAAATAATGAAACAAAATACTTAAATTTAAATATCTTTCCAAACCTTTTAAAGTCCAAAATCAAGGCTAAATGGGGCAGTTTTGCACAAGTAATGTCTTGGCCACTTTTCGAGGTGTTACTTAACTTTTCACAATTCAAGGTTTTAATAGCAACTAACATACATATAAAATATTGCAAATGTGGTGGGAAACCCATAGGGATCTCTCTATAAAGTTCTATAGCAATCTCCAAAAAGGGTAATTCACAACTGCATTCACAGCGACTATCGTTATAAATGCACTTTCAAATCCGAGTACGATCTAAACCAAAGTCCATCTTTAACTTATGTGGTTTGTTCAAGATCTAGCCACAAGTCATTCAAATTCATTCTAAGTTTGTTCAAGTCTATATACATGGATCATATGTCACTTACTTTTAAAGTAAGAATTCAAACAATGGTTTAACATAAGTTAACAACAATTTAAACAATACAAACACAGTAAAAATGCAACATATATATGTTATATTTTTCATTAAAATTGAGGTGTTAAATTACATTTAACCTCACTAACAACCAGGATCCAAGCACCTAAGCCTAGACACAAGCTAGAAACCAACTTTGCTTCCTCCTTCTTTTTGTTTTTACATGAATTTGCCTACCTCCCTAAGAATTGCTCACGGCCTCCTCCTCCATAGGGAGCATTACTTCACTTCTTCAACTTTTGTCTTAGTGATAGGTGTTCTAATATAATAAAAACCCCTGCGACAAATTTTGAAGTGATTTGAAGTTGATTTGCAAGAATTTTCTTTAGAAGATAAGAGATAAAGATGATGTATACTAAGCCCTGCGGCAAATTTTGAAGTGATTTGGAATTGATTTGCAAGAATTTTCTTTAGAAGATAAGAGATAAAGGAACCATTTATTTTTCAACTCGAAGTTTTGTGAATTTGTGAATGAATACTAAGGGTATGCTCCTCCTTATATAGGTACAAGGATGGTGTTCTTTAAGCTTGCATTCACCCTCCTACCATGCCATGGAAGCTTCATCTCCCATCACTTCTCCTTTAAGTCACTTCATCTTTGTGCGTATTACTCTCATACCCTTCTCATAATAATATCTC
The DNA here is from genome assembly GCA_030737815.1 of Allium fistulosum. Classification (NCBI taxonomy): domain Eukaryota; kingdom Viridiplantae; phylum Streptophyta; class Magnoliopsida; order Asparagales; family Amaryllidaceae; genus Allium; species Allium fistulosum. The sequence goes on from CM060908.1 coordinate 172,740,458, forward strand.
TTAACCATTTAAAGCTTCTAGAATATTCCAAGCTTTATGAAGAGAAGAGTGTGCTAATTAGTTGCTAATGAGTTCATTTGATCATTAGTCAAGTGCACAAGAGTTCAAACAACTTATATCGATCGAAAAGCTATTTACCAATAAACCGATTTTCGGTCACCTTGTCGTTTTTTCTTTGAAGCAATTACATTTTTGTATTTTTTCTTCAAAAAAAAGTTTCTTATCATTATTTATCAATTAAATGATGTCTAACATGGTCAGAAAATCATATTTATAACTCTTAATTATATTTCAAAATGTTTTGATATTCGAAGACGAAGTGTTCGAATTCCTCGGTCACTACAACTTCACTATTTATGACAATTATTAAAAACAATTAGTTAATTTATCCAAATAAATGTAATTGTAAATTGATTTTTGAAATAATTTTATTAAACTATAACGACCCTCCTTTTTGACCATCGAAAGTCGACATTGAACACTACCACTGTGTTCCAATGTCACACATCTAATCGACAAAAGGGCAGATTGCTAGGGTAAATAAAAAGAAAAGAATAGAGAACAGAGAAAAATAGAATCTCACAGCGGAATCGAAAACCTATAATATAACAAGGACAATAGAAACCGTCACTTCAAACATATAGAGTATATCAGAGTTAAAAACAAAATTTATCGGCTGGATAGTTATAAAATCCCAACCTTACAAATGTTGATATGTATACTATATAATACAGTGCAAAATAAAATACTTAGATAGGTGAATCTTTAGCTCCCCACCACGAGCTCCAAAACTTCAAAGACAACCTGGGAAAATACCCGGTCTGACCGGAGCATTATAAATAAATAACACTTGGATCAGTCTAAAAATACCAGCATGAGATAACTCAAATAATGGGGAACATATAAAGTTCTGTAAGCCTATGCTGCTAATGCAGAATGGGTTTTCACCTTACAAGAATAACATCCATGTAGACAAGAGAAGAAATAAATATTAGGAACAAATCCAAATATGAATATAATATTAAACCAGACTTGAAAGAACAGAAATAAACCGAGTAAAATCCAAACTGGATAGAATGGATAGAACAAGAAAAACAGTCCAACTTGATAGAATGGACTAAATAAGGTAACAATCCAAACTTGATAGAATGGAGTGAATCAGGTAACAGTCCAACTTGATAGAATGGACTAAATCAATACTTAAATGCCATGATGAGGAGTTGGCTCTACTCATGGCAATTTAAAGCTAAACAGATTTAGGGTCTTCGAATCAAATAAGGAAAGGAAAATTTCCAGCAAATGACAAGGAGGGTGCATCCCCCTTAAAAGAAGTATACCTCTAGCAATATACTTAAAACCCTGGGAACTCCAAGTCGGACCCCGCTAAACCTTACCAAGAATCAGAATATTTCACATCTAAAAACTTTCAACTGTTTTTCATATGATGGTACAAAAAAATCTAGATGAGATGTGAAAATTTCCTAATGGGAGCAACCCCACATAAATTGGCCCCTAAAAACCACGTGCTTTGGTTTAGTCATTTAGGGCAAAGGATAAATAATGCTTAACGGAGCAATAAATTGTCTTAGAATGACGAAAATAAAGTAGCTGAAGTAACCGTTAGCTGAGATACCAACTATCGACGATATAAAATGATCGTATATGGAAATTAAGTCTTGTACCTTATCACCACTCATTGAATTCAAACTTGTGCATTTTCTTGGTTAATGATAATAACGGACAAGTCAAAGTAGTGTTACCTCAAATTCATGTCCAACGATTACTCTTAACATTTGAAATAGCGATAAGTTTACTTCTTCGATGTTTAGTGCTAACTTTACAAATAAATCGTTTCTGTATAAGTGATTCGCTTTACGGAAATAATTCGTTTCCATAAACGAATCAAATATTTTCTTTTAAAGACAAACCGAACTTGTTCTTGATTTCCATATTTCCATACTGGTAAAACACTTTTAGAATTAGTTCCTAATTACTGAAACGTTAAGAGAATAATTTTTCCAAGTGCGCGACCCCGAAGGCCTAAACCAACACCTGTACGACACCTAGAAGATTATTCCAAAGGTAATAGAACAATTTAAATACCTTTTTGTAACTTTAAAACAATATTAATTATCCCAAAAGTTAATTAATCACATTTAAAATCTCTTTTAAATAAACAAATCCATTATCTTTAATAAAAAAATAATTATTTCCAAACACTTTTATAACATTGGTAAATTAACTTTAAAATCTTTATTAAATCAGTTCATTAACTTTAAATCGGTTGATTAAAGCAATCTTATTATATTAATTACTTTACTTTAATCACTTTTATTAAATCGATTAATTAACTTTAAACATCATTAATTACAAAGATTAATTAAGTTCAAATAATCATTAATCAAATGAATAAGTCATCTTAAACATCTTTATAATGATAAGTAATTTTAAATTCCATCAATTAAAACAATTAATTAAGTTCAAGTAATCATAAATTAACTAGATTAATTAAATTCAAGCCACATTACTTAGAACGATTAATTAAAATATTATTTTTAAAATGATTTATTAAATTATAAAACATCTTAATTAAAATGATTTAACTAAATTCCAAATATCAATAGTTAAACCAATTAGATAAAATTAAAACAATTAATTACATTCAAAACAATCACTAATTAAAATGATTAATAAAATTCAAATATCATTATTTAAAATGATTGATTGCTTTTAGAAATAATTAATGAAAATGATTATTAATTTCAATTATCACTAATTAAAATAATTAATTAAGTTCAATAAATTAATTAAACTCCATTATCACTGATTAAAAGAATTTAGTAAACTCAAATAGTCATTAAGTATAAAACATCATTAGCAAAAATGAATTAATTAAATCTAAAGATAAACCAATTTTAATGATCATTTATTAAATTTGTTAATTAATCTCAAAATCATTAGTTAAAATGATTAATTATTTTTAAATTATCATTAATCAAAATGATTAATAAATTTTAACATTCTGTTTTAGTGGAAACACAAGCTCAAGTTCATACGATAGGGTTTTGGGGATGAAATTGAATAAATGACGATAGCGAAATTGCTATAATGACAATTAACAAGTTAAACGGAATATCAGGATTTATTTCAATTAGCCATTAATATAAAAGCATGCAAATGTAAATAAATAATAATGGGCGAGAAACCCCTTGGGGTCTCTCTACAGGTTTTTTTCTACAAAACAATTGTTATGGATAATATATATGTATATATATATATATATCACTACACCAAAACAGGTGATTCCCAACGAGTATAACCGTCGCAAACAGTTTCAGCAACGCTTATTAGCGTCGCTATAGGGTCGTTGCAATTTATTGCCAATGCTTATAAGCGTTGACGAGTTTAGTTTCCCAACGCTTATAAGCGTTGGAAGTTTGTATTCGCCAACTCTTATAAACGTTGGTGTATATTAGTTAGCAACGCTTATAAATGTTGGCAAATTAACCATCCAACATTGTTTAATTTTCTGTGCTGACGCTTATAAGCGTTGGTAAATTTTATTTGCCAACGCTGAAATATTTTCATTCTCAATATAGTCAATTATTTTAACATTAATAAACAATTAATAACTAATATGATATGCATTATTATACTACATTCAATAGGAACCCAAAATTTACAATATTCATGATCAAATAACAACATAAATTTCATAGTCAACTACTTCATAACAAGTACAATACATAATTAAGTTGGTTAATTCAATATATAATCAACTACTTCATAACAATGTCAAATTGGAATACAAAAGACAACGTAAATTTCATAGTGAAATTCTACAAATACCGAATACGAAACTCCGGCCATATAATGAAACCTCCATCTGAAAAATCACATAACTTGAACATTCCATTTTGAGGACCATCATAAATTAGTGCATCCGGGATCTTTAAGGTAGCAGCTGCAATACAAGATATTTTTACAAGTGGACATATTATAAATGAAATAAATCATGCTGCAATACAAAAGCTTATAGTATATACATGTGCAAAGTGCCTCACTTGAAGATGATCTATGTAGATATATAGCAAATGTGATAGTGGATAGAAGTCAACATACCGATGACTTTTGGTGTAGTTTTCCCATACAAGCTCATCACCACTCTACCTGTTTTCATACGAACAAAAATCTAGTGCTTAGATTCATGTGTATATTGCTTGCTATCATCTTACAGATGTACTAAATTTAACTACAAAAGAATAAAATGGATTAGGAATTTTAAATCAGCCAGTTGCTATGAGAAGGAAAATGTAAATTTCAACCTGTTATGTAAAAAAAATTAATATTACTTTTCAGCAGATGCCAATCCTTCTCAACACTTATAATTAGATTTAAAAAAAGTGTTTTATATTACAATTCAATAACAGAAATATGAATAACAAAGTGATCATACTTGTGCCAATCAGATTGATGTTAATATGTTTTGTAAATATAATCATGTTACTATGGTGTCATGTCCTTATCAAAAAAAGGGACAAATGCTGCTAGATTTTTTTTCTTGTACATATTCCCATTTATAACATAACAGTTGAAATCATCCTTTGTTTGAAAGAAAGAAGAAGAAAGAGCTTAGAAAAATCAGTGATAAAAACAAATAAATGATGAGATAGTATGAACATACTTGATGGGAATTTACTTGGTTAAATAAATAAAACAACCTAATTACCACTCAAACACAGAATATTGGTAAATAATGTAATCCTTCTCGAACATAGCATATTGGTAAACAACCTGATTAAGCCATTAACTTTAGGGGAATAACATAATCCAAATTTTTAAATGGTACAAATTTTTTGGATTTGTTCATAGCAAATTTAGATTTTTTCATGAATTATTTAACAAACACGTAGTTTAGGAAAGGAATATGTTTATTTCAGTACAGTATTGTAACCTTATCGATATATATTTTTCTTCCAACATTTAATCTATTACGAAATTATACGGGAAAGAAAACTCACCAAATGTGTTATTATCTCGTTCATCATTATCCAATTCAATCAGATCCTCAGTCAGTCAAAAATAAGAGGCATCATTGAAGTTATCATATAATAAATACAAACTTAGTAAAATAGTCAAATGTATGATAAAAAATTTAAAGATATAAACAGCTTAACAGTTAACAAAATTCATTAAAGTGCAAACTATTAATGAGCTGAGTCTAAAGAAAAATATATGGCATGTGATATGCAGACATATTAATATCAATCTAAAGCCACCAGGCGATAATACACTTTCCTTCTATAAAACACAATTGTATCAAACATCAAATAACCTAACTACATAAATGGAAAACATGAGCATGACAAAGAAAGAATGGGTACATAATTTAATATTCATCTATAGATAAAATAAACCATCAATGTTTCACAATAAAAATTTCTTAAGACTACATAAGTTGAATATATCCATATCAAGTTAATGCTACAAACCTAAAATAGAAGTAAGAAACTAAGAGAAGTTAATGAATATATAAACTATTATTGTCTGAATAATTAACAAATCATTAAATCAACCACAATAAACACAGCATATACTTATGATATTCAACCAATAATGCATAAGTTGTTCATGCTCACTGGCATTAGAAACAGTGAACAATTCATTCCACAAATTTTGCACAGTCAGAGTTAATCATAAAGTCAGAATCTGTCCACCTTTATTTCTTGTATAAACTCATCATCGTCCCATCATCACTTTACAAAACTTCAAAAATAGAAACCCTTCTCAAAAATCAAACACTGTACCATGCTAGTATCCCTTCCTATACTCTCATAAACATGCTAGATATCTTCACATATCACAATTTCCTTAACACCCTCCCAACTCATCATTACCCATTTCATGGTTTCATCATATGAAATTGCTATAAGGGAATTAATACATTTATCGACTATTTAGTTCACGCATGCTGAAAACATTACTATCTGCTTCACTTTAGTTAGAATATATGATTAAATATTAGGATCCAACTTAATGCAACCTGATGATTTATCAAATCGACATAATCACAAAATACTAAAAATAAATATTTTGCAAAAAGAAGGTTTCGTTTTCCAATTTACCTTTGATTCCAAAATCCTCCCCAAGTTGCAAAATAATTGGATCGATATTGACTAAAGACAAATCGATGGCCACTCTCTGCGAAGCTTGCTTTAGTGTCTTGCACAGATTTAATTTGTTTTTTTACAGCAGTCGAAGCCGCGATCTGTTGCTGCTAGTAGGGCTGTAGGTACTGGTTGGGTTGTGGTTGTGGAGGGTTGCGGTTGCTGGTAGGGTTGAGATTGATTGGTCACGAGCAAATCAAAGAGATGAAAAGAGAAACGCGATAATGGAGGAGTTGACTGTAGCTAATTGATGGAGTCGGAGGAGGATGGGGCATTAGCGGTTTGATCGAGTCAGATAGGGATGGGGCGGTAGTGGTTTGATGGAGTCGGAGGGAGAGGGGCAGCAGCAGTAGTGATTTATTTGTGGGATGAAGAGAGTGATTTGGGGATTTGGAGATATCGGGATGGAGTGGTAGGGATATTTCAATTAATATACGGAATGAGTTTTTTCAGGTTATAACATAAGTGTTGCTAGGGGTAAGCGTGATATGTTATGCAATTACAATTTTGCCCTAGTATATTTCAATTAACTCCAATTAAACCAAGGCTTACAACGAAAATAAGTGTCGCCGTATTTAAAAGTGTAAATTTTTATTTTCAATAACACTTATATTGGATAGCGACACTTATTAGCGAGACTAAATTGCAACCCATATAAGTGTCGCCAAATGGAAAAAAAAAGTGTTGCCAAATGACTGTTTTGGTGTAGTGTATATATATATATATATTTTCATTTGGGTTTATAACGATCAATTATATCATCCATTTTCTTAAGGGAAATTCAACCGAACAAGCAATCAAGCAATTTAAGTAACATCCAAAACAATCAATAAACATATATAACATCATAAATATGATATAATAAAATTTAATGTGAGTTAAACTCACATTGATTTTCATTTTCGCCATAACGTCCCGATTTTGGACTAAAACTGAACCGTCGTCCGATTTTATCCTAAATTTTCACTTGCTCCAAAGCCAACCTAACCAACTCCATCGTGAAGAATGTTGGATCTTATGTTTTGATTATTGACAAGAAATTCAACCGACACGAAGATTCATGAATCTACGACAAAGAACTACGAAGACCGGACTCAACGATATGAAGTATGGTTCATATATATGTTGTTTAGAGTCTATATATTATTGTTATAAATATGTTAAAATCTTTACGATATGGTATATACACACTAATAAGTACACAAACCATGAAAATGCACAAAACAAGTTATAATCAGCCGGCTGAATGTAACCATTCAGCGTTTGAATGCTGAAACAAAGCAAAATTTATTATGCAGTTTCAGCCGGCTGAATGGTATCATTCGGACGACTGAATAAGGCCAAAAATAGCCTATTTGCTTGCTATATCAAATTTCAAATAAAGCAGAAGGCTGAATTGAAAAATTCAGATGACTGATTATCTATAACGGCTAGTTTTCTGAAGGGATGCTTCTCTTCAACGAAGAGAAACATCTTCTAATCTAATAGTTGCATCTGTTCTTTTCATCGTTCCCTTTCATCAAACAATGCAACTCTTAAAACTTTATAAATAGAGCCTAGAATTTAACAAATAATTAACTTAACCGATTTTAGTATTCTTGAATTCTTATCTCTTATTCTCTATTTTCAATTTGCACTCAAACTGCATACAATCTCAGATCATTGATCACTCTATCTTCCACATTCTTCAAGCACATTACACTATATATCATAAAGGATAAGATTATAGGAAGATTGTACTTTATTTACTTATCAGTGCTATTCAAGAGCATATCCAGTCAAAAACAATTTTACTATCTGTATTGTAGAAGTCCTGTTCGGTTGCTCTAGTGGTAGAAGTCCATTCGGTTGCTTAGGCGATAGAAGTCCTTTTCGATTGCTTAGGCAGTGTAAACCTATTCCTCTGGGTTAAGTGAGGGTTGCTAGTTTAATTCCAGAAGGAATCCGAGACTGGACGTAGAACGGAAGTTCGAACCAGTATAAAAATATCTAGTGTCATTTACGTTACTGCATTATTTATTCACTTACTTAGTTTTTATTCTGCACAAGTAGTTTACAAATTCATCCATATTACACGATCCTATAGCATAGTCACCTTTAAAGAACTCGACAATATGAGTCCAATGCAAAAAACGGCATTCAAATCCGACCTCGTAATAACAAGATATTCAAGCTATAATAATTCGAGTTTAATAATATAATTAATATTAATTATAAGATTATCCTTTAATTACCAAATAAACAACTTATCCCTCAATCTCGTTCGCTCCCGTTCATAAATGAATCCAGATTCATTACTTTGACCCAATACCGCGCCGTCGTTGCTGCCCAACCAGCCATCGCACTTCGCCCATCGAACCCCCTTCCACGAGCTCCCCCCTAGCCATAGACCTCCTTCCTCGAATCGCCTCCAACGCCGAAATCTTGCCCAACAACTATCGCCGCTTCCAATGCCAAATGCCACCGCCTCGAGCCATCGAACAGCAATTGCACCGTCCAATTTCCTCGTCGCATCAAGGTGCCCTACTTTGATGTTGGGGCCTTCGACTATCTCGGCCTCCAGTGGTCCAAGATGATGGTGGCTGTTCGATCCCTCTTATTTGAATTTGAAAATGAACGAAAAAAAACCAAATCTCTGAGTGCACACGATTTATAAAAGGGAATGAGTATGGCCTAAATGTAGGGAGTATTGGCAAGCATATGGCAGAATATATATATATATATATATATATATATAGTTATATGTTATTTTAATTTAATCCATCAATCCATAAAACGTCCGAAAATTACGAACTCTAAACGAAGCGTGCCGCCTGACGTTCTATATGTTATACCCCTATTCCAAACACAATGGAACTAGTCTTGAGGCCAAATTCGATCGTATAAAGAAGATAACTTTTTGAACCCAATTATTATATTAAATTTCTGATATTAATTTCAATGCGTTTCGATCTTGCATGATCAAATGATACGTGGTCCTAAAATTTGATGGCATAATATAATTCACTATTACGTATCCAATGAAACTCATTTCGTTGAAATTCGAGACTAGGCCCCAAAACGAAAATTTCACAAACTTAAATATTGTTTTATATTTAATTATCGATATTTTATCCGATCTATTTATATTTGTAAACAAATTTAGAAATTGAATTCACCAATATTATTTATTAATTAAAAGGAGTTAGATAAAATTATTAAATCCATTTAATTAACATGTAATTCACAATTGAAATATTTAATTATTCCCTATATTTGAAATATAAGTTATTAAATTCCAAAATTCAATTATTTTAGATATTTAAAATTAATCAAACATTTAAAATCAAATAACCAAAATTTTGGGTTGTTACATTCTCCCCCCTTAATGAATTTCGTCCCCGAAATACCTAAGGAAGAAAATGTTTCCAAACCCTCAAGTTTAAAACTATTAATGAAAATTAGTTATTAAACTTATTAACCTTTCAAAACCAATTAGTTGGAATAGATTCCAAAATTTCCAAATCTTTAAAATTTACCCACCTATGCCAACTAATCCCCTTCCATTCATTTATTCCTAGGTATAACTCGAAAGTCAAATTTTTTTGTTATCAAAATTTTTCCAAAACTCTTAGAAAAAGTTTCAGCTCTTAAATTTATGGAAAATTTCACCAACGTCTCTTTTGTGCACCTCGATCGAAATAACTACAAATCGCCTCTATGGGCTCCAAACTAATCAAAGAAAACAAAAACCAAGTGGCCTCCCATATTTGGGGCAAAAAATCTTCAACAAATTTAATTTTCTAAATTTATTACGTACCTTTTTTCATTTGATTTATAATTTGGCAAGTAATTTATTACCTTCTATGCGAATGAAAGTGCAAAGAATCAAATGAGAATCTCTTGCATACCTGTACTTACATAGTCTAAAAGAGAATCAAGTTAAACAAAGCAATATGATGTAACTTTTCATGCAAAAACTATTCTTATATAATCTATATGCAATCAACAACTATATCTCAATCATATGTAATTAAATACAGATAATATTCTGTAATAGATGATATGCATCCAATTATTTCAAATGATAATTTAGATCTAAATACCCAGGTTTTTCAATTGAAAAATATATTTTCAAATTTCTCAAACGAGAAAAATCAAAGATCAAAAAACAAAGTGACAAGGAGGGGATTCCTCCAAATAAAGTATGGTGAAACTCTAGAATCAAAACAACATGGAGCGTCCAGTGGTATTCTGGTTCCTCCAAAAATATCAACTAGAGTGAATAAATATCTTTCCTTTCTCAAAATCTTCAAAAATTCCTTCTTCCAAAATCACCAGGATTTAGGTCCTAATAACAACCATTCAAAATCCTTTGTCTATAAATTTAGACTTTATAGACAATGGTATATTAAATCATACAACTAATCAATTCAATTCAACCAAATTCCATGAAGGAATAAACTAACATTAACAGTCAATCAAAATCTATAAAGGAAAACTTATCACTTCACATTGTTTCAAAATGTCAAATGACTAGCTAACAAATCTTATCTTAGGTTCTAAACTTTATTAATTGTCCAAAAATATAGATAATTATCCAAGCATACCATTTTGCTCACTAGCCTTTGGTTATTGCTTAGAAGATTATCCAAACTCACTTGGGCAAAATGGAAAGTTATACTCTATATTTTACTGGTTTCTTAATTACATTAATTTTTTTACTAAATCACTTATATTTTCACTTAGTATTTTATTCGATACTAAAATTATTTATGAATTATTTCATAAATTCTCATCGAAGTTTTAAAAATATTTTACAAAGTTATTTTTTATAAAACTTCAAATCATGACTTATTCCGCTTTACTTACTTGTATAATGCCCCTATATATCCTAGGAGTACATATATATCTAGATGGAGATCAAATCAAATTATGGTTTCTTAAAACCAAGTCAACTTATTGACCCTTTTTTTAACTTAGAGTGTTAAAATGAACAATATTTATGGGTTGACCCAAATCAACAAGTTGTTTACACTATTAGATGTTTTTAAAACAATTATAGGGTTTTAATAAAACAATGTTTATCAAAACCTTTCTATCCGATTTTTGAATTCATTTTAAACTTGTGTTAAATTATCGCTTACTTTTATCTAAGGGTAAAATCTCATTTATCTAAACAATCTCTTATCAGAATTACCTTTTGTTTTGGAAAACAATTTCCTTTTTACAGGAAATTAAAAATTAAATACCCAATTTAAAATTTCCAAAACACATCTTTGAAAGTATACTACATATATTTTTATATATAATAACTTCAAACATTTTATTTATTAATACTCACTGTGGGTTTATCCAGATTTGAACTCATTTCGATCGCACAATAATAAAGAGAATAATTTACCGAGTACCCCACAACGTTCGTCTAAGCAAACATCTGATCAACACTTAGAAGATTATTCAGACTACCACAAAGCTAATTGAAACGATTTCCTCCTAATTATCCCAAACAAAATGCATTCCATTTCAAATTACTTACAAAATATATTATTATTTCTTTCCTCAAAAAAACCTTTTGAAATTATTTTCAAAGATTCCTGGATTTAGATTCAAAAATCCTTTTTTTAAACACATTTTATAACTAAATTTATATAAAATTTCCTTTATATAAAAATCATTTAATATTATAATAATTCCTCCTCTTCATTATAATACAATTATCTCGAATACTTATTCTCTAAATATTTTATCCCACTATTTAGATCATATTAACAACTTTTTATTAAAGTTTAATCCTTAACCTACCATTATTAAAAGGTGAATTTTCAAGTTAATATTTTCTCTGAACCCCTTATAGTCAAATTGTGAAAATTAATTCACAAAGGGTTTGTCATAAATCAAAGCAATTAATGCTCCTAAATAAACCAAGCACAATTTTAACACTAACAAGCAACAGGCAATGCTTCTTATTTAATTTAAGCATAACTTAACAAGCAATAGTGATAATAAATAAAAAATATCACATTTAAACAAACAGACTTTATAACTATAGAAAGTTTTGAAAATTATTCCTTTATATATAAAAAATATAATCCTAGGCAAAAAAATTAATTTTCCAAATTTTCAAAAATTCAATACCATGTCCGTTGGCCTTGGTCGAGTGTTTAGAAATCCCTATCGATACCGTGGCGTCCCACGTCTCGACCAAAATTCATAAAAACTCAATAGACCAATTAAGATAATACGTTTTTATAATATTAACAAATATGCTCTCATATCTATAATACTCTCAAACTCATTCTAGGGTGTCGCTTACCCTATATCTAATGAGCAAGCCCTACCGAAGCCAAGGTTCTCGTTTAACCTTGCGCTCCGATACCATACTATAACGACCTGCCTTATTGACCATCAAAAGTCGACACCGAACACTACCACTGTGTTCCAATGTCATGCATCCAATCGACAAAAGGGCGGATTGTTAGGGTAAATAAAAAAAAGAACAAAGAACGGAGAAAAACAGAATCTTACAGTGGAATCGACAACATATAATATAACAAGGACAGTAAAAACCGTCACTAAAAACATACATAGTATATGAGAGTTAAAAACAAACTTTATCAACTAGACATTAATAAAATCTTGACCTTACAAATGCCGATAGGTATACTATATAATACAGCGGAAAATAAAATACTTTGATAGGTGAATCTTCAGCTCCCTACCACGATCTCCAAAACTTCAAAGACAACCTAGAAAAATACTCAGTCTGACCCGAGCATTATAAATAAATAACACCTGGATCAGTCTGGAAATACAGTGTGAGATAACTCAAATAACGGGGAACGTATAAAGTTATGTAAGCCCACGCCTCTAATGCGGAACCGGTTTTCACCTCACAAGAATAACATCCATGTAGGAAAGAGCAGAAATAAATATCAAGAATAAATCCAAATATGAATAAGTATAAATAATATTAAACCAGACTTGAAAGAATGGAAATAAACCAAGTAAAATCCAAACTAAACAGAATGGATAAAACAAGGGAAACAGTCCAACTTGATAGAATGGACTAAATAAGGTAACAATCCAAACTTGATAGAATGGACTTAATAAGATAACAGTCCAACTTGATAGAATGGACTAAATCAATACTTAAATGCCGTGATGAGGAGTTGGCTCTACTCCTGGCAATTTAAAGTTAAACAGATTCAGAGTTTTCGAATCAAATGAGGAAAGGAAAATTTCCAACAAATGACAAGGAGGGTGCATCCCCCTTAAAAGTAGTGTATCTCTAGCAATATACTTAAAAACCCAAGGAAATCCAAGCCTGACTACACCAAACCTTATCGAGAATCTGAATATTTCACATCTAAAATCTCTCAACCATTTTTCACGTGACGGAACACAAAAATCTAGATGAGATGTGAAAATATCCTAATGGGAGAAACCCCATAGAACTTGGCCACAAAAACCACGCGCATTGGTTTAGTCATTTCAGGCAAAGGATAATTGTAACAACCCGAATATCTATCGATTTTATATTTAAATATTTTATTTAAATATTTTATCGTTAGTCGGATGTTAGTCCGAAAAGCTACTTTTTGCATACGGTCAAATTAGGACTCGAGACCACTCCCATTGAGTTCAAAATGACGTTTGCGATCTTTTTGAGTGTAAACTTCGATATGTTTGGAGATAGTGAAATTTTCGACACTTTTTCCCGCCTTTGACTTTGGTTTGGACTGCACCCCTTTAGTTCAGCCCAACCCTCTTTCTCATTTGTTCAAACACTTCAAGCTTTGTCAAAAATGGTGGTGGGAAAGAGAAATTAAAACTCCCAACTCAAATTCTATTGCAAATCCGAGATTCAACATCAAATTCAAGTAGAAGATTGTGGATTAAAGCTTTGGGTTGCTTCTCCTTGCTTTCAATCTTCATCTTCATCAATTTCGTGGAAAAGGTGAGATTTTTGATCTCACATCTTACCTATATCTATCTTGGACTGTTGGGAATGATCCTCTATTGCATTTGTATGAATATCTGCCTTTGGATTGCATTGGATTGGCGAAAAACTATAAATTTTGGCGTTTTGGTGAGTTTCTGGCCTTAAGTCGTTTCTGGCCATCGTTGAGTCGTTCGCGAGTTAAAGTGATGAGTCGTTCACGAGTTACTGGCTTGAGTCGTTCGTGTTGAAAAGTCACACGGAGCATAAGTCGTTCCAGGCCTTAAGTCGTTCTGGGTGTTCTGCCTTCGCTAGGTCGTTCGCGAGTTAAGTGCTAAGTCGTTCGCGAGTTAAGTGATAAGTCGTGCGCGAGTTAAGAGTTAGGTCGTTGCCTTCTGTTACCTCGTCCTGGCTTAGGTCGTACTGGGATAAGTCGTTAGGTCGTATAGACCTTAGCTCGTAGCTCGTATTTGAGCTTAAGTCGTAGCTCGTATGGCTCTTAAGTCCTAGGTCGTTGGCTTTTAAATCGTTAAGTCGTAGGTCGCTGCTTCTACTAAGTCGCTAGGCCATGCCAACTCCGCTAGCTCGCAACTGTTAAGTCGTATGACCTTAAGTCGTAGGTCGTCCCCGACCTAACTCCACTAGGTCGTTCCAGCCTTAGCTCGTAGCTCGAATTGGAGCTTAAGTCGTTAAGTCGTTCGTTCCACTAAGTCGTTCAAGGCTTAAACCGTTAAGTCGTTCGTTCCACTAAGTCGTTCAAGGCTTAAGTCGTAAGTCGTTCGCGAGTTAGTACTTGTTCGTAGGTCGAACCCCGTATTACTCTGCGTAGGCAATCTCTTCTGAAAAACATTTATCAGAATTTCTACTTTGATGGTTTTGGGATTGACTTCTTTGGACTTTACTCACGTCTTCGAACGTGAATTGATTTGTTCTACAATCGTTTTATGACTTGTCACTTTAAAGATATATGAAGGTTTCAATACTAATAGTAAATATCAAAACTCTTTCATCAAAGCGATTTCAACACTATTTTTAATATCAAAAGTTCATTTTCTCAAACCGATTTTTAATCTACTAGTATATACAAGCCTTTACTTCACTCGAATGAGAAATCGACTTAAACGACTTAGTAAAATGGGTGGTATGAAACGCTTGCGTTCACTTCGTCGGTTAGCTCTTGGACTTGTTCGATTGAACCCTTTTTGTGACAATTTCCTAGTGAAGATTTATAGCTTGTTCGTAAATATTTAAGTTAAGCAAGTGGTTATGGGACATGAAGCTAAACTCATATATTTACTAGCTTGGTGTGATTGACACTTCCTTATGATCATGACGATCATTTTTGTGATTTAGACTAGCGATTGAGCGATGTCTCTTTGTCTACGTGGGAGACTATACCCCGATTATGTGATGTTTCGCCATCACATTTCTAGGGTAGCACCCTACGGTCTTCGGGCCATTCCTGTGTGAAAATTTAATGGATAGCTTCCATGAGATAGCTTCTCGTCATGTGTTTACGCGTAGGTGAGTTTTCATGCTCCCATTCATGTGTTAGGCCTCCCCCCTTTTTTTTTATGTGTTTTCTGGATTTCTGATGATGATTTCTGGAATTTTGTGCTTCACCAATTTTCATGATTTTCATTGATATGATATCAGTTTTTGTGCATTGGTGAATTCATGTGTTATTGACTTGTTATGAATACAAGTTTAGGGTATGATACCCTACTTTATCTTTGAGAAGATTCTTGTGATATTGATTAATCTTTTGTTGATTATCATTTACATACTTATAGTAGTATGTCGTTATAGTTATTTCATGTTCATGTCATGCCTTTTACTTTATACCATATCATCTGATATTTATAGTTAGACTGATCCGTTTATTATTTTCTTATAAATAATACTCGGGTCAGACCGAGATGTTACAAGTGCTTCTGCTTGACTTCTCTTCCGGATATTTCTGACTTTTGGCTAACTACATAGATTAGTAGTTTTTGGAAGTACACCTTTGAGATATAGACTCTATGTTGTGTACTTATTCTTTTGTATAGCACGTGATGCTATTCTTTTGTATTATCGTGGATCTTTCTGACCACTACTCTGATGTACACTTTCATGTGTTATATATTTATTCATATCTTCTTCCGCCTTTGTGATATGGATGTCTGTGACTGATTTATGTTATGATTATTTCTATGTTTGTTTCTGAAGATTATATATAGACACCGTGTGATAGCTTTGTGTTTGTATCGGTATGTCGGATTTCCTCCTTAAAAGATATGCATTCTATTCTATCTGACGTATCGGTGCTCGCACAAAGAAGTTACATGGATGGTCGCTCCTCCACAGCCTTATTCTCCGCGCTAATTGACAGCACTACATCGTAGTGTTCTTGGTTAGCGTGGGTATAGAGGTGGGGCGTCACAATAATTAACGCTCGACGGAGCAATAAATCGTCTTAGAATAACGAAAATAAAGTAGCTGAAGCAACCGATAGCTGAGATACCAACTATCAAGGATATATAACGATCGCATATGGAAACTAAGTCTTGTATACTTATCACCGCTCATTGAATTCAAACTTATACTTTTTCTTGGTTAACAATAATACCAGAAAAGTCAAGGTAGTACTACCTCGAAGTCATATCCAACTATTACTCTTAACTTTTGAAATAGCGACAAGTTTACTTCTTCGATGTGTTCTGCTAATTATAAAAATAAATTGTTTCCATACAAGTGATTCGCCTTACAAAAACAATTCTTTTCCATAAACGAATCTAACCTTTTATTTTAAAGACGAACTGAACTTGTGCTTGATTTCCTCATTTCCATATTGGTAAAACACTTTTATAATTAGTTCCTGATTTCTAAAACGTTAAGAGTATAATTTTTCCAAGTGCGCGACCCCAATGGCCTAAACCAACATCAGACCGACACCCAAAAGATTATCCCAATGATAATAAAACAACTTAATACCTTTTGTAACTTTTAAAAAATATTAATTATCTCGAAATATAATTAATCACATTTAAAATCTCTTTTAAATAAATAGATCCATTATCTTTAATAAACGGATAATTATTTCCAAACACTTTTATAACATTGGTAAATTAACTTTAAAATCTTTATTAAATCAGTTCGTTAACTTTATATCAGTTGATTAAAGCAATCTCATTATATTAATTACTTTACTTTAATCACTTTTATTAAATTTATTAATTAACTTTAAATATGATTAACTACAAAGATTACTTAAATTCAAATAATCATTAATTAAATGATTAAGTCATTTCAAACATCATTTGTTATAATGATAAGTAATTTTAAATTCCATTAATTAAAACAATATTTAGTTCAAATAATCATATTAACTGGATTAATTAAATTCAAGCCTCATTTGTTAAAATGATTAATTAAAATATCATTTATTAGAATGATTTATTCAATTATAAAACATCATCAATTAAAATGATATAACTAAATTCCAAATATCAATAGTTAAACCAATTTGTTAAAGTTAAAACAATTAATTACATTCAAAACAATCATAAATTAAAATGATTAATAAAATTCAAATATCTTTATTTAAAATGACTAATTACTTTTAAATATCATTAATGAAAATGATTATTAATTTCAATTATCATTAATTAAAATAATTAATTAAGTCCAATAAATTAATTAAACTCCATTATCATTACTTAAAAATAATAATTAAACCCAAATAATCATTAGTTAAAATGATTAATGAAGTATAAAACATCATTAGCAAAAATGATTAATTAAATCTAAAGATAAACCAAGTTTAATCATCATTTATTAAATTGGTTAACTAATCTCAAAATCATTAGTTAAAATGATTAATTATTTTAAAATTATCATTAATCAAAATGATTAATAAATTTTAACATTCTGTTTTAGCGGAAACATAAGCTCAAGTTAATACGATAGGGTTTTGGGGATGAAATTGAATAAATGACGATATAGCGAAATTGCTATAATGACAATTAATAACTTAAATGGAATATCGGGATTTATTTCAACCAGCCATTAATATAAAAGCATATAGATGTAAATAAGTAATAATGGGCGAGAAACCCCTTGGGGTCTCTCTACATATTTTTCCCTGCAAAACAATAGTTATGGATAATATATATTCATTTGGATTTATAACGATCAAATAAATATGCCATCCATTTTCCAAAAGGAAATTCAACCGAACAGGCAATCAAGCAATTTAACTAACATCCAAAACAATCAATAAACATATATAACATCAGAGTTATGATATGATAAAATTTAATGTGAGTTAAACTCACATTGATTTTCGTTTTAGTCGAAACGTCCCCATTTTGGACTAAAACCGAACTATCTTCCAATTTTAGCCTAAATTTTTACTTGCTCCAAACCCAACTAAACAAACTCCATCGTAAAGATCTCAACGATACGAGTCCAACGCAAAATACGACGTTCAAATCTGACTTCGTAATAGCAAGATATTCAAGTTATAATAATTCGAGTTAAATAATATAATTAATATTAATTACAAGATTATCCTCTAATTACCTAATAAACAACTTATCCCCCAATCTCGTTCGCTACAGTTCACAAACGAACCCAGATTCACAACTTTGACCCAACACCACGCCGTCGTCGCTGCCCTACCAGCCACCGCACTTCGCCCATCGAACGCCCCTTCCACGAGCTCCCCTCACCACAGACCTCCTCCCTCGAATCACCTCCAACGCCGAGATCTTTCCCAACAACTGCCATCGCTTGCAATGCCAAATGCCGCCGCCTCAAGCCACCGAACAAAAATCGCACCGTCCAATCTCCTCGTCGCATCAAGGTGCACCACTTTGATGTTGGGGCCTTCGACTATCTCAACCTCCAGTAGTCTAAGATTATGGTGGCCGTTCGATCCCTCTTATTTGAATTTGAAAATGAATGAAAACGAACCAAATCTCTGAGTGCACATGGTTTATAAAAGGGAATGGGTATGGCCCTAACGTGGGGAGTATGGGCAAGGATATGGCAGAATATTATATATATATATGTCTTATTTTAATTTAATCCATCAAGCCATAAAACGTCCGAAAATTCAGAACTCCAAACAAAGCATGCCGCCTGGCATTCTATATGTTATACCCCTATTCCGAACACAATGGAACTAGTCTCTAGGCCTAATTCGATCTATGCAGAAGATAGCTTTTCGAACCCAATTATTATGTTAAATTTCCGATATTAATTCCAACGTGTTTCGATCGCCCACAATCAAACGATACGTTCGATCATCCTGAAATTCGATGGCGTAATATAATTCACTATTACGGATCCAATGAAACTAATTTCATCGAAATCCGAGACTGTGCCCTAGAGCAACAATTCCACAGATTTAAATATCATTTTATATTTAATTATTGATATTTTATCCAATCTATTTATATTTGTAAATAAATTAACAAATCGAATTCACCAATATTATTTATTAATTAAAAGGAGTTAAATACAATTATTAAAACCTCTTAATTGACATTTAATTCAAAATTCAAACATTTAGTTATTCCCTATATTTTAATTATAAGTTATTAAATTCCAAAATTCAACTATTTTAAATATTTAAAATTAATCAAACATTTAAAATCAAATAGCCGCAATTTTGGGTAGTTACAATGTTGTTCATTGCAAAAAAAGTTTTAATAATAAGTCTTTCTTCTTCATCCAAATAGTTTATCGCTTCAGAATCTTTCAGATTGTTACGTTTGGAATTTGCATTGCGATTGATGTTAATATTATGCCATCATTTTTTAGTGGTGCTATTTTTGTGGCACATTGACATCAATATAAGTAAATGGTTCTTGCTATTTTTCTTTCTTGCTTTCCTCTACTTTTTTAGTTTTCCTTACAACATTTTCTGTTTGTTCTTTTTCTACCTTTTCCTTCCCTTTATTATGTTCATCTTTATTTTTTAATACTTTTTCCTTTGCTTTCTTGTCTAACCTCTCATACACATATTTATTTTCCACTTTTCTTTTTCTTTATTTTGTTTTTATACTTTTGATATACGAAGAAGTTTTTATTTTTTTTGTTTGAACCTTGTCATCTTCTTTTCTCTGCCCTTGGTCATTTCTTCTTTTCTTCTTCTTTTTCTTGGTTTTTTGGCTGAAATTCATCTAAATCATATAGCTTGAATGATGGAGGTGTGAAATCCAATATTGTTTATTCAAAGATCATGCTTTTTCTATTTTTCTGATTCTTTTTTTTGGTCAGCCTCTTCCTCCTTTTGAACGTCCTTCTTCATTGTGGTTTTTAAAATAGTGACCTTAGATTCATGACCATTTATTTTTTCTATTAGTTCTTCTTTTTTTCTAAAAAAACCTTTACTCTTATTGCTAACACATAAATTTTCCAATAATTTTTGTCATGAGGTTGAATATTTTTAAAGTCATATACCTAAGTCATATGAATACGATTAATATTATAATGGAATGCTAGCATATAATTAATTAGGACATGAAACTAGATGATAACACTTTGTAGTTTAAGACTAGTAAATGAATTATTATAGTGTGGAATGCAATCATTTATATTAGATAATGCTACTGTGCAATAGCATTATCCAGCAACATTTTGTATTTAACAAAATATTTATTCAAATTGATTTTTGATAATGATATTATTCACTAGCTTACTATTAAAAATCTAAATTTTAGACAGTTGTGTTTGTTTTTGAATTTAAATGATATCATTTTAAGTCATAGTAATATTTGATTTTAAATGCTACCACACAATAGCAATGTATTTTATGTTATAGTGTATTATGACATGATGTAGTATGTATACTTGCAGCAAATATACATTTCATACCTCATTCTTTTTACTCTCTATAGAGATCCTTAGACTATAATATTCTTCAAAAGTTTCAAATTCCATTTGTAAAAACATGGGAAGCTTTTGTGAAACTTTGCACTTTGTTTTATAAGATTCATTTTTTCGCAAATTGTAACATCCCCATACTTGGAGGCTTAAAACTAACGGCTACGGATACTGCAGTCATCCATATTTATTAATTCTTAGCGACCCAATACGACGATATTAAATACATTAATACACAGAAACACAATGATATGGAAGAATTTTAAACAACAAATAAAATCCATATTCCATTTCAAAATAATTCATATTGATTACATAATCCCAGTCACAGACCACATTCAGATAACATATAATAATAAAATACGCCAAGAGCGACATATGAAGATGCCTCCTTAGTTGATCAGAGTACATACTAAGGCATTAAAACAGTTTGCCTTTACAATCAAACATACAGTGGAAATGAAATAACTTTAAATAACTATCTGCCTCCTACACGCCTTCGGAAGCTTTAATTGTCTAAGAGAAAAACCTGAGAACCATTAACTCCCAACCTACTCAAAATCAATTGAGTATCTGAGAGTTTAAGGGGAAAAAACTTCGAGTGAGACAAAATTCCTAGTATGAATAATAATCTACCATCTCAAACCATTTTGATATCTAGTAAGACCATGCCACTTAGAGGAACGGGTTTCCCCTCACTAGTATCCTAAAACACATATAAAACCATAGACTGTGCATCTGCATCCACAATGGTTAAAACATAGTATTTCAAAACATTATGATGATATGCAAAGCAATTAAATCAATTCTGGATTTTCCATCCCCATTCATTCTGACTATCTGTCTCAATTATAGTTTCAAGGGTTACTATTAACATGTTAGATGTTAAGGACTATCTATCCAATTACATAGTTTTCATGGGATCACTAAGAACCTATCGGTAACTCCGATATCTTATTTCTTATCCTAGTTTACATGGACTAACTCGAAACAAATTGGATGACTGCTAATATCTTAATATGGATATAGTTTTTATGGGCTAACTACAAACCTGCTGGCCCCTGCCAGTATTAAATCATAGTTTTCATGGGCTGACTATGAACTAGGGGTGGGCATAAACCGCACCGCTATACAGAAACCGCCCGCACCGGACCGCCAAAACGGTGCGGAAACCCGCACTGAATCTTCTAACCAAAGAAGATACCCTAAACCAGACCGACCCACATCGATACGGTTCGGTTGCGTTTTGGACGATTGAACCAACCATATTAAACCGAACTGAACCGAAAATTTACACTAGTAATCTTATGATAAACATATAAGCAACTCCTATCTTATTTTAGATTCTAACGATGTACGTTCTATTTTTAGCGTGTGTTGTTGTTATATTAATAATAATCGATGTCATAAAGGAAGAAGTTATAGTGTTTGTATAATATTTTTCATCTCAATTTTTTTGGATAAATGCTAATTATAATCTTATTCTATTTATTTTCCTTAATGATTATGCATTGATTAATGTTCATGTTTGGTTAATCTACCAAAAAAATCTTACTTGTAGATAAATGTCAAATAAAAATATTCATACAATTAAGAACTAATCTTTCGTTTCAATACAACATTGTGTGTTTTAACCTTTAAGTGTAAAAGTTTCACATAGTTGCCTTCGTAAATTAATTATTGATGGAAGTAATTCTCTTATTTCATATTTAATATGGGTTCAAACCGGACCGGACCAAAACCGAACCGTATTACATTCAAACCGGACCAAAACCGAACCGTTTAAAAGGTTAGTATAATGGTTTGTATTTTTGATTAACCGTTTGATGCGGTGCGGAAGCGGTTTGGACTTCAAACCGCACCAAACTGACCCGCGCCCACCCCTACTATGAACCTAATGGCTCCTGCCAATATCATACAGTTTTCGTGGGCTTACTGCAAACCTATTGGCACCTGCCAATATCTTTAATTAAATTTTTAACATCTGTTAAGTTATATTCACTACTGGGTCAACCTAACTGGTTATTCTACCCTTTTCCCAAAATACAGTTATGGGTTAATAACAAAGTAAATAACATTTCAAAATCTTTATTTATTTACGCCATGGTTTTTCCTTAAAAGTGAGAATGGGTTATTTGTTTTGAAACCTTAAAACAACACTTTCTAAACCCCTGGATGAGCTCCTTCGGAAGCTTAGAAATCTTCTTTCTAAAACTCTAACTGTATATATACCTTTCGAAACCAGTAAGACCTTTCGACGGTATCAAGAAAACATTCTTTGAAACAAATGAAATACCCTTTCGAAAGCATTAGGTTTTACTCTTAAAACATAATTTGGGTCAAGATGGTTGCATATGAAAGTATCTCCTTTGAAACCAACAAAAACTAGTTTGGGGAAAGATTGATGGTGTCGGAGTCATCTAGTTTGAAAGTTAATGACTTAACAATCAAAACTGCGAAGGTCTGGGTCGAAACACCCTTTTGACTTCGTCTCCTTCGAAACCCCAACCCCTTTC